>JAWWTY010000077.1:108727140-108768594 GCA_035222235.1 Margarornis squamiger | reverse complement strand
CGCCCCGCGCCCCCACACAAAGAGCCGCCCGCCCGGGCGGTGCCGGGCCCCGCGGTGCCGGCGGCACACGCAGAGCGCCCCCCCCCCCGCATGGGAGCGCGGCCGCGCCCGGCCCCCTCCCAGGGGAGCGGCCGAGACCCCCCAGCCCGGCGCCTCTCCATCCCCCTCCGTGCCCCGCTACCTCCGCACCATCACCCGCCTTCCCGCACGCCGGGCAGCGTTCGGGGCCGAAGCGCCCCTCCGGCAGGAGCCCCCGCGCCGAGCGGCGGGGCTGCAGCCGCCCGGCAGCCGCGGCGCGGGGAACACCGCCCAGCCTTGCCCCGCGCAGTCCCCGCAGCCCCGGCCGCCGTGGGCATCCCGCTGCTGCACACGCAGGGACAGAGCCCCGCACTGCCGCCTGTGTTCCGCACGGCAAGCACTCCGTTAACAAAGGAGCACAGAAATACTAAATGACGTGAGAATACAAGGAGGGCAAAAAGCATGGACTCCTACTAACAGAAAAGCATAAGAGGGTCTAAGTTAATGTATGCTATTTTTTTCCTGGTTCCTGTGTCTGCTGCTCCACCTGCATTCCCACCCCAAGCACCAGTATGTCTGAGCTACCAAGCTGTGTATCCCTGCTTACAGCCTCACTGGAGAGCACAGTGCGCTACCTGTACTGTAATGGTACACTACCTGTCAAGCTGCATTGCACATTTACAGCCTTCTCCTGCTCTCACGCTTACACAGAAAGACCATTTGATGGCATAACCTTTCAAATCTTGCTTGGGTCGGAAACAAGAAGGGAAAAAAACCTGCCAAGGCAGTAGCACTGAAATTCTGGCACTGGTAACATGACCATTCACACAACCCTTATCTCTGCCTCCCCTTCATCTAAAACGGATTTTTATCCTTCTTGCTCCATTTCCCTCAACACAGCTCTGTGATTTCTGCATCTCTCCCCTTGCCTAAATAGCAGTGCCCTTCAGAGTTTGACACTAACCACAGGGCAATGCTGGTCATCCTCAGGAGCAGATCTGAACTTCACTGTGGCCAAGCCTGCCTACCTACCTACCCAATAGTGGATCAAAACTCACACATTTACCACACTAGAAAAACAAACTATCCAACTGTTTACAAATTGTTTTCTCTAAACAAAAACCAAGAGTGACTATTGCCACAGTCTGTAAACAACTCTATATGGCCTCAAGGCTGTTAGATGCAAAATATTTGGGCCAGTCATTCAACATATGAAAAAATACATGGCTCCAAATCCAACTTTCTTTTAAAATGAGTTTTAAGGTGGCAGGTCAAACAAAAAGAGCAATGTAAGCTACATTGCTTACATACAAAGCTAAGATATGCCACATGGTGATTAAATATCAAAATAATCTAATAGTCTTTATCTGCCAGACATAAACCTACCTGCTCTGCTAGGCCACGAGCAGTAAAACACTCTTGCAACCCTAACTCCTAAAAATATTTTTATTTCTTCACTAGTGGCAAAGAACAGAAGCTTCTTTATTGAAGTCTCCAAAACTGTTTAAAACATGTACTGACAAAGGATGGAAGTACTGGTGAGGAGAGCATGGTAACCTCACTTCAGACCCCTCCTTGCCCCTGCATTAGGATTCAAGGTCAGAAAACAAACGCTGCCTAAACACAGTACCTTACCTTTATGGAGGCTGAGCCAGACCTCAGCCAAAGAAGCTTGGCACTGGTTTTCAGAAAGCACATGCTTCTTTGGTCTAGTACACCCTGGAAGGCACAGAGTGAAACATGGGTTCCATATGCATGGCACTCCCTCTACTTAAATCTCTCTTTCTGGGCACTGTGTAGCCCATAAGTATAACTCTTATCTTTATGTGCTGGAAGCCACCAGCATCTTTTATTCCACTTTCATTATTCCAAGCTAAGGGGTCCTGCAAGAAACAGGAAACCTGTTGCTGTTAGTACGTGTCTGTGCATCTGTGCTGCCTTTATAGATTTTTACATGTAGCAGGCATGTAAGTAGAGAAGCAACCTGAAGAATAAAAGGTCAGTGTGGTGTTGATAAAAAAGCCCCACCTATAGCATGTTGAAAGTACTGAAATCTAGTACTCACATGTGATATGCAGACTAAGCAAAGCAAAGAGCTAGGAAAGCAATTAATGCCAAAGGGTGAAATTACAAAACCTTATGTAATAGATCTTCAGCACTGAGAACCACAGAAGCAATGGCTGTAGTGACCTACAGAGGTCATCCAGGCCAATCTCCCGCTCAGAGCAGGATCATCATCAACACAAGATCAGGTCACATTTGGTGACATGATTGTAATATATCCAAATCTCAAAAATCTCCACGGGTAGAGATGTTGCATGCTCTCAGGGCCACCCACTCCCAGGCCACATTAGCCACACAGCAAGTCCCAGGTGTGCTGCTGATGCAAAAAGCACCACCCTATCCTGGCACATGCATTCCAGTACTTCGATTTCTGCTGTGGTGAACCAGGTAGAGTGAACACTAGCAAGTACTGGAGCGGGCCTAAAATTCTCCAAAATCTGCTTGCTCCCTACTCCTGAGAGCTCAGTTCCCCTCTCCTTGTTTGCTCTAAACCTCACTTACTGCAATAGAAAGGCCATGCAATGAAATTTGTAATGCCTCAGAGTGGAATCCTCTAAAAGCCCAAAATACAGCATTAGGAAGACCTGACGCACATTCAAGGCAGAATTTTATATTTGGCTTTATATAGGAAGTAATCAATGTACAGCCTCTGAAAACAGAGGTGATGGCCACACTAGAGACTTCTGCTGGTACATTTGCGAGAAGATTAAAAACCGCACACAGATTTAGGGACTATTGTATGTGACATAGCCAAACTATAAATGCAATTAATGACTGCAGAAATTCCCCACCGCTTGGATAACTTTGGGTTGGTGGGAGCAATAGGGAAATAAATTAAGGAAAAAAAATGCATCTAACCTTTGAGTGTTCAATAAGCATCCATCATCTCTGATATCTCTGTTCACATTCAAGCTTGTGATATTCCTACAGCTTTAAATTGTAGCAAACACCATGCAAATAAAGTTATTTTGGGCCACGTACATCACTTTTCTGAGGAGTTTCATGAACATTCCTGTCACAAGTGTAGTTTTTCCAACTGGGAAAAAAGCCTAAGAAAACCAGATTTCAGAAAACAGTTAGAAGATAGCAACAACTTCTGGAAAGCAGCGGTCCTGAACAATGGAGTATGCTTTTCTAATTTAACTACTCTCATAGTCTTCCTTTATCAGGACAAAGATTAACAGAATTCTGCAAAGCCACAGATTTACACACTGCGGAGTAAAATCAGTTATTTCTAGCACTCAAGTATGTGTTTATCAGAAACCATGCAGAAACGGCTCTCCCTCCTGAAGGAGCTGGCCAAGAGCGTTTAGATTTGGAAATAAGTGAATAATGCAAATGAGGAAGAAAGTTTGGGAACAGCTAAAAGAAGTTATTCTGTTAAGTCTTGGTTGTTCAAGGAAGTCCTAGTTCATTAAGGTACATACACATACTTTATTCCCAGCATGAGCAGATTCAGTAAGATGGCTATAACCATGAGGATACTTAATTAGGCTGCATCAGAACCAGCCTAATTTCTTAAGTTGCATCTAGTAGATTAAGAACAGAAGATTTAGGAGATCCAGATTTGCATGTTATCTGTGGGAAGTACAAATGAGGTATCTGCAACTGAAAGTCTAATACAGACCACTGGCTTGCACCAGCCTAAATCAGCGATAAAATACTGTGCAGAAACATCCCTAAAGGAATCAGCAATAGCAGTGTTACTAACACAGTAAGCATATATCAGGCATGATATGGTGCATGGTAAGTTTCAAGCTGACCTGGGTTACACAGAACTCACGTTTCTATTTCACTGACATCCTGTCAACAGCACTGACCAGCCCAAAGAAAAACTCCCACTGTGGTGTAAAATCACTTCGAGTGAAAATTCGAAACTGTAACTTTTAGATTCTTTGTTTACACAGCACTGAATGAGTTCTCCCACCTCCATCCCGTTACCTCATTCTATGCCTTAAATTTCAGGGCGAGTTACATTTAAACTCACCATACCAAACAGCAAATGATAATTTTGTCAGGACAAAGAAACACTGCATGAGTTGTATTAAAACAGCTACTTATCACTCCAGACATCCTGTAGACAAAGAATGAGCTTCCCACCCTTGAGGATTCTAGTGTTGCCACTTTAAGCAAAGTCTTGATTATTTGCCTTCCCTGGAGAGAGACAGATAAAGAGAAGAAAAGAAAGAGAGGGCTGTCCCAATTACACAATGTGCATGGACCACATCCCTATGAGGTAATTCAAGTCTATTTTTAAATATACAGACATATTTATATTTCAGAGGTCACATTTAACATTTTAAGAAGTGTTCTGTGCCTGTGAGGAAGAGTAAAACAAATCTCAGAGTCTTTGCCAGCTAAGCATTCTTGAAAATTTCTGAAAAATTTAGTCTTATAAGCTGCAAATCCAATCCGACCATTAGTGTATGAACTGATCACTAACGAGAGACATCTTGAAACACCAGAGACTGGGTGTTTTCCTTTAAAAAGGCCGCAGTTACTTTTTATAGTTACTGTAGAAATGAAATAGAAATCAGAGGATTAATTCAAGAGTTAAACACTGTCTAAAAACAAGGATTTTTATGTTCACAGGAACAGGATTTCAGAAACCCTTGACTAACAGGTATTTTAAGACGAGTTATATACTTTTAATATTAATTCTTAGAATAAAGTTAATAAATAGGTTTAGTGGACGTTTATTAAATCCAATTAGCTAAATCCAGCTGCTTTAAAGAATAAACTCTCCAAATTCCTATTTAGAAAGGAGCACTCTTCAGTATACATCAAAGGACTCCCTACAGAAAACATCACAAGTTCACACCGAATAGCCGAAACATTTTTATCCAGCGTTTTCTACATAACAAAAAGCTCCAGTGAGAGCAGGAAATACTTCAGTGAGAGATGGTTCCAAAGTGAAGAATTTTTTTCTTCCATTAACTCCAGACCGACCCCAAATTTGGAATTCTTTAGTGTCTCATATTTGTCTTACAGCCACTGGGCTATAGAAGAGTTTCAGACATACCTTGGGGAACTGCTCTTATCTTAAAAACCTGTAAACAGAGGCTGTGATCAATAAATGTTTGGAGTAAGGACTCCTGTGTAAGTAAGGACTCTGCCTTTAATACTGATTGAAAAGAATGGAGATAGGAGACTGACTCGCGCCTCATTCAGGTACATTTAGGTGGGATTGTTTGGCTGGAGCTGTTGTAGGTGTACCATTGCTGCTTCCATTGGCACCAAAGTGTTAACTAGTTTTCTAGGCTTGTTTGGTCAGAGTTCAGATGTAAAGATTATAGAAAATCAAAATAAAAGCATTTAAAATGCTCAGATAATCTGGATTCCTAGACTTTTTCAGAGACTGACAAAATTTTAATCAAACGAAAGTGAGATTAGTGTTTTAGAAGAGAGGGATTTGGGATTTTCACGTTTCCATACACTACAGTTTATGCCTGTTACCATTGGGGAAAGTCAGAGCTTCAGATATTCGTATCTTAAACAAAGCAAGTTATAAATGTAAAAGCCTGGAAGGATTTGGAAATGTGAGAGAGCGAGTCTAGAATTTCTTTAAATATTTTCAGCTGTTGAGGAATCTTTGGCTCTCTTGGGGCTAAAAGGGGTGTCTGGATAAAGGCAGAAAGATGACAAAATCAGATGGGAGTGAACAATCTACTTTTCTGATGTTCTTTCTTACTGTTCTACACTGAGAATATCAGCAATACTTTGAAAGCATTTCAGTCTCTTGATATATTTCATAAAAGCAACATTGGAACATGAAAGAAGGGAGAAGCTTTGCAACACTTTGTGAAAGGGAGAAGTTTCTACTAGACTGGTACCTTTACTGGTAGACAATGATTTTCAACACATTTCATGACTGCTGAAAACTTGGCATTGGTATTACATACTAAGAATTCAAGAATTGTTAATAATGCCCTTTGGGATCAGTGATTCTCTGTTCCTATTGTAAAACAGGTGTTGTGAAGCTGATAGGCATTTTATTTGCCAGTTATCCAAGTAAGTTAATGCTCTGCTTGACTATCTGATACTGCATTAACACAAGGAGCAGTTTCAATGCTTTGGAATGATTCTTGCCTAAGATCTGTCCAACATACAGTGTTGCACCTTGTCTAATGTCAGCATTACAAATACCAAATACGTGCAGCTTGCACAGGGTTTATAACCCATAACAAGGAAAGTTACATTTATCAACACTTACCAACCTGTCTGATCTGTCCAAAATGCTCACCACTGCTAAAGAGGAAAGGAGAAGGCTGGCACAAGAAAGTAATGACTACAGCAGCTGGTCAGTTAAATTTTTGGATACCTGTTATTGGATCAAGAATGTTTCAACCAGCTGACAGAAAGGACTGGATCATTACAAACCAGGATTTGAAGGGGTTACTTTGTCCCAGGAAACTGTTAATTTGGTGTCTGTCCTCCCACACCCAGCAAAAAGCCAACATAAACAGTATTACATGCTCTAGCTAATGTGAAAGAAATACAGAGACCATTCATGCCTGACCAGGATCAAAATCACACTGCCAAGTCATTCAGTACTGTGTGAGTGTTTCTGTGATTGCAAACTGCAGCCCAAAAGCCCATTGCCTTGCTGCAAAATACTCCACGCAGTCTCCTCAGGACTTTACAGCATACTACAAATCATTCTCTTCCAGAACCAATGTGTCTCACGTGCCCATCAAATTAGCAAATACCAAGAAGTTACACAGAAAACGGTATGCTTTTTTGTTTGTATGCCACCTTGCCCTTTCTCTTGATAACTGCTTTTTATCTGGGACATTCATAGCATTTTACGGAAACTAGTTTCTGTCAGCTTTCCTTTTACAAGCACAGAAGCAGACCCTGCTGTTATGACCAGCTTCCTCAAACACTTACTGTCACAAGTCTGTGCAAGCTTCATCCTCAACACCACTATGGCGGGTTTCCATCCTTTCTTCCATGTGTTGCTTTCTGACTCTTGCAGTACTTCCAGCTCTGCAGCTAAGCCAATCCGATCCCTTTTCTCCACTGCTACAACTATATGAATGCCTCCTCCCTTTTATCCCAGGATTTCTTCCACACCTGAGGGTTCCCCATTGTCCTTTCTCCTATTCTTTCCCACTCTTCCTTTGTCAGGCATAATCCTTTGTAGGCTTGGGCAATTTCCACTTTCCTTCCTCAGCCACCTGCAGAGAGCCTGGGTCAAATTGGTTTCCTTCCCTCAGACCAGTCTCCAACACACTTACTGTCTGGCTAACATATTGTTATTAGCTAATTATGCCTCATTTCGTCCAGGCCGAGAGGAATGGGCTGCAGTATTTGCCTGCTAAGGTGCATGCACATTCACACGCAGCCATCCCAAGAAGTGACACCTGTATTTAAAGGCTGCATAAGAGCCAGAATTCACACACCTCGAGTGACACATTGCTGCCATTAACACACTAAAGAGCCAAAATCCCTGAGGCACCTCAGCGCCTTTGAAAAACTAGGTTGAGAGGATTGGCTTGTGATCACTAGCTCACAGATAAATCAGGAAGCGTTTCCTCTTCAGGCTAGAGCAAATATATGTATTACATACAAGATTTTTAAACGAAAATTCGTCTTACCATTCAAACAGACTTGCTTTTAGATATTTCAGGCTCCTTCCAGGTCAAATGCAAGCATCTGAGGCATTCTGCTCTTTACTTTCTGAGAATTTCCAACATACATGCTTTTTCACTTGCCGTTAAGGATTTAGACCTGTAACACACTTTTAAGTAACAGTTTCTGTTTGCAAATACTAGAGCATTTGGGAGCAAGTAACTCTTCTGTGAGTATAATTTAGTTGCTACTTAACACAATACTCTTACTAATCTGAAAGTTTTAGTTTCCTCACTTACTGATAAAAACCAGACTTTTTCCATTGGCAAGTCAATGTCCATTATCATCTTAGTGTTTGTCCTAAGTCTTTATGAAGAGGAAAAATAATTTTCACAGACAGCTTTAATCATGTTACACTTCTATTAGTAATCTGAATTAAAAAAAAAAAAAAGAGTATTTGCAAACAGTGACAAGAAACTTATCTTGCTGACAGACATTTCCCAAGAGGACTTTTGGAGCTTGATCTACTAGACCAAGTTTCCATTAATACTTTGAACACTTTATTAACCAAACTCTAGATTGCTTTATTTAGATACTGAGACCCTACAGAAATAGCATTTTCTGAAAGCCTGAAATTTCAAAGTAGCCAAAAAATGTCCTTACCTGGTTGTTAAGAGTTAAAACTAGCTGGGAGAAAGCTATTGCTGGTTTGCTTTAGTAAAAGGTGCATCTATTAAGAGCAACATGAGAAGTACTGGGGGCTTGAGTAGGATATATAAAGAGGCAAGAAAATTTTCAAGCAATGTACAACAGTACATTTTCCTTATGAAGTCAAATTAACAACTTTAAAAAACCCCACACACATAGTAATTAAATTAACAAAATTGCTGCCACAAATGTGTGAATCAGGTGGGACACCAGCTGAATTAATACCATAACTTTATTCTATTTAAATATAGGGAACAGATTAAATATAATATGAAGCTCACACCCCTACTCTAAAATAAAGGAAGGGCCATTAAAAATGTACACATCTCCATTCTGAGCAGACAAGAGCATAGAACAAGTGCATGATCTTACTGAAAAGATAAACAGCTGGATTTACTTGCTTCCATTAACCAATGACCCACTTGTCAAACATAAGCTGTAGATTTAAAAGAGTGATTATGTGAAGCCTCTTACATTATACAAAAAAAGATCCTAGCTATGAAATCAGATCAAGACTGAAAATACTTGAGCACAGTCAATATTTTTCTTTTATACAGACACAGGACAAGAATTAGTTATTTGTTTAAAAACCTACAACATGATGTAATGGTGTATCCTGTAGTGCTGTTCAGAAGGCATTTATCCCATGCATCCCTTTCAGGTCATTACTGGTGTGCCAAATCCAGACCTTTTGTAAGAGGATGAAGCTCTTGGAAGCCATCGCATAAATCTGAATATTGGGGCATGGCCAGCTTCCTTCTATAGAAGGAAGAGATAGAGATGGAAAACTGTTGCTTAAAACCATTTACCCACAGTAAATGGTAACCATGACATGTACCTGGCCCATCTAATCACTCAGAGAGGACTTTTAACAGGGGTGGCAGCTGTGCACACTTTGGTGGCAGATTTCCAGCTGAGGTTTTTAAAGCCCAAGCCAGCTGCTGTTGACTTTGCCCACATGTAAGCACCTCCCACCACATGCCTGTTTCTGTGCCTGCTTCAGGCTCAGGTAGGAACAAACATGCAAAATGCAACAGATGATTACAGCATTTGGGTTTGAGCGCAAGCCCTGAATTAACGACAGGGCAGATGTATCAAGGACAACAAATTACTAGGTCCCAAGGCCTGAAAACCTCTAATTTTGCCGCCTTGTACTGTAACACAACAGCATTGTCCACAACAGTGGCCTTCCTGCACTTGACCTAAAGCTAAACAAGTCTCTAAGAAGGTTGAAGAGGCCATTATTACAGGGAACATTTTTACTGTAAGGACAACTTACATGTTGCTTCCACTCGACCTCATTAGTGTGCTGTTCATTGCCAGCAACTCCTACTTTACCATGACTCAGTATATAGGGTGATTTTCTGCAAGCTGCAGGTCATGGAGCAACTCAACTGTGTAAGAATCCGAGCAGTCAGCTAATGAAACCTGAAGTTTCCAGCCGCAGTGGTTGCAGAGAAATATTGAAAAATGCTGATACTTGTAGCTTGTCCGTCCCTGGATTTTGCTCCACTGCTGGAGGCCCTGAGCACCGCAGCTCAGCATCCCAGTGCCTGATGTGCAGGTGCAGGCTTTAGCTGCAGTGTGGGAAAAGAGGCCAGGCAAGCTACACAGTGCCTACCACACCACAGGAGAGGGTCACATGCACTTCACAGAAGGGAAGATACAAATGGGAACACAATCATGGCACTCCAAGCTCCACATGCCTCCCAGCTCATCCTACAACAGCATTTTGGTTTCAGCTCAGTTTTTTGCCGTATTACTCAGCAGCACTTGAGGGTTACCACTATGCCAGACCATCAGTGTTTTACATTTCTTTCTCCATCTCTGTTGCCTTTGTCTTTCCTTCCCTAGATCAAATACAGGGATACTTTACCATTTTACTGTTGGCACCTTATGAACTTTAAAGTGGTAAGCAAGTGATGACACTTGCAGACAGAACTGCAAACAGCCTAGCAAGACATACACTACCAGGAAAAGGTCCCCCATTTTCCTAATACGTTCAGCCTGATGGCAGACTTGGGATGACTGTACAGAATCAGGATAGGTCCTACACACATACACAAGATAATATTTAAAAAAACTGCTTTGAAAAATGACAGTTATTTTTAAAGCATCTGAATGCACTATAAATACTTGAAATATCTGACAAGGCTTAATATTTTTCAAGGTCCTTAGGTGTTTTTTTCTTTTTCCTTGAGCAAAACTCAAATCATCCTTTAATTAGCATTCTCCAACTTTTTAATGAAGCACTATTGATAGGCAAGATGCAGAAGGCAAAAAAGATTACTGGGAACAAGGGTATCTTTTTTTTGCTATTTTGTGTATTATCTCGTCTTCAGCAGTCATGGCATAAAGTAGCACCATTCTGTAACCTCTGAACAGTCACATTGTGTATAAAATAGTAATAATAGTAAAAAAGGCTTCTAACATTTTGAGCACAAAAGGTACTAGTGGCAAGAAAACAGTGCTTTTTCCTCATTACAGTAGAAAATGAGGTTGCTATTTAATAAAAACCCCAACCACAAAGCTATGTGTGTTTGTAACTGTAAGTGTGTGTCAGTGCTGTTGACAGCTTCTGCGTTAGAAGGGATCTCATTATTAACTCTGAACAAAACCACACGTTATCTCTTCGAAAAGCAAAGTTACGTTCCTGATGAATCATCAGCTGCTTTGCTGAGCTCCTGTGGGATAATATTCGGTATCAGACACTGGAAAAATAAATACCACCCAAAAGATCAGAATATTTTCAGACAGCACCATAAAAGGCTATCCAAGCTACCCAATTCCTAAGTTAAGAAGGGAATGGGACTGGTGAGTACACAGCCAGAAACAAACATTCCATTTGGTTAACTTTGCTCTCTCAGGTTCAGGCTTTAGGTCTCCAGTTTTCTCATGTTGGATCAAACCAGCTACAAAGCATCTGTGTTCTATGCAGAACTGACTCCTAAGCAGATGTCCTCCACTACGTTTTTGGGGACCTTTTGGTGTTTACACTGAATGAACATGCCTTAGAAATACTCTGCTCAGCCCAGAAGTCCACCTATTTTATACTTCTTCAGCCTTTTGGCCGAAGTTACAAAGCATCCCTTGGGGAAGTCAGGTCTTCTTAGGTGGACATTGTGGGGACCAGTTTGGGGAAACAAGCAACGGGGAACTGAGCTGGAAACAAAGTGCCCTTATCTAGAAATAGTGGTTTATTCCGCACCAGTGCTGGGAGGTAGGGATAAAGAAGTGAGAGGAAGTGCTTCTTTAGTTTGCCTGGTTTAGGCAACTATATGCACCCTTATCACAAATGACCAGAGACCATTTGTGTCTGCAGGGAAAAAAAAAAGCTCATACAGGCCTTTTTGTTCAGTCTCCCCTGAGCACTTCAGGAATCAGTAGTTCATCATACAAACATACTTTATATACATACTTTTAATGCATTTTCTTTCTCTTCCCCTATCTCAAAACTACGGAAATATAACAGCTAACTCCTGAGGTAATATTCCAGTAGAAACTATACTTGCTTTCTAAAAGTGTTAGCGTATATTGTAATTGTTTTGGTGATAATATATCGAGCAAGGAATTGTAGCTGCCAAGTCCCTTTATCTGTGTGTTGCACATGAGAGCATGTAATACAAGAACTGTAAAATTCCTTGGATGTTCCAACATCCATCCCTCATGTTCTTATAACTTAACTCCATGAAAAAAATACACCCATTTGTCAGGCTCAAAGGCACTGAAACCTGACCAGAGGGTTTCCTGAGTGAAGGCTAGCATATAATACATGTTACACGGATTTGGCTTTTGCAAGTGTAATAGCTCAGCTAATTCTCTAGCAATATAATGAATCTCTGGTATTAGAAGGCTGATAGCTAGATCTTAATTTTGACATATAAAAGACCATAAGGACTAAGGGATTTGGAAGGAAAGGCTACACACTGAGGAGCAGTCCCTGGGGAATACACTGGAAAACTGTCTGTTGCTTCACAGAGAGGGTTACACATTGCAGGAAAGCTGCACGTCAGATAAGTTTCTATTAGACAGGTAGGATGTAGTCTGCTTTTATAAATGTCCACTTGGTAGCTGTGCACTATTCTCCATGCTCACAGTTTTCTTTAGATTTCCTCCTGTTTCCAAGTGCTTGTGACAATGCCAGTATAACCACAGTGATGAAGCTTGGCTTTAAGTGGCAGCATCTACTCCGTGCCAGAGCAGAAAGCAACAGATGAAAGCCTCCATGGCTCAGCACAGGGCATTGCCCCACTGCACTTCCATCTGCAACACCTTCCCAGGAAGGGTTGTGTCCATGAGGGAGGACATTACATTTTCCTAGTTCTTGCTCTCAGATGCCTCCCCTAGTCTAGATCTATTGCTTCTCCGTTGAGGCGTACTAGCCTCTTTCAACTGTATTATAGGCTGCTCTTCTCCAGAGAATCCCCAAGTATACTTGAGGCCTGCATGTCTGCTAAGTGGTGTCTAAGTTACTCTTCTCTTGCAACTTGATGAACCTGGACTGTGTGGCTCCTCAGTTAACTCTCCCTCTCTTCTACTTACCTCCATCTGTGCCAGCAAACACAGGCAATTCTTGCATTTCCCACAGAACTTATCCTGAATTATTTCTCATGTCTGTCACGTATCTAGAGAAATTGTTCTGCAAATATATTTAAGGGTTGGGGTTTTTTGCAGGGCATTAAGTAACTTGGAGCAAATTTCTAGTTTCGCAGGGAAGCAAGTCTTCAAAATAGCTCAGACAAACCTTTTTCCTTTTAACTATAAAGCGCAAACAACATACCACTGCAAACTGAGATGTCTCCTACATCCAAAGTTAGCATTTATTTATACACTGTAACAGCTTTTCATGCATTAGCACAAATTCAGCGGTATGTTTGAAAAACAAAAGTTCTTCATTACACAGCCACAGCATCATATCAGTGCTATGCATGTGTTTATCACCAGCTACAAATAAAGAAAACCCACACTGTATTACAAACCACTAAATTCTGCAGCACATTCCTGCCCAGGGAAAAGGCAAGTATGGTATCCAGCACACTACAGTGAGCACTGGCAAAGGTGAATCTGTTCAAACAGCAGATTTAGTACCGGCTATCTTGTTTAACAGCACAGATGCAGCAGCAATGATACAAGGGCAGCAAGTGATGGCACCCACAGGAAGCGCAGATCTGTTGCAGGCGCATCCTTTCTGAAGGCTTTCTAAACATTGCCACCTTGTGGGCCTCCTGTCTCCTGATATCACTGGTCCTTCCACTCTCCCCAGGTGCCCTGAGCAGATTTCACAGATGTCAAGGTGGAGGCTGGACTGTTGAAGTTAACATCCAACTCAGATGCAATTTTATTTACATTTCCATAGTTGGGGATCAAAAAAGGAACAGCACCTTAAAAATTCTGTCTGACATTAATTACTAACTCTGTATGTGATGCTTTGTGTAATTTATTCTTTTTTCACTTAACATTATGAAGGCAAACACTAATAATGTGCAGAAGAGCTAACATTTAACAAAACAAAAGCAAGGATACAATTTCTCAAAGCTCCCGAACAGAGGGGGAGAGGAAAGTTAAATTCATTGTCCACCTTCAGAGTTTTTTTTCTTACTCCTTTTTGCCATCACTTCCTTCTTCAGTTAAAAAAACCCACAAACAACCCAAATTATTTCCAAGAAGTCTGTGGCATCTAGTTTAGCTTTTGTCAGTTCTGGTTCACGAAAGAGAAATTTCGGATGACTTGAATCTACCAATTACACAGTAAAAGATGATGCAAAGGAATATCACTTGTTATTGAAACCAAAATTATTTAGTTACTGCCTTAGAGACATCAAACACAAGTTTTTGGGTACATTCTCAGTTGCTAGCGCTGTAAAAAACCACATAGAAATGCACAAACATACTTACTTTGAGCATCCAAACACTTTCCCTGGTTGCCGGCTTGAATTATTCCTTGCAGCAATTTGGTACTGGAAAGAAAACATGAAAACCTTTAGTTCAGCAACCAAATAGGAAAAAAAAAAAAAGAAAAAGAAGAAAAGAAAAAAGAAAAGAAAAACCCCTCATTGGATGGTCTTTGTCTGTATTGGTTGAGCAGTGATGCAATAGTCGTATGCTAAAAATGAAACAAGAGGAGAAATCCTTCATTACAATGCCGTAATTCAGCTGTGTTCACAATGGCTCAGTGTCTAACACATCTGCACAACAATCAGATGTTCCCCTGATATAGTAGCAGATCTATGAGCTCCCTCATGCAGTGCTACATTCAGAGTTTATTGATAATTGCTAGGCACATTGCTCTTTCTTCATCCAACCGGGCTTCTTCTGAGCACAGGCAATCAGTTATGACTGTTGTGTCATGCAACTGGAGCCTTGCTGCACTTGCCTGAACAGCTTTTCAGAGGAAAAAAGAAATCTGCCATTGAAAAACACAATAACTGGTATCCAGGAAAGCCTGTGTTTTTGCCAACACAACACAAAGCAGCTGGCAATCCTTTGAAGTGTCTCACTTAGCAATGAAATTATGGTGCTGCCTACTTGTAACAGCCACATTAAGGCCCATTCCCTTCTGTGTTCCTAGATGGAATTGCCTATGAATGCTAAATTTGTCCTCACATCCATTCTCTCGAGTGCTACATTAGACTGCAGAAACATAAGATGAAGCAACCATATATGGGTTTCAATTTCTGCCCTGAAATGCATACTACAGTTATATGGCTAAGTTTCTTAATTTGACTCCTCATTCAGCAGGAAATATCATTCCTAGCAGGTAAATAATGGTTTAGAGGCAGACCAGGGCTCTGGTTATTGCTTGGTTTGCATTCCTAGTCAACTAGTTGAGACAGCTCAGCAGGAAGGAGTATCCCAAAAGCATCTATCTCTGCGTAACAGCATAAAACTACATCAAACAGGATCACAGGGGTATTCGAACTGCATCAGGACTGAGTGATGTAAGAAGCTCCCACAGGTGAATCTATATTCATCAAAACTCCTGTTTTAGGAGGAAGGAAATATAAATCAATTCTCACTATAATTAATTATCATATGGAAAAGGTAAACAGACCTTTAAAGTTGGCTTGTCTAAAAGGACTGGATCCCAGCTTCAGAAGCTGTGATTCATCCTAGCAGAGAACTTAGGAAGGCTGCTAGCAGACTGAAAGGCTGAAGCTACCTTAAAGCCAAACCAGAATGGGAATTAGCTATTAAATATGTTACTGTTTAGTTTCTTTGAATCTCTCCAAGCCTCTTAAGCTGTGCTTTTCAATGTACTTTTTTTCCTCCATTTGTTTAATGTGGAAAGTGATTCCAGCACAGCTGACAAACCTCAGGCATCCTACTGGCAAGGAAACAGCAAATCCATCATGCTATGTTGGCTTTTGCTCAAGTAGACCCCCTCTGAACTTAATCTGGGCTCTAACAACACTATTCCAATAACTTGTAAGGATGGGACACTCTTAAGATGATGGTTAGAAGAAGCCATTCCCCACCAGAAGGTGTTAACCAGAATTTCTAAGAGGCAACAGCAGTGGAGAGACACAGGGATTCCCTTTGAAATATGACATTTAATTTACTAATGGAATGTTTTCCACACTATACTTTCTGAAGAGAGTGATATTTATGGCACATTGAAGACAGAGATAACTACTTAATTGTCTTGAATATGTAGACCTCAGTTTGCAAGGGATTTGAGTCACATCACCAGGCTGAATGTCATTAATATAGTCTTAAATAAAATAAAAAAAGAAATCCTCATAGGATAGGTTCGTAAAGCTTGGAAACTGATTATGACGATGACTGGACAGGTCAAACCAAAGAGGTACATCTCAGCAACAGCTCCTGCCTTTTTGCCCGCGAACAGGTACTCACCTGAGCTGCAGGGAGCAGTGTGATTGCAGTGGCCAGATGAGATAATTGGCACTTGCTGCTGCGTGCAGCAGCACTGCCAGGTCTCCACCTGCTCTGTAAGCCATGCCAACACCTCAACCTGTACATCCGGCTTGAGATGCTGGAGCACCACCCAGGCAAGGGAGTGGTAGGAAACACTGGATCATTAAGGTGGAATTTAATTTAGGTGAACAAAGGAATGCAGTAGAGGTCCTAGTTAGTGGGTGTGAGGAAGGTATTTATGGAGAGCTGGAGTTCTCTTTGAAAGGGTGGGGGGAATAAAGGTGTGCAATGAAGACAAGGAAAAAAGGATGCACCATGTCCTCCTACTACATGCCAGGCCATGCACTGCTCTCAGCTGCAGATAGTGGCATCATATCACTGCTCTATATAAGCCAGCAAGCACAATTCAGTTCCTCAAAACTTCCCAACACACATAGACTGCACTGATTTTAAAATAGGTTCCCATCTCCTAAAAAGTCACCTACCAAGATACCTTAAGACATTACTTCTTCCACACTGGCAAACATAGGTAAAAACCAAGAAGATAAAGACATAGACGATCTGGAAAATTGAAAAGACCTTAGAATAGAGAAAAAAAAATTTAAGAGCAATTTGAAGAGTATTTTCAGAAAATCCTATGTAGTAAAACAGAAAAAAGAGATTATGCATTTTCTTCAGGATTGAAACTTACGGTCTGTTAAACGTTTGTGTAGAGTTTGCAGTTTGCAAATATTTGTAGCTATGTGTAAAGCTACACATAGCTGCAAGGTCCCTATGTTACACTATTCATTTCCCTGATGGTCAAATTACACTGGGGGAAACAGACTAATGGTTATTACAAAATGCTTTGAGTCAGGCTGTTATTAACAGAATTGAGTAGATTTTTTTAATAGCAATGACTATTCACCTAGTGCATTCAGTTCTCCCTCTCCCATATCCCCACTCCCACCATCCCTTGTGTCATTCCACTGCAGCCACAGCTGGGGGGCCAAGCCCAGGCAGTGGGGTCAGACTTGTGGGTCACTGGCTTCCAGGTGAGCATTCAGAGACTCCCTCAGGGGGTCCTTCCCTTGCTTCACCAGATGCATTTATCACCTGGTAGCCTACACTGCCACTTCCTCAGATACAGCTGGGCTACGTACCCTGCTGTTGATGCTCTTGTGTGCTGGTGGAGGCCTTGAGAAGGTTTGGCAGACTCTGTTCAGAGTTTATGGGATTCTTGGGATGTTCAGTGGACTCAGCTGCTCTTCAGGGCTTACCTGGACTCAGGATGCTTTCACCTGCTCCCTCTCACTGTATACTTTTCTTCCCTGTGCACAGTAGCTATTGTTACACCCACAAACTTTACCCACTGAAGCCATCGACACAAACTGATGCAGAAGGGGCTTCTACGATGATACCCCTTGAAATGCTGCAAAACATTAATTTAATTTTGAATTAATTTGACTAAAAAAAAAGAAAAAAACTCCAAACAAAACAAGAATTGAGCAAGAGGGATATGAGAAAACAAGCAGAAAGCAGAGTAACTGAGTAAAAAAAAGAAAGTACAGCAGAGACAATCTGCAGTAAACAAGGTACAACAGCATTTAGAAGCACCATATAGCCATAATACAAAAAATAGTACCCATAGACTTTGAAGGACCAAAGAGGAAAATTTAGGACAGAATGTAATTAAAGTGATTTAAATCAAATGCCTTCTAGTACATTTGATGTTGTATTTTCAAAATGTTGTCTCCAGAAACTGTGTTTCCCCTGTGGGCACAGAGCCCTGTCTTCTGCTACTGTGTCTGTGCACTGGATGCTTTCTTCCATACTGCAAAGATCTATTTTCTTCCCCCTGCCAAGGACTGGAAATGTGATGTTGGATGAAAACAATTTGTAATATAGGCTGACAGTCACTGATTATTGCCTCAAATATCCTCAGTAGTTACAGAAAAAAACCTTCAAAACCAACTTATTTTTAGCAACTGAAAGAATGCAAGCAACCCCATGTGGCTGCTATCCAGGCATTTACTGAGTTGAGAATAGCTTGACAAATTACAGAAATGGACAAACTCAGAGTGTAAATCAGAAAACAGTGTATATCACTATTTACATACGCTTTCCTGTTGAAAAGATGAATCGAAACATTAATTTTAAAGCTTCCACTGTTAAAGGAAAGAACGACTGTTTATGAGCTGTGCATGAATCACAAAAACCAAAACAAAAATCCCCATACACTTCACAGTTTGGCAGATTTCTCAACTTGCTGGTAACTAACAGCCCAGCCCTATGTTGTCTCACTGTTCCTGGCTAAGTCCTCTGTGTCTGCTCATGACTGAGCTCTGCAGCACTACAGGGAAGGCACAAAGGCAAAGACCCAAAGCAAGAAAGTCAAGTAACAGAGCTGAGTTGAGTACTATCTCCAGTTCCAAAACTACAGGAATATGCTTCACAAAGAAGGCAGTCCCACAGGATGCAAGATGCTGCTATCAAGCACACAACAGAGCTTCCCACCTCTTTTGCTCTTCCCATTTCAAACACAGCTTTGTCCCAGCAGTTCTGCTTCTCTCCAGTGCTGATTTCAAGTCATCTACTGGCATGAAAAAGGTCCCAGAGACTACTTTTAAAACTCCGTTCCCTCCCTCTTATTTACAAAGCAAACAATCTTTTTTTTGGTCATTTACATATAAAGTAAATCCAAGCATGTCCTACTTAACAACTTTGTAGGAAAGAACATGCATCCTTTCCCAGTAAGACTTCTATGCTGCTTGGGGTAGAAGCCTCTAGATTTTTCTTCCTATAGAGCAGTAAACCAATTTGTGTCATTTCTGTTGTCCTTTTCTGTCCCTCCTCAAACTCTTAACAGGAATTTCCAAGATACAAGTGCCTTGGAGACAATGCTGGATCCAAAGCTCCAGTCAACTGCAGTGAGACACTTTCATTTTTGCAGCAGCCTACCTGCCCTCCTCCTATTAACAAACACCTTCACTGCCTTCCTGCCCAGTAACTCCGAGATGCAGTAATTATCTTCCAACTTGAAAAGGCTGTAACAGAGCACAGTTTGTGTGATTTACTTTGCTAGTGTGACAATTTAGCAAAACCTTTTTTTTTTTTGGCACGACAAGCAATGCCAAACCAGTATATCAGGCAGCAGGTGGCAGACCTATAGGATGAACAGATGAGACTGTTTATTTTTCATTCTTTGTATTTCACACCAGACTGCCACATCACACATCTCCACTTCAACCAAAAAAAGTTTCTTTCTTTGCTCCTTATTGAGAAAACAATCTTCCTTCAATTATTTGAGGCATCCTTTTCTTTAAAGTTTGGTTTGGAGTCATTGATGTCTGCACCTCAATTGCTATCACAGAACTAAAAGTCTGTCCTACTTGCACCATCAGTACCTATGTCTGTTGGCTTCTACATCCAACACAATCACCAATTTTGCTCAGCTGTGGTTTTTCTACTGCAGTTTGCTATTTATGCACTTCTGTATGTACTCATGTATTATGTATTTTTTTTCTGGTTGGCATTATAACTTATAGAAAGCACTTGGTTTAAAAATAACTAGAGTTGATCAGGTTTCTGCTTAGTTTCATGCACTAGAATTACTTAACACATTTCTTTTTAATACTTCCTTATAAACAAAGTTATGCTGTGATGATGCATATGTTTTATAGAGAGGCAAGAAAAGCCAGCACTGACTAAGGTTTCCCATTATGAAGAATTTGGCAAGAATATTGCCTCAAGGCGTTCCAGTCTTAACTGTTTGCTCCTTATTTATGTCTCTATGCTGCCCCTCAGTTTTGCTAGAACTGTGAATTCAATCCACTCTAAACCAGATGCAGAAAGGGATCTAATTTCAAAGTTAACTTTTTTCCTTTTTTTTTTTCTTTTCAGATTTAGAAAATTAAATCTGGGGCAGTTCCCTGTTTCACAGTACACAGCATGGCCCCATCAACAGTTGGGTTGGCACAACCGGGAGGACAAGATCTCACTGGCTGGTATTGCTGGCCAGAAACAGGTATAGGGAACAACTGCACTGAGTGGGATGGAATATCAAGCTTTAAAAGCAGACACAAACTCCTCAGGTATGTTCTAGAGACTAGTGGGTACACTGAGCTAAGACAGAAAATACATCAGCTTTTCCCTGTTCAATATGAAAGGAGTAAGAGACACATGGAGAACAGCTAGCAGCAACTGCTTTGGTCCAGGTCAGTCCACTATATGTTTCCAGTACCTTTATAACTTCCTGTACCCAGTTTTAGGCTTCATTTTGTAGCTGAATTTTTATAGACTAATCAGCAACTTAGAATTAAAAAGAAGGTTCAAGGGAAAAGCACTGAAGTATACATTCGGAAGTCAAAAAACTCAAAACCTCCCTCTGTATTTTGACCTGGGACATTTTCTGAAGTTCTTTTAAAACAGCAAAGCCTAAAGTTTAACATGGGTTAAACTTGATGTCATAATAATATGTAGAATTACCCAGGTTGACATTCTTTGAAAACAAGCCTGCTGAGCAAGCAGAATAGGAAGTGCCCAAAGATAACTTCCATAGGAGTGTTATACAGGCAGTTGCAGCACCTGTGGAACTCTCAAAATTGCTTCAGGGATATAAAATATACAAGCTTCAGGACCAGGAAAACATTTAGAAGAGTGAGTTGGTTTAAAAGACAGATGTTTTAACACAAAAAGTAGCTTACATTTGCGTGGCACTCTTCACTGTAACCCTTACACTTCCAGATATGCCAGAGAAAAAAGCAGGTAGCTCAGCTAGGGTGCCTGAGATTAGATGGGACGAATCCGCCTCTACTGTGGAATTAGTTTTTCAGATCTTTCTTTACAGCGATGGAAGAAAATTAAGCCTATCAGAGAATGCAGCAAAAATCATTTAGGTGGCTACACAGAGAGGGATAAATGCTCCTACCAACACTGTTTTAACCCAGTGCTCTGCTATGAGCACTACGCCTCCAGGTTGTCTAAGCTTACAGACGGGTGGTCTTTGCTAGGTTACAGAATTCAGTAGCTTTCTTTAAAAAATAAAAATAATTTTAAAACAGTGCAACATTCACTGCCTATGCCTATTTCAGACCAGGAAAGAGGCGAGGACAGGTCTGGAAAGCAAATATGCAAATTCTTGCCCCTGGGAAGGAATGACCTTGCTGCTTGCCAGCTAGCTGGAGACAAACTTCAGAGGGAAAAAAAAAGACCTGGGGGTTTTGGTGGACAACAAGTTGAAAAAAGCTCAGCATATGCCCTTGCAGAAAAGGAGGACAGGCTGGGTTTGCAGATCCAGGGCACTAATTACTCCCCTGTACTCAAGACTTGCGAAAGTGAAGTGCCTGTGTACTAGGGAGCCACAAACCAGTGATAGACATACTGGAGCCCAGTCTACCTATACCAAGATAGTTAGGGAGATGGAGCACATGATGCAGGAGAGGCTGAGAGAGTTGGGTTTGTCCACTCTGAAAAAAAGAAGGCTTAGGGTGTGTGGGGATATATGACTGCAGCCCACAGCTACTTAAGAAGAGGGTGTAGAGAAGATGGAGCCAGGATCTCCTCAAAGGCACACAGACATAGCAAGAGGCAACAGGCAAGTTTCAACAGGGGAAATCCTGATTACATGTTAGGAAAAGTGTTTTCATCATGAGGGTGGTTGAACATTGGGTCTAACAAGGCTGGAAAATCTGAATGTTTGAGATAGTCAGAACTCGACAAGTTCCTGAGCAACTTGATCTGTTTGGGATAGCTTTAAACAGGAGTGGGCAAGATTATCTCTTGCAACCAGTATCTTCCAAGGATTCCATGTAGAAGTGTCATCACCGCAGGCTGCTTGTTGCCTGCTTGCCTTACTCAAGAAAGAGAGCCCTAGTTAGGGTATTGACTGCCATCTCAGCCCTTTTAAGAGTTCTGGCATGTCTTTGCCTTAAATTCCTGAACAGGAAAAGGGGACTAACTCAAAGATGTAAAGATCTGTGGCAATAGTACAGCTCAAGTCTTGTAACTTGATTTTTCTTTCAATCCACAGGAATCTAAATATATAATGCATAAATATGTTTAGAATAAGTAATATCTAATACATAAATCTAGACCCAAAAATTTTGCTCTTTACTGCACTGGTGAAGCAGGTGAAAGTTCTTGGACTTCTGTCTTGTGAGAGCAGAATGAATTACTCGCAGTCAATTATGTATGAACAAACCTATGAAGGCTATAGTTTGTGGAAATGACCTGTGAACCTCTGATTAGATAGGGTGTTCACATGACAGCTGAAAGGACACTGAAGGGTGTAGCATCACCTCATTTGTCCTGCACAGATCACCACATGTGCTCTGTGTCATAAATCAAAAGCCAAAGAACTTTGAGCAGTTTCCTCTCTCATTTCCATCTAATCAGTCCTAACCATCCAGTTTTCCTAGGTGAAATGTAAGAGCCATTCTTCCATGGATCCACAGCGTGACAATCATTGCTGGGTTCCAATCTCTGCTGAAAGGACTGTGTTAATCTTTTTCACTGCTTAATCACGGGAGAAAGATGGTCATAGTGGTCCCAGTGATCATGAAACTCTGGAGGAGCATGTTTCAAGCCTTGTCCAAGCTGCTGAGGGGCAGATCCCCTTTAGGATCTCATGCACTGAGTCAGTCCTTTAACGCTCCTCATCTGCAAGGTGGAGGAACAGCCCACCAATACTTCACGCTCTCCCACACATAGTTTGACTGAAAGGAGCCAGCAACTGCTATGTTTGGCACAGGTAACAGGATGTGGGTATGTTGGTTGGTTTGGGTCTCTTGGGGGAGTAGACAAAGAAATACTGCTGGGTATTTGTTCATGTTTCAAAGCAGTGAGTGCTAATTTGTTTACCCTAGCCAGGTGGCAGTACTTCTGATCACTAAAAGGAGCAGAATGTCACTGACAAATACAACAGCTACCTATATTCTCATTAAGGATCAGAAACCTGCACTTGTAAAAGGTCTGTCAGAAACTGTGGCCAAGGTTGCCTCCTACTCACAAAACGGGAAAGTTAAAATGCACTGAAGTTTGAGGACACTCGTACACCACGCAAGTAATTAGATTTCAAACCTGTATGTTTAACAAAGAGAGCAAAGAGCCAGCTGAGCTTTTTTTGGGATCTTCAGTGTATATTGAGCTGGAAACTAGAAATGGCTCTCTATTTTATATAAAGGCAAATTAAAAACAGTCACTAAGGTGTTCTTCAGAGCAGGAGAGGATTTGAAAACTGCATATATCCCTTTTACTCCTTCAACTACAACAACATTGCCACCTGATCATGGCTTGTGCACTTCAAGTTGAAGGAAAAGTATTCCAGTCAGAGATAAGAGTGACAGCTTGTTATCTTGTTTAGGTACACCATAATACTACACAATAAAGCAAGTCATATGGGAGGGGGCTCAAAAGGTGGGCTGCCAAACTTCAACCCCTCAGGTTAATGTTGTTTTGTTATGAAAAGATAGTCTGGATTTGAACTCTGCCAAATCAGAAGTTTTCAGGCTACATTTTTAAGCTGCAGCATTTCCTCCAAGAAGCTGCAGTGCAAAGCTCACGTGAATTATTGTTTCTTTATGTTGTTCTGCAGACAAGAGCCACAGAACACAAGAGCCACTAACTTGAATGCATGTGCATCACTTACTGATTAGAAAAAATGCTAACTGGGAAATTTCCAGGTGATTCTACAGTATCAGACTGAATTTAAACTTCCACAACATTCTGTTCTGAAAGGTTTTTCAATTAGCACACTGCTTGTAAGCTCTGATTTGGAGGAGGACTAAACTAATTTCAGTAGTATACACAGTTTAAGCGTAGAGACTTCTCTCACTTTCCCAGACACTTGTGTTTTCTGTTTGCTGTCCAAACTAATCAAGAAAAGCCACCTCTTAACTAATGAAACAGCTACTTTGGATTGATTTGCCATTTACAAGCACACTACTTCCCTTACAAACTTACACAAGAGCCAAATTTTCACATTTGGAAGATAAAGCCTTTTAGCTTAGATTGGTAAATAAAACTCTGGTAGTTTTGGTGTTTGGTTTTTTTTGTTGTTTTGTTTTGTTTCTTTCTTTCATGAACCTGTCAGTATCACAAATCCTGTGCAGAATAACAAGTCTTACTGTTTCTTCTGAGGCACATGCAATCCGCCCTAGAGAACCCAGCCCCTGTTAATGTTGTAGATAAGCTCTCTTCAAACTGTTGTACCTTCTGTAGCAGCAGCCTCCTCATAGCTGTTTTTCTTTGGAATTACCAGAGGGCTCCTGAGATGGCAACTATCAGATATTTTCAGGCACGACTGCTTAAATAAACAGTTCTAGATATGAAATACACGTACAAAAGGTGAACATGCATTTTGAAGCTCTGAATAAAACTTCTGAAAATACAATCCTTATTTCCCAAGAATGCACTTATTCAACAAAGCCCTTCTCTTTCCAGCAAGATTAGTCAGGTATTGGAAGTCCCCATAACGAAATATTACTGAACCGAACATGCCCAAGGTGAATCAAGGTGGCAACTTAAGGAACAAATGAGCAGACACATAGCGTCCTCAGCTGAAGCATCCAGCATTAGCTGAGAACAGTTCTGTCTCTCCCAAGCCAGTGAGCAGTTTATGTATGCTTGTGGTGTAAGTCCAATTTTAATCCGTTTTTGGTAGTCAGCTTGCCTGTTAACTCACGTAGCAAAAATCCAAGATTCAACCTACGCTTTCCCATAAGATTGATTTCCCTGCAGGGCCTATCTCAGAGTCTGCTGCACTCTGCTCCAACTCTCTTACGCCCTTCTATTCCTGGTCAAAACATGCCACGCCTTCCACATGAGTCAACAGAGCAGGGCAGCATCTCCCACAGCAAGTGGGGAGGTAACTGAGGATACAGGCTGGCTGTGAAAACACAGTCCTTCGCTTCAGCACCGGGCAGGATGCTCACAGAAATGCACACTTGATCAAAAATATTATCAGGAGAGTGCAACAAGCTGCACGTGAGCTTGAATTCACTCAAACAGGCAAGGTCACTTCTGGTTAAGTACTCACAGGGATAAAGTCCAAATTACCCAGATATTTAGTTAGCATACACAAGACAGCTGGAAGTCTTCGCAACACTCTCAAATGACACTGTTTGGCACTTTATCAAGCTAAATGCCTGTTGCCTGTTGAGAGCACAAGCACGTCATTTTACTTCAGCGTCATTCTGTTTTCCCTCAGCGAGATGTGCTGGGTTTGAGAAACTGCTGTATCCTAGACAAGACATCAGGGCTCAGCTCTCCTACTCCTTTTTAATGACAAATTGATATTGAAGTTTAATTTCCCAAATACAAAAATTATCAAAATAAGATATGAAGACATACTAGATGTGTAAAGAAAAACACAGCTTTAACCAGGTGACATATTGCTATTCTGTGAAGTGTGCTATTTTAATCCCAGGAATATTCCTGCTTTCCTTAGTCAGTAGAGATGCTTACAGCCTTCCCTGTTTGAAGTGCTATTGCATGCAGGAAAACAGGATGTGCACGCCAAAGTAACAGTTCTCTGACACTAAGAACTCAATAAATCCAGGAACACAAGTTACTGCTTCTTTTCCAGTCATTTTGTTAATCTGGAATAAGACGCACTTTTTGTTGGTCCTCATCCCAGAAGAGGTGGGCCTGTCTCTGCTTGATACCAAGAGAAAGGCATCCAGTAGCATAGCAAGAGAATCCAAGTCAAGGAGTTGTTATGTTTACACACACACAAAGAGCTATTTATTTGACTGCACTCCATGGAGTAAGCTGAGAGTGAAACCCCTCTGTGGTCAATGTGACATGCAAATGGACAATGGGAGATATCCGAGCAAAGTACTGGGCTCATGCCAGGGACTTGAACCAAAGGGCAGACCCAGCAAGAAGTGAAAATAAACTATCCTGGGAACTGTGCAGAATTTTTTCAATTTCAGAACAAAAAATAATTAGAGAGCTAGAAGAGATAGAAGAACCCTACCGCACAGATACACCAGGCAGGGAAGGTATATATTATTAAAGAGCTTTAATCTCACCTACCAGATTTCTCTCCCGTTGGTTCTTCTCACATGTATTTTTATGTTCTAATAAAATCAGTTTTGTAGGCTGGAAGCCTCTAACACCTCACTTATGCTCATATAAGAGAAAAGAGTGGGTGGTTCCCCCATAAAGCTTAGGCCCTGCTGCAGCACTCTGCAAACACACTGACTGATACCCAGCTCCCATCGGTTACTTCTATGTGGGTTCTGCAGCACCTTCCAGGACCAGCCCATATACTTAGTGCTATGAGAAAAGTGGAAATGCCTTTTGGTTTTACCTCAGATGTAATTCTGAACAAACCTTTACATGCCATTTCAAGTTTTACAACTGAGTTATCAAATGTAAACAGGTCATAATGAAAAAACCTATATATAAACACCAGACTGTACAGCAGGGCATAACAGGAAACAACTCAGAGGCCCTATACCCTGTACCACCAATCTTAGTGGATTTAAATGGATACAGTTAGGCTATTACATAACATACACATTTTAATTATGATTTCTTAAGTATCACTGAAACAATAAAACCTGGAATAAGATCTTCACAGCCAAAGATCAGAAGGCAGCACTTTGAATTTCTTGCAGTAGCACACAGTGAATGCCGTAACAAAGCAGCATCAGCCCCTCTGTGCCACATTGTTTTAATGGACAGAACTGTACCAGTTCCTTTCTGTACGCGTTCCTTTCAAAGGGAGACAAGAGATATCACTGCCATTGGCCAGACAAATGTTTCTTGTTTGTTTGTTCCATAGCTACATAATAAGTTTCCTGTCATTTGACAAGCCCATCACAGGATTTCTCTGTCTGGTTTTCCACCATGATCACATGTTGTCTGTAGTCCCTGCATCCCAACGAAAGATTATTGCTGCAGCAGAGACTACCCATCATCCTGAAGTCATACACAGGATTCTAATCATATCCTTTACTTGATGTGGTCATCAAGCATTTTTACAAACACACCTCAAAATCATTGTTTCAGGCCAAGTGGCATCTGACTGGCAGTTGTATTTCTTAGTTTGTTATTTAGATCTCAGTTATCTAAGAAGTGTTATCATTGCATACCACATCCTTTGTGACTCCCCTTCCAGCTTGCACAAAGGAGCTGAATTTCAGGCTTCTTCCTTGTGATGGAAATTGTTGCCTAAATGATGTCTGTCAGGTGGACAACAAGTGAAAAATTGCAAGTCTACAAGACTTACTGTTTAAACTCAGCATCTTGGTTTGACTGGAAGTAAACTAGGGCAAAAAAAGCCAGCTGACTCTGTCCTCTGGCAGCACCATACTAGGAAAATATATATTATTTAAGGAAATCCAGCCATGTTAAAGAAACTGCAGTGATTTTAGGATCTGTAAAACCCTTCTGATTTCAGGATTCCCCAAACTAAATAAAAGGCTGCTGACAGAGGAATCCTTAGTGGTGTGCTGGTTCATAAAGCAGTCAGGCACACTAGGCAGGGTCAGCTTGAGTCTTCTCAGTAGTACAGGTAAAATGGACTTTAGTTGACCCAGGAATGTAGAGAAAAATGCATTTTTGTCCTCATCCAGGAATCAGAAAACTCATTTTCTTGAAGACAGTGGAAGAGGTGATGGGAAAAAAGGAGAGACACTGAAGGCTGTGCAGGGTCACCAAGGTCTAAAGGCTGGGCCAAGACTCAAGCTGCTGTTGTGATGGGGCCTCTCCGACCACACTGCCCACCCCATCCTGCTGAGAACCTACATCCTCCCTTTGGACCCTCTCAAGCCACCTACACCAGACTCTTCTCTGCAACCCATGCACCCAATCCCAACCAAACCTGCAAGCCACCCACAGCCTTCCTCCAGCTCAGCTCTGAGCACAATGGTGTCATCACGCATGAACTAAGGAGCGAAAATCCAGATCCACCCAAATATGCTGAATTTTTGTGCTTGAATCTTCTGATAGCAGAAGTATTGAAATGTGAAGGGACTAAGAGAATACCATCTCAGCGTAATCCCACTGGCAGTGTCAGTCTTCATACACCGCCCCAAAGAAGGAAGTCACCAAGAGATTGTTATTGGTCTCTGCCTCTTCATTACTCAGCTTGCCACCAAGAAATCGTCTTTATGGTCTTTCTGCATTTACTACATATACAGCTCCAAAAAAATCAAATCAGAAGAGAAAGATGGCACCCAAAGGCTCATAGTTCAAAAGTAGCCCTTTGAAGATTTATCTAAATTTATCTAATATAATAAGTAATTAGCCATAGGACAGCTAGTGTCCCTTGATTAATTTTTGTTGAATAGCAGGTTAGTATCAGAATTATGCTAGACAAGTGTTCCATAATTATGGCTTTCCAAGTCACTTTAATCCCTGCTTAGAGGAGTGACCAAATTTACAAATACATGTTAGGCTATGCAATGATGTCAAAAAGTAAGTAACTCTACATTACATCCTTCGAAAAGCTTCAACTTTCTCCCTGATTCAGAACACCCATCAAGAAATATCCAAGAGCAGAGACATACAAGACCCTCTGCCAGTAGTGACAGTATTTTCCTCTTCCTTCATCTCTCCAATTTGCTGTACTAATACAACAAAACATAACAGCAAATATTTTTTAACACTACAATACTTAAAATAAATGCAATGCACTTAAAAATACCTATGAACAATCTCACTGCAGCATGTGAACCTCCCGGAAGAGTGGCACTGGATAAAGGCAAGGGCCCTCCCTTGCGGGAGGCTGCTATGCTGTCAAACAAGGCTCTTCTCACCACAATCCAGCACGGCCACAATTTGTTACATATCAGTAAAAACATATGGTAAAATGCAGAAATGACCACAGTGCTCAAGTTAAGCACCCTACAAGTTTAATATTGACAGCAAAAGCTCCAAAGAAAAACCACAGCATTATCAAGGTGGAAAATGTGCCTATTTGCATGTAAGACCCTTTTATTTTCTCACGTCTACTAATCACATGAAGTCAAAATGCTCTGACAGCCTCTCCAACTTACATCACAGCATTTTGCCCAAGAGGCCATGAGTCAGCTTTCTGCCAACTATGTTAATTCATAGTTTTGCTTACAGCTTGAAAAAGAGAACCCATCACCACCAGTTTTGTGGAAACCATTATTTTGCTTATTTTTGTAACCCGTGGCAGTTATTCCAGAATATTCTGAGAACATCTAGTAGACTAGTGACCCTCAAATACTTGCCATGTTTTGTATGCAATGAGTAACAAAACATATTAGTGACTTCTACTCCTTCTATATTGAAAGTTCATAAGAGAAAACTTACTACTCTTCACCGACATAGTTATGTACAGATAAAGTAACTGGAGGAAAAAGTTAAGTTTTAAGACATTTGTCTTTGGTTGTTTATCAAGCTTTCAAAGAAATCCGCCCTTTCTTCCATTTTCCTAGAGGCCTGAAAAGTGCTCCCAAAAAGTACTTTTAAGGTTCCTCCCCCTCT
This sequence comes from Margarornis squamiger, assembly GCA_035222235.1. Lineage (NCBI taxonomy): Eukaryota > Metazoa > Chordata > Aves > Passeriformes > Furnariidae > Margarornis > Margarornis squamiger. The sequence goes on along the minus strand of JAWWTY010000077.1, from coordinate 108,738,909 downwards.
CTCCCAATTCTCTACAGTTCTGCTTTACCATCACATCAGCAATAAACCCAGAGTTAGGTAACCAGTGTAATGAGATAGGTATTTTTTATGCTGACCAGAGTTCTTGCCACATCCACACTACACACCCTGCATTGCTGTGATCACTTTTTGATACAATGCATTTGACTCCAGTTGACAATTATGAAAGATTTCACCCAGTTGTCTTGTAAACTGATACAGACCTGTCCTCAGAATTATTGTTCCACCATAACATAACCTGTTTTCAATAGCAAACTTTTATACCACCTGATCTAATTGAGGGACACCCACAGTAACTCACAAAACCTGTGCTGAACAGAGTAACTCATAGGCAATATTATGCATGTATATATAAGGAAACTGTGATGCAGTACAAACCAAAAATTATAGCTGGATTCTTGGGTGTATCAAAAAGTCATGACTAAGTCACGGTAATTGTGCAATAAAGCATAGCATATCTTTTATTTGTCTGTTTGAGAAATTAACATTGGTATGACTGACAAACAGCAACACAATTACAACAGCCACATTAACCTCAGTGTTGTGGGCAAGTGGTGCAAATTACCCCTCAAAGTCATCAGTCTTGAAAGCATAACCACCCTATGACAAAAAACAACCTCTCCAAACTCTAGTAAGTTTGGGGATGTTTTTTTAAGGTTGTTTTTTTCTTCATTTGAGTTGGTGATGCAGGAATACAAAGCTATAGAGAACAAAATTCCAATTGCACATGGCAGAGAAAATACAGACCTTTGAAATGACAGTAATAAAGCAGACTCCATGACTTACCTTGCCTTGCTGTTTCAAAGATTCATTTAGAGGAGTATCCCTGCTATGGGAGCCTTTATGAAGCCTTGACATAGTAGGATTTTTATTTATTTTTTTTAAGGATATATAAAACAACCTACTGTCATAGACTGGGAGAAGAGAGCTTCCCCTACATAACCTCCCTTTATAAACCTTACCATGGGTGTGGCTTAATGACTAGCTCCACCCTTCATCCTATTTAGAAACCCAATTAAAAAAAACCCACCAACTTCTCTGAAGCAAGATAATAATTTTGTCAAGTTGTCATGTAGTCTCGTTTTTGGTTTTTTTTAAAGGAGATAGCTGGTTGATAATTTCACAAATTAGTAGGAGAAATGTAGGTAAATAAACCTAAAGTTGTCTCCAGTATTTGTAGTTCCTGCAACATGGTCTGCAAAGATTTGGTGGATGAACTTGCTCAGTTGTTTGCTTTTTAAAAGCAGTGTTATAACAACCTCAGGGAAGTCTATCAGCTTTTAGTGTTTATTGGTATTAGAGAAGCATTATATTGAAAAACAGCACTTGACCTTGCAGCGATATCCACTTGTATTACCCCATGACAAGCCTCCACCACCAGTGAAGGCTCTTGTTTTCATCACTTACATAACGAAGATGATGCAAGATCAAAGGCCTATGCATGACTCATTAAATCACACACTGTGGAGAGAACACCACCAAATAAAAACTAGAATATTTTCTTTTGTTCTCTAAATACTCTGTGACTTAAAAAAACTCAACTTTTTTTCTCTTGAGGCCTAATGCAAGAGGATGGGGACATGGATTAGGATATTGCCACTAAGACAATACTGTCTACAGAGTTATATATTGCCTTGGTGTGTAATATGAACACATCTAGGTGACTGCACTCTTGTTTCTTAAGTTTTTGTACTATCCCAACTGATAATTTTTATTTTTATTTATTTGTATTTAAGAATACAGGTATGAGCAACTATAAATACAGGGCTTAAGTCTGGGGTTTTATTTCCACTGAGTAGTTGAGGTTATCCTGGCACTCCTGCAAGAGCCTGGGTGTGAAATCAGAGTTCTTGAGGTGTTTGGCAGGAGCTCAACTATGCTTCTATCATCTGAGTTTGCTTTCAAGGGAGCGATTAGGAAATTATGTTCTTGTTAACAAGATCTGTGCAAGTAATGACTATTATGCCCAACATTTCCTGTATTTAAGCTGAAGGGATTGTTCCATCTTGATATGAAGAGCCAAGGTATTTTCTTGAGTATTAGTGACTTGGGCCAAATCTTGAATTTAAAAAGCATTACAAGAAGAAGGTTCATCCTTTTTCATGGTACCAGGCCATTTTTGTCTGAAAATGCTAACTGGCATTTAAAACATATATATGTATATGTCCATGTGGAAATTTTGCTATAATATTAGACACTCCTGGAGTGTCAGATGGAGGAAAAAAGCTGCCTTCATTGCAATAAGAAATGTTTCATAATAAACTACTGGATTCACGTTTCTTTGCTTTTATAGCTCTGCAGGCAAGATAAAGCATCTTTGACTTTAAAATCCATATTCAAAGGACAGGTACCCATATCCCTTGCTGTGGCTGAAAGCCTGTAATCTCACGCTCTACTGTACATGAATACAAAAATTCTGCAGCATTCTCCAAAAGCAATAAAACCATTTCACCTTTTAGAGAAAGTCCAGTGATTCTGGGGAAAAGATAAAATCTTGGTGAGTTCACAAATTAAACATCTCATGTAAGAGAAAAGACAGCAGTTCGATTTAAATGCAGAGTTGGGAGAAACTGAAACAAGCTCATTTTCTTTCCTATCCCTGGCAGAGGTGCTCACCATGGATCAACTTCCCTCTACCACTTCAGCAACGACTGGCTAAAGAGATCAGCTCTGACATTCTTGATTGAATTCTCACTTCTTTTGAATTGATGTTCCCAGAGAGAATGGGGAAATCCACAGGTGTGGGTGAAAGGAGGAGGAATATCGCATGAGATGAGCAAGACCAGGAATCAGGATACGAGTACTGGCGTGTTGTGCTCAGTGCAGTTTGCACTGTACAGATGCACCTCCCAGGCCAGTGCTTGAAACCACACTCTGTTTAGAAACACAGGACTGGGAAGATACCAGAGATGGTGCTTTAACTTTTAAAGGACTTGCTGTTTTAGCTGGTAGTACCTATATCTCAATACTGAAACATGAAACGGTGAAATGGAGTATAGTCTCATCTCTAGCAGCTAGCAAATAAAATCAATAGATAAAATACTCAGTGGCTGGGATTCACTCCTAGTAAACCCTGTGCATGGAAAAAAAGAGCCTTATTTTCTCAATATCACCAATAGCTCTTACCAAGATGATGGCACACCTGCCCTGCCTGCCAGAGCTACTTTATTACAATCCTAATGGCAAACACAGCATTATGCAGCTGTAATTGTAAGTGTAATCACACTTTTTGCCGTTATAACCAGAGGAAATTGCTGAAACTTAGTTGGCCAGATCATGTTTTAGCAGCCAAAACCAGGAGAGATGAGTACACATCTGCAAGCAAGTGGCTAGTAGGTTAGTCCTTACTAAGGAGTCACTTCAGCAGTACCTCTCTCTGATGGTGTCATCTTTCTATTGCCAGCTGCTTCCATGGAAAGGCAAGCCTTAAAAACACATTTGCTTTCCTGAGCAAGGACAGTTGCAAGAGCTCCTATGAATCTGCCTCTACTTATCAAGACATCAATGTTTAAAGCCCAGAATTAATCTGCCTGCTAACATGTCCAGTTCAGGGGAAAACTTAGACTGAGTTTTAATCCTGTTTTGTTCCACAGGCCCCTTCCTCTTCACAGCCACCTGGATAATAAGCTTTTTGTTTCATAAAGCAGTGTGTTCAATCCCTGAATGCAGAGACTGCTTCTTGCTCCTCGTGGCAGAACATTTTCTGGCTCCTTGGCACAGCTGGGCTAAGGCTAACCTGCAGCACCCCATTCCTGGTGCCTTGCTTTTCCTACTGAACCCAGAGCCAGGCTGGAAAACAAGAGTTAGATGTCAAAGAGCAACCAGGATTTTGCCTGGTGAAAGAGGGTGTTCAGGGTGCACAACAGCCCCAGTGGGGAATCTCTGTGGCACAATCATTCAGCTGTTAATAAAAGATCTAGGTCAGGGGGCTTGGAATTAGGTGACTCTTAAAGGTTTTTTCCAACCCAAACCTTTATATGATCTCGTCTATGATCCCACAAAAAGAGAGGGATAGTTTTGGGCAAAGTCTAGAGGAAGGAAAACAGAAAGCTGACAGAATAGAATTACTGCTGGTTTTGTGAAGTCAGGATGCAGCTAAGGGGAAGAGATACATCACAGATAAAGAATGTGAAAAATCTCATAAGATCTCTGGTAAGATGAGAAAGAAAAGGGCACTCCACAGGAGCAGACTAAGAGTAGCTGAATGGATATGGGGTTCTTTCCAGGCACAAAACCAACAACCCTGAAGTGGCTGTAAGCCCAGATTTTTTGTTTTCTTAACAGAGTTTTTTGTCATCATCTGGAATTATTTAATCTACCCTTCAAAAGTCTTCCAAGAGACAACCTAAATAGAGATGCTGTTCAAAACTTCAGCAAATACAGTTTTCCTCTGATATTCCTCAGACTGGTTTCAGCTGCACCCCACAACCCTCACTTTCTCTACAGAAACATATATTCCCAGAAAATTTCCTAGGGCTTTCTAATGAGGCATGGAGATGTTCACAACCAATTGCCAATTTCTAGTCTCTTGTATCTCTAAATGTTCTGCTTTTTTTGAAAATATTTCTCATTATTATGATTGACACCAAAACCCATGAAGGGGTTAAAGGGTTAAATGGAGTTGAAAGGAGTAGCTGACTATAAAAAGTTACAGCAATTAATAATGTCTGAGAACTTGAGCTGCAAGAAAAAAGTTGCAGATGTTAGCAGAAAATAACTAAATGAAGAGCTTTAAGGCTTAGTCTGTTTGTGTTCTGCACTTTATTTCAGGGGTTTAAAATACCTGATTGTTTGGTAATTAAATTATTTAGCTTTATAGCAGCCCTGCAGACTAAACTATTGAAGTGGAACAGAAGTCCATGAGTGGGACATCCTACCTTGACCACTAACCACTCCAGAGAAACCCCAAAGTACACAGTACTGTACGGAACATCAAATGCCAAGGAAAGTGTTTGCCCTGTTGGTGCAGTCTGGTAGCTGGACTTTAAGCAATGATAAGTGATAGGACAGGAGATCTCTGCTGCCTCTGTGATTAACTTAATCACAAACAGAAGTTCCCTGCTCTCCTTTTGTGTGTACAGGTCTATTAATACTAACAATGCGCTCATGCCATCTACCAATGAGCTATTTCCAATTTTACAAAGCACAGCAGACAATACTTGCAGGTATTTGGGAATGCGTTTATTTGGCATTAAATCCAGAAGACCTAAATGCTGCCAAACAATATTTGCATTTGCAGGTAGTCCTGCAAGAAAATGTCTTCTGAATGAATATCAGACATGAAGAAGTCGAGACTGATGGAAATCAAGAGAGGTATTCATGTATTGCTTCCGTTTTGCCTTTTAATCTGGATCTTTGCGTCTGGCTTGCAAATATTCTTGGATCAGAACTGTAAGCTTCTCAAGGGTTGCCTTATTCACAGCAGAGATGACTCATGAGATCCAGTGTTAGTTTCAAGTGCCACATAGCAAGGAAGCTTCAATAATAAGTGTTTCTACTTAGTCTGAATATGGTAAAGCCAAACAGAACACATGGTTTTCCTTTGATAAAACCTGACATGCTTTGCTTGCAGTGTGATTCAGAGTCTCTGAAGAGATTGTCACTGTTCTATATTCAACCCAGTATTAATCGAGGCATAAAATGGTTACCAGATCAAAGACTATTGTAATAAAATTCCTCTGAAAGGAGTAGCCTGAGAAGATATTCAGCCATTTCACGTTGCATGTTACACAAACTAGTGACGCAGTGACATGAGAGACAGACTTTTCCTGCTGACTTTCACAATTCTATAAAGATTTACTAGATTAAAACAACTTAGGTGTTTGAAGTTTATAGCCGATAGACCTGTTACATCCTTCTTACCTGTCAAATCTAAAGCAGGGTGTGTATTTTCTGGTAACTTATTAATTTTTATGTGATTTGGCATTGGTAATTAGGCTAATCTGAAAGTTTCTAATTTATGTAGATTATCCAGTATTAGGACCCTACTCATTTTTTCATTTAAGGAAAAGAGTAAACTTGAGTAAATGGTGTCCTCAGTATGTTAAATTGCCCTGCTCAAAAAATACTACTGGCTTCTTCCTAGAAGATGGAAAAGTTACACGGTGAGCTGTTCTTAGAAGAGACTAGGTTAAAGATTAAGATCCTGTAAAGGACTAGAACCATTCCTAAACTTTATATAGGAAAAATTTGAAATCTGGGATCTTTTAAAGCTCAGTAGAATGAAGCTGGTTGACTGTAAAACTCTTAAACACAAGTTTCTGAGACTGAGGAGGCATCCAGCCAAGACCACTGAGGTTCTTCCCACAAACTTTGTCATGTTTTTATCTTCTCTACCACACCTCCTCTTCCTCCTCCCCCTCTTCACTACCATCAGGCATCTTTACCAGATCACTGTGAAGAACTATCCCTTCTTTAGGGCAGCAGTTGCTGATCATATTTGAGCATACTTGCTCCTCCTGAAACTCTGCTCTTGCTATAGGGACTCTGTTAGCAGGGTTGCTTTTCATCAGTCCTTTTAAACCAATTTTTGGACATGACCATAATATAAATAGGGCAGAGCAGCCCTGCTGCTGACACTGGGCACTGCTCCCAGAACAGGTCTGTGCCTTAGTTCTGCCTGTCCTGAGACTGCACAGTGGGGCTAAGGCTTCAGTTCACTGGGGACAAATGCAACATGAAACTGTTCTGAGATCCAATGAGATATAACATGATACAGACTTTCCCTGAGAGCTTTCCTACAGCATTCTTGTTTTTGTGATCCTTTCCCTGCAGTTCAGGTTTTGCATTCTTCTCCCCCCTTTCCTGAAGCCTGCTGCCAGCAGCCTTGCCCCTCACCTGACTTTCCCAAAGGCAGAAGACAAGTCACTGCTTCTTCCTTACAGTCCATGAATGGTCTTTTCAAATCCCTTCAAAACAACACCTTGCCTGAGGCTCTTTTCCCACCCACCTTACCTGCAGGCAGATTAAACCCCACAGTTTTTCTTGCTGCCCTTAGAGCACCCATTGCTCTGCCATTGTTCAGTCTTCAAGTTCACTGCTCCTAGAGACAGGAATCGTGGAGGCTGTGAGCAGGGAGGATACACAGCCACCCTGTGACAAAAGCCATAGAGGGAATTTCCCCAAGTCCACTCACTTTCCATTAGTGACAAATCAAGCCCCACTGAAGCCATTCTCTGAGGAGCTAAGCCGAAACACTGACTTTTATATACATACACGTGACCTACACCTGCATTAAAATAAATAACCTATACACATAAAGGTGCTGGAAGGCTCAGTATCTCACTTAAATCTCACCCAACACCACCGTGTGTGCCATCATGTCACGGTTGGTCTTTGGGCCGCTGGTGACTCAGAGCAATGCAGTCAACATGCTCCCACTGGGGCTCTCTGCACCAGCTGCAGTTCTCCCTCCAGTGCCTTGTGCCAACACCAGCCCAACCCAGCTCGGTCTGACACAACCACTTGCAGTTTTTAACATTACACAGTATCAGTCTCCAGAGCTGCCTGAGGGAAAAATGCATTCCACTCATCTAATTGCATTAGTCTAATGTTTCTCCCTCTTTTGGAATTAAGCTATTTAAAAAAAAATAAATAAATAGTCTGTATTAAGGTTTCAGTGCCACAAGACTTGAGAAGGGCCAGGATAAAAGCTATTCTAAGGTGCATTTAGATGACATGTTTCAGACAAAGTTTTAGTAATTTTGAAGGCCCTCTGATTTGATTTTTGATGATTAAATATCCCAGTTTGGGTGGGACAGAGTTCATTTTTCTTCTTAGCAGCTAGTACAGTGCTCTGTTTTTCGGATTTAGTATGAGAATAATGTTGATAACACACTGATGTTTTGGCTGTTCTTAAGTATGGTTTACCCCAATCCAAGGACTTCTCAGTGTCTCTTACTCTGCAAGTGAGGAATCGTGCAAGAAGCTGTGACAAAGCACAGTCAGGACAGCATATTTAATATTTAATATTATTATTATATATATGATATTATTATTATATTTTTTTCACTCCTTAAATTGTTCTTATCTCAACTCATAAGGTTTACTTTTTCTTTCTGATCCACTGTGGGGTGGCAGGAGGGCTGGGAGCAAGTGGCTGCATGGTACTTAGTTCCTTCCTGGGGTTAAACCACAACAATAAATTATTGTGATTATACATTTGGGAAGGGGTGTGTAGTGTGGGGGAGTGTATATAATTTTTTTTAACTCCTCCAAATATTTCACTGGCATTTGAAGGAATGGTCAAAAATAATAGAGAAAAATGCCAAATAGCAAGAAGAGACAATGATAAATAGTTGAGGACACCTGGACTTGTAAGAGCTGAAATAAAACCAACCCAATTTGAAAGTTCTATTGTGTGAGAGGGGCCTTAGAATATCAGACTAAACTAATATAAATGAAATCATAAGGCTGAAATAACTATTCCAGCCCCAGATTACCAGTCAACATCATCATTGCATAGGTCATTTCCAACGCACTTTATGTCCTCCCAAGTGAGTAGTTCCTGCTGCCCTTGTGGACAGGAAGCTTCTCCTAACTGAGTAGCAATAGTGATGGCACAAGAGGCCCTGTTGCTTCTCAGAGGAAAAGGCATGCTACAGGAAGATTTAGCCTCAAAGAATCACAGAATGGGTCAAGTTGAAAGGGACTAAAGAGGGTTCTACATCCCTGCTCAAGCAGTGTCATCCTGGAGCACATGGCCAGGATTACATCCCGGTGGTTCTTGAATACCTCCAGTGATGGAGACTCCACAATCCCTCTGGGGAGTCTGTTCCAGTGCATGGTCCAGGTGGAACCTCCCATGCATCAGTTTGTGCCCATTGTCTCTTGCTTGGTAACACTGAGAAGAGCCTGGCTCCATCCTCTTGACACCTTCCCTTCAGATATTTATAGGCACTGATAATGTATCCTATCTTCTCAAGGCTGAACAGGCCCAGCTATCTCAGCCTTTCCTCATAAAAGAGATGTTCCAATACCTTAATCATCCCTCTGCTGGACCTGCTCCAGGAGCTCCAGATACCTGAACAGGTACCTGGTAAGTGGCCAAAGGCCGAAAGTTTTAAATAAGCAGAAGACACCCCAAAAGACCAAACATGACCATCACGCACTCTGATACAGCCTGATAGGACACTTGGCCAAGATATACCATCCTGCCATGGCACATCCCAGAAACTGAAGTCATAGAAAAATATCCATATTTTAGTGTCATTAAAACATCTCCAAAAGGCATAGGCATCTTATAGACACCAAGCCTGCAAGACATTAACTGCCCCATCTGCTGCTGCCCCTGACCCTTTCCTCTCTTAATAAGGTGATCCTTTTCTCCTGAGGAACCTGAATTAACTCATGGATTCTGTAGGCTGAGTTTGAGGCAGACTGAAGGAAACCACACTTGCTCTCAGGAGAAGTCAAATTCATCAACTGCTCAAAATCATTTCTGAAGCCCTTGGTTGTATTTAAATAGATCTCAGCATCTCAGTCTGCTTTCTCTGCTAGGGACAGTATGAAATTTCAGTTTTGCAGCAGCAGTACCATAAATCTTGAGTGTTTTTGGAAAGATGGAGTTTCCTGTAACTCGAATGCTACACCCATGGGATAGGGCAGTTAAGGGGTCATAACCCTCCTGTCCTCCCCTTTGGGGATGATTTTCACTGCAAGGGTTTCACTAACAAGAAGCCATTCAATCCGAGCAGTGGTTTCAGACAACCCCTGTGTGAGACAAAGACAGTTTGTGCTCTTTGTATCTTCTCACTCCTTGGGTAAGGGCCCACCCCACACATTCAGTTGTGTGAGTAACACATAAACAAGGATTAAAGCAGGAGTCCCTGTATCTCAGAGAAAAGACACAGAGTGAGCATGTGTACACCAAGGATTTGGAGAGCATTTGGCCATGACCTGGGCATCCTGACATGACAGTGTGTACAGTTGCTCATACAGCTGGTGAATAATAAATACCTCAACATGCCCTTGAGATGATACTTCTAAACATGTAGCTCTTCATTGAAGCAATGGTAACCCTGATTAGATTTACCCTGCAATACTGTTCTTGTAGAAGTTTTTACAGTTCATTTGACTTTTAAAAGAGATTGTCTTTTGAAGAGCAAGTGCAACTTACTGAAATAACCTTTAAGCTGCACAAGGCTTTGTTTGAAATACTATTCTGCTATTCCACTTCTCAAATGTCACCTCAGTCTCAGTGTTTATCTTCTCTTAAATCACAGCAAAATTGCTACAGTATTTCATGTAAAAAGTTTTCACCTTTTTTACTGCTTTAAGTTTCTCGCTATGTGAAGTTATGAGCTTATATTATTATCCTCAATTCATTTGCTACACAGTTTGGGACCACAGATAAAAAGCAACTATCCCTCAGGGAACAAGTACAAAAAGGACTATAACTCATCACAGAAAGCACCAGAGGGTTGTTTGTCAGAATTATCAGAAGAAACTGTTTAAAATGAAAAACTGGTGGTATTTTTTTTTTTAAACAGAATCTCACATGTGCCACTAGTGCATGGGAAGCTTGTAGCTTCAGGTAGTATTTATATCTGCCCATGGTGCTGCACCCTTCCTCGCAGGAGCTGTCACCCTTGGTCAGTGAATGCAGCATGCTGAATCATCAGGCTTTTAAGCGCGTTCCCTAGAATGGGATTTGTTTACCACGGAGCTTCCTTACCATGCAGCACACCGAAGGAAAACTCCTTTCAAGCCTCTGTTAACCAGAAGCTGTTTTGGATGCTCACAGCTCAGTGGGGATGTGCAAACTGGTTATATATTGAAGGATTTAAAATTAATAAACACAACGCACCACAGAGCCAGCCAACAGCTCTTCTGCTTCCCAACTATTGACAGCAACAAAACAAACACACAAACACGCTTCTCGGTCCTTCAGCCCGCTAAATACTACTTACTCTCAAGTGATACAACTTAGTGTAATACTCCTGGGATTTTTCTGGCTTCACAGGATAGCGGACTCAGTTCAAATCAGGAGGTTGTTTTAGCACTGTCACAGCGCGGAAATTTCGCTTCCTTTTTCTTTTTCTTTCTCCCTCAATTTTTTTTTTTTTCAAGAGAAGGGAGTAGTAACCTCTTCGCTCCTTCCCCAAACTACTTTCGGCCCCACAGGCAATGGGTGAATCAGACAGCCCCGGCCATCACCCACTCCCGAGCTGCCCACGGGTGAAGGCATCGCCCCCGTCCCGTCCCGTCCCGTCCCCCGCCGGGCGATGCCGATGCCCTCGCCCGCGGCGCACAAAGCCGCACACGCCCTGTAAAGGCCACCCACGCGTGGCACGGCGTGGCACAGCCTCCCCCCGGGCTGCCAGCGTGGCACAACGCGCGCTGCTGGCCTCACCTGCTCCGCTCCCCGCTGGCAGCAGCCGCCTCTTTTCCTTTCTCCCGCCCGCCCCGCTGACAGCCCGGCTTTGTCCGCCCGCCCCGCTCCGCCCCGCTCCGCCCCGCGCGGGAGTCGCCACGGGAGCCCCGGGACAGCGCCGGGAGCATCCCTCCCCGCAGAGCATCCCACCCCGCAGGGCATCCCACCCCGCAGAGCATGCCGCCGGAGCCTTCCACTCACGGCGGAGCGGGTGCGCCGGCCCGCGCCTGGATGCATTTGTTATTATTATTTTTGTTGTTTGTTTATTATTTCCAGATTTCCTTTTTCTTTTCCTTTCCTTTTTCCCTCCCTCTCGTCTCCTCTCCCTTCTCCTCTCCTCTCCCATCTCCTCTCCACGCCTCGCCGCGCCCCGCCGC
>JAWWTY010000077.1:108558522-108727040 GCA_035222235.1 Margarornis squamiger | reverse complement strand
TCCCCTCCCCTCCTCTCCCTTCTCCTCTCCCTTCTACTCTCCCTTCTCCTCTCCCTTCTCCTCTCCCTCTCCCACCCTTCCGTGCAAGGTGAAGCTCCGGGTGCCGGCTGTTCCCAGGTGAGCACAGCCGGACCCCCCGAGGTGATGCCCCCGCGGCGCCCGAGGACCATCGGACGGCTCTGGGACTGGGAAGCAGCTCCTGCATTGCCCCCTTTGGCCGTCCTCCCCTCTGAATCCCTACGGCTCGGCTCAGCTCAGCAGCCCCCTTGGACCCGCCTGAGGGGCAGAGCGCATGAGCCGGCTCTACAGGAGATACTGATTTCCACAGGCTCTCCGAAATCACCCCCTGCAGCAAGCGTCCCACCTGCTCTCGGAAACTGAGCTAGCCAGGGAAGCTGTCAGGGCCTATCTTTAGTTCCTGGCTCCACAGATGGACTGTTAGTCAAATCCTGCCCACGTGGAGTCTAGTGGTTTATACTGCTAAGCTCTGTGTCATGTAGCCATAAATGCTGAGGGCAGGTGATCTCTGTGTAGGATGTTTTTTACTATTTTTGTAATGGCAGCTATCAACTAAGGCTTTGAGAAAAAAGAAAAATGGTGCAGAGCCTTCCCTCCCTCGTAATGACACCTGATATTTCTCCCATGAATTATGTTAGGGCACATCATTTAAATTAAGACAAAATTTTAAAGGGGGGGGGGAGGGAAGCCCCAAAGCTGTGAAATAAATTACTCAAATTTGCTGTAACCTTGTTATTTTAGAATTGGGAAAGCATGAGAATTTCAGGAAGAAATTCTTTACTGTGAGGATGGTGAGGCATTGCCTAGAAAGGTTGTGAATGCCCTATCCCTGGAAGTGTTCAAAGCCAGGTTGGATGTGGCTTTGAGCAACTTGATCTAAGTGGAAGGTGTCCCTGCTCATGGCCAGAAGGTTGAACTAGACAGTCCTTAGGGTTCCTTCCAACCCAAACCATTCCATGATTACAAATGTTAGAGCAAACAGTGCTATTCCCTTCTGAGCAGCTCTGTGTGAAGGCACAGGGCTGAGATCCAGCTGCTTCTCCAGTGTTTATGGGACTTCTGCTGCATAGTTTAGGGGACCTCATGTTCCTAGGGATGCATAGTCCCCATATAGACCTGGTATAGCAGCTCTGCTGTTCCAATTAACTACAGAAAGAGTGGCCTGGAAACGGTGATGGGAGATACCCATGGAACCTCCAACCCTTTCCATTGCTAGGAAAAGAGAACACCCTCAGCTTTGGGAGCAGGGTAGGGCTGAAGCTGACATGCAGAAGGGTTCACCACCACTGAGTGGGCTGGGGCCATCTGCTCTGAGAGGTGCAGAGTAGGACTCATGGCAGTTGGCTCTTTGGTGGCAGATGAGCAGTGACAGTGCCATAACACTGGCACTGCTCTGCATCACTGATGAGATGATGCCAAAACTGTGAAACTGTGCCTGCAGGTCAGGTATGCTCATGAGCACTGTCCCTTTCCAGAGGTCACAGGCACCTCTCGTGGGGCAAGAAGGGAATCCCCAATATAATGCAGAGTGGGAAACCCCCCAAAAACCTACCAGTCAAAGGAAATTTTCTGGCATTTTTGGTTCTGTCTGAAAACACCTGAATTTTGTCCTAAACCTGTTGCTTCATGTCATAGTGACAAGAAGCCTATTTTTATGCCCACAGAACAATTAGAGCATTAGGGCATCTGCAAGCTGCATTTAACTGAGTTTGAAGATCAAAAGACATGCTATTTTTGTGTGGTCTTCTCTGGGACTCCACACAGCAGTATTTGAGGTCCTGGTGGATGATTTTGTCATCAGTGTGCACCTAAGTGTTTCAGGAATTGTAATCTTCATTGTGCGGAAAGGAGGCTGCAGAGCAGAGAGACAGAGTCAAGCTAAAAAACACCATCTCATCTCTGAGCACATCCAGTCTAGATGCCCATGAGGAAACCTGCTAACTTAGGAGACCTGTGCTCTGGAGGTTTAGCTCCAGGTCACTGCTGAGTGGTCCCTCTCTCCTGCTTGAGGCTCCCAGCATCATAAGTGAGAGGTCTCAGCTATGGCCAGGTGCTTCCATGTCCATCATCACCAGACCAGGTGGGCAGTGTGGCTCACCCTGCCTCTGCACACCTGTAATTTCCTAAGACAAAAGAGCCTGATCTGGTGGATATTATCTGCCAGAGCATTCGGGTATCAAATGCCCAGAAACAAGGACTTGTGAAACTAAAGAGGCTCATGATGAGGTCTATGTAAGGTCTGCTCTGGGGATTTATCAGTCATCTACAGGAACACGGAGACTGTCCTGTCTATAGACATCCTAACATGTGTTTCCTTCCCTCAGACACTTCCCATGTTCTATGCCAAAGCCAGCACATGCGTAAGGACCATTGTTGCAGAAACAGCCACTTTTTGCTGTAATCCCTCCGCAGTCAGTTTTGTTTCCCTTGGCAGAGAGGAGTTGGGATCACACACATTCCCTAGCATCACAGAGTTCCTGGATCAGGCTAGCCATACATTTGTGGTCACTTTGATTTTGTGCCATGTTCCAGCAAAGGTGGTGGAGGTATCACCTGGCAGTGGATTGGGTTGGCAAACTGACTTTACCTACCAAAATGGTTTTAAAAATTAATATTTGTCTATCTCGAAAATGGGATGGTTATGTTATCTCTTAAAAAACCATGCTCTGCAGTTCATGTATGGATTCCTGTTTAGCAAGTAAAAAAACATAAGATGACTCCAAGCTAACAAAGAAAAGGTCAAAGCAACACACTTGGGTCCTAGCTGCCCTTCAAACACAGTAAGAGGGGCACCTACAGATACAACTGTGACCTGGTCAGGGCTGCACGGGTTCAGAAAAAGCTGTCAAATAATCTGCTCTGCAGAGCCTCAGGGAAGGGCATCCTTCTTCAGCCACACTCTCTTTGCAGAGAGAAAAGATGACTTTCAGTTTTTTAAGAGCTCTTTACACTTGATCTCCAGTTACTGATGGAAGAGATGCAGTTAGGTTACAGGACATAATCTCAGTATAATTTATTACAAAAGGCTTTTTCCTGAATTTCTTTGACCCTGCAACCTCCTTGATGTCAATGAAGCGCAGGGTCATGGCTGAGGAGGGAATATGGCTCTTTCACTTTCATTCTTCATAGCTCTAATTAATTACCTGCATCGTCTTCATCAGTGATTGCAGTTAAGGGAGGAACAAAAGGGACATGAGTCTCTTTAATGCAGAACTGATTTAGATGCTCTTCTGTCAGCATTTGGATCTTGCCCATTATGCAAACCCACAGGAAAAGCCAAGTGTGTGAGTCTTCTAGCAGACATACACTGAAACATCCATGTAAATACATCTATCTGAATATAAAACTCAGTATTCCCACTTGCAGGTGCTTCTCTGTTTCTTCATTTGCTACTTCATTATTTCTCAATAGTGACTTCTTTTTTTTATGCTAGCCCAAAATGTGCAATATATTTCCCACTAAAACAAACAGAAAGAGTTGAGATTAACACACCCTTTTATAATACATATCAGCAGCCTTTGTTTACCAAACATATAAATTGCCTCAGGATAAGTAATAGCACTTTCTAAATGTCATGATTAGACAGGTTAAATTGTTGTTTTGTAGAATCTGTTGGAAGAAAATAGGCAAAATTTCACTTTAGCTGAAAAAACATTTTCAGACCTTTTTATAATTTTTCTCTCTCTTCTTCCCTGACCAACTGTCCTCCCAAACCACATTTCCCCCAAAATTTTGCATTTGGTCAAACCTTACTATTTGGTATCCAGAAACATCTGAGGAAATCCTCAGAAAACCATCTTCTCTTACTCTTACTCATTTGTCTACTTGCTTTTTTGGTGTGTTTATTTATTTTTTTACCTTCTAACCCAAGTGCCCCAATAAACCAGGAAACTCTATGCAGTCAACAGATGGTGACTGTGCCTGGCACACACAAAAGTTAATTTGGGACTGATTAATAAGATAAATTGCCAAGTTCATCTTAACACACTGTCCACCATCATGCCACAAGTGTGGATCCTTGCACACCATTGTGTCCCACAGGGCACAGCACACTGAAGAGCACAGGGTCTCATTTGTACACAGTGTCTCTGCTGCCTCTCTTACAGTAGCCACTGTGAGCAGAGCAGAGCAGAGCACAGGGAGGGAAGGGGAAGGAACAAGGTTGAGAAAGCTGTACTTTGTCTTGTGTTGGCAAGGTAACCTGATAGATATGTTGTACAGGATTTTTACAGAAGGGCTTTTTCCTGCCAAAGCCTAAAGAAAACAACCCCCAAGTATATTAGTGAGCTATTAAATTGTTTGGTTGGATACATGCATCCTATTTTACATGGTGTGTGTGAAACAGAGGCTATATAATATATCAGCTGTCACTCAATATTTTATAGAATTGTACATAAATCATTGGGGGATTGTCTGAAAACTCTTACTCAAGGTCATCACCTTCTGTGTTCTGCTGCTCAAAGGCAGGCTCAAATAGAGCCATTCCCAGCTCATACATGATATGATCATTTGCTTCTGTTGCTGTCCTAATGCAGTATTTCTAGTAGAACCAAGGCAAGACTTTTTGGCACAGTCCTCTCCTCACCCATCTTGCCTCAGGGAAGGACAGCGTTAAGTGGTAATTGCCTCAGCTCAGTGCCAGCATTAAAAATGAGCTTCTTAGCTGTATCTACATACTTGCCCACTCTACTAGCATCCCTAGAGAGCAATCCCTCCTCTCTAACCTCTCTGTGGCCCTGATATCCCCTATCACTAGAATGAATGAATGAGTTTTAAGAGTGCATTTAATTTAAGGGGTTAGAACCCTCCCTTCATGGGGTCAGACCCAAGTATGGCCTTTTAAATGGTTCTCTCCAGGGAGAGAGTTTTTCAAACTCTGAAATAGTTAGATAGTGGTGATAAATGGATTCATTTAAAGGAAATTGGCAACATTTGAAAAAAATAGATACTACGCTCAAGTTCTTTCCGAGCAGTTTTCCAATGGTATCTATTAACTGAGTTCCTTCTCAGAGAAGTTCCTAGGTATGCACCATGTGTCAGGTCCACATCCAAGTCTGTCTTGGCCAGTCTCTTCTGATTCACCTTAAAATTTCATGATTTCAGAGTATTCTCTTTCACAGGATGAAATAAGTTTTCATCTGTGAGAGCCTGGCTAATCAAGCTGCTGAAACAATTATGTTAAATCTTTCTGGATGTGTGAAGTGTGAAAGTTCCTTGCAAGGCTTTCCTGATGCTATGAGAATTTTGGATTGGATTGTCATTACATAAATTGGGAAAGATGCAAAACCCTCAAGATTAATCTAATACTTGTCTACAACGGCAGAGAAATATTAGCCAGCATTCATAATGGACTGGCAACAGACTATCGTTTAGAAGGTGGTTATAATGTAAAAAGGAAGGAGACTGTAGCCCCACTGTGGATGGGGACAGTACCCAGCTTCTGGGACCTACCAGGTGACAATCAGGGGAAATATAGTGAGAAAATGAGAAGCAGTGAGGCTGAAGATCTTCTTTTCTTGGAAACTTCACCCACGAAGAGGTGGGATCATAGTGGTGTCTGTTGGACAGAAGCAGATGGATGAGCAGACACTGTCTGTGTGGAGGCAGAGGAGGCAGATAGTACCTAACCGAGTGTGAAGCTGGTCCCTGTACTCCTACGGCACTGTGGGAAGTGCTGCTCCTGAATAGCCTCAGGGAAAGCAGGAAAGGTCTGACAAAACATTCTCTGACTCTCTGATTCTATGAAAATGGTTGTTAATGGCAATGTGCCATTATACAGGGTATCCTCACCCCCTACAGGTGGCCTCCAAACTGTGTAGAATTCATGAGACCTTCTGTTTTGAAGGCTCTGACTTACCCTGATTACAACTGGAAGAAATCCTGCTCCCTGAGGGAATAATTAGGAAGCTGAGCTGAAGCTCAGTGTTGAACCACACTTTCCCTTTACAGTGGTTTTCCCTTGCAACTCGGAGGGTAATTCTTTGAAAACATTGTGCACATCTCACTGTAACAGATGCTGGAGAGAGCCATGCTGTTCTTTCCATGACTGTCAGGAGCGGAAGCAGTGAAATGAGGGGTAAAGTAAGGAACTGTCTCATCAGAAAAAAAAACATGGGTTTTTTTCTTCCTGTAAAGCTGAGGTCGTTTTGGGTAATCATAGCAGCAAGATGCAGTGCCATAACCAGATGCAAAGTTATGGACTTATTTAGTGGTATGGGTTAAAATTCTTTAGTTTATGGCATCTGGCATTGAGGTTTTTCTAAATAAGGAAGCATGAGTAATCAGAAATCTCCCGTTTTAGTATTACCATAGAAACAGGCTATGTAAGAAGTAAACGAACTGTGTTTACAGAGCTGTATCAGGTCTTATTGAGTCTGTAGGAATAAAACTAACAATGGTGGAAGAGTCCAGGGGACTGAATATCCGAGTCAGCAAAGCACTGAAAGCCCCTAACATTGTTCACCCTGCCACCATGTGCTTCTTTGTTCTCGATGAAATTAATTCTGTGCACTATCCGTGTACACACATTTGGCTTTGTCTCATAGTAGTGACTAAGAGTAAGAGAACAATAATGAGCACATTTTTTCCCTGTCAGGCTGTAAATTTTCTATGAGGGGTTCACAAATGATTTTGCTATATAAAAGGTTATTAAATATTACTTTTGAAAAAGTATATTCAAACTAGTATCTCTTAATCCATTACAGTGGCTAATAATGAAACTAATGACAAGTAACTAAACCTTTTCCCAGAGGACTGAACAATTTGCATAAGCAATTCCTACCTCCACAAGTCACTTTCTCTCCCACAAAGACAGTAAAATTTTAAGTTAAATGTCATAAAAGAGCAACACTCAAAAAAAAAAATATAATAAAATAAAATAAGAAATAGCAGACTCCTGAGCAAATACCATCACTGTTGAACTTAAAAAGCTCCCTGGCTGTCTTTTACATAAACCCCCAAATATTCTTACCATCCTAATAGCCAAAAAAAGAAGTGAAATAGAGGTCTGTATCATGACTGCTGATCAGAGTTACAGCTTTAGAGTTTCCTTGAAAATCCAGGCATGCTGTTTATATGTAGAACTACCGACAACACACATATCAGTGCAGTTAAAGTGATTTCAGTGATATCAGTGGCCAGATTCGAACAGGTAGTAGAGATCTCTGAAGAAATATGGATTAATATGAGATGATAAATGCAGTTCAGTGTATATGGAGTTCTTTTGAAGTGCTGTCACAAATGCAATAAAGCACAAATCTGGAGAGTTACAAAGGCAGACTCCTGCAGTTCTGGCCCCGCTGATGTTAAGAGAACAGTTTCCCCCCTTAGTCACAATAAGCAAATACATTCTGTATCCTTGCCCTGCTCTGTTGCCTCCTTTCTCTCCTGCACACCATGAGCATGTTGCTGTCAGTAAGTGCTGTGGGTAGTAGTAACTCGAGCAACAACATATTTAAATTGTTTGGGACTGTATTGTGCAAAAAGCTGAATATTTCAGCAGCAGTTTGTAGTGCTGGTGAACCTAAGGGCCATGTTACAGGCGTGCTAGAGAAGGGATACCCTGGGCAAGCTCTGGGCCAAAGGGCTTTAGCACCTGGAATTTGTTAAATGCACTTGTATTTGTAAACTCGTGGCATTGTCTGGTTTGTTTTCTTACAAAATAATTCCATTTTGTGGCTTCTGCACCTGCTGTGCAGTGTGAAACAAAGGCCATGAGGACAACCAGGGGAGTCCTTTTCAAAAAACACTCCTGATGTGAACAAACCCCCTCACATTGACACATCTTCTGTTGACTGGGGTTAGAGTTCCCAACTTCTGTTGACAGTAAAAGGTGAGGAGAGCTTTTCAAGTAAGCCAAGGAGGTTGGCTGTGCTCCATGCCTGCAGTTTCAACAAGAATTAAGTTCCCAGAACTAAGAATTTGATTTTCAAAGTCCTTCTGAAGCTTACTTCAAACGTAATTAGTTGTCTAACATCCTAAAATTGAAGGAGACATCTAAATAACTCCAGAATTTTGTTAGCATTTGGCACACATTGGTTTGTATTCTCAAACAGCCTCCAATTTACATGATGATGATGATAGCAAGGAAAGACAGATTAGTCTTGTCTCTTAGATTTTAATTATTTATCTGCAGACAGAGAAATATAACTCTTTAATGGTACTGCTTGTTAAGCTGGAAGTTTAAAAGTGAGCATTGCTGTAATAGACACAGAATATATATTGGAGATTCTAACTAGGCAGGAATTAAAAAAAAAAAAAGGGAGAGAGAAAGGGAGAGAGACCACAACAAAAATTTTTTAATTATTGGGATCTGTTGATTTCGATTTGTAATAAAGGACATTTTCGGTATTGAAGAGTTGTCTGGGAGCAAAGCCAGGAGTAGCAGCAGCAGGAGGAAGAAAGAGAACTACACAGATATTTTTGTTACAAATTGTCCAAAAAGTGGCTGCTTGTAAAGGTTTAGTAAACAAACTCCTTGCACTGCATATGCCCTGAAACTAACGAGACTCCATGGAAAGATGCATAGTAATAGTAGTTATTGCTTTTTCCTGATACATGAACTTTGGGGGAAGTAAATATAAAAAAAAAAAAAGAAAAAAAAGAAAACATTACACCTGAAACCCTCTCAAATACTTGTCCCCATCCAACATTATTATGCTTGTAAAATTAGCTGTCCACAAAAGCGAGCTTCTTTTAGCTTCATGAGTTGCAGAGTAAATTTTGAAAGGAAGATAAGGTTTGCCATGGTGCATTTGGGCTGGAGCAGGCTATCTGTCCTTTGCACACACCCAATCATGCTCCCTTTGCCCTCCAGCGCTCTACATGTTTCAAACAGACAACAACCCAAGGGAGAAGTGTGGGTCACGTGCATGTCCATCACTGGGCTGCTCCATGCACCTCGTGACTAGGAGACATCACTGACACAGCAGCAAGACCCTGAAGGCAAAAGCAGGGTGGCATTTCGTTGCAGGCCTGGGATCCTCCCCTCTGCAGCTCACAGGGCCCCATGTCCCAAGAGCAGTCACTTCCCAGCCCTGCCAGCGCCCAGGCTTGCTGCCTCTCTGGTCCAACAGGGACATACAGGAGCAATCTGAGCTTGCAGCATGTCACACTCTGCAATGCCAAGCGCTGGGTCACTTGGTACGTGCAACCCTGTTCTCCACCCATCACACAAGTGCTGAGGAGAACTAAAAACTTCCTGAAGGCGAGTTGGCACCTATGACAACATGAGGTGATGAGAAACAGAAGCATGGTTTGAATTTTCATGGGTTTGCTGCTGGTTTTCCATGGGGACCACCTCTGACATGGTGGCCTGAGGACTGACCACTATGCCTGGATACATGCAGCATAACTTGTGGAGTGTTTGTCCCACATCAGCCACGAGTTACAAAACAGGCAGCAGCCCTGGGTAACACTTGCATGCATTTGACCTGTAGACACCCAATTAAGGATTGCTGCAAGCCTCTCTACTATGTAGCTTCAGCGCAATCCTCTGCAGTGATTTAAATCAGTCACACCATCAGTTCTATCAAAACAGTCAAAGCCCTTTTCAGTAACTGGAGCTATTCCATAATAATTTTCAGTTTTTTGCATGGAAGAACTTCAGTTGTACAGATATGCTGAAGAGCTGTTCAAAACAATAAATAAATAAAAAAAGAATCTGTATTTTTCCATTTTTCCTAGTTCTAACATTTGAATTGAAATTATATATGCCAAGGTAGGACCAGAAATGTTTCATGTAGAAGCTTGAAAATATTACCAGTGTTTGACGAGTTGAAAGCAAGTTAATGGTTCAGCAGTGCTGCTTTCACTGTCAATGTTGCTGACTCTTGCTAGTTGAGGGAGGTGTTTCTGCCCCTCTTCTCCACTCTCATGAGATCCCACCTGAAGTACTGCACCCAGCTCTAGGGGCCTCAGCATGAGAAGGATGTGGACCTGTTGGAGCAGGTGCAGAGTAGGCCACAAAAATGATCAGAGAGTGGGAGAGCTTCTCCTGTGAAGACAGGCTGAGAGAATTGGAATTATTCAGCCTGGAGAAGAGAAGGTTCCAGAGAGACCTTAGAGCAGCCTTCCAGTACCTAAAAAGGGGCTAAGACAGCTGGAGAGGGACTTTTTACAAGGACAATAGAGGTAGGACAAGGAGAAATGGTTTCAAACAGAAAGATGGTCTGTTTAGATTAGCTATTAGGAATAAATTTTTTACTGTGAGGTTGGTGAGGCACTGGAACAAGTTGCCCAGAGAAGCTGTGGATGCCCCACCCCTGGAAGTGTTCTAGGCCAGGTTGGATGGGGCATCCGAACTAGTGGAAGTTGTCCCTGCCCATTGCAGAGGGATTGTGACTAAGTGATATCTAAGATCCCTTCCAACCCAAACCATTCTATGATTTCATTGTGCAAAACATTACTATGCTATTTATCATTATGCCGTAATATATACATATATATATACAAATTCATAGTGCATCTGTATCTAATTTGTCTCCCCCACTCTCTGCAAAAAACATATAATAAAGGAGGAAGAGCTACACAAAGAGACAGCCAGTGGGATCAAAGATGTGACACCACTTCTGTTCAAGGAGTGACAAAGGGGCTCTCTGCAGCCAGAAGAAAAGGCAAGTGAAGGAATCTCATAGAGCCTTCTATTAACTTCTGAGCAGACCTGAGAAAATAATATGGGAGTAATTGCTCTTTCCCACAATGAAGGAATTTGCAGTAAAACCTACAGGTTCCAGGTGGCAGGCTGAGGAGACTTGCAAGAACAAATGGGTCTTTGTACAAATAGGTATCTTGCATGTGGATCTCAATGCCACAGGATGTTATGGACCTAAAAGGACTAGAAGGTTTAGAACTGGTTGAATGCATTAATGGAATTAAAATCCATAGAGTCTGTTGAACACCAAGATGCCACCTCTGCAGCTGCAATCACAGAAGGCTGGTAACTATATTGAGAGAATGTCCCTACTTTGCTGCCTATTTTTATGTTCTTCCCAAAATAGGTAATATTTGTTACTGTCAGAGACAGGATCCTGGACTAGCTGGACCTTGAATCTGATCCAGTGTATCTGTTCTTGTGATCTTGCATTAATTTTTAGCAAGGGAAAAAAGTGGAGGATATTCTAGTACTCAGGACTTTTAAACTTTGAATCCTCTATGTTCAGTTCCCAGAGCTGAGTGAAACAAACTTAAATCTCACTGATATCAAATCAATTCAATGATTTTTGAGTGACTTGGGATTCATGAATAATAAAGCTATATTACATAGTAAACTACAGCTTCAATACGCCAAAAGAATCAAAAATAGAGCATAGATAATAAACATATTCACAGCTGTTTTCTGATAATCTTGAAGTACAATGGATTGCACCATTGTTTTGGTGCAACCTCTGATTTTCAGATAAGACTCTGGCACCATTGTAAAACAGAATTCTTTTCTCCACACAAATTTTTCTTCAATAATACCAAGAACCAACTGAAGATCCTTGGCAGTTTTTTACAATTTTTTTTTCAGGACCTAGCTCTGCTAAGCATCGCATTTGTGGTTTTATATTATCAAGTGTAACTTCACTTGACTCAGATTAAAAAATTCCAATTAAAAGATTAAGAATGTAGTTTGCTTTACTGCAATTTTGACTCCAAGAGAGAATCACTGAGTGAATTTGTTTAATTTGAGCCACAGTATGGTACTATATGTAGTTTTATTTCCCCCCTCCCCTTTCCTTTGATGTTCTGATTAATAAGTCATATTCACAGGGGTCAGAAAAGGGAGAAGAGAAAGATAAAAAAAAAGATTATGGCTCAATATTATCAGACTGTATAGGGAGCAGATTTAGCCATCTCTTTGATTATCTCCCCTGGTTAGGATGAGATACGGTCTACAGTTCATGGCTCATTCCTCATAACCAGTGAGGCAGAAATGCAATGTAATGAAAATTGATCTATAGAACTTGTTTGATTAGTGAAATATGAGCAAAGAAATTACTTCTGAAGAAAGTGAAAATAAACAGTATGTAGCAGCACAAGCAGACAGACAGACACACAGAGGCAGGCATCACTTTTCTCTCCAGAAAAGCAGGTGGGGTAAGCACTGGATGTGTTCACCAGCAAAAAAGTTCATTGCTTCACCAACCTCTAAATCTCACTGTAGAGATTCAACTACAGAAGTAGAAAAGGAAAAATGAAAATTCCCAATTTTTGATTGTGCTCTTTCACTAAATATCAGAAGACAACATTTTTTAAAAATGAAGAGTGGCTTCACTGCCAAAGAAGACCTTGTAGCAAAATATGCCTTCAGTTACTTGTTTTTCCTTCAGCCTCTCTCTGTGCAAGCCAAGGCACAACACTGATGCCCTCTTTCTTCCCTGTTTTTTATTTGTAAAATGTGGCCAGTAGTACACTAGAATTCTGTGAGAGTTAATTTAATACAGGGAGGGCTTTGGCTTCCAATGGCATAAAAACATGTGGAAACAAATGCATTCCCTCTTATCTGAAATGTGTATCTTTTACGTGGTCACTTGTACGTTCTCAGCAAACTAATAACAAATGATCTTCCCATCTGTGCAGGCTAACTCATACAGTAGGGAAGAAAAATAACTTCTGTTGTTTAGATGAGCAATGAGGGAAAATGGAGCAAATCAGGGTAAGCAAACATGCCAGACTAAAGCCATACAGTGAAATATGATCATATAAAACATTTATGGACTATTTTACAAAGGGAAATCATAAACAACTGAGACTAGCTGTAGAGAAATCACAGAGAGAAAAGGGGTCAAATGTTTAGAATAAATTTTTCATTGCAAGTAGCACAAGGCATTCCTATGCATTATTTTATAAGGAAAATATTTGTTCCCTTGAGACTGCTAAGTCACTTCCAGAGATTTTAGTTTTCCCCCCTATTTCAGCACCTACATATGCTTACAGATTTATGCAGTGATTTGGTATCTATGACTATTTTTCTGACAGATTTGTAATTGAAAGCAGCATGACAAACCGCAGGAAGCCCCATCCCCACAGATGTGCTGCTGCTGCTGCAGGAAGCCAGCCTGCCTGCCCAGCCTGTTTTTATGCTGTCCCTGAGCCACCACCATGCCCTGCACAGGACCTGTAGATCAGAAGTGGAGCAGAAATGCATCTGACAGCAAAACGTGTCAACAAATACTCCAGGATGGGAAGCCTCCAGACAATGAGTAGGTGGGTACAGCTCCTGAAGGGAGCTGCTACACTTCGTGTCAGGGTGAATTTGGTCCAAAGATCTCAGCTTTGGGCCTCTCCTTCCCTTTGTTTTCATGTTCCTGTACCACAAAAATCAGCTAGAAGCCAAGGGACTAAAAGGCAGCTTTAGTCTCTTCATTTTCATGTTGTGTTTTCCCCACCTCTCTTCAAAGAACAAGACACAGCAAACTGGGTTGTCTGTAGCTGTGCCCATGGTGCTGGGATGGTTCTGTGCGTTATCTTGCAGCCACTCTGCAGATACAAGACCAGACACCCCATGATTTATGGTTTTGGGCAGAGAGGTATCACTTCCCCTTGTGAAATTTAGTGGGAGAGAGTAATGAGCTAAAAATACTGCAGTGGAAGAAATCCACTGAAATACAGATATAAAACAGTACACATTTTCATTCCTGGGATATTGCAGGAGCATCCAAAAGCATGTTTTTTGAACTAAAGCATTTTAAACCACAGCAACTTGCATTAATGCAACACCTGACTGTAAACAGCTAATGAAATCTGGTTGACACTTCTTCCAGGTCCCTGCCTTTGAGGTAACAGATGCTTGTTGCTTTCTGTTTCACATGCCCCTAGGTCTTCAGCTAACATTTCTGGAAGCCAGTGGAAGACTCTTCTCCACCTTCAGTCATCAATGAATGATCCTGGGGCTGATATTGCCTCATGGCACTTGGCCTTTGCAAACACATGGATATCTGGCAGGTTGTAGTTGCTTTTTGCTGAAACAGCAATGTCTGAAGATATGCCAGTGCATTAATATACTGTATTATTTATAGACTTGCACGCTGGGCCAAGATAAACCCTCAGCAACCAAATCACCTCCATCTGAACTTTTCTCTCTTGCTTCGAAATTTCACTTCGTGCTCTCATGATATCTACTACCACTGCTGTGTTTATTCAGTTTGCCGTGTGTCTCAGATTAAACTACAGTTCTGAGTTTTCACAGTCAACTCAGCCTCACTGAAGAACGGGAGATTCCACGCCCAGCATTACTCATTCGCAGAAGAATGACTAGAAGAGCACTCCAAGACCAAAGAAACGATGCCAGGCATATTTCATATTTGCTTTTATTCAAAGCACTTCCATTGATTCTCTTACACTTGCAGAATTATTGTTGTCTGGGAATTTTGCATGAACTAAAAATAAAAGCAGCAGTTTCTGAAGAAAGATGCTCTAGGTTAGATCCTAGGACGTGGCCATACCCAAAGTGCTGTGACCTGCCCTGCTTTGCTGCCAATGGGGTGTGGAGGGCAGCTGGACTCAGTCTAGCTTTCTCATCAAAATATCCCAAATTTACATTTGAATTGTGAATTGAAATTTTGACTTAACCCCAGTTTTCATTCAGTCTGTACCTTTCATGTATGCATGTGGGGATCTTTTATATTACCCACTATTTTTTAGCTGGTTGTCTTCTCTGCTTATCCCTGCTAGACCTGTGTAGCTGTATTTATGTTACAGAATGCAGAATCACTTCTAAAAGTCTGCAGAGGTCACAGTAATGGTGTGCAACAATCATGTAGGTCTTGGGTTTGTTTTTAAAACCCAGTTTAAGCACTATGGCATAAAGTGTAGGACAGTTGACAAAAGGACAAGGAACAACATGAAAAGAGGGGAAGGAGGAAAAGAAGGAGGCCCCTTAGATACTACATTCCATTCATTATGCTTGAATTAGGTTTTGTATAAATTATATTTGAATGAGATTGTAAAAAAGACAAAACATAGTGAAATGCCACATCCCAGCGATAGGCAGTTGATGCACATGGAGATTTGGTGACATACCCAGGGCCACTCAGAACACCTGAAGCAAACAGGAATAAGCGTTACTTGTGAATACCTGTACTGTCCAGATGCTCTTAACTTTTGTTCAATACATCTTTTCAATCCTCTGGGGATACGACTGTCGGTCAGAATTGGCCCTATCAGGGCTGTAGAGTCCATTAGGATGGCTGAGATTCTGAAAACTATTAAAAAATGTAAAAATTTCTGGCTAATTTAGTAGTGGAAGAAAGAGTAATTAAAGAGCACAAGCTATGCTAATATTGGTGGTGAGTGTTTGAGTCTCCATGCACTTTCAGACATTTGGAAAGGCAACCCCCTGTGTCCTGGGTCATCCCTTCCAATGAGTGAGGTCCCAGGGTACCCTGTGACCAGCAGCAGAACTAGTAGTGCAAATCGAGGCAAGCTGGAAAAAGCCTCATCTTACACAAATCATTAGCAAAATTCATTCAGCAGTGTTAAGATTTTAACCAGGATGTTTTCTTAAGGTTTTTCTTGGGTGCTTTGCCTTCAC
Source organism: Margarornis squamiger (assembly GCA_035222235.1). Classification (NCBI taxonomy): domain Eukaryota; kingdom Metazoa; phylum Chordata; class Aves; order Passeriformes; family Furnariidae; genus Margarornis; species Margarornis squamiger. Next base: position 108,711,508 of record JAWWTY010000077.1, on the reverse strand, counting down.
AGACACACCTTTCTTCCGCCTTTAGTCAGGCACACAATTGGGGGAGAAAGATAAATTTTTAGCTTCAAAGACTTTCCTCTCCTTGGCTATTTTTCTCACCAGTGGCTGCCTGTCACTAAGTAGAAGGAATACTCCTTTGTACTGTATGACCTGGATAGATTTTTCCTTACAGTTTGTATTCTAAGGTAACACTTGAAAATAAAAAAGCATTCCAAAACGAACACAGGTGGTTTTTTTTTTAATACATAAAAAGAAAATTACCTTAAGATATTTCAGAAGAAGATATATATTTCTCTGTCAGCTTCATGTGCCAAAGACTCCAACTTTTTAACCAAAAATTTTACACCTCCTACAAGCTCAGAATGTTACCAGACCTAGAAACACGCAATGAAACCATCCTCCCCTCCACAGACAACTTTGGTCTGGGCATCATATGCAACAGTTGGAATGGTATATTAAAGACTGGTACAGTAATCAGAACAAAAAATAATTAAAGTTGAAATGGATAAAAAGGAGAAGCTGAGGTTCACTAATGTAATATCTTCTCTGAAAATCAGGGTCATGATTTTTCTTTAACTGAATATCTAGAATTAGTGGAAGTTTTGCTCCCCTGCTTCTTTACCTGTGGACCAGTGTCAGTGCTGCTGGTTCACCTATGCAGAGCACACCATGAAACAACAAGTACCAAAGATTAGCTCAGATATCATATATAACAATTCCTAAAGACTAATCTATACTTTAATTAAACACATTCTAGCCTCCCCAGAGGCAGCCTCTGATGTGAGAAGTGCTTTTATTAGGTAACTAAACTAGTAATAAAAACAATAATAATAATAAGAACAACAACAACAAAACAGAAAAGGGAAACCCTTTCTTAGTTCATGAATTACTAGTTTTTTATTGTATCACTTGAGTGTAAAGTTGTCAGCATGCAGGGAACATGACCTCAAAAATAAAAAAAAGAAGAAACTTCCCAGTCTTGCCAAACCCACTTCTCACAAAAGACAGGCAAGGGAGGCCAGAGGGAGCTCTCTTAAAAAAAAAAAGTCTCGATTCCCAAACTTTATTCTCACAGATCTGCCTATTTTTTTCAACAAGAATACGTGTAGAAAAATAATGGCTGCCCAGGAATAAGGAAAAGCTCTGCTCTGTTTCCCTCTGTTCCTGATTGCAAGTCTCATTTACACACAGTTCAGGCTAATGTTGGGGGTTTTCTTTGCTAATATTCCTCCCTAGGGTGGGTAACGATTTCTCAGAGCTAATACATCCTGACAGATGCAGTCATACTAGTGCTTGCACTCTGCATCTTTGTTGGCCATTTGGGCCATGGTTTGGAAAGCTGATCTCTTAATCATTTTATCTGATGGATGTCACTTACTATAAATTGACAGTTGTTTGAGGTGCTGATATCGACCTCTTCTGTTCTCACTGATGCAGGAAACAGACTTTCTGTGGGGCTCAGTCAGTCAGAAACCAGGGGGTATGTGGCACAGGAGCTGTTTAACAATTGTGTTGTAGATATAAAACTGCATTTGAATTTTGTCGTGTGTTGGGAATTGGCAGATGCCAAAGTCCAGCATGGCAGAAGTCCCATATAGTATTGTACATCACACCTGCTGCAGGACTTTGAACTTGATGAACCACAGATCACAGGCAAGAGTTTACCATTCAATACTCTCAGCAGGCATGGAGCTGTGATAGATCAGAGCCACAACCAAGCAGTTAAAAAGCCAACATTTTCTCAGAATCCAAGTGTTCCCGGTAAGTTAAATAATCCCTTACAGTTCAAAACTATGTTAGTCTTTACATTTATGTACTAATGATATTAAAAACAAGTTAGAGCACGTGCTAGGTGCAAGTCATCAGCTAGAAAAAGGATCTGTGGGCTCCTGTTCTATTCCATACCATGTTTAATTCGCAAACTGACTGTTCAAAGCTAAGTACATTTGCTAAATGAAAGACAGCGAACAGAAGAAGGGCAATGATCAGAATGTAAAAGGTACCATCAGAAATCAGCAGACACTGAAACACTGGCTGTACACTATAGGTACCATACCTTCCAGTTTTTTTCTCCTTTCCAGTTCAGTTTTACTACAGGAATCTTGTCTGGAAGTAAGTTTGCACAAGGTGGAATGCCCTTGGCCCTAAATTTATTTTGTCTAGTGGTAATAAAATGCTGTGGTAGGGAGCTGTGCCAGTCAGTCCCTCCTTCAAAGGGTGCCTGGGCAGTGTCTGAGTGTTTGGGCCAGCCCTCCAAAAATGCCCTCACCCAGAGCTTCCATGAGCTCCCCAGGGGAGCTCCCTCCATCTGGCAGGTCCTTCCCTCTGCTGGGGACGCAGCAGAGCTCACTTTCTGTTTGGGACACTGACATGGGGCAGGGCCAAGAGCTAGGCCATAGCTTTGAAGGCAAAAGAAGAGTCCTGGGAGGGGACTTGCAACAGGGATGTGGTTGCTGCCTTCATTACCCCACTGCAGCGCAAGCAGCCATCAAAAAGAAGATCCACTGAGAAGGAGGATCTAGAAAGACCTGTGGGTATGGCAGGATTTTTATGATGTATTAGCCTGAATGGCCCCACGATGTAGAATTTTACCTGGCATTAATGGACTTTTATACAGGAAAGGATGAGAGTTTAGGTCTGAGCCATAGTCCCAAGGTTAAGGATGTAGCAGGATCTCGCTGGCTAAAGCCAGACTGTTGGCTGCACTGTACATTCCCTTTTTAGAGGTGTGAGAACAGCGGAAACAGCATCTGAGAAGACAAGCCAGAAATACATCATTTACGTTACTGAAGCAAATTAATACCAGGAGGTACTTTCCCCTTCCAAACAGGCCTCAAGAGATTGATCTAATTAATTATTTTTTGTTGTACAAAACTGACCCATCTGCCTCCAAGTCACCCTAGCAGGGAGACGACTGAGTGCAAAAGGTGAAATTAATGGAGCTGAGTCGAGAGAGCAAAGTTGGAGTACACAGTGAGCCTGAGATTTGGGCTGAGGGTATCTCCTAGGACCTGTAATGATGGGGTGCAGGTGGTAACTAGGCTCCCTCATGAGTGCTTGGGGAAATGAAGCTTTAAAATAGTTGTAACAGCACCTGATCCAGGAAGAAGGTGGGGCATGTTGCTCTCACACGATAAAAATCACTGTTCAAAGCATACAAGTGGCTAAACCATTTCTGCTGTAATTCTACAAGAAATACTGAAATTGCTGTTTTGAGTAGTTAAAATTGTAGGCTGGCTAAGAAAATAACTGACCCTTAAAATACTCGAAACTGAACGGCTGCCCTTTGATACAATGGTTTTGCCTATTGCTCCTGGTTCTGGGGAAACAGGATCTGAGATGGTGACAAATGTTGAGTAGGTGTATCATCCTGTGCTAAAAATGCACTGGGAGCGTGTCTCAAGAGACCATAGAGAGGACAGGAACATGAGGCTTTGGAACTATTTGGCTAAGTTCAGTTTGACGAGAGACCTGGATGCTTTTCTGCTCACCTTATCCACCAAGAGCCCCAGAGCTGTGCAGGCAAAGGGAGAGGTCTTGCAGCAGGGCTCGTGTTTGTCTGGTATAGGTACCCTAAGGCAGAGACCATGGACCCCCTGGACAAATGGAAAATCTTGTAATCTGTGTCATAAAGGGTAAGGATGAATTTACTTTATTTTTTGTATTATGAAAGACCATCATGACCACATCAGGAAAGGGCCGTGCAAAGTGGGGCACTGATCTGATTTCATGTTATGGTGAGGATGCTTGTTAATTTGGATATCCCTGAATACCCCATGCATCTACATCTACTACTAAAAAATTCTAATACTTTCCATCATTGGTACAAAGCATGGTCTAAGTACTACTGAAATCAATTTTTTTTGTAATAGAGATGTCACCATCTTCATCAGATTTTTTGGCTAAGGCCCCAGTGAGAACAGTATGATCCATAGTTCCTGGAACTTGTGATCAACTAATGAACAAGAAATTTCCTTAACACTGCCTCCCATCCCATTAATCATGTTTGTTATTAATAAGCTTCTTAATTGCCTTCTGGAGGTATGGGTGTCACAGTCCTTAATTCACCAACATGTTTTATGGCTATTTTTAAGAAGAAACAAGCAAAGGCATTGCACAGGGCAAGGGATGAGGAATGTCTGTGGCAAAGTATTAAGTGAAGAGTGCAATGGAATTTAGCTGTTGGAACTTTAGCTGTTGGGGTTATGAAGCATTCTGGCTTCTGACTGTACAGTCAGAGCCAGGAGGCACATGGATAATTCGGGCATGTTCTCAGCAGAGAAGAGCACAGATATTGCTGACTGAACCAGTTTCTGGAAACTGTGAATTTGGATTCAAGGGAGATTTATTTGGGTTTCTTTATGAGCTAAGCAAGGAGAAATGTAACCAGGGCAGATGTATAAAAGCAATTTTGCTGAGTAAGTAGAGAGGATGGTATAGCCGGCCAGGGAGTTGCACTGTGATCTTTGGCTGAGCTTTGCAAAGTGTGACAGCAGCACATTACCTCCTGGGCAGAGGAGCCGTGGCAGAGATGAAACCATTTACTTATGCATAACTTACAGTTTTACTTGCTTACTCACCAATTGCTATGTTATTCCAAAACAGTGCATAAAGTAACCTTGGCAGTCCTGATGAATGCAAAAACAAAATAAGCAGGTTTAGCAAGTGTCCTGCAACAGCTTCACCAGGGCTAGTACAGCTATTAACAGGTGGGAATAATGCTGTCATCATGTTACCTTGTGCCTGTTAACATCCTCCAGCACTGCCCAGACTCCTGAAATCCCCCTCTCCAGCAGCAATGTATTTATAGAAAGCACTGATCAGTTAGGCATTTGCTTGCCTTGGACAATCCCACAGGAAAACCTTTACAATGACACTGCTCCAGGTTGTGGTGCACAGGTACAGCTCCCACACCCTGCCTTCCAAGCAACTGAAAGCCAGAATGAGGGTGGATGGAAGTTCAGAGGGAGGGGACACCTGCTCTGCTTTTTCACACGAGTTCTTCAGAGAAGCAGACACAACTGGTAGAATTAATGTATTTTGCCTGTTAAATTGTGCAACTTGTGTTTCAGCTTAATTTCTGTCCTGCAGTAATTATAAATAGAAACCAACACTAAAGAACATATTTGACAGCAACTTGATTTTGTTAATTAGTTTTCTCTTTTAAGCTGAAATAAATCTGGAGTGCAGAAGGCACGTGAGTGTCCCCCCTGTCGTCTCCCCAGCCATGTGTGTACATGCAAATGTGTGTCTGATGTCTGTGAAGTTTTGGACTGATTGCATGCATTCAAATGCAGTTTACTAAAAGATCCAATATACAATGTAATTGTAAAGCTCCCACTTTGGAACAAGTTAGGGTACTTCCTTAAACATCGTGTGTGTGTTCCTTTTCACCTTTTAGCTATGCCAATATCTCTCTGATAAAGAAATTTTCTCTTAGTGGTTTTCATCTGAATAAATTTTAAATATATAAAATAAAAATTAATCATCTTCATCCGTGATTTTTTCATAATAAAACTGGGTACAAAATTGGACACTTAGTATATGTGTTGTTCAAATAGATGTTAAAGGTGACCATCCCTTACAAATACTTTAAAGAGAAGTTGTGACTTTTTGTAATCCTTCCTTCTGGTGCATTTTAAAAGCTCAAATACAAATATTTGAAAAAGCAAAAACTGTCTCAATTTTTTTCCCAGAACAGTGGTGAAGATCTGTTCTTCTTTGCTTTTGAAGGTGCTAATCAGCTGGAAACCTTGGCTGTCACAGGTGATAATAAGAGCTGTGGTCTAAAAACTTACACAAAGGCACCATAAAATGTTAGTTTATCACTGCACTAAATCAGGTATTTGAGAAAATAAACAAATTAACAGAATGTGGACAAGTTTACAGTCTCAGCCCCAAGAATTTACAGGCTCCCTGGAAGCTCCTCTCTTTCTTCATTGCTTAGTCTTGAAGGTCCTCTGAAGCTGTAATTTCTCCAGCTTTCCAGTCACCTGAATTTTTGAAGCTAGACAAGAAGTAAATATCTCATGCAGAAAACAAAGACACTCTTAAGGAAGAAAATCTTCAAAGCCATAGAAGTCAGGGCCTTTGCTGAACCATAGTAAGAGCAAAAGGAAATTGAGAAAAGTAATTTCTCTTCTCTCTTTTGGAGGTCACAGGCTGTGTCTTGTGAGTCCCGTTGAACTTCAAGTCTAAGTCAAACTCTGGGTTGAAGAAGGCAGTAGACCCTGCTGTGGGGAGGAAAGTTGTGACTCAGGATCAGGTTTCCTAGAGTCAGAGTGAAGAGTATCCTCCTGGAGTGTTCATGAGAGTTTGCTGAAGGCAGATATTTAGCCTCAAGCCAAAGACAGCACTTGGACACAAGCACATCAAACCTCCTGGCTGCTGGAAGGACCGGAGTTGCTATCCCTGGGGCATGAGGAGGTGGCTCTGACCCAACCATGTCCCCCCAGTGAGACGAGGCAGGTAAAAACACAGGCCATGTGGATTGACCAGGGCCTGGAGGAAGGCATGGAGCTGGGATAGAGGCAGTGGAAAAGAAAAAGTTGTTTTAGGTTAGGAGAACAAAGGGGGAGAGGAAATGCAACAACAGCAGCAAATAATATGCTTTTTTTGTCTTAAATTGAAAATATAAGCCAACAGTGGGGGTTTAGGTATGCCCTTATGCTTAAAGATAATGTGTTAAATATCCCTGATGTCTTAATTAAGTACTTGCCCATAAAAACTCAGTGAAAAGCTTCAGAATCATTCCAGAGTGATTTTTATTCTTTCACCACTGCCCGTTAGTTCCCCTGTTTCCACCAAAGACCTGGAGGGACACAGAACAAATCAGAGGACCAAGATTTCACATCAAGCTGTACAGTAGCTGGGGCTGCAGGGTGGAAGGAGAGGATGGCTGAAAATGGTTCTGCGTGCCAGTGGCTTGGCTCACATTGCACCAGGATTATTGTCTCTGCATGCAGTGAAAAAGGGCTGCTGAAAATCTGAAGCATGATATGCCAAAAATCTGTGCTTGTTGGTTTTTTTTGTTTGTCATGAAAAATGTGACATGACTCTTCCATTCCTACAATTATTTTCCGTGGGAAAGTCCTTATCTGCAATAAAAAAAAACCCCAGCATTTTGAGTTTACTTCACTACATATTTAATTTTCTTTCATTCTTCTAGTTTGCTACTTAATTTCTGTTTTACTGCAACAAAAAGCCAGGATACAGCTGTTAGTGGAAATATAGCAGACTTTTCTGGAAGACAGACATGTTGACGAGTACTGTAAAAACATACATACACATTCCTGTCTTCCTGCATTTTTTTATAGTTATTTGAATGGGTTTTGCATTTGCTCTCTCTGACTTCCATGGCTGCAGGTTTGTACTTTTTAAAAATCAACTATTCTTTTTGCTGTTTCACATCCTGTTGGATCTATTTAGATTCTTTAGAAATGTAAGGAGAAGATGAAAATTTCACCATATTCTAGGACCCAACAGACTGTCATAGTAGCCTTGATCCCATGCTTCCAAAAATAAGGGCTTTATGCTCTATGTCACGGGATAATGGATCAGGAAAATATTCTTCTATTCTTCAAGTATAAATAATATCAGTAGAGAGTAAATAGTGTTACTTGCAACTAAGATAGAAACTTAAACTCCTAGCGACAGATTAAACAAGTAATGTAAAGACTTACACCTCCAATAGGTCCTTGCCCTGGTTTCCAAGACACCTGTCTTTCTATAGTTGAAGGGTATATTAGTTCTTGTAACTGTGAAAGATTGACATACAAATGAAGTCTCGACTACAACAGAGATTATTTCTTGCATGATTATGTCGTATCACCCCTATATAGCAGCAGATCTTCATAGACTGATGGTTTAATGAGATTTCAGACTTTGCCAGACTTTGATGTCAAGCAGCAAATATAGGAGGAAAGGAACTGGATGGAGCAAGGTATGGACTGGGACTGGCCAGGGTGGGTATCTTTAACTTTCACAGTGTAAATAGATTTATGAACACTGCCAACTTTCTGCTGGAAACAAGCATTTCCAGAACAAAAAATTTCCAGCTTTACAGGGGAAAGAAATCACACTTGCAATTGATGCTGGATTTTGAAGAATATTTAAGACCTCTTTTAGGACTGCATTGTATGAACAAGCATTCAGCTTCAAAACCCTGTGTATTGTACAAAAAATACTTCATATTCCTGCAATTTATTTATGCTAATGTAACCAGAAACTGAATGTGGTTGTAATACGGTGGAATCCCTTTAACAAAATAAGAGGATTCTGTTCTATGGCAACGCTCTTGCTAACAATTTCCAAATTAGATTTACATAACAATCTTTCTTTCCAGACTGCTGGTCCAACAAATCAAGCTGCGACACTTCTGGTTAAGCTTTGTTCTGCAAGCATTCTGGAACAGTAATTTAGTTGTCAGTTTTGGGGCTGCAGGAGCATAATTAGGTTTTTACAGCTAAAGACACGTCCACATGTCTCTGTGCGAAATTAGATGAAGGGAAGTGCTGGGTTGGGCTAAACTTGCCAAAAGTCAACTCACAAATACTGAGCAAGCCTGAATGCAGTATAATGGAAATAGGTTTTCCTGTAGTTACAGCTAAGATATTACTAAATGGTAATGAAATGCCCTCATAGACCATGAAGAATGAGCATTTTCATTCCTACTGTGCCCTTCAAGAAAAGTCCTTCCTGGATGAGGGGAGCTGCATTAGTGCTGCTTCAATGAGACAAGGCTGATGGGCAAGCACTTCTTGCTGACATTCCAGGGAATTATAGTGTATTGGCATCTCAGAGGTAAATTGGCCTGAGGCCAACCAGTTATGTCTACTCATACTTCATATTAGCAGGCGAACATCCTTTTTATTTTATAATTCCTTCACATGTTTTTTCTGGAGCATTCCAGCTCCGGAGGAGGAGAGTCATCTCCCCGTGTTTGCTGTGGTGGGACCGACTTGCACTGCAGCAGCTGCATATTCTGAAGATACAAAACCAATGCCAAAAGTTTTGGGAGGCACTGTGCAGTAAAATCAGAACCCTCACACTAATGGGATCTCACAAAAGCAGAACTGGTGCCTGAGTTGTGAGGCAAAGAAGGCAGCTCACAGGATGTGGATGGGTGCCACCTCTGGCAGGGTATGGCCAGCATTGCCTGGTGGGGCTGGCACGAGGGCACATGCAGTGCAGCTCTCCCCTTTACCTGGTGGGGGACTGTTTGTCCTCTTGTACAGTGACAATGTGAGCAACCTGATCCATGCAAGCTGAAGAGGGTGGCCTCTTACTTCTTTTGACTAACCCTGTCCAACCTAGAGTGTCACTTTTTCCTTAATGTAATAAGAACAAACTCATCGATGTATGTGTGTGTGTGTGTCCATGCCAGGGATTATACAGGGCTAGGCATACAAAGCTGGCTGAAGAGAGCAAGCCAACACTTCTGCAGGGTATCTGTGTTTCTAGGTCATCACTAGACCATGAATGTCTAAATGAGCACAACAAAGTAAATATACCAAACCAAATTCGAGTCCTCTTCTCTTCTGCATCCTTAAAAGAGCTTGTTTATCTCCCTAGATCATAACTCCTAAAAATAAGTCCCTGAATGTTAAATGTAGCTACCTAGGCAACAGGGCATGATGTAGATACTCAACACAACTCAAGCCTTGCCTCTCTCAGACTTTTTTCAGTGTGTTAACCAAGTTCTATAGTCAGAGGAGAAACAATAAATATTATTACTGTACAGACAGTCTATAGCAAAGAATAGGGGAAGGACCTGACACAAGGGTTCTTGCTCTCTGAGTTATCACACAGTTTGGTGTGAAACGTCACCCCAGAATTAGGCTGGCTCATGCTTTTTGGACAAGGTCACTAGTTTTTCTCTCTCATCTCTTCAGTGGCTAAAGATACCAACTTTTTTTTCCATCTTGGAAAAGGTTTCAGCTGCCAGGGAAAACACCCCATGGTTATTCATCACGTTTGATTAAAGGGTTGACCAGATGCAGTCCTGCTATCAACTCAAGAGAGCTATTAGAGCACATTTCTGTTGCTGTACCTCAGCTGTACCTAATGGCCCAGCCATGGCAGGACTGAGCCTGCTGCATCCTCGCGGCTGGAAAACCACCTGCCACTCGGCACTGTTAGCTGAGCAGATGAGATGTTTCACTCCCAGCAGTGCAAAATGTAAGGGGAATAATGAATTGGCTCTCAAGGAAAGCAGTAGCTGGCCACTGAATAGCTACTGAACCAGTGATCTGGTTTTCATTTGGCTTTAGTCCTGCGGGTTTTCTCCTATTGGGTTAAGTGAAGCATCCCCAGATAAACATAAAACAGTTTAATTTTTCTGCTTGCGGGCACCATCAGCCTTGGCAATCCCAACTTGCAGTCAAACCCGGTTAATTTTTCTGTTGATTATCGCTTTGCCAGACAAACAATCAATACTAGGACTATGCAGACTTTGTATAACCTCTATAAACCCAGTTTTTAATTGACAAGCAGGTGTCTGTCTGCATATGTTTCTCACAACTGCAACGTTGCAAAAGTGTTCTGCATTCCTCCTTCTTGCATTTATACGTAAACCCAATTAATTCGTGAGACCTTAGATCCAAAACGTTGGGGAAAATGTGTTTCTGGTGAAGTGTCCTCCAGTAAGTGTGTGACTCAGAGCAAGCAATGAGAGGATTCCCTGGAAGCAGTGCTCCCTCAAGTGCTAATTACCATCTGTGCTAGCTTAAGTATCAGCCTTTCAGCCAAAACAAACAGGGCTCAAGCCCCTCCGTCTGCCGGGGGCTCCGAGGGTCTCTGGGCAAAAGAGGTGAAAGCCAGGGTGCAGTTATAGGTTGCAAATGTAAAACTGGCTCTGGACAGCACGCAGAGCCATTTAAAAGCAATTTAAAAACTCAACTTTTCTACTTTGTGTAGTGGACAATAGGGGCACTTGTCAGAGCTGAGGTCTCTTGGCGGGGTTTCTAAGTTTAGTTGCACCTACATAATAAATACAGTGATGAAAGGTCCTTCTTATAAAGCCTGTAATCTCTTGTTTTTTCACATGAAGGCAGATGTTAAAGAAGTGTGGAGACCTGCTAAGCACCTGATTACTACTGATAGCAGCAGTTCACCTGCAGTTTCACTGGGGACTTAAGGCCACTGCCAGAAGCCTTAATAAACAGCAAAGAAAAATAAAAAAAATAAACCCCAAATGCGAGTGTAATTGGACTAGGCACCAGTGAGGGATACAGGAGTGGAGGTAACTCTATGGGGCAGAGGGGTATAAATGTGTTTGGTGAAACCAGGGAAGGATTTTGGATGTCCAAAAGGGACCTTTTGCCTCTAGCAAGGGATGCCACTCAGGAGAAACTCCAGTCTGGACTCCGTGGCAGCTCCTGTGGGAAGTGAGACAGGAGGGCAGAGGTGAGAAATGTCCTTCCCACGCAAGCTGCAGCCCCTGCTCCATGAGGAGATGCCAAACATGTTTCGGGGAGGTTTCGGGCAAATCTTGTTTCACTTTGGTGTGAGACAAATGCCATTAAAAATATAACGAGAAATGCTGGTGTGGGTGAGGAACAGAGGTGCATGTAGAGGAGGGAGAAGGAGCAGGGATGGATGCTTTGTGCTCCAGGCTGGGATTAGGGGTGGCTTCTAGGGATCTGGGGGCCACCAGACCAAAGGCTGAGAAACGCAGGTGTGCACAGACACATCCCTGTACTGGAGCCACTCTGACCCATATTTTTTTTGGACAGGAATGTACGAAGAGGGGTCAAAACTGAATCAAGCAGTAACAAGAAAACCAGCCAAAACATGTGCTCGGGAACTGCCTCTTCTCTCACAGAACCTCCTGGCTTCAGGCAATGCCCAGTTCTAGCAAGCAGGGGAGAAGAAATGTTAACTGGGCGGTCTTTATGGCTGACAATTAGCATAACAAGCAGCAGGCCTAACACATCTGCCATCTGGCCACTGCTGAGTGTTATGCAAAAATTGTAAGTCATGAAGAAATTAATTTGCTAGTGGTCAATTATGTTGTATTAAATAGCAAACTACATTCTGCAGCATCACATACCAATGACAGAATGTCTCAGGGCCTTCTTCATTTCCTTCCAAGACACTAAAAAGCAGCTACTCTTTAACACCACCTATCTCTTTAGTCTTTATTACCTCCAAGCTTCATTAATCATCTCATGTTAGTTGGCATGATGTGGCTGCACAATTCCCCTACTCACCTGCTCACATCCCCCAGCCTTGTTTTAAGAAGTTGTTTCCTCAAAACAGCTTTTTTTAGAAAGCTCCAGAGTTGTGGGCCCTTAGAAAGGCTTATTAACAGTCTGGGACTTCTTCCTGGGGGAATGGGAAGGCAGGGGGAAGTGTGGCCTAATTCTGCTGCTTTGCCCTTTATAACCAAAGGTGTGTTGGTGCAGTGCTGACAGTGTGGGATAGCTGTCCTAATCCACAGGCAACTCAACTGGTGGTAATCACTCAGGAGAAAGCAAAGGGGAATCCTTAATCTGCGGATTATCTCGGGTATTACATGGGATGATCCTGAAGCATATGAAATTCTTCAATGCATTTTTCATTGTGGAACAGTGGAGATTTCTCTTCCTACCCCAAATAACCTATTTCTGTGATAAACTCAGCTTCATCTTCCTGCATTATTGTCTCATGAAGTTTCATCCAGAACTAAGAGCTGCTTGCAAGGGAATATGCTACTGCTGAACAATAGGCCCCTCCCATGCAAATTTCAGAAGAGCAATCATAGAATTCTGTGTGACTGGGTGAAATTCCCAAGTACTTTTAAGAAGTTCCATATGCTTTTAGTCCCCGAGTTCAGTGCTGATGCAGTCAATGTACAACTGAAACCATTTACTTATTTATTTATTTATTTAAAATTTTATTGGTTTTATTTTAGTATTTTTATTTCCTTTTGCAAATGAAAGAATTTATTTCTTCCCATATGAGTTGATTTTCCTTGTGGGAAGCAGAAAGCAGCTAGCGTAACCAAGAGGCAAAGAGAAAAACAGCCTTTGCCTGTAAATTAGTTTTCACTGGCTCCTTTGTTCCCCAAGGGCCACAGACTTGATTGTGGGTTAGGAAGAAATACAGCAATTTGGGATTATACATGGATAAAACAGAGTTATCCTCACGAGGTGATGATATGTCATCATACATTACAGTCCTGCGGATATGAATTTGGACTGGGATTGTGAAGGCAAAGTTCAGCAGATCTGGCAAATAATTTATAGTGTAAAATGATCATCTTTATTGAAGAACGTCACCATGTAGACAGGGGAATTAAGACAAATAAACCCTGGTGATTTATAGGTTACCACAGCAGCCAACGCTGAAGGAGGCAGAAGACTTCGTTTTATCAGCTTTCCAAGACACCGGGATATCTGGTAGTAGAGAATATTTTTGGTGTGCTGCTACTGCTTTCCTTCTAGCAGACGTCACCCTGGTGTAACTAACTGGCCAACTAACAATGTTGTGTGTGCAGCTGTGGACACTCTGGCTGTGCTGAGCTGCCAGGGACATGCTCTGCCAAGGTGGTGGCAGAGCTGGGAAGGGCTCCCACCGCAGGCCGGCCGCACAGCCAGGCACTGCCCCCAGATACTGCCCTGTCCTGATGAAGTAACCCCGAAGTACTGCATTAGGACACAAACTTGTTGCTTTAAGCAGGAACTCTTGCTTTGCAACTCTGTGCTCTTTTAGGTTAGCAACCAGTTGTAATTACCAACAACTGATATGGAAAGATATCCTTAAAGTGTAGTTGGAAAAACAAAGACTTCATGTCCTTCTGCAATAAAACCAATGACAATGTATGGTAAAGACATTCAGATGTACCTATTCCAAGGTTTTGCTCCTTCTAAGGCCAGAGAAACACAGTGCATAAGAAAAAACTACACCATTGCAGCTAGTTTAGGTTCCTGAGGACGAGGGTCCCCCCTCATAGGTCTGTGTGGTCCTGATGTCTCTGCTTATGGTCATTTTCACTGCCGTTATGCAGATACAAGGGCAGAGGTTCTACAGACAGGGGAACTGCATTTTCATTGTGAAACTGCTAAAGATACAGAGAATTAAGAAAGCAAGAAAGAAGAAACTCCTTGGGCCACTGAAAGCAGGTGCTGCTCAGTACCATGTTCAAAGCACTGCCAAAGGCAGTGGAAAGAGTTCTCTCATGAGGAGGTGGAGGAAACAGTGTGGATGAAGCAAAGACTGCTTTCTGCACACAGGGACAGAGTTTCCTTCCCTACTGAAAGAAAACACTGCTTGGGTTCCATGGAACAGGACATCCAAAACCACAAAAAGCCACAAACGTGATGCTCCATAAATTCCTTTTAAAAATCTTTTTAATGAAGAAATAATTCCATTCCAAAATATAGACACACAATTAAATAGTTTAATCACTTCAAAATATAACATGTCCCCAGTAGGTTCCAACACACACACACAAAACAATACTTAACAGCAATACAAAAACCCCATACAATAGCAGTTCTGTTACAATACCAATGAATAACGTGACATCTTTAGTGTCTCTGTATCTGTCTCAAGTGGTGTCAAGTACAGTAGTTTTAAAAATGTCTTACAGTTAGTAGCCTCAAGATGTAACTCTTCATACTATTTTTTTTGGTTCAAAGGTAAAAATGCCCTTTTGTCTTCAGGACACAGTGGAGTGTTTGTTGTTCGCAGCTCCGTCTGCTGAATTGAACCAACGTGATTACAGCAACCCGAGGTTGCAATATTTACAAGGTTTATCTACAGTAATTGCCAAGAACCAATAAGGATGGGAGAAGATGATGACTGAAAGTAAAGGTGGACACACTTATGATAAATTATGATGCAACAATTTGGCTCATGCATATAAGAAAATACATATTATATCACAACAAAGGCCACACACCTTTTTATGCAGTTTAGTTAACATTACTACTTACAGACAACCCATTCTCCACCTTCGCTTTGGACATTCAAGGACCCTATACATCTTCACATCCCTGTCTCCTGATTCCAAACCACTGGTTTTCCTCCAGTGACAGTAAAACCACCCGGAGTTTTGACTGCTGTGGTGGGCCATTGGTAGTTAAGAAGAGGGCCATGCCTGGGACCTCTTCTGTAACTCTGTTTTAATGACCACAAACCACAACCAAAATAATATTCAACAAACAGACAAAGACCAGCTGGGTGAAAATGCAGCCAGCTTGACAGTTGGAAAATGCTTAAAATAGACATTTGGAGAGCTAAGTAAGAGGTGCTTCATCTCAGAGTTCCAGAACATAAGGGACCCAGAACTCCAACTCTAAGGGATCACCTTGTTGACACCAGACTAAAAGAAAGGTGCTTGATTAGTCAACTTTAGTCCTTACTCCTAGTTCAGAAGCTTTTGCAATGGATTTGGTCTACTGCATCTATTTTAAGCATAGTGATAATGAGCACGCAGACGTAAAGATGATGAGAAGGATCTATTACTCTCGATACAGTTAAACATGAGACGGGTAGAATTAATCAGCCATTGCATGTAGCTGTGTTCTAGCTTGTCTTCTCCCTGTTCAGGAAATGCTTGCCTGGAATCCTGAGCTGACAGCAATGTCTACAGGTTCACTGGAGTAGCTTAAAACATGGAGTGCTAGGCACTAGTGGAGGCTAACCCATTCCTGAGAGGAGGTCGGAGGAGGGGGCAGTGGAGGATATGGTGCCTGCCTTGCCAGGATGGCACATACCCCAGGAGCAAAGACCAGTGATTGCAAAAATGAAAAGCTTACGTGAAGATATCTGGAACCCTTAGTGTGCATTTGGATGTCTGAGACAAAGCCCAGATATGCAAGGAGATGTGGACAAGAGATCTGCATACGCAATAAAAAGATATGAAAGTGAAAAATGTCAGCAGCTCTTTCATACAGATACTCATTCCCTAACACATAGTGCCCAGGGAAACAGCCACAAGCCTGGAGAGTGCATGCAAACAAGTGGACTTACTGGGTCGAGCTACAGAGCAATCTCCTGTAAATACAGCAGCACACATCCGTGTCACCATGAAAGCAAGGACAGACAAGCCATGTTCACCTGCTTTAGATGGGTATCTCATCACTTGGTGTAGGCAAACTGTGCTGGTGTGAAATATCTGTATGAAACATCACTGTTTTCAGGGGTGTTAGACAGTGTCACTTCAGGTCAGCCAGGTACTGGAAGCCTAATGTTGTATTAGGGCAGTAAAATTACCTTGGAGGTAATTACCAGGAGGGCCTGGCTCTGGTTTCTCTGCAGGGCAGTGCTATGTGCCATACAGGTGTACAGGTGTCACCTCTATTTCCGAGCAGTGTGCTCTGGGGAGCACATTACAGCTGGTTTATGTCAGTCCTGGCTGAGGAATATCTGCAGGTTTGTAGTCACAGCAGAGCAAACACTTTTCAGCCAGCAGTCTCACTGCCTAACCCACAATGTCCAGGTCAGTCCCCTTTCTCCTGAAATGCCTTGATACTGGAAAAATACAAAACTGGACCAAACTCCAATTCTGTAACTGTATGCCTGTCCTTTCGCAAAAATCCACCGCTCTTCTTGTGCTTTTCACTGATCGCTATTTCTCCATCCAGCTCTGAAAGAGTCTCACTACACATTTCCAAGAGAGCATGCAGAACATCTGGTGGCTGGCTAAGGCAGTACACATTCGGAAATCAAAAGAGAACAGTTGCAAGCGCACTTTAAGCCTGTACATTTAAAGCTGAAGGCCTCGAAAATAACATAATGGAGGGGGGCGGGGACGAGAGGAGGGGCAGAGAGATGGAAAGAGCCGGTTTGTTGAACACATGCCTACTAAAGCTAAAACATCAATGAAACAATACCATGGAGGATTATACGTAACATCAGTCAGTTCAGGGATCTTATGGCACCTGTGGTTTATAAACAGCTTTAGCAACGAGTATTTCAAAACATAGTTCACAGTTTTAAGAAGATCTGTGCTGATTTAAAAACTAGATTCTATATCATTTGAATGTCACCTTTTGTATATGATATCTATTTGGAAAAAAAATATTTACACTAACTTCTATGGCTGATTTGTTAGACTATTTTGAAAGAAACATTCCTAAGTTACACATTAGCCCTAAATCAGAGAAGTTTAATATTATTATTAATTATATTATTATAATTATTATTTTAGTACATTTTGTATAAGCCTTAATTTAAAGACTTGCAAACAAATTGCAAAGATAGTCTGGTACTTTGTTTTTTGGGCTACTAGATATATACACTCAGGAGTATAATCATTCAGTGTTAAATGCATAATTGTTGATTTTTATTTCGTCTGTGGAAAAAAATGTACAGTGTATAATAAACTGATCTACTAAAATCTCAAAGTATTCAGAAATCAAATTTCTATCTATAAACAGTATTGTCATTGTAAACTGAACAGGTTCAATATCATGTGCAAAGGGTTCACGTGAGTTATTGATACCGCTGTCCTGTGTAACAGCAGTATGTACGTCAGTCTGTTTGCTTCACCAGTAATGAGCCATGTTACAGAAGATGTAGCTAATATAAGTTAGCTTTAAACAAAAGTCTTGTTGTCAAAAACACACATCTACAAACTACAACTCTTAGAACAAAAGTACTGTGCTACAGTCCTCAGAACTTAGTTATGTGATTTTTTTGTCAAGAGACGCTGCACCTCATGGTTCCACTCTTCTGTGAAGTTTGCAGCTGAGTTTTCTTCATCGTCTGTCCGAAAGCAACTCTCCTCATCATCAGTTCTTACGTAGCTTTCGTTGTCTGTCTGACTGCAGCTTCCCTGTTGAGAAATGTTTAGGCAAGGTTTTTAAAGAGTGCTGATTTAAGATGCTGCACCCACACAGGCAGAGGAAGGAAAGCCTCTGACTGCTGCTTTACTGAGAGAGAAAATGAGAAGCCGGCCAGTTCCTTAAGATCATCCCTTAAGGAGTTAAAAAAGGGGAAAAGCCATCCCACCTGCGTGAGTCATAGGTATTTGAGCTGTAAACAGAAACTTACAGGGTATGTGGGAAGTTGGAAACTTTCCTTGCCATGGGCAAGAAGAGTGTTGCCTGCTCTGCCATGGGACCCTGGGGTAACTCAGTCTGCACTGATGCAGATTTGCAGTGTTCCCATTTTCCCTTCCATTTTCCCCTTCCAGGTTGCTCTACAAATAGACTGTTTGTAGCAAACCCATGGATTATTCCCCTTGTGCACATTGTTCAGTCACTCTATTAACAGTCCCTCACCATCATGAGCCTACTCTCACATATAAATGTTTTGCCTAGGGTATGTTTTAATCTCTCTAAAAACTCCTGTAATTACTTAAAAGAATGATTCTGGGTGCTATAGCTCATAACCAGCCTAGTCCACTGGTGCACCAGTTTCTCCCGGTGCTCCTCTGTATCCTGAAGCATCAGTGAATATCTCAAATTCCTACAGAGGAGGCATCAAACCTTTAGTCGGTAATGGAAAATGCTTGATAGATTATGGCTGCTCTTTCTCAGCACTATGCCAGCTTCTACAGTCAGGTAATATTGCAAACTTCTGCTTTTGTCACACTTATTGTAAGGTCACTGTTTACACACTTGACCCTTCCAAAGTTAAGTAGCTCATCACTTTTCCTCTTGAACTACCTCAGAGAGAAAACCAATCTGCATCGCATGAGATATGATAATAACAGCATATTACCACACCCTACTGACAGGAATTCTTTTCTACCCATTCCAGGAATAAAGTTGGTCTACAAGATGTGAGATGAAATGCAAATTACTTCAGTAAAAATAGTTAAATCAAATCTGATGAATAAGAACGGTCGAACAGTTTAGCTTGCTGCTTCTCCTTCCGGACACCATTTGATTGTATTAATTATTCAAGCACAAACACCTCCATCCCATTCTTCAATATCTAAGCATGCCAAATGGTACAATGATCTTAATTTAGTGTCTCCTTGTGTCAGGCAGTTACAAAAGACAGGCATAAACAGTTTGTTGATAAATGGAAAGGAAATCTGCACTGCAAGTCTAAGGAGAGTTTCATAAAAAATTTCTGAGGTACATTTCAAATTAGATGTTTTAAAAATCAGACATGCATCTGTACTGCTTAAGTCTGCAAACTTACTTGCAAATCTTAGTAAAGGAACATTTTGCTCTTCACAATTCAGCCAAAAAAATGAAAACGAAAGGCATGGAAGAGGTCCTTTCTCAGCTGCCTGAAAGTGATTTTTACTGAATCAATTTCAGGATTATGTAAATCATAGAATCATTTGGGTTGGAAAAGACCTCTAAGATCATTGAGTCTCTGCCATGTTCACCACTAAACTCTGTCCCCAAGTGCCACATCCACATGCCTTTTCAATACCTCCAGGGACAGTGACTCAACCAACCACTTCCCTGGGCAGCCTGTTCCAATGCTTGCCAACTCTTCTGGTGACAAGATTTTTCCTAATATCCAAAAATATAGGAACATCTCATATATCTTGTTAGTATCATTATAAACCACAAGAGTAAAATAAGAGTGGCTTGTGACACACCGGATGCATTCAGATGCATTGACAGTAATTTGGGTTTGCTTCAAATTTTCCAGATAAATTACTTCTCTTTGGTGGAGTGTGGGAAGGGTTATTCTACATTCTCTCAAGGCTTTTCTCTGTTTCACAGCCATCACTGGGATAGAGAGATTTTCACATAAGAAATAATGAGTAGTAATGAACCTCAGAGCTTTAAATTCATTGCAACATATTAAAAGTGCCAAAATTAATTCCAAGTTAAGATTCATGATTTGTCATAATATAAAACTGGTTCTTGACCTTTTCTGTAACTTGATCCACAGGTTCTTTTCTGTTACTTATCATTCAGTGATTTTTTTAAAAAAAACATCCTTATCACTTGCATAATTTTAGACTTGAATTCACAAAACTAAAGCTGCTTCTCCCCAGTTAACTTGGTCACAGTTCTTTTACAGCTTTTTTTACACCTACGTGCTAAGAAGAGGAGGACTTAAGGAGAAAAAAAATAAAGAGGAAAACTAAAACATAACTGAGTGAATGTAGCAGACATTCTTGAAAATTACTGTGCTGTCAGTCTCCTGTTATTTTCAAATGGAATGGTCCAGATAATGCTGGGTTTTAAGTATTTGTTCAGGAAAAAAAGAAATAGAGATGCCGAATCGTTTGGTTGTGCTAGTAGAGTATGACTTGTGTATACGAGCAGTTCATCTATGGCCTGCATCCCGCTTCTTCACTGCTGCATCTGTGACTTAGAAGGAAGAGGCTGAAGAGACTGGGCTTGGGGCAGAGGTGTCAAGGGAGGATCCGTTAGCAGCAATTCGAAGGATATTTATGAGGATAACAAAGCAAAAATCTTCCTGGCAGTGCTGAGTACAGAAGAAAGGCATTGCGGGAGGGTCAGCTTGGATATTAGGACAAAACAAAAGCTATGAGGAGGGTGGCACTGCACTGTGGGGGGAACGCCCAGGGAAGTGGTGAAATTTCCATCTGTGGAGGTTTTAATCTTTACTAGAGAAAGCTATGGCTGACATGGTCTTGTGTTGGAGGTAGACCTGCATCAGGTGGGAGCCTGGACCAAATGACCTCCTGAGGGTCCAGTGAACCAACGCACCTGCTCCTCTGTGATCTCCTGAGCTCCTGGCATGAAGCCTGGGCAAGGAATGAACCGCAGTGTGTGAGCTGCTCTGAGTAGCAGCATTTGGGGCCCTAAAGCTGAAGAGAGACCAGGGCACAGCTGGGAAATGTGACAACAGGCAATAGGCACAGCAAATCTGGCACCCACACGTCCATCAGCTGTGGGCTAGTAACCTGACTTGGACTCTGGGCTGTGAATCCTGTGTCCCATCTTTCCCAAACAGTAAACGGTGAAGTCCCGATTGCAAAGGACTGAAAATGTCAAACACATGCTACCTCTAAAATATTTCCTTCCCAGAAAAAAAACACGGATGCAGGGCAATCGTGTCTTCACTGAACTTAAACAATTCATCTGTGCCCTTTGGCTTAGCAAACACCAAGCCCTTCTCACAGTGGCACGCAGGGTGGACTGGACTGACTACAACACTTTCCCTCGCCTATGGGTTTTATCATCCTACATTTGGCAATATTCCTAATCTCTGCTCGTAAACATGAAAACAGAGCTTGGAAGAAAAAAGGCAAGAGATGAGAAAAACATGAAAATATCACTTAATAAGACATCTATCCTGGAAAACCAGCAAAGCTGAATATATAATAATTTTTTAAGAATGCATTAATATTGAAAAAATTGAGAGGATTTAGGGTTTCTGTGTTTGAAAAAATTTCCACCTGTTTCAATACAAACCATTGAGGCACTTTTGCAATGGAAAATGTCAGCCAGAGCCAGCCAAAGCCCCAAATCCCACAACAGTTTACATTATAAGGTTTTGAGTGTGCAAGAGGGTTTGGAGTGGGAATGGAATGGAGTGTTTAACTGAAATTATTACATGTTTTGGTCAAGATAGGGAAAAATCACTGTTAAAAAAATTGAGAATAAAACCTCTAATAAAGACTCCTCCCTGTACTCCCTCTTGGTGGATGCTTTAGGTCTGACTTTTATTAGCTTTTCACACCTTCCTTTCTGTTATAATAATGCATCCATATGAATTAGGCACGATGAACTCAAATGTGTGCCAGCACTAAGAAAGAACAGCTTTAGAAAATATAGGAAATTGTAGGTCTCATGAGAACATGTCCACTGCACAAGTTGACAGCAATTGATTAAAAGTGACAACTTTTCAACCAGTTTCTGAAATGGAGGTTTTCTGCTCCCACTGGCTACCCTTGGCAAAAAATCAACTGCTCTCAAGGGGATACAGGCAAAAATAACATCAAAGTTGCAGGTTCATTTATGTCAAGATCTGACTAGTGCCTGCTGAAAACAAGCTCCAATTCACTCTATTACTTTACTAAAAATAAAACTATTATATTTAACATAAAAAGTAAACTGAAAACACAATTAAATTATGTTTTATATATTATTGGAATAACTTGGTGTCTTGGGAATTTGTTATAGCGGATGCTATTTCAAAATTAATTCCAGAAAACTGTACATAGCACTTTTAAAAATGCAAATGCAAATACACTGCAAAAAGCCCTAATCAAATGATACCAACCTCAGATGAATGAGGAAATGAACAAAACTCTGTGACTGGCCATCAGCAGCAATATCAATCATATGGTATGGAGTTGCAATAAACTGATCTCATTTCCTCCATTTTTTTTCTTTTTTTTTTTTTTTAAATAAGCACAAATAATACTGTTATAAGAAAGTCTGTTGGCTTTCTACCACATAAGGCCATCTAGGATCATACAGACTGTATTTGTATCATTATTGACTGAATAACTGCTTAGAAATAAAACTCTTCATGCGGTTTCTAAGCTTCAAGCAAGAACCCAATGTAAACAGCAAAAGCACTTTAGATACCGTGACTGGTATGAACTATTTTGAAATTATTTTTCCAATGCCATGAAATGTAAGTACCAAATAAAATATACAAGATATTACAGACTTCCATATTCACAAGAGAGTAAATCTTGAGACAACTAAAGCACACTTACCATGTGTAGATGTACTTATCATTATGTATCACAATACAGTTTGTTCTTGTGGATGTTGGTGAAATGCCAAGTCCACCTTGAGAGATGCTAATTTCTTAGGGTTGGACTTTTACAGCTGGTGGGAATGTTATAGTCTTTGCTACTGGCTGAAGGGCTCTCCTGGGAGCCAAAAAGAATTTCACTATGAAAATCTTCTTTCTTTTTGACAGGGTTTCAAAATGTTTCAGAAAGCATCCAGGAGATGAGACAGTAGTCTCAGAGCACTGCTAATTTGAGACAGGATAAGTATTTTCAAGAAAGCCAGGCGGTACAGAAATATGTGTTTCCCAAGTAACTACATTAACATTGCTTCCTAACAAAAAAGGAAACCTTAAACAGAATTGCCTGAGTTTTATAATTCTAATGAAAAGGATTTTTTCAACTTATTACTGCAAATTGTAATTAAATTTAGTTATATATAACATTTCCACTATACACAGTTATACACACAGGTTGTTGAAATATCTGTTTTCATGTGACCTCATCTATAACTGACAACTGCAACAAAACAGAATAAAAAACCTTATTTTGCTGGCTGTCAATGTCTAGAAAACCACACGGCTCGTGTTTTTAACAGGACTACTGAGAAAATGAATATAACCTGAGAGGCAAAGTTAGGAGAATTTTTATGAGCAGTTATTTGGTGTTTATAGTACTCTGGGTATTGCAGTTTATTTGCTTTTCACATCCATTTATTCTGCTTTAGCTGCAAGAGACACTGAGACAGATGCTTTGGAAATACCTACTAGCAGTCACTTTCACAAGTTACACACAACAGCCAAATTTCACTGTCAGCAGAAGCTGCAAACCCCTTGAATTAGGGTCAAGTTTTGCCATCAAAACTGTCATATAAATAAGAAGGTCTAGCATTAAACACGGCATAAAAAATCTAACAATAGGAGTTCCCAGTAGAGTTTGCACAGGCTAGTTCACTAGTTTTGATTACCTGAATATGACTCTGTTCCCAAGTTGTAGTATCCATTTGATCATTGACCTGTTTGCCTTTAGTTCTGGCTTTGAGGAAGAGGCTCAGTTTGCAGACCAGACTCAGATCCCTATTCTGATTTCTCCTCCCTTTCTGGCCCCGTTAGCCCATGGTTCAGTGTCTCAGTAGGATGGACAGCATTGTCTCACTGCCATCTTCACAGCAGGACACTCTCCTAGGAAGTCAGAAATGCAGAGCCCACAGCTTCAGATGATGCAAAAAGGAAATGTGTGGTCTCCCACTTCCTGGGCAAGTGTTCAGAATAACAGGCTACTTCATAAATATAGATGTCTGTCTTCCTGAAGAAAAACAAAATTGCTGAACTTGGCATTGATCTCAGTGCTGCAACTGTGAGGTCGGCATGTGTAAAGAACATGACCTGAATACAGGACAGCAGGGAATTTATAGTTCTTGCCATGTTTGAATTGCCAGACTCTAGGCAATAGCTGAGTGCCTTGTACTTTGGACTGGGGCATTTTAAACTTCTACAACACAAGTGAGGACACCTCTGTGGTTAAGCAGCTGGTGGATTGCTTTCTTTGGTAACTCCTGTTTCACTACTAGATGTTCAAATATCACCAGAAATTATTTATTTCAGTTATCCTAGGAAGACTAAACTCAGGTCTCCTGAAATGCAATCTGATTCCTTATCTTCTGGATAAGGTATCTCTGTACTGGCTAATATATTTCTTGTCATCCCCAGAGATGAAAAGCCCACATTCTCACTCTGAAGGTTAACAAAGGAAAAAGATAAGAAGGGTGAAAGCTTAATGGGAATCCTCACGACTAGGAGCACATTTCAATAAATTATTCCTTTAGAGACATTCCTAGGCATCCCAGCACAGGTTAAAAGAAGAAAGAAATAGCATCCTCACATACGCTCAGGCAGCACAAGGTGCCTTGCAACTGAAATACACATTATGAGGATTAATTCCAAACATTCTTCTAAATTACAATAATACTTACTTGAGAGGAGAGAGAAGGACATTGCACTCAACTTTGCAAACTGACCTGTAGATAACAAAGGATAGAAAACAAGAAGATGACAAATTAAGCCTGTGAGCAGCCAGGCAGTGTATTACTCTGAAGAAAGCCATGCACAAGCCTAGAAATAAAGGGAGCAATTAGGGACCCAGAAAATAAACCCAATGAAAACTGTCTCACACAACACACCCAGCAAAAGACTGTCACCAGGACACAACTGGAAGCAGATGTTAGCATTTACACTTGTGCATTAAATGTGATTTTTTTTTTCTGATACAGACACTTGTTATTTGCAACATGCTTTGAAAAAAAAACCCAACCAACCAAACAAAAAAGACAAAGAAACCTCCTTTGAGGTTCCCTGTCCCTGATTTCCCTGTGTATCTTGTTTTTTTGCTCATATTTTAATATTAATATAGAGTTTAGCAAGAAAATCTTGCTTGGAGACAACATGACACGAAATAACAAGAGTGGGTTTGGACCAAGCATCTTCCATGACACACTACATCTACATATTTCTCTAAATGTGCTGCTTTTACACAAAGTGAGACATTTAATAACCTAAAAAAGGTTACTATTCTGTAACCTTAGTATGAGTTCCTCCTTGCAGATTTTTTCAGCTGACAACTGCATTACGATAGCTACAGCTTTGGACTTCTTTTGGCAATCCAGATGAATGCAGTGTACATGTGAGTACAGAGAGTAAAACAGCTTGTAATAAATTCCAATGGTTTGATGCAAATGAGAATAGTTGACCTGGCCATTGTTCAACAGGATCCCCTAAAAAGAAATGTCCCAGTTTTCCCTTGTTGTTGCAAGTAGAAAGTTGTGTCTGTATAGAATACTCAGGGATATTAATAGAAAAAGAAATAAAATAGCAAAACACCACAAATAAATAGCGAATTGCAGACACC
Organism: Margarornis squamiger; assembly: GCA_035222235.1. Lineage (NCBI taxonomy): Eukaryota > Metazoa > Chordata > Aves > Passeriformes > Furnariidae > Margarornis > Margarornis squamiger. Next base: position 108,686,037 of record JAWWTY010000077.1, on the reverse strand, counting down.
AAACCAATGCTAAAGCACATGTTTCAGGATAAACACATGGCTATCCAACCAACCCCTAATCATCTTAGTAGTCCCTACTTAATACCTTTTCTTGCTTCCTTTAAACTTGTTCTATTAGTGGCACCAGCCATACTGAGAAGGACTGCTCATGCTTTTGGTCTGTGGTTATCAACTAAAAATAGATTCCACTTACAAGTCACTACTGTCAAATCATTGCCTGATAGGAGCTGACAACCTCACAGGCAGTAAAGTACATAATGAAATTTCTTTTGGAAAAATGCTGTTAAACAGAGCTTGTCTAGAATGAGGACTTTCTGTTCCCTCAGTGAATGTATTTTTGAAAAAAAAAAAAAAAAAAGAAGCTTTTTTTGTTTTTGTTTTTGTTTTTGTTCCCCTGGTGGAAACAAACAGTGTAAAACAATGAGAAACAAACTCCACCTGGGTGTAGTCCTGGCTGACTCAAATTCAGAAGTAGTTTTATTCTGATGCTGGTATGGAGATTTCCTCCCCTTCTTCTGGGAATGTTGGTGGAGGACAGCAGAAAAGCTCTCTTTTGACTGAAGTAAGAGTAACACCCAGTGGCATTGAGTGACATGTGTAACTTCTACTGCCCTTATTTGCAGTGCACACGCATACTGAATTTTATTCATGTACAAAAACCCAATTGTAACTTGTGAAACTCATGTAACACTGTTGTCATATATTGCACTCCCTTACTGTAATCAAAAGACAGTCAAAATGTCTCTTGTTCCTTTTCAAGAAAATGGATTTTTTACAGCAGGAATAACATTATTTGATGCCTGCCATCTGTGACCATTGAGACACTCCTTCTTTATGACTGACAATTACTTTTCTTTATATCAGCAGTGGCTGCTCATCCTGTTCAGAAGTTTAAAGGCTGTGATTTTTGCCACGTCGTATCTTGGATAAAAAATTCTGACAAAGCCCCCCCATGTCACCTGCTGTTGCCTTAGTAGATGGTCTGTAACAATTCTGCTCTTTTTGTCATGTCCTTAAAGACCTTTGCAATGAAACAAGTTTTGGTGAGCTACCATGGGCATGTAGCAGGTCTACATGAACAACAACAACAACAGGATGCTCACATCAACCTCAAAACTACCTGCAATTTTGATAAGACTCAATGAACTTTTACGAGACTAATGTATCCTAGCAGCTTTACAGAAAAGATTAAAAGAACAGCCAAACTTTATTACATCACAAGTCTGTCAGTCCCAGATTATTGTCTCCAAAGTGACTGGCACTGGACACTAGAGGAAAACCACCAGAAAAAAAGGCTAGATTTTATTAGCTCCCAGAAATCAGCAGTTTAAAGAATTCCTGCCCAAAAAGTGATTTTGAACCTCTTTTGTATATGTCTGATCTCTCAGAACCTGCCTAATCTTTTTTTTTTAGCCCTTTTAATATTTTGGTCTCTGTTCAGTAGGGGAGAGGTCCAAATTTGAATTGATCACCATGTGGGAGAAAAGTTATTTTTGCTTGCTTTAGCTCTGGTCCCAAATAACTGACCTAGGTTTGCACTCCTACTGATACTACTACCAACTTTATAAAAAGTAATGCATTTTATAGTCAGATGATCCAAGTCAGAATAACTTAAAGCCTGGCAATAATCCATTACACCAGGAAGAAGTGGAGAACATGACGCAGATGTAGATATCTACAGAATTCCAGCTCCCCCTGGCATACTTGCTTTACTCAGACTCTTGAACACATGCCCTTTGAGAACTTCCTCAGGGAGGTGTTTAATAAAAAATCCCCAGGCTTCTCTATATTGGATGCTTGTTGAATACTTGGTCCTCTGAGATAAAATTTGTTTCAGACCCTTTTCTGTATTTCCAGATTCTGTCAATGACAATAACACAAAGACTGTACTTGGAGCTTCAGTTCACACTGGAGAGACCATTATGAATGGTTTTTGCTACTGGAGAAAAAAAATATCTGAAAATAGCAAGACAACTTGACACCACCAACTAGTGTCTATGGTACAGGGGAATGAGGCCTAAGCGACTTGGTAGGCATGGGCAGAGAACAAGCTCAGAGGCAATTCTGTCCCACCTGGTACCCTGGTAAGCTTATGGAAGACTGTTGTGTGCCTCAGGCAGTGTGGTCTTCTTGGGTATGCACAAAAGATGGATGCATGTGTGTCTGTTGAAGAGTGGTAGCAGTTTTTGGAATGCAGCTGCTCTAGTAACTGAGAAGAGATCCCAGCCCAGAGACCAGGACTGGTTAGATGGCACTGGGCATCTACTGTGCACTGTTGTCTCTCACTTCTGGAGAAATATGGGCAGCTGGTGTCTTCCCACCTGATATGCCTCATCCTGCAGCTTCTGCTTCAGGTACTCCTCCATTTTCAGTTCATTCTCCAGCTGGCGGACAGAGTCATTCTCATAATTTTCGTCATCTGCTCTGACATAGGGGTCTCCATCTTCTGTAACCCTAAAGACAATTATTAATAAACAGCCTCCTGAGATGAATGACATTCAGAGTCAATAAAACTTCCCTTTATTGTAAGCTATGAGGAGTGCGGGATACTTTTAGTCCAACCACACACTCCATTGGTTAGTATTTTCCTGGCAGTGGAAAACACTTCTGATATTTCCCCTCTCCAGTGGTCTGGCATGGATGAAGTACACCAAAGGGTGTATTCTGCTGAAGGCATTTCCCTAAGGGAATGAGTGACAAAAGTTCTGAATAACTAGATACAAAGAAGCTGAACTAAAAATAACTAGAAAGATGCCTATTGTCTCTGAAAGGAAGATTCAGGTTCTAAAAATAAATCAGTTTGTTGATCAATTGAGTTGGTCACTGAAAAGCATTCTATCTTTCCCATTCAAAAACTTTTTTTTTCCAGTGAGCTCCAACAGGCCCCCCAGTCTGGATAAGCAGGGAATAGGACTGCAGGGCATATCAGGGAGAACAGCTGTCCCACAGCCTTCATGCTGCCTGAGAGTACCAGGCTGGATGTGAGACAGCTCACTCGTGAGGGAATCCTAAATTCTGGATTTTACTGTTTACAGACCTCACTGCTATCTAACCATGAAGCGTCCTCACATGGATTTAGGCTTTTTTTTTTATAGTAATCAAATAATTGAGAGAGTGAAAAAATACAGCGTGCTGCACAGTTTCCAAAGGAAAAAGAATGTGATGAAGAAGGCTGAGCAGGTACCCACATGTCACTGCGGATGGAGCCGGTGGCAGCAGCGCTGTGGATGTACCCTGGCTTCCGGGCATGGATCTGCGCGAGGAAAGCCTTTTCAGATGTAGGGGATGGAACCAGGTCATCAAAATGAGTCCGTCCAAATTCAGAATCCACATTGCTTTCTGTCTCACTGCCCACTTCTGTTAAGCAAAAAGTTCCAGTTAACTTTCACAAAAATAAGTATTCTTGCCTATTTCTCTATGCATTTCTCTGCCTTTCCAATTGAGAATGCCACGTCCACATTGAATAACTGTATATCATTCTACATATATTGTCAAAGCTTATAGCTTTCTTCTTGTGGTGGGACTGAATATTAAAGCTTTTGCTTATCCCAGTTATTGGATAGGATATTGAGAATACTACAGACTGCATTTTACAACAGGCCCTATATGTTCTATCCTGAATGAACTTTCTAAAGAGTCAAATCCCACTGCACATGGAATCACAAAGTTTTCACTGTATCCAGCTGCACCTCTAGATCCATGGCTTTGTGAACTGCTGTGTTCCTGAAGTTCTTACTTAGGGATTTTTTGCCTAAGAGCATAAAAAGCTTTAAAGATACATTACACTGTTTTTCTATTGGTTTATATCTTTCCACCTCCCATTTCTTTCAGAAATATGTGAAACGTCAATAAGGTGACTATCCACCCTCGTTAGCCTCACTCACCAGAATTCAGTTCTTTTACCAAAGAAGACATGGTGTTGGTGATTGAATCTGCTGCCACCAGCAAATCATTTCTTAAGTTTCGTCTTGCACCTGAAGCAAGAGGCAGACAAAGTACAGTGTTACTATTATTCATGTGACATATGGTTTTTCTAGGAGGCAGTTTTAACCCCATTGAAAGCTGTCATTGTGATAATTCAGTGTATCAAAGTCCTTTACGAGGGACACGTGCAGAAGAGTTCTGTGCAGAATGGCCTCATTTTCTTATGCTGTATGCAAAAGCAGAAGCCTACCCTCACGCTTCATTTAACCACAATGCCAGATATCTGGAGATTATTCATTGCCATCAAGCTTGCATTTGTGTGGTGACACCAGCAGACCGGGCCTGGAAGATTAAATCCAGCGTGAACTCATTTACTGTGCCTGTGGGGGAGGAGGGAAGAAATGAAGTGTTTTCCGTAAGTTCCCACAGCTCTGTTTAATGACACCATTATCGCCAGGTATTTGCCAGATAATTATGGTAAATGTTGAAGAAACACACTTGACCTCATCAAGACTATAGAGATTTCTCTTTTCCACTCTCTCTCACCGTCTTGTAGCTCATGGACTTTCTTGTATATTCTATAATTTACTGTCTCTCTTTCCAACATGCCCCCCCTTTTTATTTTTTTTTTTTTTAATAAAGGAAGTGCTATTGCCTCTCTAAACAGCCCCAGGCTGCTTTTAAAGTCTTTCTAATAATGCATCTAGAAGTGTTTCCCTGCTGAACCTGGCAATATTCCCTTAACCATCAATCATGAATGATTCTTGTGAGCTGCATGAAATACTCCTTCCTTAGGAGGGGTCTGTGGGTAATGTGTGCTTAACTCCTCCAAATCCCAAACATGGATACTATTGTAGTTGAATAATCAATATAACCCACAGAATCCCTAGTCTTCTAAACAGAATTATTTACAGGAATTGACAGGATTCAGCTGCTAAAAATTTTTTAAAACTGGCTGAAAGCAAACAACACATTTTAAAAAGTTTCTCAAATCCTAAGGAGTTTTTTTTAATACATCCATTAGCCAATGATTACTGGAATGTAAATTATAGTGGTTAATCTCTCTCTTAAAAACACAGACAGCCACTCCCTCTTCAAAATCTTCTCACTTTTGTATCTCTGAACTATTGCAAACACTATGAAAGAGAAACAGAAACAACAAAGATAAAACCTTTAACCATGGCTTGTCTGCATTATGTATATACAGGCAGATCTCTGTTGGTGCAGCAGGGAATGGAGCCATAAAATCTCAGCCCAACCCCTCTTACAAAGTCGTATGTCAAGATGTGACAGAACGGCTGGCTTCAAGTTCTTTGAGTTTGACCTTCCTATCTAGAGAACACAGTAAAAAATGACACAAAGCTAGATATTTATCAAATGCAGCGGTTTTAAAATGTGATCACATAACTTTTTATATTGCTCTTTATCTTGACTAGATCACATTTATACACTTAAAATGCATTTGCCTGGGGCAGCTTTAGTATTGTTTATGGATATTTTATCATGGCCACTATATTACTCCTCTTAATTCTGGAAGAAACTGTCCCATAACAGCATAGGGGTTAGCAGTTTATATTTGTGCCTGTCTCAATTTTTTTCCCAGCAGAAAAAAATAAAAATACGTCCTGCCTGTTTCTTTTGCCACAGAAAATGAGAACAGCAGCAACCTGTTATGCTGGGACTAGGAATTATGCCTATGTTCAATACATGAAGTGACTGGCACTTTAAGAGAGAGATTGCGTTATAATTTCAGCCTTAAGATACACACAAAGACAGAATTCCCATGAAAATCAAGGGAAAGGATGCACTAGAGGATGAACTGGGGTCTTGGGAACAAACGTTCTTCCACTGTAGCAGAGGAACTTCAGAGCTTACATTTAAACTTGCATTTAATTTGCACTAGGAAAAGAGAGAAAAAAAATATTCAAATCAGAATTAAAATTATGTAAGTATTTTAGGAGAGAGCAGACCTACTTTCTTCAGTATTCAACATAATAATTTGATTTGTGGCCTTAGAAATTCAGAACAGTTCAAAATCTATTGTTACTTGAGAAAGGAGTTGGAAGAGGATGGCAGTTTTCCGGAAAAGCAAAGAAAGGGCTCACCTAAACTTCCAGACTCTATTCCTGTCCAGTCTAGCTAGACCCTTCTCAGATGCCCAAAGCAAAAAGACAAGGGACAACAGTCACAAGTTGTATCAAGGGATGTTCCAGTCAGATACAAGGACAAGAAATTTACACAGTAAGCATAATCAAACACTGGAACAGAGACTGTGAAAAAATGTGTGCCTGAAGCCATACAGGACTCTCCTGGTAAAGATCCTGAATAGTCTGATCTCATTTTGAAGCCCTTTTTCTTGGAGCAGAAGGATATGCTGACTTTCAAAAGCCCTTTCCTCCTGAACTAATTCTATGATTGTATCATCTATTTCTAGTGAAGTCTTTATTTAAAGCCAAACACACTGACAATGCCTTGTTGAGGTCAATAGCAATTCTTCTCATTAACAGAGCACTGATAACTGCTCTGACCATCTTGATCGAAATTGCCTCTCACCAGAAAATCCATTACCTGGCATCATTGTCCACTTTCTGCTTACCTGCTCACTTTGACAGCAAAGTTTGATAACTGACAAAGTTGATTTTCAATGGCAAAACACAGTTGCTGCAGATATTTTGTTTTTTGTTTAATTGCATGCAACTCTGAAGATCAAGTTCATTTAGTCAGTAACCGCAAGAAATACAGATTTTTCAGTCTCCAGATCCCTCAGACAAGCCATGAGACTTACTTTGTGCGAAGGCTTCCTGCACGTCTCCTCCCACTCCGGTCAGAGAGTCCTGAGGTGCATGGGTCGGGGTGGAGCAGGCAGAGGCTGACCTGATGGGCATTGGAATAGGTCGACTGATAGTGTGGCTGGGTGAGGAACGTGGGGAGCCTGCCCCTTGGGTCTGCAAAACAATCACAACGGGTTAAACAGGTCTTTGCAAGAGTGCACCTGCTGTCCTTGTCACCCATCCCTCAGCTTAAAGGCATCATGCTGTTTGCAGATCAGGTGGGTAATGTTAATTATGCTAGAAGAAATATACCAAAGTCAGTTGTTAGTGGACAGCAATGCTTTCTGTGTAGAAAAACAGTAAGTAGGAAAATATGAGTCAAGATCTGACTTCCTTTAAGCATGGGAAAATTTCAGGCAGCTAAATTAAAAAAAAAAATCCAAGTTAATAAACACCACACTACAGACCCCTCTGCCCTCTTCCCTCTCTCATTCCCTGAGTTTGCATGAATGCCTGAAAAAAACCCATTCTGGCTGTGAGAAGGGGAAAGATGCTGGCACCAGCGTGGCTTTCAGCCTGGGCAAGAGATCGAAACAGCCCCTTTAATAAGACCAGAGCTGATCACAGCCCTGCTCTGCCAGGACAAATTCCTGGTACATGCAACCTCTCAGTCACATAAAGTCTGACACTTGCAATAAACAACACAACTTCCTACTTTTTATTCAGAGTTAGAGAACTACTTACGCTGCTATTAAATCATACACTATTAAATTACTTGCTCTACAGGATATACTTAGGCCCTCCCAAAAAACTGTGAGGATAGGGCAATATAAATTCCTGTATGGGTTCAGCTGGAAGTGAAAATGTTTTAACACCAGTCACATAAATGTCATGCTGTTAGCAGCTCACAGTTACGATCTCTTAGCTGAAATTCAAGCAGACTTTACAAAACAGTAATTTTTACTAACGCAGCTGGGTGAGTGAGTGATACCAAGAGACATGTTACTTTTCTCATTCACTGTTTCAAAACCCCTGGGAATGTTTATCCATGTAAGGAAAAAAAAATGCTGGAACCCACACCAAATTGCACATGGCTTTTGACTGAAAACCTGTGTTTAGTAGATTCCAAAGGTGGAGGTGGCTTGAGTGCTGTTAAAGGGGAATTGCAACACAAGCCCCTGGCTGTTTACAGTCAAAAGTGACCTGAAGGCTGGTGTTTCCCCCATCCTGGCTTTATTTTGAGAATTCAGGAGGATTTCTTAACTCTTCTCATGGCATTTATTTTGACTACCATATTGGTTGCCACTGCAGCCCTGATATGGTTTGGCAAATATGTCTAAAAAAGACAAAGAGCAGTCCATTGCAGGACGAGTGAAGCATCGCCCTTGAGATTTTTATAAATTCCTGCCCTGGACCATAAATAATGTATCAGAATACTAAGCTATTTGTTCTTTTCTCCTATCATCCCTTTCTAAGAGACATTATCCCCTGAAAGACATCAAGGGCAAATTAGGTTTATGAGGAATAAGCACATTACTGATGGAAGAATGGAGGATTTAATACTTATAATTTCTTTAATGATTGGTTTTAGAACATTTAAATGATGGATGAGAGGCAAGTCGAATATATAAAGGCCAGATGCTCTCCTGTTTCTGGAATCATCTGTACCAGCTCCAGCAGAAATGCAGATCTCTGGTCCTCCAGAGGCAGGGCACAGAGCAACCTGGAGATGCTCCAAGGTCCTTGGAGGTCACACCCCCTGCACATCAGGCAGGGCATCTGGATTCTACAGCTTTCTTCTTTCATGCCCTGATGGAGCATATTTCATCCTCAGTGAAATTTGTAAAAGAATTTTTGGTTCCCAGTTCCCTGAAAGCGGAGTGCCCTTTTTCACTTGCCTTTTTGCCTTAGTTCTCAGTTCTGGGGAGCACCAACAACAGTGGGAACTTTCAGAGAAGATGAGTTAAAAAAATGGACAAAATTTGCCTCCTACAGTCAAGCCACATTCAGGAATGAACTTCAGAATAGGCATTTTATTTACTAAAAATGACAGATGCCCACCAGCACTTCTGGGCTGGAATTTTCCCACATGAGAAATGCAAAAGCTGCTGCACACACAGTGCTTACCCCATGTCTGCTTTGCAGCTAAGAATGAGATGTTGTGTTTATGACAACAGTGCTCTCTCTCTGGGCTTTTGGTGTTGGAACAAAGTGTTTGGGAAGCACAGGGAGAGGAAGCAATTGGAGTCCCTTGTCCAGAAACAACCTCCTCACTTTTTATACTATTTGGGCAGTATCAGACAGAAATTATGAACAGCAAGTTGAACTATGAGGCTATTAGGGAATGCCTAATTTCAGACAGGTGAACACTAAATACATTTTACTCATCTAGATCCACCTCAGCCCAAGTTTGTGGAAACAAAGTGCTACTAGGATTGGATTCCTGCTTAGCGGTTATCAGGAGAAAAGTGGTTCTCAAAGGCTACAGCTAACAGTCTGAAATCTGCTATGACAGTCAGTCACAACTTATTGGGAAGCTCAGCAGAGAAATTGAGCACTGAATTGCTCCCAAACCTTGACAGCTCCACCAACTGAGAACTAAGGCATATATGATGGACTGAATGTTATTAATGTCTTAAACATTGTCAAAATCATAGAAGGACTTTTGTCAAACTGCAACTGCCTGCTGCTCCCACTGAAGCACTGCCTCCTCCCACCTCCTGCTCCCAATGCCTCCTGACTGGAATTTGGGCTGTAACTGGGGACTTGAGACAGGACTATTGTCTAATCATCTCAGGTCTGAACAGAGGTAAACAAGGCTCAGGAAAGAAGAAACAAGGCTCTGTGTTAAGAATCAGCCCTAGCTGAGCTCAGTGGGTGGCAGGGGAGAAGGATTTTGGGTGTGTGATGGCAAAATCTCTCCACACCAAACCAAAGCAACACCCCACTCTCCCGGGACGAACACATTCACATGGGACAGTCATGTGAGAGGCAGATGAGAAGGGTCACAAACCTTCAAAGACCCATCAGAAGACTGCACGTGATCCAAATGAGGCAACAAATCTGGAGTCTGTTACCAGAGACAGCAAAGCTTCCCCCTACAAGAGGAGGTCCCAGGCATCTCCTGAATGTATATTAATCCATTGGACTCTAGTTTTTTTGGGAGACACTCACCAAAAAGGTCAGAAGAACTGGACTGACAGGACGCCGCTGGGTTCTATAGAGTGGTGATAACATTTTCTATTTTAATCTCTCTCTGTTGCTCTCTTCCTTCTCCCGCAACACCCTCCTTTTTCCTATTTCTATCTATCTTTTTCTATCTTTTCTCTTTGTCTGCCTCACATTTACCATTAAATAAAACCCATACTACTGACTTCAGCATCTGGTCTCATTTGCACCTTCATTCGGGCAGAGGCGTTTCTAATAATTTTAATAATTTTTAATAATTTTAATGCTGAAAGGGGAGCTACCACAGCCACCATGGATATTTGGATGACTTCAGCTTTTGTGTTGTATGTATTTGGTTGCAGCTATCAACATTCTCGTGCCTTTTAGGAAAACTCCCATATATTTTATTTAATCCATCATCCCTAGTCAAACTGCTGTGGCTTTTAAGTTAATTCTTGTGAGACAGGAAAGGTTTTCCCACTACCAAGTGTCACGCATGCTTAGGATAAAATGCTTGAAATGAGAACTGGCTTTACAAGAGCTTTAGCCCATTGCTCCCTCTGCCGGGACTGAACTGGGATGACATACGTGGAAAGCCTATCTCACAGCCTCATCAAACAACAGGGATGTGAAGATTCCATTATCCTTTCTCAGGGAAGGGCAGTAGAGAAATAGATAGTTTATAACCATTAGGTGAATTGCCAGGGTACTCATTCCGATTGAATTCCTGCAGAAATTAATTTAATCCTGTTTCTCTCAACAGATCATGAAATGGCATAGCATAATAGGGATCATTAAACAGAAATGGTTTAGCATCATCACCTGGTATTCAGTGAGGCTATTACTCTTGGAAGAAAAAAAAAATCATAAATATATATCCTAACAGCCTGAAAATGTGCTTTCACTTATACTGTCCAGTGAACATTTTATACGATTGGGAAATTCCTGTCACACTGGAAACTTTTCATACTGAAGAATCATAAAAGATAGCCTTTATATGAAAGTGATATTTCGTCAGCTTTATTTTTTTGTGTGTAGACTGATGCTCCACAAAAGTTATCCAATGTTAATTTTATGAAAGTGAGCATTACCTACAAACTCTGCACTCTCTACCATAGACAGAACATATCAGACTCGTGCCTGTACTTTTGCTGATGAAAGCATGAGGAAGTGCGTTTTGTTAAAATGAAACATTTTTATTGAACTCATAAATCAAACTGCTATCTGAAAAGTGCTTTTTTTTTTAAATAGCTTAATATGTTTCCAAGATCCATTACAATATTAAAGAGCTCCAAACCAAATCTCTTAGAATTTACTACTAGTAATATAGATACTTTCACTTTTTGGTTTAGGCTGCAGAAACTATTTATTCTCCTGAAGACTCATGGCACTGTTAGCATCAGTGCTGACTTATAAAGATGTGCACACTATGCCCTGACTTGTTCTGGGTAAAACGGGATTTCAAACTCAGTGCTCTGGTCTAGTTTAAGCTCAGTTATGTTTTTCTTGAAGTTCAAAATTTCTCATTACATTTTCAAAGCATTATCCGTGGTAGAAGTGTTCTTTAATCCCTATTCTAGGTTGGTTTCACCACATTTGAGGGGTGGCTTCTTTTACCTTATGTATTTTTACTTAGAGGAGTGAGAAAAAGATCAAGACTCCTTGTAGCCATGACTCACTTTCCAGAGGACTAAGATATTTAGTTGTGAAAATTGCTCCAAGATATTTCAAAATAAGGTGGGAAAGAATTCCAAAATATTATTTTTGGTCAAAAGAACACACACACACTTCTCAAGCAGAGGAAGCAAAATAAATCACAAGAACACAATCACATTTAGGAGTTAGTGAGACCTGCAATAAGCAGGTAACTTACTACCTGTTTCAATTCTTCTTCCTAAAGAAAAAGAGGATCAGCACATAAGATTAGCCACTACGTAAGTAAAGAACAGAATACAAAGCCAAATTTGGTGAACAGAGCTAAAGGTACAGTTGAAGTAGTTGAAGGTATGTGACCTGGTTAAGGTCCCACCTCTGCGCACTTTGAAACACCAGAACAGTGCAAAGCACGCAGAAAGCTGCTACCATTTCCTACCCAAATTCTCTTTGTCCAGGCAGTGCACTGACATCAGACAGCCCTCGCTGCTGGTTGTGGCACTGTAGCATTTCACAGGTAGAGCAAAAAGTTTCCTGCCTAATCCAGCTCCCAAAAATATGCTGGCTACTTGGTGGACTCTGCTGCTCAGGCACCACCAATTCCTGCAGGAGATGCAAGTGACATAAGGGGTCAAAGTTACCCTTTAGTGCAAAATGCATGGTGTTAAATGGATTTCAGTGAAATTCCATATGCTCTTATCAGAGCCATATTTGAACCAAGTTGCAGTGAATTTCCATGTACTCATTTGATCTGGCATGGCCAACAACAAAACAGGCTCCTACACTATTCAGCGCATTTCTTCCAGTGTGAATTTCTGGCATCCTCTGTCCTGAAGTGCATCAGGTAAAATAGGACTGGACTCTGCAAATAAAGACACATTTCCCATCTTACCCTAGTCTTTAAAAATGCATGTGCTTTTTGATATCTTCATTTTTAACTGAGATCCTTTGTTGAGTCATGTTTCATCTGTTTAATGAGGCTGTGTTTCTCTACTCATGAAAATGACCAAGTGTTGGTAGGGGAAGCAACTCCAAGGTGAGAGAATTAGATGTGGTTGTCAAATGGCACATCTGACAGAACCAGCAACTGAATGGGCAAAGTTAAAGGAACCAGCAAAGTGATTCTATACAGTCAGCTGGAGTAGGTAATAGTGTACAGTGCTGAGGCCTTTTTCTCACAGCTAATAGTTAACTTACTTTATATTTGGTTTGTTTCTTTTCTTATTCTTACTCCACTTAGCAGTAAGTGACAATGATGATGCAGTGTTGCCACAGGAACAACATTGTCTGAGCATAATCTGAAACCCTTCAACTGAAACACCAAGGCAAAAAATAAAAAGGGAGGGAAACAAAGGCAAATTTTGTGGGTAGAAATGGTCAAGTATTCTGCAGAATTCTGCAGTTATGTCTCCTCCCTCTTCTCTCTTGCTTCACTCAGTCTGTTCTCCTTGGTAGTATCGGGGAGAGCTCCTTACCTTCAGTAGTTTCATGAGGCCTTCTAACTGAACCATAAGCTCCCTCCGGCTTTCTTGGAGAGCAGACATCCTCTGCTCCAGCTCATCCTTCCGCTGTCTGAGAAACAAGCAGATCTGATCAGAGCTTACCCCTCACAGGATCAGCAGCTTTTAACTGCATTATTTTCTCAGCCCTACTATGAGGTACATGCCTATAGACTACAGGAAAGCAAACACACTGTATGAATTCAGCATAGTGCTTAGAAATGGGGCTACATGAAGGCTAGCAAGTCCCGTTATACTGAGAATCCTCATGGGAATGAATACAGTGATTAGGGAAAAGAGAGACACTGACACAGACACTTCTTCAAAGAACAAATGAGGTTCAAACAAATTTGTGTTCTATTCCCCTGTGGAAATGCTGGCAATTTTTGTCTTTGGAACTCTCTAGTCAATAACCTCTCTAGCTGTCAGGAGAAATTAAAGCCATGCCCTGGAGGACAGAAAATTACAACAGGGGCACTGAACACAGCAAGATATGAGAGAAGCTGAGAGAGTTCAGAAATTCAGGCAGAAAACCACAATGATCTGCTTTTGTTTCTATTTTTTTTCTGAAAATAAGAGTAGGACTATCACATAGTGGAGATATAACTGTTTGAAATTAGCTCTTTGGACATGGAGTCCAGTGCTGGTCCCATGACTATGTGAATACTGAGCTTCTCCAAGTGTGACAGGGACTCTGTGCCCCCATAAATGTGAAGAGCTTTGACCCCGCACAGCTCCATTGCACAGGATGGGGGATCAGCACATGTTCAATCACTGAATCGTGTGAGAGGTCCCCAACTAAAATGAAAATGAAGCTGTTGCCTCCAGGAAGCTATGATGCAATTAACAACATTGCTGTTAAAAAATACATGTATTAGGTATATTTTATACACTACTGTGTTGCAAATAATATAAAAAACAGTATGTCACTAACCTTCTACTACCTACAAAATATGACAACTTAATCCTAAATGGAAAAGTACCGTAGCCAACAAGACTTAAGTACATTTCCTGTATTTAGGAAAATACAAACCCCTGATTTTGAGTCTTCTCTGTAAGTGAGCAGCTATTGATACAAGTAAGTAACACTGATTTCTACAGGACTGCTCATATGTGCTATCTCTCACCCACATAATAGGACCATACAGTAACACTGCCAGGTTGCATTTACTGTTCTGAAGGATTCATCTGTTTTCTGTGACAAAATGCCTGTGCTGGCTTTTCTTTTCTGGGCATGTTGGAAATGCTATGAACTGTACAAAGGCAGTGGAGTTTAAAAAAGCTAATAAAAATAAGGTTTGTGTATTTCAAAGTGGCAGGTCCTAGCACAGATCCCTGCTAGGTTTTAGGTTCATTCCGCAGGGAGAAAGGATCTAGGATCTAAGCAGTGTGAACTGTATGGACTGCTCCTCTGAAGTTTTTCTCCTGCTGTACTCCAGAGCAAGTTCTTGGAAGTAATGGGTTTTCCAACCTGTATCCAAGACAGTACTGGTAATGGGAAGGAATGCTCTGTTCAGAACCTCATTTCAGTGTCTTTGCAACAACTAGTGAAACATGCTGGGACAGGTAGCCACAACATAATTTACAGATTTCAGCATTTCTTCACACAACATGAACTGAATAGCCCTACTGCCCTAAGTGCTTTGAGCCAAAAAAATCTGTGGGGCAACAGACATGAATCAGGGCTGCTACTGAGCCCTGCTGTTTTACACGTCAGAACAGCCTTGTGCCATCTTAAGTGTCTAAGAATTTGAGGCAGTGTCAAAACTCCCTGGTAAATCAAAAGCCAGACTTTCACCGTTCAAATGGTCAACATTTTAGAAGGCATGCAAAGCAGTTCAGACCCACAGATTAAAAGTTATTTTCTGACTCTGATGCTTCGGTTAAATCAGAGAAGATATAATTGTGGAACTCAGCATCACTGTCCTGGGGACATTTCGTGTCAGGAAATTAAAATAAGGATATTATGCTTCAATATGTGTATCAAAATTGAAGAGAGGGAAAAATTAAGTAGTCAACCTGCTAACACTGCACAGTAATTTATTTTTTTTAAGTATAATGAATTTTATTTGTCAAGTACACAGAAAGCTAATCTTCTAAACCTGCTGAAAAAATAATTTAGGTTTGATGCACAAAAGCTACATTATAGGTATATTTTGAAGAGTGTACACATTTTCATCACAATCAGTTTTATATCTCTCACAGAATGTCACCTGCCTGTAGACTTCTAGAAGTAATACATACTAAATCACTCATAGAAATGAAGAAGCTAATTTTTCTTCAGATTGCAAAGCAAATGTAATTATTTGTGAATTAGAAAAATATTTTAGTGTGGAAAACTCCATATTAAAACTACGAAGTATTTCCAAAGAAAAAAAATTAGCACAATTTCTTACAGTAATTTCCTTTGGGAAACCACCAAAGTATTAGTTGTGTGAGGAGTGGCTAAGTGGCCAACAGTGCTATTTAGTCTTCTCATGAGAGAACTGCTCTATGGGGACACAGCAATCTAGCATTGTTTCACTGCAGAGAAAGTGCTTACTCTCTATTCTCTATTCACATGAAGCATTTTGAATAGTTCCTATTGGATTCTCTATCTGGCTTTCACAACACGAACTTCAGGACTTTCAGAGAGCCTATGGATCTGGGCCAGTGGAAACTTTACTTCTTCAATGTGATAACCAAGGCAATTAGAAAATCCATGTAGAGTATTGTAATTAACATGCAGACACATCAATATAAATGTTTTTAACTTGGTGGGATAATTGGAGGAACGATTCTCTAAATCTTCAACTGCTGCAGATGACATTACTCCTCATCTCCCATGTGATAATGAGGATCACTCTTCAGCCTGGTTTTGTACCATGAAATGACATGGGAGGGAATTTCCAAAACTAACATCTAATTCTGGCTGTATTTTCATGTAGCTCTGTATTTTCTTTAGCATAAATGAGAAGTCTTTGTAAAGGTGTTTGTTCTGACAGAACATTTTCCCCATATAATTAATGGCATTTGGACAGGGGGCTGTGGAGACCTATTCCAAATGACCTAAGGGCCTAACTCTACAAACACTAATGCAAATGCTTAATTTAATGTAGATGAGTAATATGTGAGATTCCTCATGCACGCAGTTTAAAGCATAAGCTTAATTACTTCTAGGACAACAGGCTGCACCAAAAATGGATTAAAAATACACCTAGGTTGATCTATTTTAAAAAGCCCCTCAAACTGTAAGCATGGCTTCTCTCTTATTGACAATGACTGGTTGGCCCATGCCATGGCCAGAGGTTTCACTGCTGTGGACTTACCTCAGCAGCCGGAGCTCTGCAAGGAGAGTGGGATTTTGTTGTGCCTTCTCCGGTGTAGGCTGAGACGCTTGCTCATGTTCAAGTCGCAGCCTCTGGATCTCCTGTAGGATTTCTCTTGGGGAGGAGAATAAGCAGAAGACTAAAAGTCAGTAATTTTTCACAAAATCAGCTCACTGGACATCAGAAGAAGAGAAAAAGAATGACTGTGTGTAGATTTTCATCCATGTAGATGTAGATAAAATGACTGGGCTGCAACCAACCAAAGAAGCCCTCAGCAATGGGAGTGAGCTCTGGATGTTTTTTAAAATAAACCCTTTGGATTTTGCAATAAAGTGAAATATTTCTTCACGAGTCCCAAAAATCAGAGGTACACATGAAACAGCTCTAAGCTTAAATGAATTGCTCCCTTCGAATTCTTATCATTCTAAGCACCTCAGGAACTCAACAAAAATTAAAATAACCTTTCTGGCCCTTCTTGAGTATCAGAGAAAATATTTAGCACTTAAAAGTAGTTTTAGTGTAAGTAGATATGTGAGAACAGTCAACAATTCACAGAGAAGTGATTTAATAGGTCTTGTTACGACTGGCTTGTCAGCCCTGGAGTGCTGTCAAAAGGCTAATACAAAGCTTCACAGCAGAAGGTAGAAACCTTTGTGAATTTTGTCTCTTCTTCACAATGTGCTGGACAGCAGACGGTCAAGAGGCAGCCTTGAACTATGAAAGACAAATTGAGACTGGAGCTGGTGGTGCTCATTACACGGTGACAGAAGGCAGTGAAGAGTTTGGAATAGGAAACCATCTGGTCTGGGCTGGCCTCTATTTTACAGTCCAGCACTAAAAGCAGAGCTCTGCTGCCATACATTTCATGGCATCAGGCAGTCTGATACCCAGGGCCAGATTCTCTGCTGTTAACAAATAGGCATTACTCCTTTATGGGTCTGGCTGGCCTATTTCTCCTGGACACTGTCTCGCAGTCTCGGTCGCATCTGTACCTCCTGTCTCATTTGATCAGCAGCCTAACTTGCTGCTAACCTTTCTGCAAACCTTTCCCAGGCAGACTGTGTTCTGGAGAGCTTTAATCATCTTTTTGCCAAATAAAAGCAGGGGAGCATAACATTACAAGTGTGACTGATCCTTTTATCATTTCATGTTATAGTGCCACAGAGGTTCCGACTGAAAGTTAATCCGGTTTTGAAACAGGACAGGCTTTTTTTTAAAACTCTTTATAAACAGCAGCTGCAAACAGTAAAGTATCAATGATTATATCATGTCATTGAACAGTATGCTTATGAAAGCACAGGGTGGCTATGGATTTCAAAGCCTTTGTCATATCGTCTGGACCTTTTTATGCTCTGTGCTTTTGGTAGGGGGAGATGCATGTGCATATATAAGCACGTTGCACGGGTCTAGGTAGCAAAAAATGCTAACAAACAAACAAATATATGTCATATATGGGACTGAACAAAACCAGGTACTTTGTGGATGCTTACCGGTTTTTATTTTCAAGCTCTGCAATCAGCTGCCTTTGTTGCTTGTTTGCATCAATGGTGAAGGAGAGATCCGATGCCCCTCTCTGCTGACTCTGCTGCTGTTGTAAAACAGAGAAGGCTGCATTGAAAGAGGAATAGCCAGCATGCACCCATGAGTTCAACACAGATCTGATCTGTGAAATCTGCTTACAGGAAATGCAGTACAAGGCTAGCCTACACTAAAAAAAGAGCATCCATGTTGTGCTCATATTGGTATGGCTCCATTGCTAGTAAAAGCAGAGTAAGTGCTAGAGTAAATAAGACTTAGTGTTTACTATCCTGTCATTCGTTGCTTTTTCAAGGAGTTTCCTCTGAACCAATTGTAACAGGCAACGGCCTTGCTGCAGGCAGTTGCAATAATACTGCTCTTGACTTTGAAGCTACAGACAAGAGGAATACATCGAAGTAAATATCAGCATCTGCCTCTAAAAAGAAGACGATGTGTTTCCAGTGAAGTGATGTTACACTCTCTTGAAACTATGGTTTTGCTTTCAGTTTGAAAGCTGTACTCAGTTTTCAGCCTGGCTGTACAGCCCATTTGGCCAATTTCTCCTATACACTCCGATGATATTTCAAGAAACCTTTTTCCCCAGTCCTTCAGGTACCGCAAAACCTTTTTCCCCCCCATTAAAACAATTTCTTACCAAAGAAGGCAGTGCTCACTAAAGATTCATTGGAATATGCTCTTTTTTTTGCATGTTCATCAGCAATAACCAGTTATCATTTTCTTTATTCACTCCTGTATTTCAGTATTGTATTAATGACAACACAGAGCAAGACATTTAAAAGTTTCTCAGCTATCCAAGATATTAATTTATTTCTAACTCCATTCTGAAAGAATCAGACATTTAAAAGCACTCTGCCGAGTTACTGCTGTGATATGAGTGTTCCTCACCATAAAAAGCCCTGTGAAGTGTAACCCTGGAGCTCTATTTTATGTGATGCCAGGTATTTCCTTCTCCAGGAGGTGGACTCTCAAAAAAGGATGAAAATACATATCAATAGCCTAACAAATCTAACAAAGGTTAGGACTGTCTGTGGAAAAAGGACAGTATGTTTTGCCTGTAACCACATACTATTTTTTCTGCCATGGATACATTTTGCCATTAACACTTCAACCACAGGGAAGCAGAACAGTGCGTAAAGGCAAAATGATACATGCTGGTGGATGTCATGACTGATACAGGAGGAATGAGGATCTCTACCCTGAATGCCCACTGTTATTAATACATTTTTTTCCTTAAAAACCAGAATGACCATCAGTAAAACTTTAAAAATTTCCGCTGTGCTGCTACTGTAGTGCCCCTCTCATGCTTGAAAAGATTTCTATATACAGAAACCTTCTTTTCCTTCTATCTCTTTAGTTCAAAGAGCACATATGGATAGCAACGAGAAATTCAGTACTACCCTTCAAACCAGCTCTATTTATACTATTTCCTAAGTTTTCACCCCTTATCAAGGACACGTTATACACAGCTGATTTCAACCAGTTTTTACCCAGAGACGTTATTAATGGAAAATCTTGTTCCCATAAAGAATTACTGTCCTTCAGAAATGGGACCATCACCTACAGTTGCCTTAAATCTGAAACACTGTGTTACACCTCTGGAAAGGACTGATTTGGGCTTAGCTGACACAGCAGGAGCACCCTTCTCTTCCCAGGTAGCTGCTGGTAGTGTGAAATCTGTGACCGATGGGGCAGCAGATTTGTCTTCATTTGGCATGAGTGTGACTCAGTGTCTTAACATGAAGGGTGGTGCCCAATTTTACCCCTTCAATTGACCCCGCAGCGTAAATCTCAGTGTGACAATGTTTATGGGCACTCCAGACCAGCTGCTTTCCACTTAACCATCATTTATGGTCCCTTGTTCTACCAAATGGGCTGAGATGGAAAAAAGTAACTAGGCTGACTTTATGTGTATCATTTAAGATTTTATATACTTTGATTAGGTTCCTGCTTCATTCTCCCTTGTTCCTGAATGCAGTTAGTGAGGTTTTAGCCTGTCATCACCTTCTATCCTGGGATACAGAGCAGAATAATCATTGCTCTGAAATGAAAATGGGAGCCAGGGCTAATGCAGGGGGTCATTACAGTCATCCTGCTGAAGAAAATTCTCTAAAATCCTTAGTACTTAGGGCCCTAGTGGCTGTGATATTTGAACTAGAGAGTAAAATGGATTTGCCACCCGTTTTTCCACTGCAGTAAATCATTAACCTTTAACCAAAGCTAGTCCAGGCAGTATTTTCTAGTCTTTCCTGAGTTCAAGATGTCAGATTCCCTTTGATGTAATTATTTAAATACCACTGCATTAGTATATAGATTATATGCATTAGTATGTGAATTCTTTGGTTTAAATGGACTGCATAAAAGTGTTATTACTAAAGCATAACAGCCCCTGATGAAAAGGATAGGGAAAAATAATCCATTAATCATTAGACTGTCAGCTGTAATTTTCCTGATCTTGCCAAGCCCCTGGAACATGACAGAAGGAAAGTACCTTCCTTTAATTAAAACACTTACTGATGAAGAAGTTTCTGCTGCCAGCCTTGCTGCGTACCTGGCGATCAGCTTATGTTCTTCATCCAGGCGACTTGCGCTGTCAAGCACACTGCTCAGGGGTGGGGGGAAGGAGGGAAGACACGTTTATACACGATAAAAATGACCATCGCTCTATCACACCGTCATCTCATACCCCCTCGTTACAGATTTCAGAAGCAAAATATCACCAAATTAGGAATGGCAGATGTGAATTCAGCAAAGGGGAGAAGAGGGAGGGTAATGTGCCTGGGAGGATCAGCTCTAGGGGGTGGGCAGCACCATCCCTTAGGGGGAAACAGCAGCGATCTGCAAGCCCTGGCCAAGGCTGTGCAAGACACAACTTGCAGACTACTCTGCCCAAAAAGTGGTGGAAAGTGGCTGGGACCACCAGTCAGCATTTATTTTATATCTCGGGTTTGTCATATCACCTAGAAGAGTGATTACCTTTTGGACAGTGGATTAGCGGGAACTTCAGTGTTTGTTAAGAAAAACTTCAGAAGTTTTGTCAGATTTGCAACAGAAAACAATATTTAGGACAGTTTTGCAGAGCACTTACCAAAGCCTCTTGGACTGCTGTTTGGAATCACTGAGCCAGGAATTTATAATCAAACTTTCTGGTTTATTACTGGTTTCTTGATATTTGGGAGTAAGATTTCAGAGAACCGCATGATAGATCAAAAAGTGTAAAAAACTAAACAGCAAATATGCTGAATTCCTTTAAAATATTGCCAACTTATTACTTATATATCACTGCTGATCCCAGACTGGCAGTCACTTTAACTTGGAGCCAACTCCTGCTGCCAGGATGCAGGAGTCTGTTAGCAGCAACTGTGACGGACTTTGGTCATATGTGCAGAATCTCCAATGGTGTTTGGAGATCTCCGCTGATCTCCAATCAAATCTCTGGTTCAGAAGCGTGAGAAACCAAAGAGAAAATATGCTGAAATCCTTTAAAATATTGCACCTTATTTTTTTTCCTCCTCCTAGGAATATAAAATGCAAATATTTCTCTCTGGTAAATGCCTTTCCAACTGTCCTTATTTTAAATAGAGGCTATTATTTAGTCAGAAGAGTGGGGAAAAGGTAATATAGTGTGAACCTTTACTATTTCTAAACATTTATAAGTTTGCAGAGAACCATCAAAACAGATGAACTGACAAAATCAGAAATCTGAAGAGGACTTAGTTGACCCTGGGTAATCCTGGGCTTTAAAATCCTATACTGCAGTACTTCTAGTATATACAAGAGAAAAAAAATGAAGCCCCTAAGAAGAGGAGAGAAGAATGCTTTGCTGTGCGGAGCACAAGACAGCCTGCAGACTGTCCCAGGGGTAAGACTGACACCTTCTTATCCCTTGGCAACTGTATGATGTTTTTTTGGCTGAAGGGAGACAGGCACGCACCTCCCTGCCCATGGGCTCTTCTGAGTATGCAAATGGTTGCTGGTGAATGAGATTCACATTTCAAAAAAGTGTGTAAAACAAGGATTCCTCTGGGCATGGGATTTTATTCTGATTTTTGCCAGGAATTGTATCTTAAACATGAAAAGCCTTCCAGAGGAAACTTGTGCAAAAAGATCTGCTTTTGAAGAACTCACATCTTTAAAAGGAAAAGGAAATATTTCTCAAAAATTTCTCGGTAAGTTCACGCCCCCATGTACCCGAGGGAACTACAATGGGCATCTTTAGGTTGGCTTGATTAAATCCTCTGAGATCTAAATGTTATGTTTGAAAAATCACTAGTGGTTGATACTCACTGATCATTAAAATAAAGCTGGGTGTCATGGAGATTTGTTATGGCTTACTGATGTAAGAGAAAAGAGAAAAACATCAGCTTTTTCTTATTCTGACAATAACCTGTGAGTTCACAAACATGAAGTTTAGAAAAGAGTAAAGTTCTGAAAAGTGAGACACAGAGAGGTTCCATGCAAGCAAAGCTTGTGCTGCAGACTGCATGTAAGGCTTCTGGAAATAGATGGACATTGACTTCTTGGTTTTGGTTATTTTGTAACATATTTAGCTTAATTTTATGCTTACTCATATTCTTATGGGATAATTGATTTACTTGCTGAAAAGACCCAAGCTAAAGTTATTTTTCTAAATTTATACAGTTCTGCTTCTTACATACTCATGCTTACTGTACTGATACATCATCCAGAGAAAGAAAGGAGCAAACAACTCTTGCTGACACATAAAATTATGTAAACCAGGTAATAATGGTTACTTTCATGACAGTTTAATTTTTAATTTTACCATAATGACTAAAACATTGTGTCCTAACAGATGGTTGTGAAAACAGAAAGTGTTCAGCATCAATTCTCCTTGTTACAGGAACATGCAGCCATGGAATATGGTTCCACTTGTTGGCATAACACAATCTTCACCATAGTTCTGAGACGAGAGCTAACCTCTGAGACAATGTTTTTACTGAACGAACCAAGCCCCTGCAGCTTTTTGATTCTTACTTGTATTTAATGTATTTGATAGGTATTTATGTGTAGGTGGATGACATAAAATAGATGTAGTAGTGCATCAAATTTGGTCTATGAATGCCACAAATCACTAGTCCCAAAGCTCTGTAAATTAAATTTCAATGTCTGAGATTACTTTAGTTCTGGAATAAACCTATTCTATTTGACCATTAAGCACAGAGCTACACACAGCAGCATTAGCCTCAACTGCCAAGACTTTTATGTCTCAGAGCTCTGATTTGCCGTAATTCACTCCTGTTTTACTTCAGCAACCTCATGGACAATCATACAGTGATACAGTATGACAATCATACACACAAGCTTTAAATATTATGAATATGTGTGCAGAATGTGGGACCCTCAAGAGAATGATTCAGGCAGCCTTTTGAAAGAAACTGAACACTTTGCATACAAATATCCTATTGCTGCTCCTTCTTTTCTAATAATGTTAAACAATACTTTGAACACTGCTTCTCCATTAGTGACCCTTTCTTTAGACTTTATAATTATTAGCAATAGTTGGTCTGGCATCTATCACCATTCAGACATAGAATGAATATCCAATATTATCACCTGTACAATACAACTTTGATGGTCTAAGGGAGATCCATAAACAAGGGACCTCAAAACTGCAAGCAAAGGAGGAAAATCAGGATAGCCTGTGAGCAAAGGAGTAACACTGGAGGGTCTTTGCTTTGGCTCAGGTTTTAGATGTGTCAAACGAGCTTGTTCTGCAGTAGGCTCCCTTCAACAGCTGATAGGGATGTTCTCTGCTGGTCTTAAAACTATGTCACCACTCATTAGAAAAGTCTCTTGTGAAATTTTTGCAATAGAGATATCCATGTGGTCTTCATGATGTGCTCGTATTCCACAAACCTTTGCTTAATAAATAAATAGAAAATAGGGCCAAATTAAAGGGTAGGTTTCTAAGCCCCAGGGCTGTAAAAACAGTGGCCTAAAAGCAACACACCAAATATATTTTGAGGAGTGTTTAACCGTGACACTTTCAAATTTGGCCTGGCTTTTAGGCGCCTTAAACCACAACACATCATCTGAGCCCTCTGCTATTGTTCATTTGCCATTTACTTTAGAATCACTAAGCCTTTACCTCCATAATGTTAATAATTCTCAGCAATGTCAGTATAATCATAAAAACTAACTCTACTCAAGGGAGTCAAATGTCTATACATTTCCTCTGTAGCAGTTGGTCACTGAATGTTTTTCCTCTTCAAAGGGAAGATTAGACCAACCTTCCTAGCTACAGTTAGTTGTTGTGCACACCCCCTTAATAAACTTTTAAAAAAATTCTATAGAGTAGCATGGCAGTTTTATAGTACAGAAATAGGACTCACTAGATTACTACACAGTATAACATAAAGCCCCCAGAAAATAGCCTTCTATGGAATTAAAATAATCTATTTTTAATATACTTTATCTTATTTTCTTCTGCACCTGAAAAGAAAAAGACTGAAATATGTGGAATTAATATTCAAAATTAGGCAAAGTCTCTAACTTGCAAAAGTGAAAACTATTTGCAGTTGGAAGTTCTTTTTTAGAATCAGACATGAAAGATGAACTAAAGTAAATGTCAAATATTGGTTTTAAATACTAAACCAGACTTTACCTGAAACTATTCAAAACATCTGGCTAAAGAATACATTTTCTACCCATACAGTTACGATAAATAAAGAATTAATCCTCTCTCTTGTTCCTTAATTTGCTCTGGAGTACTGGCTTCTAAAAAACCCACAAGTAGCTTATTAGCCTGTGGTGGATGGAAAGGAAAACTTGCACTTTTAATGGCAGTATCAAATAACTGCAGATGAAAACCAAAGATAAGCAGCTAAAATTAATTAAATTAATTAAAACTCCCACAAAACCCAAAATAGCTGCACTTAAAAGAGAAAAAAGATATATTACACTGATCATTAGCTCCCATAAATTAGCCTGATTCAGTATCTAAAAAATCCAAACCTAGTTTTGTTTTGAAATGTTACTATATAGTTCTTAAAGTAATTTGATGTATTATGTTCACCAAATATTTCTCTAGGTTTTTCTTGCAGATAAAGGTCCAGCTACAATCATTCCTCTTTCCATCTTTGGCTGCCAGAAGCACCTGAAAATGTGTCATGCCATATCTGGGTATGTACAGGTGGTATTTTGCAGGCAGATTCAACAGCAGAGCCGGCCACCTGCAGCCTCCCCTACATCAGAGGCTACCTGATTATGGCAAACTACATGCTTTGCTCAGGTTATCAAATCTTTTTAAGATGCAGGGTGAAATAAGTTGAATTCAGCACCATCCTAAGACAGTTGTGTGGGTTTTGAGCAAACTCCATGCAGCCACTTTGGGGCATGGGCAGGAGGAGTTCAGCTTTTCCTGAAGACTACATGAGATGCAGCAGCTGAGTCTCCTGCAGAGGCCTCACCTACATCTACTGGAAACTCACTTCACACAGAAGCTTCAGGATGACAAGACTTTGTTTGTTCTTCTTGTCTTTACCAAAATATAACCATTCCATTTCTCTACCAGCAGTCTCAATCCAACAAAGCAATAAATGGCAATGCGGCATGGTCTGACGCATGACTAAGACTGCTGTCCCTCTTGGGTATGTTTCTGTCAAAATCCAATTATACAAATAACCGAGATTGTTCCTCATCAAGATGCTGTGACTGCAGTGATTTAATGTCAGTAATCAGATGTTATGTACTATGCTTTGCATCAGTTGTTTAAATGATTAAGGCCATTATCAGTCATTCTCCATTCATTCCTCAAAACCAACACATCTTGGATGTTATGACATATGATTTGTATGTACATATTTTACAGAATCACAGAATCAACTAGGCTGGAAAAGACCTTTGAGATAATCGAGTCTCAACCTATGACCTAACACCTCCTTGTCAACTAGACCATGGCACTGTCACATCCAGTCTCTTCTTAAACATCTCTAGGGATGGTGACTCCACCACCTCCCTGCGCAGCTCATTCCAATGCCCAATCACTCTCTCTGTAAAGAACTTCTTCATAATGTCTAACCTAAACCTCCCCTGGCACAGCTTAAGACTGTGCCCTCTTGTCCAACTGCTGGTTGCCTGGAAGAAGAGACCGATCCCCACCTGGCTACCTCCTTCTTTCAGGTAGTTGTAAAGAGCAATAAGGTCACCCCTGAGCCTCCTCCTTGACAGGCTAAACAACCCCAGCGCTTTCAGCCCCTCCTCATAGGACTTGTGCTCCAGTCCCTTCACCAGCCTCATTGCTCTTCTTTGGACGTGCTCCAGCACCTCAAAATCCTTCCTAAACTGAGGGGCCCAGAACTGGACACAGTACTCAAGGTGTGGCCTCACCAGTGCCAAGTGCAAGGGAACATATGGACACAACTGTACTATGACTTAGTGACGTTGGCTCAAAACCTTGAGGGAACAGGTCAGAATGTACAGAATAAAATTTAGAGGATGAAAATGGTAAAGATAAGGCTAGGCACCCACAAAGAGAACTGGTGAGCAACTGGTGGTCCTCGCTGAAGCTAAATAAATCACAGACGTGGCATCCAAAAGATCATGTTTGCGAAACCAATCTAGCACGAAGAATTACCCTAAACCATGTTCACATTTTGCTCACCTCTTGAACAATCATATCAATAAGTCACTAGTGGTAGGCAGGGGCAGATTTTCTTCTCCCTGTCAATGCAGACGTAGCGATAGTGTGCTCCTGTCCTTGATCATGGATGGGCAAGGACTGCTGTACACACATGTCCCCTGCTTTCACAGTCACAGGGTAAATGTTCCTCCATAAGCCCACTTTCTGGAAGTGCTTTTTCAGGAAAGAAATTCTCCATGAAAATGCTTTTATTTTGAGTAAATGGTTTTCATCTTTGTCACTAAAAAATAGCTTGCTTTTTTTTTCCCCCTAGCACATTCCAGTGGGCAAGAGAGTAGAGAAGCAGAGCCAGAACAGTGGAGGGAGACTCTTTGTGCCACTGGGCATGACAAATTACTCCCATTTTCAACAGGAGCTACACACAGAAGTGAATTTTGCAAGACTGCAGAGAACCATTGCATTCACTCTCCCAAATGAACTTGCTAGTTGCTTTCTACATACTAGAGTAAATGGAGACTTTCCCCTAACCCAGGAAATACTCTGCAATAGCAGTACAGGAAACTGAACTGAGCCAAACAAACCTCTGGAGCAGAGTTTTGCTAGAAACACTGTACAGTTTTCTGCTCAGCACCATATTTTCTAGGGCCGTATACCACACTGCTCACCACTTTGCTGGTACAGGGTGCAAAGTCTAGAATTCTGTTGCACTTGGAGAGGCAAGCCAGTGCTTCCCCTTCCTGGGGTGGCCTGCTGCAATGCCACCATCTCAGGTGCCAGGTGGGTTTAGTAGAAAAAGCTCCATAATCGCTCCAGCAGAAATAATGAACTATGTTCAAGACACCCTTGAGTCTGAATGAGATAAGGGAAAATTTATATACAAGATTCAAACAATGCAGAAATCAGGCAGGCTTAAAAACAATGGCTGACATAGGTAAAAATCAAAAGGAATTTCTTTTAATAAGTTAACAAGCAAATTATTATTATCATCATCATCATCTTTAATTATGTACTGTTACCATTTTTTACTTTCAAGGAAGGTGAGGCTACAAATTATATAACACCTCAAAAATTAATACCTTGAAAGCACAGACCTGTTAATCATCTCTCTGCGAAGATTTTTGTGCCCCAACCAAGCCCTGTACTGCCTAGAGCACAGGATCCCAAATCAATTTGCTTTGCCATTCTCAACTAAGCAATTCTTTGCAATACTTAGTAATACCTTTCTAACAGCACTAGAGGGATTAGCAGAGATTGCCACAATCCACCAACATGGGAGGACATACCCCATATTCATACGCGTTCCCTTTAGGTTAGTGCTCATGAAGAGCTGCTTCAGCTCAGAGTCGGGAGGAAACAGTGAGAGCATTTGGCTGACCAACATCCCTCTCCTGGGTCCCCCAAAGGCGCCAAACCTGCACTAACCGTGCGGGGTTGCTCTGTAGCATGTTGACATACAACCCGATGAGCACATGTTCATCAGCCAGCCTGTCTGCAACATCGAGGCTGTACTGTAACCTGAAACAGGGTTGGGGGCAGAGACGGTGCGATCCAGACGGACAGAGAGATAAACAGAGAAAGCAGGAGCAAGTAAGATTGTGAAATGGGAATTTAGGAACAAATACTTAAGTGTTTTTAGAGAAGAAAAAAAAAACCCAACAACAAAAAACAACACACCGAGTGCAGGAATTATTTTGTTATTATTGTAATTTATATATTTAGTGACTTAAGATGGTAACATCTCACTTGATGTCAGAGCCAGCCTCAGGAATCAATGAGATGCCAGACTGGGCTAGGGATTAGAGCTGTACAGTACTGTTTATTACAAAATACAGCAAATTCTGAGGTCAGCATTATTTATTTTAATATATTAGGTACTGAATATAAACATGAAATATATATGTATGTAACACACACAACTGACATACTATATTCACATTCTAGATTTGCTGAGAAGCGTCTGATCAAGACCTCACACATCCAGGTGTACATAAATATATTTAAACATGCCCTACTTAGCTCACTGGGTTAATTAGTTATTACAATTTTCTCAGGAAAGGCAATTATTGAATACATTAAAATGGGAGGGATAGGGGAAAAGGTTTTGGTTTAGCTTTGTTAGTGCAAGCTACGAACATACTCTCTCTTTAACTTACCCTTTGCCTTTCAAGAAAGCTGGAGCAGCCCTAGACAGCAGTTTGCTCTGCTCTACTTCGGTATTCTTGGAAGGAGAGCTAGTTAGTAAGACAGGAAAACTAAGAAAAGGGTAAACAGTGATGTCTGAAATTCATTAGAGAACAGAGTTTGGAGAAACTCATTCAGGTGCCCTGGACTGAATAAAAATATCAATAG
Organism: Margarornis squamiger; assembly: GCA_035222235.1. Taxonomy (NCBI): domain Eukaryota; kingdom Metazoa; phylum Chordata; class Aves; order Passeriformes; family Furnariidae; genus Margarornis; species Margarornis squamiger. The sequence continues at coordinate 108,657,227 of JAWWTY010000077.1, read as the reverse complement.
AAGCTTTAGAAAACTTCAAGAAATGCAAAATCAAGAATTACAATTTTTCCCTCCTTCTCTCCAAAAGCAAATTATAAAGCTTTTGCTACAGAAACAACAAACAAAATGTGCTTCTCTCACAAATGGAGAGATGAAGACTTCTGTAATTCCCAGATGGAGTCCAAGAAAAACATGTCTCAAATGCCACCTTCAAGCTGGGAAAGCTTCACCATAACAGCTAATTGCTTTTTACCACTTTTACCATATGATAGTTCCAATAATCTATGGAAATGCATTTATTTAGATGCTGTGATGGGATACAGCAGTACTGTTCTTCTGTTGATTTAAAATATACAGTTCATTAAACACATTTTTTGCCTAATTATAATATTTAATGAATTGCAGTAACTGCATCTTTCCCAATGCTTAAATATCCACATTAGCAAGATAACACTGACTAAAAATGGGAGAGATTGAAATGTTAACTTGTTTTTCATGCTGCAGCATTTTTGGTTTAAAACACAGCAAAGCAAAACAAAATTATATTTTACTTTCTTCTTTTAAAAAATCATTTACCTTTAGTGTTTTGTTTGGCACCTCATGGGTGTGTGAGCATGCTTATGCACCTGTGCATCCATGGTGTATGGGTCTGTGTGAGTGTGTATAGCCAGATGATGTTGCACAAATGTGATGCATGACAAATCTGAGCAGATGTGGCTCTGATGGGCTGAAGATCAAAAACTTTAATACTGGGACAAAGAATGAATTCAGTGAGACGAGATGTATGCCATTCCCTTTCTTTTAGGAAGGCAAGGTTGGCAGTGGGGTTCTGAAAATGATGGGACTGAAGGGTGTCCTAAGAACTCAAGCCTATTGATTTATAACAAATATGGAAGATATCTGACTGAAGTGTTGTACTGCACAGCAAGGAATAAGGCTTGCTTCACATTTCTCTGCCCATCAGTATGCTACTTATGTGTGCTGTGCTTCCACTGAGGCAATATCCATGCAGATAAACATGCGCCATGCCATGTAGAGGGATATGTTCTCCACACTTTTTCTTGCAAGTTACACAAGGAAAATGCATTCAGGGGGTGTGCCATTTCAGCTAAAAATGCACCTTTTGGTTCTTAAAATAAAGATAAATATATTGCCACAATGGGACATCAAAACCTCTAAGGCAGATTTTGTGTCTAGGTTTTCAACAGAGCGGCGTGATGCCTCCTCTACCAACCATAAGTTCTCCTCTCCTATGCTCCAGAAACAGAAGCTAGGATGTAGAGACAGGCAAGCAAACATTACTCATGAGCAACTGATACCACGTCTATCAGTGTCCCTTTCCTTCTCAGTTGATTAAGGAAACTTATATCTTCCAAACTCTTTTCACAAATTATGTTTTCTCTACTTTTCTGATGTTCCAGTGTCTCCTCTGTCAGGCTGGTTAATATCTGTCCCATGCTGTTGTCCTACACTGGGTGCAAATCTCAGGGAGATGTCTCCTCCTTCAGGGAATGAATTTTAATGGCTTTGCACATGATGTTCCAGGATCAAATGTAACCTAACAATCACATTGCTGACTTTAATTGGTTTGTGGTTCACTGCAACTGCTAGGTCCTCTGTTAAAATACTTCTGTCCATCCAATTATGCTCCATCTTTTATGTGATTATTTGCTTCCTTGCTAAAGCACTTTTCATTTATAATTACTGAATTTCCTCTAATTGATTTCAGATCATTTGGAAATCAATTACTACCATTGCAACTGAGCTCATTTTTTTCATTTAGAAATTGCTCTTCAAGCACTCCTTCCCAGAACTATTTCAACCTTTGTACCATCTACAAATTGCATATACTCTATTGCTCCCATTAGGTCACTACATGAAATAGTGCATAGTGTCTGATGCAGGATAGCCTTCAAGAATCCCAGCTAGTATGTCCTCCTCCTAAAATGCCAGCAAACTTCTGAAAATGTGATTACTGATTTTCAGTGTTGGTCTTATACTAATTTCCCCATAACTTTATTTTCTTTGGATACTTCTATGTGATCTGGGACTATGTCAAAAATTCTTTTAAAGTCAACCTGTATCGTATTTGCTGCCTCTTTTTTACCCACTGAATCCTGTCAATGAAATAAATTAGTTTGATTTGACATAAATTTGTTCTTGACAAATTCATGGTGGTTGTTTCTCGTTGGTTTATTATTCTCCAAGTGCTTACCAATTCTTTCATAATTTCAGCATCTTTGGATACCAGGGTTATACTGTCTCTTGATTAATCCCTTCAATCTTTGTCCCTGTTTCCACCTTCAACCCTCCTTCATATGGAAGAGCTGACATTTGTCTCTCTTGTTCTTCCACATCTTCCTACATCCTCCACATATTCCCCAAAATACATTTAATACTTCAGAGATTGTTTTGGCCACAGTAAATGTCCAACTGGAACAGATATTTTAAAGATACATTCATAATAAAATGGAATACTTTGTAAGATGCCAAAAAATGCCTCTCCATCAAAATTAAGAGACAAAACTTTGAGGATGTTTCCCATTGATGCAAAATGCTACAGCCTCATTAGTGTCTACCTGGCTATGAAACAATCAAATATATAAACCTTTTCTTTAGTCAGGTAGAATACTGCTGATGAAATAAAGATTTTCATCTTGTTCTGCAAACAACATGCAAAGGCAACACACAGTTCAAATCTACCACACTCCTTCGAGATAGAAACATGAAGAACAGCAGCAAACAGTATGTTTTGCTCCAAAGTTGTCCAAAATTTAGCTGAGGTAGAATATCCAATTCCTTTAGCTTTTATGTGGAGCTCAAAAAAGGCACCAGCCATTCTGATTCAGCATTAAATAGGACTCAGTTTCTCTTTGGCTATGGGTATCTGATATCACAGTGCATTCTTTCTACCTACCACAGAATTGCCAAGTCATTTCAAGTTCATCAGAATGTGCTGAATCACACCATTTATTTAAATTTATTACTCCTTCAGAAGAACTAAATGTATTATCTGTGAAGGGGGGAGGCTGAGAATAATGCAAGAAAAACCATTCTCTTTCATCTGATCCCACCTAAGCTCAATAATTCAATAGCTCAAAGAAAACATTTGTTAAGAAAGAGCAGGAGATTGTACCCATTATTATGGCAGCTATATACTTTAAGGCAGCACTGACAGACTGCAGCTGTGGAACAAAAGTATTCAAATAAGGAAGAGAGCATTAATTCAGGGTATTGAGTTATTTCTCTTGACTGGACAAAAGTTTCTAAAATGCTCAGTTTGCTTGTTTTTGACATAACATATCCAATTCATTGTGTTTGCAAGGGCATTACCTACTCTGCAGCAACATTCCCTTGTTCTGCTGCCCTCTAGGCAATCAGAAACTGCAAAAACAAATGAGAGAAAAAACCCTGAATACTAACTGCAGTAAAAACATTACAGGCCTTGTGGTTTTAATCATGTTAGCTGTCAACACAGCACATGACCATGATTTGGTATTTTGGAGAAGATCACAGACTTTTCTGTTTCTTCTTTTCTAACATAAGTGCCCTAAAGTTGGTTTTGAGCTTTACAGAGAATATTGTTGATACCAACTTTCACACTGTGTATATTTAGAAGAAAAGTGCTTGTAATTACGAAGCCAACCTCCTCATTAAAGCTCTCTTACGGACTTGGTGGCTCAAACTAAGACAACAAGCAGAGAAATTTTAAGTGGACTTTGATTCTAGAGCAGCTTGCAGAAACTAAGAAGCATCTTAGGGAAAGCCTGAATCCAGCTTCCTTTGAGCTTTGGAATAATTGTGTACTCACCCAAAATCAGTGCTTCAGATGCAATTAAACTGCAAATAACATATAATATTCAATCTCCTTTCAGCTGTCCTCATATTTGTCACTGTATTTACCAACTATCAAAGATCTTTGCTCTAATGAGATTCTTTTTCTTCCCAGTTAATTTCCAGTTTTCACCCCATGAATCCAGAAATGAAGATGCTACTGTACTGAACCTGTGGGATGCTATCCATTCTCAGCAGCAGAATGAGCTGGTGTGCTGAATTTAACATCTGCTGCTACAGGGAGAAACTGGTTGGAACGGCTATGTTCTTATATGAACACAACTAGGTGAAATAAATACCATGGGAATGCTATGAATGACATTCTCTGCCAATTCTCCTTTGAATAAACATTTAATTACATAAAAACTTTATTTAAAGCTATCTGAAACCTCTGGACTAGATTGCAACACAAATTAAAGTAACCATAAGTTATCTGCAGTGAAAACACAGCCAGCAGAGCTTTTAATTTTGATTATACCCAGCCAGAAATGTTACCCTGGGTTTGTACAATTTTTAATATAATATAAATCATGGAGTATTTAATATAAAACCAGCACAATTGCAAACAGAGCTGTCAAACTCTGTTTCTCTGATGTACAAGAGGATGAGTTTCCACTAATGAGGCCTGATTTTCCCAGGGCAATAATAACAGTAAAACCTAAAAGAATGAATGAAGATACTGTTATTAGTCTAAGACAGATTAAAGACCTTGGCATTTAGCAGAAAAGTACATTGGTCTCTACAACTCTTACTGAATTATAGCTAATATTCATGGGTTAATAAAAAAAAAAAAAGAAAAAAAGAAAGAACATTACACTCCCCAGTAAAAAAAAAAAAAAAAGGCAGGGGGAACGGTTCTTATCCAACTGCATATTTCTTTTATGCGGAATGAAATAGACTCTTCCTTTAGCCTACTGAGATGCACCGGAATGCTTGGAAAAGGGCACAGCAACTAGAGGCATGAGTACAAATCCAACGCTAACTATGTAAATGGGAAGTTTTCGTTAGTTTCAGCAAGACTTAGATCTGCCTTTTCAGTGGTCATTTTGAAAAGCAAAGCAAAGGAGTCTGGGGAGGGTTATTGGCAAGCAGCACTAACTGCAGAACAGCAACCATCAGCAGCGAGAGCTGTGCAAGAGGCTGGCTGTGAGACTTGGAGTCATTTCCAGGCTTTTGTGCAAGCCTCTTTCATTCCTTGGTCAAGAACACAACAGGCAAGTCGTATACTGATGATGAAACCATAAAGGGGTAGTTTTTTCAGTTTTTAAAAGCAATGTTTCCAGCTTCCACGAGACACATTAATATTAATCCTCCATGAAAGGGTAAAATGAAAGACTTGAGCCGCGCAGAAGCAAGAGAAGTTGGCAAAGCCTACAGCCAACAGGAAGTCTATTCAAAAGACTAATTAGAACCACAGAAACCCTCTAGCCCATCCTTAAAGAATATCTTGAGCAGTTTAGCAGAATCACTAATGATTTAGTGCATGAGCTACAGAACTACTGTGATTAGTAGGTTAGTGCTCTCATACTGACCGTGAATTGTTGTGAAGCTGATTTACATACAGCTTTATAAGAGAATGCTCATCAGCCACAGGACTGGCTGCATTTATACCCCCAAGTAACCTGAATGATTCAAACAATGAAACCTTGTTAATACCTCAAAAAGTGTACACAGAGAGCAGGGTGTTCAGAGTGCGTTTTTAACAATAAAGGCAATTTATTTAGAAAAAATACTGACTTGGCTGTTTGTAGGTGCTTTTTCTCTCCAGGAAAAATACACAAATTAAATTTATAAGAGGTGAAAATAAAAATAATGAGAATAAACTGTCAAACACTTAAAAGCCTGCTAGGTTAATGAAACAAAAGGTACAAAACTTTTAATACAGAAGCAATGTAATTAGTTTACATATTAGAGTAGAGTTAATGCTAAAAGAGTCAGGATGACTGTTGCATCATGGAAACTTTTAACTCTATAAGGATGTCACACTATCCACTTATAAGGAAGTCTGGGTACCTATGGTTGAGGGGATTGGTTATTATCTCCTGCTTTCAGGGGATTCTCACCAAGGAGTTTTTCCTAGGAGAAAAGGAATTCTAATAGCTCAGGAAGCATGTACATCTAATCCTGACAGATAAAGAGAGTTATTTACTGAAGAAGACAAAAGTAAAATAATGAGATATTTTTCACATGTAAAGAAAAAGAAGCAGCACAGTAGAATTACTGAAGATTATTACAAACATTACTATGATTATTACTGCAGGTCCCTGGCCTAAGGAGCAAAGCACACTTTTGTTAAGGAGCACAGGGGTTTCTTGGGGATGAACAGAAGCAACAGTTGCACTCTTAAAGAGCACTGCCCCTAATGACCTCTGCAGGAGAGGCCACAAATACATTATGCTGCCTTGCACATGAAAACTCATATATGCCAACAACAGAAATTAATTTGTGTTTGCAATCTCACTGTATGGGCAGCAGATCCTGGCCATGGGGGCTGCTTTGGGACTGGCTTTCAAAAAGGATCTCAGTCACACCCAGAAGCTACTTTCATTAAGATAACATTGAGAGTTTGCAGTTTACAGCTCCCGGCAACAAAATTCATAAATTGAAGTAGTACTTTGACTTTGCAGTGTACACTGCAGGTTTGGTTTTGATGTTAAAATATGTAGCTCTGCATACCCAGAGATTGTGTTTAGTCATTTGGGAACACTGAAGCACTGACACATACAGCAGGAACCAAGCAATAAAATGCACCCAAGGAAGACATATTGTTCATCTTCCCCAAAGCAGCAGTAAGTTATTTTCCTGCCACCTTGTGCATTGGTAGCCTTGCATAGATTGGGTCAGACAGACAGCAAATGCTACACATGTATTTTGGCTGTATGAGCCAAAATACTGAGTCAAAATACACAGACAGCTGCAATCACCTCCTCTTTGGGATTAATGTTTCTGACGACTCTTCCCTGGTTTGTTTACTGAAGGGTCAGTCTCCGTATTCCAAGACTATTCCTCTCTTGTAGCCTTTAATGAATATCAGAATGGTTTAACAGGAGTAAAGATGACTTACTATGTCTTGTAAGTATGAACACATTTTCTCCTTGTTCATACCCTATACCTTGCAGTATGACGAAGGCATTCCCAGTAGGCAATGGCATGTCCCAGTTCCTATTCCCATAGTGCTGCTACAAAATGGTTTCTTACCAACAGCCCATTTTCAGTCCCTAGGGGAGGACGCCAAGGCTGTGTGTGAGCACATGTTAGTGGGCATAATGGTTCAAACGAGAGGTGACATTCAGTGCTCTGCTGTGAGGAGCCTGGGATGCCTTAATTCCAGCTCTCCATTCAGATGTCTGGGTATCAGTCCAAAATAACCAAGGCATTTCTCTGCTTATGTCTCTTAATTTTACTTTCTGAGTGGGTTTTTGTTTGTTTGTTTGTTTTCCCTGTGAGGGAATTGAAATTTGAAACCTCCACCACTATAATTGTTGTAACATAAACAAGGATAAGAACTCACCTTCTGTTTGCAAAGGGACTTCCTGAGGGAACAGAATGGGAGAAGAGTGTGTCGTTCATGCTGGTTACAGGTCGGGGAGGCCTAGAAGACAAAATATCCAGTTGCACTAATTTTCACCAAAAAATCCTTCATCAGCAACAGTATTAATGGAGAACAGAATGAGCTTCTTGTTTAAAGTAACATTACTGCTGGGATCTTCAGCTTTATGTAGCAATAGTTCCAAATTATAGATGCTATGTTTTAAAGTAGAAGTTAATAAAAACACACAGATACTTAGGCCTGGAGGGAAATAATGCTTTTACGCTTTTGTATGTTCTGAGGTGAGTTTTAACCAATTTGCTTGACTTCTTTCCCCTGTGTTGGCAAAATAACCTCTGTGCCACTGTTCCTTTCCAGAGACAGCAGTCCAGGGTGCAGTCACTGCTTTCAACCAGGCAGGATGAGCACTGGCAGTCGGTTTGCTGTGGCAGCACAGAGGTCTGCAGGGGGCAACCACCAATAAGTGACACATCTTTTCACGAGGTTATCCCTGGTGCTGAGCTCCATGCTACCACATCCACACAGTGACCACAGTATACCCACAACATCCCATAAAATACATGGGGAACTAAAGCGTTTTAACTGGTATATCAAACCCTCAAGTCAAAATTTAGAAAACGTATCTAATTTAAGAGGACCCATTAATAATTATGATTTTATTATTACATTATTTCCTGCTTTTACAAAAGATGAAATGAGACAGAAAATTTCCTCTGCTTTCTTTAATTGTCTACTCTTAAAAAATAATCTGTGTGTAATTTTTCCTTCTCTATCCATTAAGAAGAAATTTCCCCTTCTTAACAGACTTCTTATGCAATATTGGGCAAAAGATCTAGATACTCTGGAACAACTACAAAATTTGTTATTAAAATCACAAGGCTTTCAATCAAATATGAGCAGAACCTGAAGCCACATATAATTCAGACTTTAAATTGCCTAGATTTCAAGCTGGCTAATATGCCCTTTAAGCTCTATGAAAGATCTATCTTGCCTTCTGAATTCTGCAGATATGCAAATCAAAATAGATATCTGCAAAATATTCACTGAGCTCCAATTGTGCAAGAAACCAGTCATCCAAAGCACTTGTAAGAAAGCCAGTTCCGCAAAGAAGTGAATCATTATTATATATATTGTTTTGTAACTTATTAGAAAACAACCATAAATATGGTATTTGACAAGTCCAAATTAATTTCTCAGCATGATAATGCCACACTGATTTCAAAGAGTCTAAAACTGTGAAGAGAAAGAGGTAGGATTTGCCACGTTATTTATTTATATGACAGTATAGTTTTAGTCTGACTCTGCATCTGCAGAACCACACAAAAACCTCCAGTTCTGGTCAGTCACATATTTGAGAAGCAGCCCTTTGTTTTCCATGTACTTACGGAGAAGTGTTAAATATTATTTTTCACAGACTCCATCAGAGCTAGGAAGAGCTTGGGTGGAGCCATGATCAGAAGCCAATCCACTGGAAAGGTGATTTGGGATGAATCTTGAAATACAGAGCTTTAAAAATATACTTTGAGAGAATATTAAGAAGCTAATTTTATTTAATGGGTAGGCAACAGGTATTTTGTTGCCTGGGAATTGTAAACTCGTAATTGATGAAGGTGAAATAGTTCACCTACTACATGTGACCACTGCATTTTTCCTCTTCTCAATGCAGTTGCTGGACAATGAACACATTAAAAAACTAACTGGGCACAGGCTGGGGTTTCTGAAAGATGGGTCCAACCTTGTGGAGTGGCTGTGGAGTCCTAAATAGCACAGGGAAAGGGAGAAGAGGCTGGTTCTCAACACTGCCCTGGAGACGGAGGCATGAGGAGTGCTCCCTTGGCAGAGTTTGGACTGTGCTTTGCCTCGCACCCAGTCCACCCCTGCTGACTGAGCAGGAAGTGGGCATGGATCACCACATACACACTTCAGGTTAATGCCTTCTCTAACCTTGACCTCAAAATAGGGGTGGATCTGAAACTTTCTAACCCCCAAGAGAACTCTTCCCTTTCAATGTCTCAATTCAAGGACAACTATTTATTTGACTCTGGACTTCGGTAAAAAGTTATGAATTGGTAATACTGAGATTATTGCATTTTTTCCAAGCTCTTTCTCCAATAACTGTACTAAAGAAGAAAAATACTCACCAAGTATCTCTTTTGCAGCCAGAATGAAATGGAAAAGAAAACATTAATTAAATTGTCAGTTTAATATGTTTATGGTCTAAGTAGTACACTGGACATACTCTATTCTCATGACTCTGATTCTGCAAAAGCATGAGAGCCTCTATGCATAAAAGGTTATTAATCTGTTTACATATGCAGAGTTACTCTTGTATACAAATGTCTAGAAACTCCAAGGCTTTGCTAATATTTTGTGATTAGCATTAGTTTGCAAATTCTTATATGAAGAAAATTGTATTAAACTAATCTGGGTTTTCCCAAAGTAAGATTCTTAAGGGCTGATGCCCACTGTCACATTCCTAAGGTTAGCCTTGAGTATTAAATGGATGTTCAAACACATACAGTTGTGTGATTGTAAGAAAAGAAGACTTTATGGTAAAGGAAAACTCAGCTGTTGACTAAAAGTTATTATTTCTAAACTTGTGGGAGTCAGTGATTAAGGTTTCTAATAAAATTGAGCTGACAATACTCAATTAACTTTCCTCAAGGAGACAGAAAACACTTTATGCTATTGAAATATGCTGTGTAATAAAAGTATGCTATGGCACAACACATAGCCACAATAATAAACTAAATTATATAAGAGGAATTTCTAAAAGTGCTCCAGGCTGGTCTAACCTGTTCACACTGATGTAAAAAATAATGATCCAACAGGCTTAAGATGGAAACGAAGTCAGGGTATTGCAGAATGCATTTGAAAAATACCTCCACAATGCACTGGCCAAGCCATTTGTAGTCTCTGCAGTCTGGAGTTTCTTTTATGTTGCTACTCTTAGGTGCAGAAAGTAAAAATGACCCCTCCATGAGCGGGGAGATTTCTACCATCAGGGTTATGACACTTTGATAACTGGTTCTCTAGATGAGGCCTTAGATGCGTCTCTTGCTTAATTGAAAATTCTGTGTGGCACCAGTAAAACAAAAACACCATGCAGTCTTTCTGTGTGGTGTCACTCAAAGGCAGAAAAATGATCAAAAGGAAAGTCTGTATGGGAGCACTTGTCCCCATTTAAGCTAGAAGCTAAGAAAAGGACACTGTTTTGTTGCCAAAATTCTTTCATTTAATGTACATATAAAACCTTTTTTTGCCTGGATTCCTGCCCAGAACTGTTTCTCTCAATTTCCATTATGTTTAAAAATAAAAATCACATCAGCGAGAAGATATTCTCAATGAGGTTCTGTAGCATATCTCTCCCCTCGTTAATTTGTGTGAATTATGCTGTAGATCATGCTACCTCCACAACTTAGAGGTTTTTCACTCATGCATCATTATAGCCAATATATATTGCCAAGTTATATTACCTTCAATCTATGAATAAAGAGAAACTGTCATAAAACAAAATAGATGCTGGTTTGTTCTCACATCCAATCACTCTAAATTATGTCAGTATAGGTAGGAATAAGGGAAGGTGTTAATTTCACAGTGAAGACTTGGCTCAGTTCCTACTCAGTTATGGTACCTTCCCCTTGCCTTGCCTAAATGCATTTAATCCATTCACAGTAGTTCAATTTTCACTACCCATTATCTTTTGACATATCCCCAGGCCTTCAAGGGCCTCCAGCCAACAGGGAACAGAGGCTTCTTTTTCAGTTTCAAGCTCCCTGCCTCTTTCCATTTCCCTTAAGGACGGCCAAAATCTGCCCTGTGAAATTACCACTGACTTGCCAGCAAAGCTAGGCTTTTACACCACACACAGCAGCGCAGTAGCTCAGCAGATCCAGCTCTGGATCATTTCTATCAAAGAACAACATCCTCTCCTTATTCCTCCATAAAGAGGTGCAAGGGTTTTATCTCACAGTTGAGCTGAAGAGGGATTTGGCACTATGTATTTGTCAAAGGCACCCTGTCTCTGAAGACCAGAGAACTCTCTTACACCTTGAAAAAGTTCTGCTACAACCACATGAGGAGGTCCTTCAGCATGATTTATCCTCAAAACGTCAGTCAGGCTAGGTGAACCTTCCAGGTGTTGCACAGCCCACAATGGCTGGTGCGCACCTGCTCTTAAAGATGCTACATACAAATACTCAGTGCTGACAAAAGTAAATATGTATAATAATTACCGACTGGAATAGTTCCAGCAGAAAGTAACACAGATAAGCAGCATGCAAATACAATTATAATAGCTGCTGCCTGAAATGCTTCAGTCAGGACCCCTGGGAAGAAGATTAAGAAAGATACTTTCTTAAGAAATATACCAGAATAAGAGCAATCCTTTAAAGACAGTATTTTTAGAATAAGTTTTCCAATTTTATTTCTTTGTACCTTTATTCCAACTAATGTCTTGATTTTTCCTAAATTCTCTTTTTTTTCTCTCTCTTTTTTTTTTTTTTTTAAATTTTTTAAGTACTCAGGAAATAAAGGTAAACCCAGCTGATAAATGAGAAAATCTGAGCAACTGCCACTGTGGATGGTGGACATGTTTTAGAAAAAAAAAAAAATCCAAAGTGATAAGAATAACCCTGCGCAAATACATTTTCTCTCTCCTTTGAGCTTCTTGACTCCTGCAGAAACTGGTGACACAAACTACTACACCAAAAATAACTTTGCTTTCTCAAAATATCAAAATGTCAAGATCATAGACTCTCTTCAAGTGACTTGGCAGTTCAAGACTCTCTTTTTATGCAGACTCATACAATTCTTCAGGGCTGGTTGAAGCCACAGCTCCATTAAAGTCACCTCTGACACAGGTTTCAACAAAACTGGTCTGATTTCACTTTTTCCTGGTGCCCTGTGTCAAGACATCCCTGTGATACACTGAAATTGAGAGTCTCTAGATGACAAAATTGATGTTCTCAGCATCAATACATCCCAAAGTGCTGAAACTCTATGAAATTGCATGGACATCTCTTGAGGAGAATGGCGCCATACCCACACTGTGTCCCAATATTTGATTGTATGCACATATCCCGGCGACTTTTGAAGTGAAGTCACACCAGAAGAACATTTTCATAGCAAATACCCCTATCAGCAAATTTGCACCTGTGATGTATTGAGCTGGTAAGCCACAGCTGCCTCCTGTTTTGTTCAGAGCTATAGTATCTACATTTGGTGTAAGCAACTCTTACAACAAAGCTTACTTTGTCTACAGCACACAGATACTTACACAATATGAGCCAGGTTTAGAGGTTTTTCAGGCTGGTCAGGGAACATTGGGTGCAAAGGTTCACGGCTGGAAGCACAGCTTAATGACTTGCTAAGTGCATTAGTTAGCTTCTTAGCAGGTGATTTCTGGGAGGAACAAGGAAGGTAGAGGTAATCTGGACAAGTAAGGTGCATATTGTTTCTGCTATAGGAAGCACAAAACAACAGGAAGCTCTAACAGCTTACATACCTACGGACTGACATCCCTCTTGCCCACCTCCCACCCCGAGAGTCTGGTGAGGCAAAGACGGCTCCCTTTGGAGGGAAGATTACTCTTATCTTCAGCGGCCTTTAGAGTAGGCTCTGGGGGCATATCTATAGGGACAGCTGCCATGGCCTTTTTGCTATGCTGCACTCAGGGAGTACTGAACTCAGGACAGCACAGTTAATGTCACCTGGACTGGAGCTGGCTTGTACCTCACCAGCTTGGGAGTACAAGGAGAACAATCTGTGTATGCCTGTCCATACAGATACACCGTATGGGACACCATTTATTTTCCAGCTGTGGGCCAGGCACAAGCCTGTCACATTCATTTCCTTCACTAGTATTCCCCTCCTCACCTCCAGTACCCTGTACTGTTCAGCTGCTGTTACAAGCTCCTCTTTCACCTCCTGTGGCCACTGAGGAACAGGAAATTTGAGACATGGGCATGGCAGGAATTGCCCCACTGTGGCAACAGCATGCCAAGAGGCTGACATACTGTCACAATCACCAAAATATGGGCAGGCTCTGTGCATTTCACCTTGAAATCCTGTCAGCAACTCTAAAAAGAGTATCAATGTTTTCAGCTTTCTAGTTTTGTTTTGAGGCTCCTTGAGGAGTAAACTCAACTTCCCTTATAAGAAAAGGCTTGGAGATCTATGGTGTCTTTCAGGCTCTGTGAGAGATCTCAGGGAATCCAAACCAGCTCTCCATGATTCAGCTTCTCTGCCAGTAAAAGAGGGGTAGTGATCCTTACACTGTCTCCTTCCCCCAAAGCTCAGCTCTACATGCTGAAATTTAAAAACCTCTTTGGAACTTGACAGGAAGAGCATTGTATTTGTGCATACACATCCTGCATTGACTTATGACTGTAATCAATTTAATAATGAAATATTTCTATTACAGAAATCCAACATAAATATGTAAAGTTCAGGCTCTTTCATTATAAATGCAATTTCAGTCTGAATTGAGAACAGTTGAGTTCCACTGCACCCATAAACATTTTCAGTCTGAATGTGGAGCTCGATAGGGATGCATTATGGAGAATGCCAACCAGGTTTGAACAAATGCTAATGCATACTACAGAAAGGCAATTTCAAACTTGAAGCAAAACATTTCTTTCTGACAGGGAAACATTTGAAACCACTAGGCAGGTAGTCACACTTTTGTCTTCTGCTGAGCAGAAATCTTAAGTTTTCCAATTACTTCCTACCTACAACTACAGCTACCAGGATACAGCAAAAAATTATTTTATAGCACAAATTGCTGTTAGGAATAGAGTTAGAGCTGCATAGTGGGCAGTCTCCTATTCAGGGAGTAAACTCCAGCCATTTGTGTCTATGCAACAAGCAGCAATTAGGACCCATAAAAAACAATTACAGACCCAGGTCTGCTGGGATACAGTGCAGGGCTGTATGACTGGCATACAGAGCAAATCGCATCAAATTTAACCCTTGAATGTTCCACCAACAGACAACCGGACATTTAAAAAGAGTTAAGCTTCAGAATTGTTGTTAAAAAATACAGACAAAGTAGCATAAAAATGTGAGCTGTTGCTACATGCATAATTTTAATTTATGTTTAAAACAATATATTTCTCTAATGTTTGAGATCAGCTAGGATTTTTCTGCTGGTATCTGGATTTGAACCCTGAAGGATTGTGATGCTCTGTGACCAAGTGCTTCTGTTGGGGCTTTGCTCCAGTCCATGGAGAGCTTAGTACTCAGGTCTGATGCCTTCAGAGAAAGTTAATGTAGCTGTTGATACTGCTCTTTCAGCTTAGAAAAAAACATTGCATTATTTTGATTAACAACAAAAAGTTTGAAGTGTGTTTTTCTCTAACAGTAAGCACTACTGTGGACCCAAGCCTGTGATGGCACTCAAATCCTCAGTGCCAGGACCATCCCAAATGCTGCACATATGCTGCAGCCACTCAACTGAAAATATTGATGAATGAGCATTAAGTATTCATCATTTCATTTACACACAGCCAAACAGAGCAAGCCAATGACGATTTTACCGTGAGTCCTGTGGGAACGGGAGAAGCTGCCATGAGCCTGGTGCCCTGCTGCCATCCCCCCTGCACTGCCCTCACCATGGCACACACCGTCACAGATGCCCCAGATCCTCACCCAGAAAAGATCATTACCACCTCCACGCTCTCCCGATGGCTCCCAAGGCTGGACCCTCCCAGACAGGGTCACTAATCCAAACTGGCAGCCCGGCTCCCGGCTCCCTGGCTCCGGACAGCTGCCCAGAGCTGCGGCCGGGGGCTTCTCCGATGGCTGGAGGGCAAAGCAGTCTGCAGCAAGGCGCAAGCCTTCCCTTACCCATGACGTGTACTCTTTCATTTGGTGCTGGTTGCTGTGGGAACCGCTGGCATGGCCCCTCCAGAAGCAGTCCTGACAGAGCTGGTAATTGTGACACTGCTGGCAGCGGTAACGAAACCCCATCATGCTCTCGCTGTGGCAGTAGGAACACTCGACGGGGTGGAAGACTGCAGGAGAAAGAAATGCTGAGCCATAAACCAAAACAAAGAAACACCCAGCAAAAGCTTATGGACAAAGCCCCAAACCTTCTTTGTTTAAAGCAATCTGCAGTGTCAGATGCTGCCGACAACTCTGACCTGTGAAAATATTGCAACCTGTGCTGAGCCATGGGCAACACTTCCTACACTAGACACCAAACCCTTCTTCACTTCTGAGCTGAGGTGTGCATATCCTGCTCGCAGCAGCAAAAAATGTGTGCACCGTCTAACAGAACATATGACAGAGTCCAAAGGAGGGCCACATGAATGATCACAGGGCTGGAACACCTCTGCTACGAAGACAGGCTGAGAGAGTTGGGGTTGTTCAGCCTGCAGAAGAGAAAGATGATGGGAGACCTTAAAGCATCTTCCAGTAATTAAAGGGGCTAAAGAAAGCTGGAGAGGGACTTTGGACAAGGGCATATAGTTATAGGACAAGGGGGAATGGCTTCAAACTCAAAGAGGGTTTAGATGAACTATAAGAAAGAAATTCTTTACTGTGAGGTTGATGAGGCACTGAAACACATTGTCCAGAGAAGTTGAGGATTTCCCATTCCTGGAAGTGTTCAAGGCCATGTTGGATGGGACTTTGAGCAATCTGATCTAGTGGAAGGTGCTCTTGTGCATGGCAATGGGGTTGTAGCTAGATGATCTTAAAGGTTCCTTCCAACCTGAACTATTCTATGATTCTATATTAGAGGAAATTCATATGTGAGAAAAAAATCCACTGTATCCTTCAGCTGCATTACTGGGGGTAGCTGAATGTTTTCTTGTGTTGTGTGGAGCTAAAGTGATGCACCTTGGAGGTAAAGTCAAACTCCACTGTTTGATTATTGAAAGCACAAAACTGTCCTTAGGCATGTCATTGTCTCTTAATTACTACTGCCTCATCTGTACAACTGGTGTCATTTAGGAACCTACATATGGAATTGAACATTTTCTTTGGATGCCCATTTCAAAAGCTGGCCATTGATCAGATCTGCGTGGTTCTGTTCTCTGTTCAGAAGCAGGTAGTGACAAGGATGCAAGTCACTGATCACACTAAGGCACCAATTGACATATTTTGGAGCACTTTCCTGGCACTAGTGCTATTTCTGTTCCTCTCTCCTCACTACAGGATGTACCAATTTACCACGGGGTACTGAACATCTCCTTGTTCCCAGGCACCTTCTGCTTTTCTGTTTTAAGGTTCAGTCTGGGAGAATTTGTATCAGCGTGGAGTATGTCAGGGTTTTAATTTCTTGCCAGAATTTTGCAGCAGGAAAGGTTAGTGCTCTAGGCTAGGAAACAGTGTGAAGTTGGTGAGGGACAGAGATGGATGACAAGAGCTTGAGGAAGGCAGAGAAGGTTGCTCTGTAGCTAAAAAGGACTTGGGAACATCACCTTACCCATCTCAGTGCCTTTCAGTGAAAGAAGGATTTATTTAGTACAAGAACACATATGACTTCCTCCTTTTCCTTTTATCACCAAAAAATGGATGCACACCTCCCCTTCCACTAACCCCATTTTCTTGTTGGAAATACGGTATAAATAATTCTATTGCCTAACAGGATGAGTATAGATTATCTTTTCTTCCTTCTGTTCCCCACTTCTTTTTCCAGCGCCCCAAAGCTTCAGGTAAACCTTGAGGTAAACCTTCAAGGGAGCAACAACACAGAAATATTTAACAAGTCCCTTATGCAACAACCTCTGAGGTAAAATATTGTGCTGGAAATTGTTTTAAAAAGCTATTAATCTTGTTAAATTAATAGTTTATTTTTTTTCTGTATAAGCATCCTCCATTTTAAAACACTCTTTTCTAGACTTAGTGTTGGAATAATGACTACCAGAATCACTACCTCCTGATAACCATGAGCCAGAAATGCCACTTACATGCAGATAAGTAAGACAGTAAAAAGGCATTTCCTGCTTCATGGTTTCTTTTTCTATTTAATATTGACAGGGCTGATCCTTCTGGACAGCAGAAGCCATCTGTATTGGAGCTGGGGAACTCCTCCAGAACTATCCAAGCAACTGTACGGAGTTTGTAGGCCGTGATCCAGTGGTGCACACAGTGAGATGAGTTCCACAAGCTTTCTAGCTCTGCCTCTGCACTTTCAGTGGGGCAGCACCTTCTACAGAAATGGTATATGAAGGGTTTGGCTGGAGGACTAAATCTGTGAGTCTGTGAACTTTTCCCCAGGTGCTCAAGAAGGTGGAAGCCTGAGGAAGATGATACTGTCCAGGGACATGCAACATGCACTGGGCACTCATCAAATGAGTTGATCTTCAATGTCCCTTTCTGTCCTCAAATCTGTGATCTACTCATTTTGGGAAAAGACAATCCTTGAGAAGAAAGAGGCATCTCACAGTTAAATCCTCATCTTCCACACAAGCAAAGGATAAGGATGAATCTGGAACTTCCTCCTCAGAGTATGTGGTCTGGCAACGTAGGCTTAGGAGGAGATCCTTCATAAGGACCCTTTGGCTGGTATTTTGCACTGCACTGGACATCTCCTGCCAAGAATACTGCATGAGTGGACACTGCCAAACTGTTTCTTCTCTGCTGCCATATGTCATAGCTAAAAAAAGTTGTGGTCTTAATAGTTTACCAAATAACAGTGTGTGAATGGATCAAGTCCTATTGCTCTGCTGATTCAGAGCCCAGGAGAAGAGGACATGATCAGGTTAATTTCCTGAGCATAGCAAAATTTAAGTCACATTCCTGGCTGAATGACCAACAGACTCCTTCAAATATTTTACCAGTCACTGTAAGAATAGCACATGGAGTCAATGAACCCAGTACAGTAGCTTCAACAAAACCATCTACAGAGTGAGAAAATCATCACACAAAAGTTTGCTCTTGTAACTGTGTTTTGGCAGCGTCTCATACTTACCATTTTCAACATTTGCCAGTCGATGCAGTAGTGGTAACCACACTAGACACTGTGGTGGGGGATCAGACATGAGAGTATCCAAGAAAGTGTTTAATGTGACTTTTTTCTGCTCAAACAAGCACAGAAACATGCACAAAAAATCAGTAATTAGACATCTCAAAATTATTTTATCTTGTCATTATAGAAACATTTGGGAACAAGTCTCAAACAGTGTTTGCCTGAAGCCATGATTTACTAAAAAGAACAAGTGATACTAGCAAAGCTTTTCTGGACTATTTTTAGTTGGTACAATGATACAACAGATGTCTAACAGTCCTTCTCACAAGGCTGGGTTGGAGACACCTAGCTCCCACTCATTTCCAGATCCTCTTCTAGAGCCACTGCCTGAAGATGCTTTGTGATTAAGGGTGGCATTCAATTCTACATGTTCTCACGTGTTTTGAGTATCACATAACAGGTACAAGTGCATGTAGGGTATCACTGTGTACGAGCAATTTTCAAATGAGAAGTCACTGCAGAGAATGGCTGATGGTACTCCAAAATAGCAAATGAAAAAATACTGACAAGAGAGTACAAATAAGAAATAAATACAAGGTAAGGACAGACCACTACAGGCAGTTTGTTACTGTAATTTAGGAATCTATGCTTGTCTGGGAAGTGAAGACAACCAGCTATGGGTAGTTATGGGCGAGCTCTGATTGTGGGATGTCATGTTTGCATACACTCAGGGACTGCAACTGTTCCTAAACCCTCCACACCTTCAAGCACTCAAAGATTTATACCCCTTTAAATTTCAAAGATATTTAAACTCTAAAATATCTCTATTGATTTAAAAAATGCAATCTAGAGTCTTAAGTTTCTCAGGTATCTGAAAAGAGTAATCTTGGTTAATTTTTTTTTTCAATCAGCAACTAAGTCTTCCTTAAATAAAATTTAAGATGCAAAAATATTGAGCCCTGTTGAGAATATATGCAGATATATTTTATAGACGTGCATATTTAAGTAGTATCCCCATATCCAATGGGATTGCTAAATCTTCATATCTGATTGCATAAGTTATTGCTTTAACTTGCTAAAGAACTGTGGTTACCCCATGAGAAAGCAAAGCAGCATTTATGCAGTGACATGTATCATCTCTGTGTGTTGTGGAATTCTTTTTAGAGCTAAGATTTCCAGATGGAGCGTCTGTGCTCCATTTATACAAAATGACCACCAGATGTAAATAAAATCATAATTTCTCTTATGCACTGGGTGATCAGTGGAAAACTTCTCATGCTGTAACAGTCTCGGGACTGAAATATTGCAAGATATTGCAGAAGATATAAAGATATCTGTCCCTAGGAGAAAATACTTCAGGCTACTGTGAAAACTGTCTTGATTCTTAAATGAACAGAAGTAGTCAGAATATGAACTCTAAATCTCACTGGAATACTATTTTTTCCCACAATACCTGCAGTATGGAAGTCCAGTCAAACATTACCATCTGCTTGTTGCATGAATTATCTTCCCAGCCATGGAGAGTGGATAACCACTTCCCCAATAGGTATCCTATGCTGTAGGTATAAGCTCACAGAAAAGAATCTTCCTTTTGGAGATCTGCTGTGGATGATTGGCATGGCTTTGCTGACCAATGCTGCCAGCAAACGTCTGTGTTACAACAGAGCTGCAAACACAGGAGGAGAAAAGGGACCTGCAGTGCTCCATAGTGTAGAGCTGAGTAGCCTTAGGTCTTCCCTATGTCCTTGAAGGGATACACACATGCAGGCTAAACAAACAAATAGATGGAGAGACAAGAACAGCTCTTCCACAAAGCAGTAGGCTTTTGAATGCATCTATAACTTAAAACCTGATTTGCACCAAATAAAGCAACTTAGCTTCGATGACAGCTTTATGGCCAAACTACTCTGGTGATCACTGATTTTATGGATTAGAGAGAGCAGTGTCTCTTAAAAGGACACCATCAGAGCAATTTCCATACATTTTCCTCCTGCAGTTTTCTTTCAGCTGCTGGGAAAGTTGAAACTGAAAGCTGTTTTCTAAATATATGCTACATACAGATGGAGTCTAGGCTTGTGGAATAACACTTAGACAACTGCTAAGAAAATGAAGTTAGTGTCTATCTTTTCAGTTTGGGATAAGAAAAGAGAATTTTTTTTAAAGTGGTTTTTACAATAATAACAACAACACTGTTTAATGCACACATTATATATAGCATCACATCAATCCTACCTATGGGGGAAAGTGGTGGCAATAAAATTCCTTTTTGAGCCACAAATTTCTTTTCTGAAACATTAAGTCACTTGCTCCAGCATTTCTGTTTCATAAATTTGCTAATGACGAAAGACTGTTGTTCCTACTTTGAATAGACATTCAATCTAGCAGTGGTTGAGATGCAGAGGAAAATACATGGATACATGGTTTGATCAAGTAAATCAGCAGCATGGGGAATAATAAAACATTTTTACAATAGGAAAAATCCTTTCAGATGTAAACTGAAATGGACTTGATATCACAAGGAGATCATTCCCAGAATCTTTTCTTACCCTGAAACTGAAGAATCTATACTGATCAGGGGGTTGAAAGGCTTCTGGTAAGCTAAAGTGATCCACAGTGACAAGAGAGAGCGCCAAACTTATTCCAAGGTATCAACTTTTGATAATGCTAAGTGCAATATGAGAGAGTGAAAGAATGACTTACAGTGTGACTAAGACTATAAATACCACTTATTATAGTGTCATAGAGATCTGTTTCTTTGAATCTCACTTCAAAACTGTTTCATCCCTACTGAGGATGCAATGATAATTACATAAAGTCAGTTTAAGTGAAATATTAGACTAGATTTACAGGAGTACTTGGCTGCCTCCAGGTGCAAAACAGGAGCTTTGTAAATCTGTTGTGTACCTACATCAGTCAGAGACTTAACTCTTTTTAGCTCTAAGTGGAACTTATGAACAAAAATATCTAATGCCTGCTTGAAAAATTTGTTTCTTAAGGTACCTTAATACACCTGGTCCACTCGGCTGCAGTCTCAAAGAAAGTGTCGTTTCTGATAGCTACTGAGATGGGCCTGAATTACATTTTTTCAAGAAAAGAAATTCTGGTTTTCATCTGTGATAATAGCATGTCCAACATGCAAAGCTTGAATGCCCTGTTGCCATGCAAGAGCATTCCTGCGTCATTTTAACACAAAACTACAAAAAGTCACTTCACTATGTAAACCTCTACAACATAAGATGAAGTGCTGTCTTAAGTCTCCCTCTGTGAAACAAGACTAGTTTCACATATGCAAACATTACCATTTAAAATTATTTGGGAGATGATTCAACAAATGAATTTCAACAATGACTTGCAGTTGACTGGAGTGCCTACTGATTAGTACTGAAACTGAGGGAATAAAAAAAATGAGACTCTATTTTGCATGAAAATGACAGTATTCCTGCTCCATTGAACTTACTTGTTCAACAGTATTCAGTTAGTGAATGGAAGGAAAATACAGCTTTATTTCTAGTGTTTTCCGTTTCCGCATCTTCCCTTACTTTATATTTATGGAATTATATGGTGTGATGTGTGGCAAAAGCCAGAGGAATCCTCTCTTTCTCCACAGGAGAAGTGAACAACCAGCCCCAATTATGGGATCTTTTGAAGTGCTTGAAGCAAATGTACTGTACTCAGTGTGCCTACAAAGTCTGGTGAGTTGTGAAAAAATCTTCTACTTTCTTCAGGATAAATTCATTGCTTTCCTGACCATACCTCACTGATGTTATTGGTAAGAAACTAGGGATTTTCTAATACCTACTGACTCCCATTTTCATAAAAGTTTTAAGGTGATTTTCTTGTCACTTCTAAACCTCTTGTGTGTATATCACTGGGAAAACCTGCAGTTTGATTTTTTTGGTGGGACTTAAACTTTGTATGGGGAAGTTAAAATCTCATGTATACTTATACCAACAACAACTAAGTGCAATGTCTAATGCAAGTCTTGGGGTATGTATGTCATCTAAATGTAAATATCTAACAGGTGCTTAAATTAGGGAGTTAGTCTACTCAGCCTCCCTAATTTAGGAACATGTAAGTCAAGATCCTGCCCTGAATCACTTTTTGACTTAGCCTCTCTCTCCTCTGTGCTTATATATGGAACCTATAGAGACTAGATTCCTGTTGAAGCCACCAAACCTACATGCCAGAAATCAGCCAAGTGGACCTTCCCTCTCCATCGAGCCATGTGTTTCCTGGGCAAATGTGCACATATGTGTAAGGAAGAAAGAAAATGTTGGCCTGCTCAGAGGGGTGATTGAGATCCTGTGTCTTGGATGCTCACTCTTCATTTACCTGTTGTGAGAAACAGGATTTTGCTGACTGCTCAGTATAACCGAAGGAAGGCCCTTCGAAAACAGCCGTGGGCAGCTTGAGAACCTCCCGCAGAAACATGTCGTATCTGCCATAAACCATCACTCCACTGGAGTCGGAAATCATTGAGAAAATATCTGAGAGAGGAAAAAACAAGACAAGGACACAGCAACTTCAGTGAGAGCTACAGATTTGCTCTGAATTCAGGATCACCTGAATTGAACCAGAAGTATTAAACAACGTTTTGCTTATGAAAACCTCCACTATTACTGCATCTTTAATTCCAACCTATTTCAACAGAAAACAAAAAGAATTATTTGCATATCGAAAAGTAGCTGATTTTAATACTAAAATATTCCTGACTTTTTTTACTTTGTGTGTGGTCATTTTTTAAGCAAAGTCTGATGCATGGCATGAGGCAGTAATTTAATCAGATAAGAAGGCTCTGATTTGACAAGATATGCAACATCAGCTTTTTCCCTACTGCCAGCTTACCATGTCAAATCAAAATCTTGATAACAAGTTCATTAAGTCAGTTATTATTGTTTTGGACACAAAAAGCACTGAAGGTCTTGCAAATTCATTACTTTTCAGTGTTCTCCCTTTTATTTTTTTTCTGTTTGGGTATAAAAACCTCACACTTTTATTATTGGAGAGATGCATGTTTCTCAGCCTTTACTTTTCTCTTTGTTTAAAACTATCCTGTGCTTAGCAGGAGATCACTGACTAAGGAACATTTATTGTTTTTTAGGCTGTCATGTCAGCTGCTTCATTTCCAGGAACCTGTGTGGGAAATTCTGACAACAGCACTCTGGAACTGCTGACCTGAAAAATCATCAACCTACTCCAGTGTTCCACTGGATGGACCCTGCTCCTATTCCTAAAGTAGCTTAGGGAATAAACAGTGCTCAATTTATAGCAATGCCCAATTTATAATTTATAGTTTTAGTTCAGTCTGTATTTGAGTTTCTACATAGAAATAATATATTTAAAAATTGCACCAAGTTTGGAAGACGAAATCAGCACCTGCAATTTCTACTTTTCTACTCTAATCAACATCAATTTGTAAACTCAGTTTTCATGGGCTGAGGTAGCAGGCTCAGGGGAAAATGAAGTTTTTTGGTCAAAAAGTCTGGAAAATTGTGTTCTGGATCTGAGCTACAGACATTGTAACACTAAATAGAAAGTCTTCCATTGCAGCTACCAGTAAACTATGTCTTTGCTATTGGGGAACTGGGAATAAATCCTGTGAAATGAGAATCTGTTCACCAAAATAGATGGCATAAGAATGTGCCCTATGGGAGGAAATATAAATAGTCCATAAATATATTGTGCTTCTTGGTGTGAAATGAAATTGTTATTAAAAAATAAAAAAAAAAATTGCTGAATGATGCCTCATGATACTGAGGAACTGAAACTGTACTTTGAATTCAATTATCTCAAAGGAAAAAAATAAAATTCACCAATCAGAACCTCAATATATGCAATCTGGCTTTAAAAAAAAAGAAGTCGAGTGAGAAGTTCAATGGAACATTTAGTGGGATTTACCTGGAGACATATATAGTGCAAATCCCAAACCCAGCTATGAAACTCTAACTTATCCTAATTCCCTTTTTCTACTTGTACTGTTACTTCTCCAAAAATAACAAATTTTTAACAGGTAAAAAATGTCACCCAGAAGACTTACATCTTAATTTGTCCATGATTTTTCCTCCACAAAGAGTTGCCAAGGCCATTTTGACAGCAAAAACGGAAATTTTACCATGTCCTTCCCTGTTCAAAAGTAGAAAGTAGCCATATTTTACATGTCCATCTTATAATATGAGCCTGTGTCCATTTAAAATGCATATCACTGACATCACTTACGGTAATGCACAATATATGTGGATTGATGTACAAAGAAATAAGACCTTTAAAAGGAAAGTTTGTGTTGAGGGAACACACTGTTCTGTAACGATCTCAGAGCAGCTTTAGTATGTATATAAAGCTCAGTATTAAACTGTTTCTCTCATTATATGCTATGGTGTTAATTATTACTGCTATTTGTGCTACAGTAGCACTGGAAGGCACTTATCACGCTCATGATCTCCCGATCCCTGTAGGTGCACTTTTGGACCTGGAAGATTGCAAGAAAGTGGAAAAATCAACCTGGGAAGAAAAGTGAAAAAGCAGAAAGGGTTCACATGATTGCACAAGCTGCATACTGTGCCTGTTAGTAGGTCCTGACAACTGCCTTTTGAGTGATACACCTGACCCCCATGAACCTTTAAAAAGCACTTTGCTGAAGAATGGGGGAAATACCTGCATCCAGAATAAGCAAATGATATTTGTTGTGATATATACAGGAGTTTTGTCCCTGGTTTGTTCAAGATGAGGCCATACCTGGCTCTCTATTTTCAACTTAAGATACATAATGCCATTAAATCCCAAGAGTATGCCCTGGTGCAAAAAAGGCACATTGCCAACCCTCTCTCTGACTGTCCTGAAGCACGCAATGGCTTAGCTTCATTGTCCCTCTTGCTATCCTCATTCTCTCTCTATATCGATACCTCTATATCTATATATCTATATACATATAAGACAGACATGAATGGTATACTCAGATCTGTACATTAAAGCATGCTACATGCTTCACTGCTACATTCATTAAGTCACTTGGACTTTGGAAAATGAGTCAGTTCCCTAAGCTTGACTAGCTAATAATCTTTACAGTCCACTGAGTTGGATTTCATTCTACATCAGTGTAACCCATAATTCTGAATAATAATTCTAATTATCCTTTACGCTCATTTAAAATTCTGGTTTTTGATAAAAAATCAACTAGAAATACAGGCAAAATTAATAAATTCACTACTTCAGTATTTAAGAAAGAAATCCTTACTCTGTTCTTTAATGCTGACTTTTGTGAACGTTTTCTTTTTCATTACATTGAATACCCTTTGATTGGCATTGTAAGATTAAAATTCCAGCAGAGGAATTTCCAGACTTCTGTATTTCCATCCTTTGTTGACTGGATTCTGATTTGTGTAAACCAGGACTTAGCACTGAGAATGCAGTAATTTTGTATTTTTTCTGTGCATGCTACCCTTTAGACCTTTTGGAATTTGTCTGTACTGTTTCATCACAAGGTTTCCACCTGCCTTTAAAAGAGTTGTTAAAAAAAATAAATGCTAAGTGGAGGCAATTATGTTATTAAGAAGCAATGGATGATTTAGATGAAAAGTAAAGCCCATGTGGAAGTGCTTCAGATTTAGATTTTTTTTTTCCCAGGAGGTTTAGTTACATTTACTAATAGGATTATATTCTTGAATGGCAGACACATATCAGCTTGGCTTCAGCCTTCCACTCCAGAGCCATCGGCTTTTCCCATACTCACACGGTTATAGAACAGAGGAACAGAAGAGGAAAAGATTTCATTTATCTCTTCGATCTCTCTGTTTGAGTTGATTAGTTTTGACACTGTATTTTGTATCAGTCATTTGTATTCATAAAAGCATCACTAAAGCCAGCATAAATTCAACTTGCCCTCCAATTTAGTCTCTGTGTGCATGCATGTGTGTGTGTGCATACATACATACACATGCATATATAAATATGTATGGCTGATGAACGGGCAGGATAATGGAGCCTAAGACTCACCAATATCATTCAGATGCAGAAGAGCCCTAAGCTATGTCTAAGCACTACAGACTCCTTTGACTGGCAGCACTGGGGCCTCACAGTGTTTGCCGTGCAAAATCAAATGCTGAAGCAGTGGTTCACGGCAGCATGAAGAGCTCTGTAGAAGACAGTGCTCCCTGATAGAAGCTTTAGGCTGGCTAATGCAAAGAGATAAAAATTTTACTAGTGGAAATAGTAGAGGAGAGAAAATACTTTGATTTTATATAGCACCTCTCTTACTGAGGTTACTCTTCACAATCCTACAGAAAAGCACTGGAAGCATAAATGATGTCAAAACCAAACTCTGAAGCTGACGTGCACTTAGCAACAATACAGGATGGAGTACTTTGGCAAGGGAATGATGGCCAGGGCTTAAGATTATCTCTTCTGCTTGGGGAAAAAAGGGCAAAAAATAATACTTGCTGTTGGACACCAGAGCAGAGCAGAAGGTTTCCTCTTATAAGGCATAGCTGCAGAGAGAGACAGCCTTTCCCCCCAGCAAGGAAACCCCACGGACGGCTCTACAAAATCCAAAGACCATTCAAGGCTAAGTCCAGCTCCAGGGCCTGAATTTGCCTTTTGGGTCACCAAAGAGAGTGATACCAAATGGATGATGCTGTCATTTGTCAGTATCTCTAGCACTACTCATACTGAGACAACCATATGGTGGGGAAAGCTATAAAGAAATAACCTCACATCTTTAGAAATAGCAAATGTGTCCTATGAAACGGTCATGGAGAAATTACGATTTTTCTCATTTACTAGGCATTAAGTGGTGCTCCCCCAATACTCCAAGGTTTCTCATGCAAAAGTAACGAAATTTCTTTTGTTACTGGTGGGACTCCTACTACCCACCTTAATCCGGGCAGTCAAGTCTAAAAAACTCAGGGGCTGCAACTACAAATTCTTGTTTTCGCAGACAGGTTTCAGAAAAAAAATTTTTACTGAAATCAAGCAAAAATTTTTCATGTAGGTGAGAAAAATGCATAATGACCAAATCTCTGAAATGCATTTTTTTTGGCTGGACTTCCTTTGTAAAAGCTAGCTGGTCTCTGTGGCTTTCAGTCAGTAGTAAAAGTGGAGAAGAGAGGGAATTAAACACTTCACTGCTCTGAAGAGATGTATGAACAAGAAGTTATAGTTCCAAAACAGATACCAAACATCTTTATGTATTGAAATCAATACAATTCAAACGTGCATTTCATTAAACAAGGGCATGAATACTTCCTCTTTTCTCTGTAGAAGTCAAGCCCCTCCCAGCCAGACTGGGTCTGTTTCACAGCCCTGAGCCCACAACTCGATTTGTAGAATAGGTATGTCAAGGAACAGAGAAAATTCAGAAATTTTTTTTATCATTACAACATTGCAGCAGGAATAGCTGGAGATGACCTAGCATAGACGATTTCACAGTCTGTTTAAAGAGAGTCTTTGGAGGAATGACTCAATTGAATGAGGCTGACACTCCACCTAGCCACTTAGGCTTTGACACAGGCCTGGGATGAATTTTTCAGAGAGGTTTGAACTTGTCAACTTTTATATAGTACTTGACATGCCAGTGAAGGAAGTGTGCTTTTATTTCATAAAGCCAGTTAATCACCTTAGGCTTTGAAGCAAAAACTATTGCCCAGTTTTAACATGTGGTCAAAAACGTAGATCAGGCATGCTTCTCTCCAGATTTTTTAAAGTCTGACCACCTCATTCTGCTCACTGGTTTTGGTCTATTTGGGGCATTTACCACATAATGCTGACTGTCATATACTAATGATAAATTAATTGGAGAAGTATCTCTGTTTATAAATTTTGAATTTGTTCATCTGGAGTTTTATAAGGTTGCACCTTAGTTTTCTTTTAGTAGCATGAAGGAACATCACACTCAGTGTCACGTGAAATTTTATTATAATTTTCTCCCACTTTTCGTCCCTCCAGGGTTCAGCAGCAGAGAAATATAACTGTCTGTAGGCCTAATGAATACCCAACACTATGAAAAAATCTTTTAAAAAATGGGATGTAAGCTCAGTACAGGCAATGGCAAGTGGGGCCACATGCCATAGCACTGCACTGTGGTTCCTTTTATGTTTTGCTAGCTGTGTTTTAGCTCCTGAGAAGACATCTGTATTGCAGGCCCAGGGAAACAGTCCACGCCAGAGGGCAGAGAAACTGCCAGGTTTTCAGCAGGCTATAAATGAAGGAAGAAGCTCTGTTCAAAGCCTGGAGGATCTTCAGCCAGCACAGCACACATAGAGCAACACATGTATTAACTAGAACTAAATAAATGAGACAGTTGTAGGCTTACTTAAAACATGAAATAGCTTGTCCCTTGTGGTCTTTTCATATATGTTAAGTTGTAGACTCCATTTCCCCATCTTCTTTGCATTTAAAATGGGACATGAGATAGTGCATCACCTTCTCTGGACCTGCCCACAGCACAGCAGGAGCAGCCATTGCCCTGCACAGCCATGAACACCAAACCCAGCCATGATCACTCAGAGCAGCCTGCTCACTTACTCTGCATAACTATTCGGTCTTGGTCTACTGTTTTGGTCTTAGAAAGCTGTTCTGGGTTTTTTAGGATTTTGGGGCTTTTTCCCATTGTTGTCTGCATTGATAGCATCAAATCTGGTCATATAAACATTCATTAATAAATACAAAAGATAATTCCTCAGTAGTCACCTAGAAATTTGGGTAGCATCTCTGCAGGTCAACTGTTTCCTTAAAACAAAAGGCTAAGAAACCAATGAGTGAACCCAGATCAAAGATAACAGGTTTGTTTTAAGAATGGCTCTTGTGATTTCAGGATGATTCATGCACCTAATAACCCCCTTTTTTCATCAGAGAAGACTGCAGATAATTTAATCTAACTTTCCAGTTTCTGTAAATGGGGGAAGAGTGAGAAGATTTCATCCTGCCTCACAGCTCTAGCCCTGTTCATAGAAACTTAGAATGGCTTGGGTAGGAAGGGACCTTAAAGATCATCTAGTTCCAACCCCATTGTCAAGGACTGGAACACCTTATACTAGACCAGGTTGCACAAAGCCATATCCAGCCTGCCTTGAACACTTCTGGGGATGGGGCATTCACAACCTTCTCTGGGTAACCTGTTCCAGTATCTTGCTACCCTCATAGTGAAGAATTTCTTCCTGATACCAAATCTAAACCTACTCTCTTCCAGTTTGAAGACTTTCTTTCTTGTCCTATCACTACATGTCCTCCTAAAAAATCTCTCCCCATGTTTCTTGTAGGCTCCCTTCAGGTAGCGGGAGGCTGCAAATATGTCACCTTGAAGCCTTCTCTTCTCCAGGTTGAACAAACCCAACTCTCTCAGTTTGTGCTCATAGGAGAGGTGCTTCATTCCTCTGATCAACTTGGTGGCCCTCCTCTGGACTTCTTTCAACCGGTCTGCATCCTTCCTGTGCTGGGGACCCCAGAGAAGGATGCAGCACTCCAGGTGGGGTCTCAGGAGAGAGCAGCAGAAGAGCAGAATCACCTCCCTTGACCTACTGGTCACACTGCTTTTGATGCAGTCCTGGATCTGGGCTGCAAGTGCACATTGCCAGCTCATGACCAGCCACTCGTCCACCAGCACCCTCAAGTCCTTCTTCCCTGAGGTGCTCTTGATCTTTTCATCCCCCAGCCTGTATTGATACAGGGTGTTGCCCTGACCCAGGTGCAGCCCCATGCACTTCGTCTTGTTAAACCTCTTGAGATTCCCATGGGCCCACTTCTCCAGCCTGCTGAGTGGCTCTGGACGACATGCAAAGCATTGCTTCTCTCTGAACATGAGACCACAAGAAAAGACCTTGCTCCTCCTTTCAAGAACTTGTAGCCTTCAGCAGAGAATGACCTTTCTGGTGCACTGGAGGGGAGGGAAAGGAGCAACACGGGAAGCAGACACATCAGCTCTGGTCAGATCCCAGCAGCTCTCACACCATCCCTGTAGCATGGAGAGCTCTCTCTCTCTCCCTCCATTTCCCAGAAACCAGGAAATCTGAACCACCAGATGTTGCTAAACCAACATCCAACCAAAACTTCAATAATATGAACTATACTAAAGGGTAGGGCACATTTTGAGGATCAGATGCTTAACTGGTATGTCTACACTTGTGACAGGTGTCCAAACTCCCTTTACAGTACAGGGAGACCTAGCTGACACACACGTCCATGAAGCCTGAACTTAGATATCTCAAACTGCACTTGAACCTTATCCCAGATGTTTGGTATATTTATAACAGGGTGATAGGCAGCTAGTCCCTATCTCTGTCTCCAGAGCTGGGAGCCTCTTCCTAGGGGTTCCTTGTGTGTTTTTGCCCTTCTGGGAACTGCACAGCATCCACTTCACTTGGAGGCAGCATGACAGACTGAGCTGCTGCTTGACAAATGGAGTGAGAGTCACAGCCTTCTCACCCCTTGGAGGTCCTGATTGGAACCCATAAACAGATCATGAACCACAGCACATAGGATGTTTTCAGGGAAAGCAAAACCTTTCTCCTTTAAGAACGTTCTCTGATACCCTACAAGGGATTAAATTTCTCTCCTTCATTTTGCTGCAAGCAACCATGTTGTCTAGCTGAGATCTTTACCCCTTTACAGCAAGCTACAAAAGAAGCACATTATTCCAGCTCTTGCTTTCACAGTCCTGGGTCTTACCCTGTGTTTACCAGCCAGGAAGCAGTTTGCTTGTGACATGCAGCAATGAAAACCTCTGGCCACTTTTAGCGTCCCTTAGTATACTTGTCACAGCTGTAATGGTAGGAATTAAAATGCCTGTTCCTTCTTTTATTGCCCTTGAGGGGAAAAAGTATTCCTGAAGGCTATGGTTTCACAATGTATGGGCTTCTTTTCTTCCCCTCGGAGGGGCCAGAGGAGAGGTTGAGTGCAGCCTTCTCATGTGGAACATCTACTTTTTCTCTTTGTTGCCATGGTGACCGAGCCATCGGCTGTCCTGGCACTGAGAGGTGCTCAATGACACCCAGTACCAGAGCATCAAGTGAGAGGACTGGAAAGAGGGAGAGGAAGAGTGGCATCATCCTTATTTTAACGTGTCATGGCCAGTGTTTTCTGCTAGTGAATTTTCAAAATATAAGTCATAAAGCAACAACAGGTCACCTGCATCTGTCACACTTAACCACTGTTCTCCAAAAATTCAGTTTTGAGGGCTGCAAATATTACAGTGCAGGTTGCCAACTATGTATTCAGAAACTGTAATAGGTATATGCAGTTTACTCGTTAAAGTAAGTGGCTCACTCTATCTCAAACTTACTCTTTTTGTAATGTGAGTCCCATGCAGTAATAAACAACATGAATTTCATCACCTCCAGGTCTTTAATCCTATTTCTGTCCTGGTCTCAAAATCATGCTGCACTGGTGTGAGCCAGAAAAAAGAATTGCTTACAGCTGCAAGAACTTGCAGGGAAATGAGCTCTTTCAAAATAATGAGCTATTAACCCATGGCACTGCTGCAGAGGCATTGCAGTGGTGTCAGCCACTGGTGTGTCAATAAATAACAAGGCAAATTAGAAGTGCATGTAAATTTGTTTCTGTAGATAATTCTTCTTTGATATAAACTGGAACAAGTCTGAGTAGCTGGACGAAAACACAGTTGTGCTGAATTTGGCTCGACAGAAAGGAAAGCAGAGGTCCTTAATTTAGGTTGTCTCCCTAGTTAGCACTATTCACAGGCTCACTATCTGGGTCAGAATTGAGCTTGTTCAATTGTTTTCCAAAGATATTTTCAGAGCAAGTAAAATTCTTTCACCAACTGGGAGAGGAGAGAAGAAGGCAGACTTACGGATCAAAGGCCGCTAGCAAGAAGTTGAGCAGTAAGCTGATGGACTGCTCCACGTTGATCTGGTGGGTTGTTGGCATCCTTTTGTTGAGCTGGTAGAAGATAGTTGAAATCACAGCTTCCAGGCGAGCCACGTTCAGTTCAATGTTGGGGTCCAAGTTGTTCAGTGCGTTTTCCCGCAAGGCTTCTATCACATTCCAGATGTCCACCAGGTGCACTAGGGGACAGGACAGAAAGACTCAGCCAGGCCATGCGCTCACGAAAGGAACTGAGAAATGAAGTCACCTCCTCTCACAGGGTGGGGAGTAACATAACCATGCATAACATGTTTCATGAATAATTAAACAAATTAATGTATTTTCCATCACTGAGAATTGAATTTGGAGAAGGAATGAGCAAATAAAATTCAAATCTGTTAACAAGCAGAATATATATTTATATTACTAGTTGTAATGAGTATAACCTCAGCTCAGGAAATCATTCCTCATTGTATAAAGTATTCAAGTAAAAGTCTATATTACACAGAAATCACTGGAAGGTAAATACATGCTAATTGTTTTTCTGAACCACGCCTTTATGACTCCTCATTTAGAAATTACTCTTAGATATTAACTTGCATAGCAGATGGGCTTTTCAGAAGACCCTACGAATACTAAGTGCTTATCACATACTAATATTTTGAAAATTCTTTTCAGCAATTTGTATGGAAAGCAAAATATTTTACAGAAACAGAATTGTAATTGAGTCAGGGTAGACAAACTACATTTAAACAAGTAACATGCAATGAAGTGATCCCAAAGTCACATTTTGTGTCTCCCAAATATATTTGCCAAGTGATTTGTTAAATCTCTCTCTTTGATAAAGTCCTGGTCTAAGCTGAATCTAATGGGAGCTGTTTTTACCTACAAGGACAGCTTAAAGGACAATTTCTGCTCACCCTTCATATTTTACTCAAACAGAAACCTTGTTTGCGTAGCAGTATTATTGTGCCATTATGATTGGCTTGCTGCAGACTGGCATTTCCAGAAGTGGTGAACCTTGCCAAAAATAAAAAAACCCTACATTCATACAAAAATTGGATTTAGTTCAAACCTGAACTCAAACATTCATCCCTTTTTTCAAATCTTAAATATTACTTACTGTTGTACTGAAGTGCCAATAACAAATGAATCATGAGGTTCAGGGTGCAAATTCTCTCCTTTTTTTCACCAGAGAAACTACTGTATAATTCTCATTACCCAGCATGGAGACATGTCTTATGACATATCAAGAGCCATCTGTATGTGGAAGGAGATCCATTCTTTTTGTGGATAGAGAAATTTAATCCTAATCCTCCTCATTATATTTTCACTTGATTGGTTTGCAGGTGCTGTCTCAGACTGCAATGTGACATGATAGTCTGATGGCAGGGAAATGCAAGCCAATAGTAGATAGATAATGAAATCAGACACAGTCATTTTGCTTAGCCTAGAATTTTGCCATATGATTGGGTTTCCATTCTTTTGCTTTGGGAAAAAAAATAACCTCTTATACCCTGCCAGTGCATGTGTAAACAGATGAGTGGTAACAGCAGCAGCAACTACTTTAGGGACTAGACAAGGCACTTCCTCTTGCTGTTCCATAGCAAATAACTGGGAAAACCTGAAAGATGGAGTTCCATTGTGGCACATAAATATTTATTTTTGTATTAAAAGGAAACTTTTAGAGGCAATCTTGTATTCTGACAGATTGCCTTCAGAGTGCCATCCTGAATTAATCTGGGTGGGTGGCGTATACAACCTCTCTGAACTCTTCCTTTTTTTCTTTCTAGCTGGTGGAAGAGCAACTTTCTCAAAAAAAATCTGGCATAGGTCTCAGATTCTTTTAATGCAGTCATTCTCATTCCCACTTAATCAATTTCCACTGTCAAGTTGCCACAGAGGTAATGTGGATAAATGGGAGATGAATGATCTCTGGGAAGACAGCCTGCACATAATAAGTGACCCTTTCTGGGCAGCTTCTCCTCATAGTTCAGAGGCCAGACAAGGCAGAGAACGGAGGAAGTTCCCAAAAAGCAGGCCATCATCTGGTCCAGGAGAGAGAGGTTAATGAGCATCCAGCCACTGTAAGGCAGCCAAAGGAAAATACAAGAAATAGAGAGCAACATGCCAGAAGATGCAGCAACAGGCTGGACCATGTGCATGTATTTTGTAGCCTTATCAAGAGGAGAAGGGCAGGCAGAAAGTGTGATGTTTCCCTCGAGGTCTAGCTGTTGCTGTCCATGAGGGCTGTTCCGGGTAATTCAGACCAAGCTGATGAAGGAGAAGGTGCTTCTACCAGCAGTTTCACCAGGCTGGCTTCTGGGTGCAGGGGTATGTGTGTAAACTGCCAGACCCAGGGAGGGTGTGGAAACATCTCCAGAATCCTCTCTGCAAACATTCCAAACCCGCCTGGCTGTGCTTGTATGTCACTTGCTCTAGGTGACCCTGCCTTTGCAGGCGGTTGGATTGGATGATCTCCAGAGGTCCCTTCCAACCCTAATAATTCTGTGATTCTGTGAAACCTGAACTATAGTTACACTAACAAGAGAACAATGTGAGAAATGACCAGGCATAACAAGTAGCAAAAAAAGGAGAAATGCCATATGCAGATGGCTCACCTTGACTTGAGGCTACACTATCAAGAGAGCAACTCGAGAAACAGTACAAAGAGGGATATTAGTAGTGCTGACCAAGGCAGAAATTAGTACGGTAACTTTATCATAAATGTTGAATAGGGATGTAAAATCAGCAACATTAGAGCTGGAGGGAAAACTATAAACAGGGACAGGCTGTTTATCTGGGAGTGTAAGAGTTGGTTAGTGGAAAAAAGCATGGGAGTGGGCAATTTAAAGGGTAACAAATCATGTCATCAGAGCCATTGGGGTACCTTTCAAGCAGCCCCTGCACTTGATCAGTGTGCAGGAATTGTTTTGACCATACATGTTTACTTCTGCAATAATTGGAAACTGCAATGGTTTTCCTAGCACTGATAAAAGGATGTTCAGGGAGGATGAACCAGACATACAGACTCCCTAAAAGTGAGAATTTCATGCAGTAATTTAACTTTAATTGCTATAGCCTAGTATTGGAAAACTCTTGAGTAAGAGAACATGGAAAGAGCTTGCAACAATGAATGAGGCTGAAATGCGGGTTGGTGTCTTTATTCCTCACATTATCTAGTACTAATACTATGTGGCTGTCAGATTTCAATGTGAGGGTTTTTTGTTTTTCTACTGATATTTTTCATAACACAGTCATATCCAGAGTTAGTTTTGATGATGGTCCTGGGAAGGAAAATGTCCAGAGGCAAGTAGACATGGGACTAATAACTTCAGTACACTAGACATCTGAGAGAAAATTACTGGTTTTAGTGTTAGTTCTAACCTGAAATCCTCATAAGCCCTCCTGATGTTCATTGGTATGCCAGAAAGGTAGGGCAAAAGACTAAGAAAATGACTTACTGGAAATTACACAGCTGAAACAGTCTTCTACCCACCATAAAATATTAGTCTCAAGGAACTGCTGTGTATTTTTACTGTAAATAATTTTACTTGGGCTTTTTTTTTTCCCCCTCCAGAAACACTTTGGTTCTACTTGAAGCTGAATAAACAACAATCCTACTGCACTATTTTATTTTGCATTTTGTTCATTAATTTCAAATCTCTCTACAGAGGCTGGAAAGCATTACTTCCTGGAGGAAGAAATGAAAGATGGACATAAGCCAGACATTTAAAAAGAACTACTAATTCTGAAAGTATCTGATGAAATGTCTAGCTCAAAATCACAAGGAGAGTTCGTTAGACTGCTGTAGAGAGGACTGAAGTCTCTGACCTTTACTCAAGTCAGTTGTTACAAACAAGAATTCATGCACCTAAATTAAATCTAAAAAATTAGGTGTCTACCGTCTGCTGGTGATCAAGGTTCCCTCTCATGTCAGTGAAAGAAAAAAGCATCTTAAAGCATCTCTTGGGAGACAGGTGGGATGAACAGTGCTTTGAAGCTGCCCATATTTCTTCAGTCTATGACAATCTAAAGCAACAAGTTTACATGAGACGTAACCTCAGAGCTGGTAAAGTTAACTGAAATGAATCCCACACCTTCCTCTTTAAACATTAAGAAAAGCTGTCTTTTCTAGTCTGACTACTACATGACATAGAATAATTCAGGTTTTATATAAAATATGAATAATAAATACTTCAATCTGTATGAACAGCTACCAGATCCTGTCATAGTCACTACCTTTTACACTGCATCACTTGACCTGGTGCAGATAGGTTGCATCTGGGTGCAGTGCCCTCCTGACCACCTCAAATTCTGTTCTTTTTAAGTTTACTCACACAGTAAGCAAATTCTTACATTTTATATCATGCTGCCAGATCAGCCAATCAACACTGGCAAAAGGTAGAGTAAAACACAGGACTCTGCAACCTCCACTCATTTCTACTAACAAAAATTTATGCCTACAGCTAATGTGATATCTGCATATTCTTTTCAATGTAATGACAAGAATGTTAACCTTGCAAACTTTGTACAAGCTTACACTCCTCTTCTACCCATTTTCTATAATACCTGTGATGCTCCTTTATTTATTTATCCATCCCTAAAACTGTTTTAATCTCACTGAAGAAGGCATATCTCCTTACTTTGTTTGCATAACATACAGTGCAATAAACCCCAAATCTGATTTCTACATACTACTGTGATGCTAAGAAGATGAAGAGTTTGCAGTGTAATGAACCAGCATACAGATGCAGGAGAGCTTTCTCTCTCCTAAATTCCCACAAGAGAGTAAAACTCCAAAAGTTTGGGTTTAACTTCTCATTGCTGTTGCTGCTTTTGTTGCCTTGCCCACATTTCCCTCTAAAAAGCAAATTATGCCTCAGCATGAGGAAGATACCCTTTCTGAAGTGGATCTGTAAAACCAGAGGTCAGCTGTTTCTTCAGTGCCAGCAGATAGGCAGTAGCAGTAAAAGCTGCTTGTACCTAGCTCCTGTGTGGTATAAGGCAATCAAAACCCATGCAGCCCAGACAATCTTCACAGAGCCTCCAGAAAGGCCTTGCACTCTGGAAACAGCAATGCAGGTGCAGCTCTCACTCATTTGCTTGATGGAAGAAAATGTAGACAATTTCCACAAGTAATTGCTACACTACATTTCCCTTTAGATTTTCTGTGACGTGATTTCTAAAGCCACAGCCTAGCTAAAGGTCTGTGTTATTAGATCTTCTATGGTGAACATTGCCTGTTAACTTTTATGACATTAAGTAATATTTAAACACTGTCACAGAAGGTTTCATATTTGAGCGTGTTCAGTAAGAGATGAAATTAGTGAACGTAAATAAATTTCAGTGTCTGGACAGAAGTGGGATGATGCAGATAAGGAGCATCACAGACAGCTGCCATTGCCACAGCAATCATTACCAATAAATGCACACTTTCAGGAGACCCTGGCTGAAATGAAGAGAATTGAGATTAATGCATGAAAACATACTCCAAATAACAAATGTTATTTCCTTCAGTGGACTCCCTCAGCTGTTAAAACAACATTTGGAGAGTGCCTGTTGCCAGTGCATTGAGACTGAACTGATCAGTCTCTCTCTGTCTCTCCCTACAGGATGTAAGGGTGGATGAAGACATCTGGCTGTACTGGAAAGGAGATTTATTCTTTCCTCAAACTAAAAAGTTTTCAGATACCCTTTAAGTTTTACACCCTGTCTTTCTGCCTTTGCCTGTGTTCAGAACATCTTTTCCTATTACCTTTTACTATGTTGATGATGAAAATAAGTAAATAGTAATTACAGTGCAGACTTCTCTCACCTATAACTCTGTCAACAGGTTAATTTGTGGAACAGATGTACCCTGGATACATTTAGAGAAAGCAGAATTTAGCACAATCTTATGTTTTTTACTATAAACACATATGTCTTCCAGGCATTTTTTAGTGTCTTCATTAGGAGGAAACGAATGCATTTTTAATTTATGGTAACTAGCAACTTTAATTTATTTGCAGTAAGTAATTTTCTGTTTGGTAGATAATAATACCTTAATAGCCAAAATGAGAGAAATGAGAGAGAAGAGATGGACGACACTTTTTTTTTTTTTTTCAACTCAAAGCAAAGAAATTAAAATTAATTTATGCAGTGAAAAATGAATTTTTCTCTCCATCATGCAGTTTATTTAAAATTATGGAAAGGCTATGAGATATAGATAATTTTGGATATATCACTAATCTCAAAGGAGGCAGATTACTTTAAACATCAGTTGTCAAGAAATGATGTTGCCCTAAGCAAGCATAAAAAAGAAAAACTGTAGTAGAAGTTTATCTTCTAAGTAGTAAAAAAAATTAAATAATTAAAAACAGTCTTTGTGCTTAAGCTTTCTTAACATTAAATGGATCTACTCATACAAAAATCCTCATCTGTTCTACTTAATTTTTTGTATTCTGCCTGACCCCTGAACTCCGTCACATTATCTCTCCATTTATTAATAAATGAACATGGAAGAGGAGATTACATTTAATCAAACATGGGGAGCTATCTAAATTAGGGCTTTAATAATCAATTCAAATTTACTTAACATACAGTAGGTAGGTCTAACTAAATATAGGTTAAACATGACCAAGCAATAGGACAGTATTCCTCCTTGATAGATTTTCCTTTTTTGGAGAATACAGGAAAAGCTTTTAAACAAGTATTAATGTAAATTATTTCCAAAATTTTATTACACATTTCATTAAGATTTTAGTCCAGCAAAGGTCTTACAGACATGCTTGAATTTAAGCACACTCATACTGTCATTTGAAATCAATGGCACTTGACTGTATGTCAGGTATTTCAGGTGGATTTCATTAAAAGGGAAAGATTTATGCTTCCTTGTCTAACAATCCTAAAAATATTATAAAATATGTTAGACAATTCCTCTTTTTTTGATTAGAATCTATGAACCCATCACAAATCAGGGTATGGGAGCCATTTGTCATTGTCGTTGCTAAGAAGCCCTGGGAAGTTACTCATGCTTTCTGTTTGGCTTCCTCTCTCCTGCTGCCAGGCAGGTAATGCAGGGCTGCCCAAGGCACCTTTTCCCTTAACTACATCTGTCTGTGGTCAAGCTGCCCCTCAGATCAGTCAGCTATAGCGTGATCACTGAAAGCTTTATCTGCACATCCCACCACTATGCAGATCAACATGCCAGCTATGATAGCTTGCAGTTTTTTTTCTCTCTCTGGTGCCAAATTACATGAAAAAGAAAATGTACCAGGGTGGTGCTTCTGCTCAGGGCTAAAATGAGGTACTCCTTGGCTGGGTACATCTGGTGACAGCTGTCACTCTATGAAGTCTGGCACACCCAGGCTACTCATGGCCCAGATACCTGAACCTTTGCTCAGCCTGTACCTGGAAATGTCCTGTATATTCCTATTCCTGCTCCCATGTCTCTCAGGCTTCTCATCTACCTCCCTTGCCCACCTCTGCTGCCAGGCACTGCTCATACAGCCCAGTGACTTCTAGCACAGCTGGACACCTGTTAGGCAGCTGATTCAACAAG
Organism: Margarornis squamiger; assembly: GCA_035222235.1. Taxonomy (NCBI): domain Eukaryota; kingdom Metazoa; phylum Chordata; class Aves; order Passeriformes; family Furnariidae; genus Margarornis; species Margarornis squamiger. The sequence continues at coordinate 108,617,594 of JAWWTY010000077.1, read as the reverse complement.
CTTGGCGTGCACTGGGCCACTTCCAAAGGCTCTGTGGGCCATCAACAGCTCTTGGGCTGGTCAACACTGTTTTCCAAAAGCAAGACGGGGGACTTCTAGCTTGTTAGCACATATTTGAATGTATTAATGTAAAAATACATTTTATTGCATCTTCTTGCTATTTCACTTAATTTCTAGGTTTTGTAGATGCAGTGATTGGTGACTAAATACTCCAAGCTTCAAGATGACATTAACAAAATATTCAGAATATTTACTGCCATGTTATTCTGATCCCAAAATGCTTTACTTTTTAAAGATGCGCATACAATTGTATGAAAAGTTGTAAGAGGATGATATTTGGATTCCCAAAAGTAACTACAGACACCATTTAGTTCTTCATTAAGAAATCAAAGTCTGTTCAAAGACTGCACATCTGAAATTGAATTTGACAAGGCTAAGTGGTAAGTATCATATTCAGGATAAAGGCCTTTGCAACAAGTGGGACAGTCTGGACCAAGGAAGATAGCCTTGGTGAAGTGAAGGGATGCTTAAAAAGAGTGGCATAATCAAATCCATAGGACCTGATAATGAAGGTACCCACAAGTGCTGAGGAAGCCGGTAGATGTCAATGTGAGACTACTTGATTGTCTTTGAAAGGTTGTAGCAATTGGGGAAGGCTCATGAGGGCTGTGAGAAAGCCACTGTCACTCTCATTTTCAAGAAAAGCAAGAAGTATCCAATGAAATAAAACCTCACCTCAGTGCTTGAAAAGGGGATGGAGTGAATCCTCCTGGAAGCCATTTCAAAGTGTATTAAGGTCAAGAAGATGGTCAGAAGCAGTCAACATGTATTTGTGACAGAGAAATCACGTGTGACCAAGCCCTTTGCCTTCCCCAATGAACTGATTAGCTCAAGGGACAAGGAAAAGTAGTGGATGTTCTTTATTCTGACTTTAGCAAGGCTTACAACACTGCATTCCATAACAACCTCTTTGGCAAACTACTAAGTGTGGACAGCGTAAGTGGATAGTGAGGTGGACTGAAAATTGTCTGATTTAGCTGAAAATCTTGTGATCGGTGGCACCAAATCCAGATGGAGGCCAGTCACTAGGTGGTATATCCACCAGCATGATACTGAATCCAAAATTGTTTAACATCTTCATTAATGAGCTGAATGATGGGACAGAGTATACCCTCAGCAAGTCTGCAGGTGATATAAAACTGGGAAGAGAGACTAATACCCCAGAGGGCTGTGCTGCCATTCAGAGGGACCTCAACAGGCTAGAGAAATACGCAAACAGGAATTTCACGAAGTGCAACAAATGGAAAAATATAAGATCCTGAATGTGGAAAGGAATAACCCCCTGTACCAATACAGGCTTGGGTGCTGACCAGCAATATGTCTTTACAGCAAAGTCAGCCAACATTGTCCTGAGCTGCACTGGTCACTGCACTGCCAACAGGAGGAGAGAGGTACCCTTCCCCTCTACTCAGACTTGGTGACAGTGAAGATGGTGAAGGGATTGGAGGAACTGTCATGCAGGGAGAGGCTGAGAGAGCTGAGACTGTTCAACCTACAGGATGCAAGGCTCTGGGGACTTTACAAGTGTGTATAAACATCTGGACACCAAGATGATTAGAAGGATGGAGCACCTCTCTTATGAGGAAAGGCTAAAAGAATTGGGATTGTTCAGCCTGGAGAAGACAAGGTTTCATGGTGACCTGGCTGCAGTCTTCTGGTACCTGAAAAAAGCCTACAAGAGAGGTGGAGAGGGAATTTTTGCAAGGGTATGTAGTGATAGGACAAGAGGGAATGGCTTTAAACTAAGAGTAGGTTTAGATTAGATATGAGGAAGAAATTCTTTACTGTGAGGGTGGTGAGGCACTGGTACAGGTTGCCCAGGGAAGCTGTGGATGCCCCATCCCTGGAACTGTGCAAGGTCAGGTTGGATGGGGATTTGAGCAACCTGTCAGTTGCACACATCCCTTCTCATCTTTTTCATCTTTTTGCTGTGAGAGTGCACAGGTGTGTGGTATGCACCAGCTCAGCAGGAATCTTGAGTGAGGCTATCCACTTCTACCTGCCCATCCCAGTGGTGAGGAGGAATGACTGGATAAGGAACTGAACATTCACACCAGTCAATGGAAACACCTTTCTTCTGAAGTAGTGTGCATATGAAATAAGTCAGATGCTTTTGGACTCACTAGATTCATCTGATACCACATGGGACAAGTGATGCCCCAGCCATCAGGACTGGGTTGTCTGTGCATGTGCTGGCCAGCTGCAAATTGCATGCACATTCTTGCCTGGGTGCCCAACATGGCTCTTGGGTGTCTGGAAATCTGCAGGACACAATATGTACAACTGAGGCATTGAAAATTTGGGGGAAAAGTTTTAAAGGTTCTCCTGTCTGCATACCTGCGCTTGCATCCTATTATCCTTTACCATTGTTCTGCCCAGAAGGTAAAATGAGTTATTCTAAAACCTTCTGAGATTCTGATCACTACAACACTTTGGTCAAGTGCTATTAATGAGGACTAATCATTAGGCTAACAATACACTGAAATGTGGTCTTTCTACTTTTAATATGGTACCAAGGTATAAGTGTGTGTAAAGATCGCCAGTAAATTTTTTCTCTTTGACACTAATTTAATTTAGAATAAAAGTTCCTTCTCCCCCTGATGTCAATTCCTGTCCATCTTGTCTCACCTATATTTAACCTAAGCCTGAAGGGCTCTCTGTGTGTGGCAGAAGAAGCCATCAGTCTCCCCAAGGAGCAGCACTAATGACAGTCAATTCTGCAAAAGGGAACAGTGGGCTAGGAAACTGTTGACACTTACTTGTCATCCAGATGCTGGCAAAGCGTCTCCTTTTCTTAAACATGCTTTGAAATAATTTATTTGAAATTATGAATGAAATATGACATAAATAAAATGAAATAATTTAAAAAATCTAACGCTAAGCTTCTCAGTATTTCGATGACAACCAGGAAAGAATTAAAACACTGCACTGTTGCTAAGAAGTCACATGACTTAAATACATTGATTACACATAATTTTCTTTCTTAAGAGTTAAACATACTTATGAATTAAAGACCAATGTGCAATTTGCAGACCTTTTGCTACACGTATCAAGAGCCAGAAACTTTCTAACAGACTCCTCCACAAAAGGCAATGGTATTCCTAGCTTAAGTGTCTCTATTATTCTTATTATCCCACTATAAAACTTCTTTAATAAGAAAGGCTTTATTTGAGGCATTGTGTGATCAGGCCTTAATCTGACTTAATAGTTCCTTCAAAAGGATTTTGCAAGTGTCAGCTTTCAATTAGCCAAAGAACTCACGAGGACAGGAGGTAACATGACTTAGTCAACACATATGTATGATATACAACAACTTTCTCATTTCTCTTAAAATTAGGTCAATTTGCCTTACATTTGAATTCTTCTGTCAATTCTTAAAATTACAGCATTTCAATTTTTTAATGAAATATAACTCTGTACTATATTACAGCAAACCAAATACCAGGAAAAAGCTTCTGCACTTCCAAAAGGCAGCAAAAAACATCTCTGAGGCTGGGTGACACTGTATCTGGAGTTGATATTCAAAGTTTTCTCTGCTATAGATCTGGTGAATCTGAAACTGCTTAGAGAAACTGAATTATGGAAACTTCCAAAAAACATTTCCACAGAAAAGAAAAAGCCACATCTCAGCCCTCCTACTCAGGAGATTAAACTAGAAGTAAAAAAATGACTGAACATATGAGAAGGAAAACATAATTTTAGAGGCTGGCACAACTCAGATGGTGTGTAACAACCCAAGACAGAGCAGCTTTGAGAGAACAGGCGGGACACGGTGCACAAGCCTTCTGGCAGCCGCAGTCCCGACCACAGGATGGCACTACTGGGTATATTTTAGTAAATGCAGACACATTTGTTCCAAATTTTAACTCTATTGGCACAATGCAAAGCGAGCTAACACGAATCAAAGGCTGTGCATGCCCACTGCTGCCTCCAGAAAATGGCCTTGTCTCTGTACTGACTTGAATCAAGACTATGTGTGTGCTGGTTTGGCTGTGTGGATGTCCTGCTCTGGGGATCACATGTGACAAGCAAACTATGCCGACCCATGAGGTGGAAAGGGCAGTATGTCTTCATGTTGAATGTCCTTATCACAGTGATAAAATCTCCTCCAGAAGTATGTTTCTTCAAATGCCAAGTCTGACTATGACTACATCTTTCTTTCACAAATAACTTCATAATTTTCTCTCTGATACAACCGCTGCCAGCTTCCCTTGTCCCCGCCTAAGACACTTCCCTTGTCACAAGAGGACTTCAGCTTGCTTTGACACCATTACCAGCCAAAAGCAAATGCAGAGTGATTGCAAATGTTAACAAATTGGGTTATTTACATTTTTCATTAATTTTGAAGCAGGGCTAGTTACCAGCTTAAAGATACAGGGTATTATTCCCAATCCCATATTAACTGCTGTTTTCTTTAAAAAATAGCTCATAACGACATGAGAATATGTGATTTAACAGTTCTTTACAATTTCTTACCTGATGGCTATAGAAAACAAGTTGAGATTACATTACCAATGCTTAAGTCATATCACAAAGGTCAATGAAAAAGAATGAGCACCTATTATACATTTAGAACCGTGTGAAAACAAAAATCCTCCTTGGCACATCTCCTGTTTTTCAGAGTTTGATCCACGTCTTCTGTATTATTATTTTTTAAATCATTTAGGGTGGGCAAAACTGTAAACAGCAACACAACGTACGGAATACTAATGAAAGATAAATTGCGCACTTTCTTGAACATAAAAGATGTAATATTTTACATATATGCAAATTCTTAACCTGATTGTTATTCTATTAATTTAAACATCTTCTTATGTAACATGGACTGAATTTGACTCATAACATTTTCATCTATTAAAAATAATTAGAGAAGCACTTAAGCTGAATTTAATGTTTGGGTAAACTGACTGATTTTCAACCCCAGAGCAGAAGAGAAATACTAAAGACTGTTGGCATATGCTTGTCTCTTCTGAAGAGTTTAGTTCCATTCAGAAGATTTCTGGGAGCACTGCTATGAAGCAGGACATTCATGTGACATGCAGGACTTTGGTGAAAAAGCATCTTATGTCTGAAGTCATAAGGTCAGTTCAGACTTTGATCTTATTTAACCTTTTGCTGAGATTGGTAACGGAGTTGCTAATTACTGCTATAGGTTCAAGGTTTCATAGGTATCGAATCATGTATTACATTTGAAAGCAACATGATTTATTTGCCCAAAAATATTTTGGGATATGAGCTATAATCAGCTTTGAGATAGGGAGAGATGGAACCTGGTCTCTGGAATATTAATTTTTTGGGTATCAATTTCATTTGAGCAAACAATATCTCATTCAGAGAAACTGTAAAGAATATTTGACTAAACTCTGGGTTTGTGTTCATACAATCTTTCCACATGTGCCCTCCTGACATTACTCATATTCAAAGCAATGTCTTCCTCATGAGCAGGTAGGTGCTCCACTTCCCAGCTGATTTGCTCAGTAACCAGGACTCCCATACCAGAAGGCAACTGCAGTGCCTCCTCTTACAATATCATGCACTAAAACTTCACATCTCTTGAGGAAATAAGGAATAGGCCAAGAAAAAGAGAAAAGCTACAGTTGATACAAACACAGCTCGACTATCAGCAACAATGAGAATGGAAACAAGACTTAAAAACATGAAATGACAGATTAATAAGATTTAGGTGAAGCTTTTGCACATCTATCCTTTCTTCTGTGTGTGACAGAAGCTCTTTAATGACGTTGTCAGGGCCCCTAGATGGAGTAAGAGTCTTGATGTACATGGCCACTTATCCGTCATCCTTTATTTTACACATGCAATCCTTAAAGATAACCTGCAAATCCAAGACAAAATAAGAGTTTCAAGGCAAAATATAGATGAATGAAACGTGGAAAATTAAACTTGGGGAAGATCAGGACCTTTACAAGAGCAGCAGTATGATACTAGTGTTGGCTTCATTTATCAGAAATTGAGTCCAACCTCCTCAAACAATACACACCGAGAGACTGATTCATTCTTTCTTTTGTGCCATAGTGATGTCAGTGAGTTCAGCAGAGTTGCTTTCAATTTACTTCCTGTCAGGAAAGGAGACATCCATCTATCTATCCACATGGACCAAAGAAAAGGCTGAGCATACAGAGAAGTTATTGTGGAATTTGCTCAGTAAAGGGCCAGAATCAGCTCCCAAACACCCTGCTAGAAATCCTCTGCAGCCAACAACATCACAGATACAATTCAGTCTGAATTCAGCCTAGGAATTGACTCAGAACAAGGAAAACAGCCCCTGTAAAGCCATTGTATATCATAAACATTAAGGTCAGGAAGCTGAATGTGTAGAGACCCAGAACTGTATTAATAACAATACCCACTGAAGACATTATATTGTGCAATCTCTCCACATTTATAAAAGCAGGAAATTATTTTTATGGCCAACATCTTCTGTTTTCACAACTTGTCCTAGCATACCAGATATTTGCTGTATGAAATCTTCCACTAAGACTTAGAGAAAATAAAACTAGTTGCAGTAAAAATATTATGTAATGGTTAAGCTAAAGCTTCTCTTTAAATATTCTGTATGTTATGACATTGATCTATATTGTTAGAGCTACACAAACTTGGCTTTTGATGTAACTGAAAACAAATGAGCATAGGAAAAACACTCTTTGGGAATTACAGAAGGAGAGAATTGCAATAAAAATGGCATCAGGTCCCACATTCTGACCTCCCTTCTAGGGATTATTGGCTGTCTTCACCCTGAAGAAGCCCCTAATTGCCAAGAATATTCACCACAGACAGTGTCCCTGCTGGCTGCACAGTGGACTTATTTTTAAAAGTTACTGGAGAAGGGAATGAGGATGAGCCAACTGACAGCATAAAAACCAGGAAAGGGCAAAAAAAGCACAGTAAAATTCCCAGCTCAGCAGATGCAATGGAGAAGGAGTTCAAAACATCAGGAGGAATTTCTTCACTGAAATGGTTGTTAAACATTAGAACAGACTGCCCAGGGAGTTGGTGGAGTCACCATCCCTAGAGGTGTTCAAGAAATGAGTGGATGTGGCACTCAGTGCCATGGTTTAGTGGGTGAGGTTGTGGTGACGATGATCTTAGAGGTCTTTTCCAACTTCAATGATTCTGTGATTCTGTGATTCTGTGAATGTAATGCTACAACACACGGGGCACAGTTACCCAGATTATCTTCTCAGGAAAACAATTTTCTGCAAAGTCATAAAAACTGTCCCTTAGTCTCTACAGAAACCATATATGGACTGAGCTATGTATGACTCCTCAAGACTTACCACTTTGAGTCCGAAACAGAGACACAGAGCTTCAAGATGAAACCCCTCAGGAACAAAGGACCATGATCACCAAACTCACTGATGGCTGCTCAAAGATGACTCGTTACTTTTTTCCTCCCTTTTCACGTAAACATGATGTCAGAGGAGAAAAACCAAAACGACAGAGTGACCAACATGTGACTAGCATTAAGTCACACTGTTTAATGGACTCTGACAATTACGGAGGTGCTCACGTGACATCAGGGCAGGCCCAGCAAAATACCCAAACAAAACATATCAGAACAGCCCAAGGAAAGGGAACAAAGGCTTGAGTGTAACAGAGGGCTTGCCTGAAGAAAGGTTCTCGGACTCAAGAGGATAACAGAAAAGGAGAGAGAGGAGGGGAGGGGAAGGGAGAGGGGAGGGGAAGGGAGGGGAAGGGAGGGGAGGGGAAAGGAGAAAATGAGGGTTGCAGAGAAATCAGAGATAAAGCAAATGACACCGAAAATGACACAAAGCTGAAGAAAGCACAGGCAAATGATGAAGGAGACTTAAAGAAATAGCTACAGACTGAGGGGAAAAACAAGAGGGTGAAAGAAGAAAAAGCTCTCATGTAAAAAGAACAAGATACAGTGATCCTGTGATTGCTAAGGTATTGGTTTGTTTCCATCAAACAATATTTCTCAATACATTTTGCAATTTTTAGATTGTCTACTAAGCTAACAGTAATTTTTTAAGCATCTGTTGGGAAAACCAATGTGAAATAGGACACAGAAACTTTCTGGTTTGGAGTAACAGCCAGAGGCTGCCAGACAGAGGTGACTGATGCCTGTTACCAGTAACAGATGTTCAGAGACATAAATGCAGAACAGAACAGACTGTCCAACCTTAAACCTGCATCAGGAAAGCCATCAGAAATAGCACAGTGAATGGTAGTCTTCACAGAGTTCAGGAAGTCAGTAAGAAGACACTTTCAGCTATGATCCAATTACAAAAGCTGTCTGCATCCAGGCAGTGCTGAGCCACCCGTGTAGCAGAGGGCAGCACGTAGGTATACTTGGGATGTGACCTAATCCAGGTGCCTGTCAACTTCTGACTCAAAGGAAGCCAATTCAGTCATTTTCCCACATAAAGGACAAAATAATGTTAGCTGACAATCTTCTGCAACTCCTTTTTTTAACAGGAGTCACTTGGAATCCTGGATATATTTGAAAAGTCAATCTCTAAGCAAAGGAAAATGTAAGAGTTTAAGGTAGATATCCTTGTTGGGTTTGTTCTTCTTGACATTAAAATTAACTGCAAATATCTACTAATAGTTCTTGTCTCAATCTTGCATGAGACAGATTTGCAGTGGCAGACTTTGAGAGCAAATACTCAGGAACATCTGAGACACCACAACCTCTTTACACAACAACAGTACACTTCATGCCAACATTGAAGAAAAGGCTGAACAGCAGTCCGTCAATGAGCATGCCAAATATACAGGTTATATGTCAGCTCTCTAACAGCTACTATGATTGTCAAGCATATTAATAAACTTTTACAGTTAAAAGAAAAAGAAAATCTGAACCCATTTTCAGGATATTGTGCTGTGAGCGAACACTTACAGACTAAGGATTTGTCTGCGGGGAATATGCTAAATCAAGCCCTTTTGAACTTTTGATTAAATAATTGATGCATAATGCAGAATGTATAATAAATGCATCCTTTCCCCATAGTTGCCTGGAAACCCATATGGAACAGTACTAGCAGTTCCAGGAGCATTCAGACTCTAAGTCACTGTTAAAGACAAAGGAACAAAAAAGTTTTTAAAATCATTAACTCATCTCTCTTTCCATTCTTCAAGTACTGCAGGATACCAGAATTAGTAACTTATACAATGGTATCATGACTCTTGTAATATAGAGTGCTTTTTCTTTTTTTAAAGCTGTATCTCTTGAAGCCATGCGAATAATGTAATCCTCTCTAAGGGAACTTGTAAGAAGGCTTCTGTTAAAAGAGAAAACAAAGAACACAACTAATACTTCCAGCCTCTACCTTTATGTAATAGTAATAAGCAGCTCATAGAATATCCAAGGTGGTCAACAGAGAAGAATAAAAATAAGAACTCAAAATGGTGAATTTTTTTCCAAATGATAGGATTTTAAGGAAATCTCATACAAGCCTAATTGTTGAGGGTTTAGAAGAATGTGAGAATGCCATGATCACAAATTCAAGAGGCAGATTGTTTCAAATTACAGCCAAGCAGACCTTTTGCACTTCTCAAGTAGGCAACACTGCTTGTCATTCAGTTTGATTGCTCTGTGACCCAGACTGAATCTCTCTTGTGCTTTATTGCTTCCAATATAGAATGAAAAACATTATAAAACCCAACAATGAGAACAGAGCACTAACTGTGGAAACCTACAGTGATGAAGGATTAAGTTATTTAGTCTAAACAACTCTGTAATTGTGATAGTTTGATGGCTCTCTTTCTGATGGTCATCCAGAGAGAGGAAAGAAAAAGGACAAGGACAAAATTGCATATACAGTCCTTGAGAAGTAAAAGGCAGGATGGTGACAATGAATGCCTCCCACCATGGCAGAGATCTTCATGGGATTCTGGCATCTTTGCACATTTCTTGTGCACCTCATTTCATGTTTGAGAAAACAAATACTTACTGAGTCAAAGGAAGAACGTCTTTATACTACACTGACAAGAGGTCTCATTTAAGTAAAAAGAAGCAGTTATATGTTCCTAAGTCGAGCAACATGATTTAGAAGTTAAATATCAACAGGACAGACCAGAATACTTGTGAATATACTTGCGAATAGCTTTGTGTTTAGGGAACCGTTTTGGATATGTAAGATCATTGCAGATTTTTTCATGCAGAAGACAAAGTTGAACATGGATTTACTGCTGACTTCTTCGACCGCTGGATAACACAAAGGTCAGAGCACCACTTCCAGTGTGGAATTAAGACTTTCTTATCCTTTTCTTTTACTACAAGTAGAAGATATTATGACTTTTCATTTTGTAATGAATGGCATGTTGAATGGGATGGGATAAAATGATTTTAGGTGTCAGCCCAATATAAAAAAAATAAAATAAAACCCCAAACCCTAATAATTTTATTTAGGCTTAATCAAATAAATTTTCATAAACTGCTTGCCATCATGATGGAGGCCAGTAGCTCACACAGTCTGATCTCATTGTTTCATACCCAAATTGTCGGTTTCTAGGACAAAACCGTTTTCAGCAGCTTGCTGTAGCATATAGGAGGTACAAGAGTACAGACAGAAAAGAGCTTTAAGAAAAGCATCTAAAAATAATGTATTTACAATAACTGCCATTCATTTTCAGAAGAAAATTATGGTATGTCAGGAGGGGAGAAATTATTCTAACTTAAAACAAATGTAAAAGGGCAGATCAGATCAGGGAGATATGCAAAACCATGTATGGAAATTAAGTTGACATGCCTACATGCCTCAGCTGTGACTACTTAAGCCCAGAGGAGGCAGGACTAAGAGCAGATGGAAGTGGAGGACACTGCCCTGGACATATACATGACAGTCATGGCAGCTGTGCTCCCTGTGTGGGAACAGCTGTACTACAACTTGGATAGACCGAAAGAATTACAACAAATAAACTAAAAAATCACTCACGCTGAGCAATATTGAAGGGAGAAACAAAGACACCAAACCCCCAAGGTGTTGCGATTAAACTACCAGAGAAACAAGCTCCCTTTTTGTCTGCATTAACTAAGCCACATGTTACTTTCACCAGAACAGCTTTTGATTCACACTTTCAACTGCCAATGATTTATTCTGATCTAAGGAAATCAACAAAATCTGCTTTTGCAGCCAGAGTCACAGAATAATCTCACAACACATTCAGGATAGTTCATCAAGGACAGCAGTAGATTTCCAGCGATACAGTTCTGTATTAGTGAGTGATGTTTAATGGTATAATGGTTTTGATTATGATACACTGTTATGTCCTACTCCTGCTGTCACAGTAGCCCAGAGGGAATTTGCATGTGAACATGGTATTTTGTCCCAGCTTGTTAATAAACTCACTGAAAACAAAATATTAAAATAAATTAACTACATAATGATCACTGGAGATAACTACAAATTGTGGGTTTTGGTGGTTCCTGAATACTGGTGAATGTCAAGAGATATGTCTAACTGCTGTCATTGGTCCTTCATGCCTTGTTTTAGGAAAGTCCATGATTCTTCTGTGTCTAGATGTCATGGATAAACAGCTGCAAATCAACCTTGTCAAGATGGCATTTTCCTGGTAGTAAGGGGAGCTGAGTGGAAGTGTGTATGGTGAGAATGTACATCAAGTGCTCCAAAACCTGCTCTGATGCACTGGAGGTGAAGAACAATATCCTAATGTTTGACTTGGTCAGAACTACATTGGTTCACAGGGTTTTCAAGCTTTATGACTGTTTCAGACCTCACAGTGCTCACCTGTAGTTTTTCTATTTCCCTCCTTGATTCTTGCAATGTGCACTATTAGGACCACCTTTAAAGCACATTTAGAAAATTGAGATGATGACATCAGCTGTTCCCATTTTGTACAATTTGTACGGTGCAGAACAGAATAAACATGTAGCATGTTTGATTAGGTTTCTGGACCTGCTTCCTATCTGCTTTTATTACCCCAAATAATGAAATTTAACCTCTAATGATTAGGGTGCTGCTATTTCTGAGACTTTATCCAACATCATCCAGTAAAGCAGACACAGTCAGCTCATACATCCCCGGCTTTACATTTTAAGATCTCATGATGACATAACCATCAGCAGTGTTTTTCCTCCAGGGTCCACCTGTCCATGATTCTTGGCATTCATATGGAATTATTCATGCCCAGATCTCAAGACTTCTTTAGTATTGCTTTGGTGGTTTTTTTTGTTGGTTTCCTTTTTTTTTTTACAGAAGAGGTATCTACATTTCATGTTAGTATAACTAAGAGAAGACTATGCTATTGCAACAGGTCTGTTGCTACAGCAGTTCTGCAAAGTAATAAGCAAGTAGCCTGCAATTATCTCTTTCTATACCCACCATAATCTCAAAGGTACCTACATTACCTACAGAGTTGCTCTTTTCATTATTTCCAACTTTAGAAATTGTCAGCAGAAATAAGAAGCATAAAACTAGTTTATATTCATGGTGCATTAACAAAGTTTCCCAGCTTCTAAGATTTCTGCATTCAAAATTTTGTGGGACTCCTGCTTTGTGGATTTTTGTCACATATTGCATCCCACATTTGGGCACTTAGCAGATTCAGGGGTGTGTAAACAATAATTTGTAAATGTTATAGTTATTTATTTGTAGTGCTAACTTAGGCAAAGAGGAATGCTTAAATTTGCAGGAATTTTTCTTTGAAAGATAAAATCAATTTGTCTACTTATTTTCTGAGTTTTAAGAAGAATTTCTTGCCTTTCTGAAGAATGAGTTGGACTGAATTCAACTCTATCCTATTTGACAGACAATTGCAATGACTGATAATGATTTTTCACACTTTGATGATTGTATTTAAACCGTTGCTTTAAAATGCTCAGAGAGATTTTTATAAAAGAATTACTTTTCACACGCACAGTACTTTTCCTAAAGGTTTTTAGAATTATCAGAAAGACATATATTTGCAATTTTGAAGACTGTTAAATATCTACAGAGCAGTCTTCCTCTTATGAAAGCAAAATAATTCCACATAGCAATTAATATGATCAACAGTGTTAGTACTCAAAGTGCAACATATGTAGTGATATTCTGGTAAATGGCTGTACATTGTCATGTTCTCTATAATCTTTATCCAGATAGTTTAACTAGTTTCAGGAGAAATGCAGCAAGAGAGAATGGCTTTTAGAAATTGAAAGCATTTCTAGCCATTGCATACTGCCTATTTCACCAGTAAAACCCAGCCCTCTGCTGAAGGTTTCAACAAAAAGGACTTTTGTACTGAGAGAAGAATTCACAAATGGAGGCCAGAAGATGAACCTGTGTCTGTGCCTGCACTAAAGACGGCAGAAACAAACAGAGCACTGTGTGTGATAAGTGTAGCTGCCTATTAAATGAAATCCCATGACTGTCTATGCTAAGAGGCACCTTCGGGTAAAAAAGATGGTGCTAATAAAACCTCTGCTCTTCTTTCCTTGGAACAAACACTTCTGGCACTCAAAGCAGCTCTCTGCTTCCACCCTCATAGACCTTCAGCCCATAGCCAAGAGCAGCTCTCTGCAATTTATTAAATCAGCTCTTTAAAGGAACCCCTCAAATACACTCTTTCCAAGCAATTTTTCCCTAGTAAGTCTGGGCCAGTGTGCCAGGGCAGGGCAGGAGAACACAGCTGAAAGAAGACAAGGATGGCTTGAGTGACAGGAGGTGCTATGCACTGGGAGTGGAGCAGAACTGTTTCTGAGCTTTTTCTTGTTATATTCTACCTTAAATGAAGCAGCTCAGATGCAGCAGAAAGGTTTTTTCCCATGTCTCCTTTTTTTTCTTTCTCATGAACGCGCTATTGGGTGGTGCATAATGAGAGTTTCTGTAGGGGAAAAACCTGAAACAGTAGCTGATGTGAGCCAGAGGTCTGATAACCATTTCAAGGGCAGTGCTCAGTTCAGTGGCTCTATGTTTAGAAGTTCTTTCTTGGACAGCCATTGCTTGAATACTTGTCAGGTGAATGAATTCCCATTGATAAGAGAAAGCCATCTGGGAGAGCAGCAGTCTACCCAAAACAATCAGGAGAAAACTGTACTTGACGGTGAAAAAATCCAATTCACTCCATTCCAGAGCAACACACAGTACTCCTTAAGTTGCACAAAATCTAATTCTTAGGACACGAGTTTGTCCTTTTCTTCAGAAGAGACTGATACAGTGTAAGTCTTGAAATAGGACCAGCAAATTACTTCTCCTCGGTTATCAATGGCAACCAGAAGGCAAGCCCTGTCCATGAGTGACTTGGCATGAGCTGATGAACTCAAGGGCATCTGTATTGATTCTCTAGAAAGAGAACCAACAGTTCCACAAAAGCAGATTACAGCTGATAAATAAGAGGCTCAAAGTTAAGATTAACAACCAATATTTTTAGCCAGCCAGCCACTACCAAGAATGAGACTATTGTTAGCCCTTAGGTTTTTTCATTGGTTTGCATGCAGTTGCATACAGACTTCGCTATCACTGTTAACTTAATTGGATACTTTTGTCACCTCAGACTATTGTATTCTGCTACCATGAAAATGAAGTGAAAATGTCATCCTCCTAAATATAAAATGTTAAAAAATAAACAACCGTCTTTCAACACATTTGCTCCTGAATGGGAGAAGCCAGCTGCTGGGCAGGTACTAAAGCCCTCCTGGGTTTTGTGTCTGGCAGCTTGCTTATAATGTGATACTAATCCTTCAATTCATACTTCAGCTAAACACATATGAAAAATATGAGAATTGTCCTGCAGAATGATTGAACAATCAGCTCTGTGGCTAATAACACACTAAATACTCTCCAGTATGTTTGGACAGCATAAGCTAAACATTTCTGTAACACAGACACATGTAATCCCCAAACTAGGAACTCTTTCCAGGGAGGTTTATCCGCAGTGAGCATTTCTTACAGATTTACCACTGTGCCCTAGCATAAGCATAGCCAAGTTGCCATTCTAACCTAAAAATGAAGACAAAAACCAACTTGTTTTCTCTGCATTAGTCCTCTCTTCACTGCTACTGCTGACTAAAGTTACCGTGGTTAGGATTTTTTTTTTTAAATTAGTGTGGAAAGGTCTGGTAAAACACATAAATCCAAACCTGCCCTTCTAAGTATTTGCACACTATTTTGGATGGAGAAGAAACAATACAATCCATTACAGATTTTATATGTATTTCCCCTTTAAAGTTCACAGCACATGACTGTGCTAATAGAAACTGCAGCTGTAGAGGAAGAAAGGCTAAATCTCAGAAGAAAAGTTAAAAAAGTCACTAATCAAGTGGGAAATTTCTCAACAATAAAACCTAGAGGGAGGAAGACAGACATGCAGAGATTACAAGCAGGTTCACCCTCTCAGAAGAGCTGTGTCTAGCTGGCCTTCTGGGAAAAAAGGGTCTGACTGACATTGCACTTGCTTTGCTGCACCCCAAATAGATGAGGATTGGAGCCACCATTTCTTCTCATGGAGCTGCTATAAAATAATTTCATTTGCAGGATCTTGCAAAAATACCCAATTTTACAAGAAAATTGGAGAATGTAGTTAACATACTAATTAATTAAACTTGTGTCCTGCATCCTGACCCACCCTTCTAAGACTGAATCACTGA
The DNA here is from genome assembly GCA_035222235.1 of Margarornis squamiger. Classification (NCBI taxonomy): domain Eukaryota; kingdom Metazoa; phylum Chordata; class Aves; order Passeriformes; family Furnariidae; genus Margarornis; species Margarornis squamiger. The sequence goes on along the minus strand of JAWWTY010000077.1, from coordinate 108,601,966 downwards.
TATGTTTGAGGCAAGTTCCTTATATAAACAGATTAATATTTAAAATCTGCCCAGGCATTCTGATTAGATCCTTTGCAATGCCAGATCAAACAGTCCCTCTTTGTCGGGGATGTGAAGGACAGACTGGGGAGTGCAGTAAAAAGCTTATAACAATGGTAGGTGAAAGAAGTGCTGACATACTTACAGTTGCATTTCTTCTGAACAAATCTAAGCTTGCATGCTGTTCGGTAGGTGGACAAACGAATGCGATCCAGATCCTGAGCCCCTAGTGGAAGAGAATAATGGTGACATTTGTATGGAATATGACCTGTGCGTATCTTTGCTAGCAGGGAAGCCAGAGAACAAAGAGGACACATGAGCTGACTCTGTTTAACAATTTTCAAGGCTCTCTCCTTTGCAGAGGGAGTAGAGAGGAGTGAGGAGTGAGAAAGGGAATGTCAGGAGCTACAGTGTTAAAAGACTTTTATAAAGGAAGGCATGGAATAGTCAGCCCAGTGTGTCTGTCACTTTGAAGAACAATCTGGTCAAGCTTCAGGCTAAAAGACACACTGGCCAGGCTCCAACAGCAGGGAAAACCTCCGTCTAATTTTAACATTTAACAAAAAAGCTCTAAACAAGTATCTTTAGCTGATGTGCCAGATCAGAACAGGGTGTTGCCAGCAATCCAAATCAGTAAAAATACCATGCCGTAACATAAAGACTCGTAGCAATCTGCAGAAGGGGGCAAAAATAATGCAAAGGGTGCAAGGCCTTTCTCCATTTTTCAGAGGTTTATCCTCTGCAACTGAGAACTCAAGCTCTCTGCTTCACACATAGTTTGGCCCTGGCTGCTGCAACTTAAAGATCTGGTAACATTTCCAAAAACATCTCTCCAGGAGATGGGTACAAACTAGCTGGTAGCTACCTCACATACAAAGGCAATACAGGTGGACCAGGATGGGGGAAGAACCTAGCACAGGGTCCAACAAACACATCCAAACAAGGTACAGTGCGGATGTAAGAGAAATAGAGTGGAATATGTCCCTGCTTTTACACAAGCTTCCTAAATGCTTTCTTTAAGATTCTTCTTGACATTATTTGACGCAACTGCACTGTTGTACATATGGCCATGTTGGCATCTGTAGCAGGATGCTCTGTCTAAGTGGGGGTAAAACAGCTTGAACTTTCCCCTGTTTGCAAAAGTTATCACTGATGGATGGAGAAGGGGGATCACACTGCTTTTTGTCCTTGAAGAATGATGAGACCAGCCTGACTCCACAATCCCAAAGTTAAACGTTCAGAGGATGTGAAAAACAGTGTCTCCTGACAGGAGCTGCCATTGGTGAGGATGTGGCAGACAAAGTTCCTGATAAAGGAACAAACAAGTGATAGTACTGATAGCTTATATAAAGCTGCTGAGCTAAAGGGTTGCTGAGCTGGCACAGGTAGCCAAGAAACCTTTGATTGATAGTCAATCACTTTATACTGTAAAAGCTCAGTCCTGCTTTTTACTGGCAGAGACTTCAAACGTGCTCCTTCGGGAGGTGTGTGTGAAGATACCTCCCCTGAGTGGGGATGCCTCAGGGTTACTCTTTGAGGCTGAGTGAAAGAGATTTGCCTATGGTTGTTGGTATGGGTGAGTAATAATCTCTACTTAATAACTATTAAGATGGCTCTGAAATAATTTATTTAATAAATAGTGCACTATATTAATAGCCAGAAATATACTGTATGGTAAATAATTTTGATTAAAGTATTTTAGTCTAATCATTATAATCAATTTAAATAAATATTTTTTCCATTCACATAAATATATTTGTTTTGCCATCCTTAATCCTGCAGGACAAAGTCATATGAAGGTTCAATTACACCTATATAATCCTTTAGACATAAAATGTTGACCAAATCTGAGACTAGGACTGGGTCCAGCCAGACCTCAATGCCTCTCAGAGAAGTTTAGAAAGTAAGGGGGTCCTTTCTGCACCTTGTGACTCAGTGGGAAGGCTTCCCTCATAAACCTTGTCTGAAGCTTCCAATGCCTGTGACAGCATAGCTCACCCACATTTTCTTAAACGGTCTGTCATCATTTGGACCCAAATTTTTCAAATGTGCTCTGACCTATGAGATGAAAATGAGAAAGATGCTCTCCCCTCTCTCCAGATTCTGCTCTTTTCCTGACCAGATTCTCCCATAGTGTCTTCCCAGGGCTCCCAGCTACTCCCTTTCGCCAGCTAGCTGTCTTAACACTATCTGCTCCTGGGAGAAATTACCCTTAACTACTTACCATCAGGTCTGGGAAGTATTTTTGTGGGTTTTTTTCCCATCATATGCTTTATTGTTAAAACTATACAGGTTTTTCTCCTCTCCATTAGTATCTCACTGACAGCTTTTGGAAAATTTCTTTACTGGTAAAGGAGAAGATAATGCTTGCACCACTAAGACTTTAATTTTTAATAGGACAGATGAGTAAAATGCATATAACCTTTTCCTCTTAACTTTAGTGAAAGCTATTAGTAAGTTTTCAGTGCTCCTTTATAAAATTTCAGCCTTTTAACAAGACTTAAAGAGTCAAAGCAAAGTGAGACTGTGCCTCATTGAAATTTTGAGGTTGCAATATTAATCCTAAATAAACTAATTCATGGGCAATAATGTTGCTTCCCCCTCTCTCCCCCACTATTTGCACACACAGTGGATTGTATTATTTTGATATTATTTGGGGAGTAGGTGTTGCTGATAAATCCCTGGAACCGACAATTTAATTTTATAATGATCTCCATTTTGCCACAGTCAGAGATCTATTTGTTAAGTAACTTCTGTAGAAAAGTGACATCACTTACATGCACAGTCCTGAAAAACAAATGGAAAGATGTGTGGGACTGAGCATGGCAAACGAGACACAGAATTTATAACTTCCCTACAGTATTGCCAGTGGCCTCTCCTTCCTTCTGCCCGCTGGCAGTGCTTCATTCTGTTTCCTTTGAATATGTTCATGTCATGTAACACTGTTTGCAGTTTGCAAAGATAACAAAGGGATACACTGCAAGCTTTGGCTGCTGTTTTCTTGCTGGATAGTATGTGATGGCAGTCCAACAGTGATGTACATCTTGAACCCTTCATCAGTCCGGATGTACCGGAGAATGTCAGGTAAGACTAAGGTAAGACTAAAACCTAGTGATGTCCACTAGGGCATTTTTGAGTTATAAGACACAGTTCAAACTTTAACCACCAGACATAACAGAAGATGATAATCATTATGACACTAATTCACAAAGGTTTGCAATTTAGAACTAGAAAATGCCTCTTCTGAAGGAAGTAAACCAAAAAGTCAAACCAAACCCCTCAAAATACAGGGAAAACCACAGTGGCCCAAATTTAAAGTCAGAAAGTCAGAGTCAAATCCTTTAGTTCCTTGTTCAGGATGAATTTCCCACCTAAAAAGGCAGGAAAAGTTGGATTTTTTCCCCCCTGTCTTGTGCAGTCTGAAACATGACCCACTTTCTGAAAGTATTGTGGGGTTTTAATCACAGGCTTGCAGGAACCTAAAACACTGGCAAATGTCTTTATATTGCAAATTTTCTTCCTCTGATATTGGCAAGTTATGGAGATTAACTTTTTCCCATATGCTTATGTCTGTCATAATGTTAAGAAGCTTCATGTGGCCCACAGTATGTAGGACATCTGAAGCACATAGATTTTGTTAAACATCTTAAAGTGTGGGCCTGCACACAGATGAGGGCACCTGAATGCAACCCCAGGGTGAACTTCTGTTTCACTGAACCACAATCTTTACACACAGAGGAATCCAAGGGAATCTCAAAATGCAAAGTTCAGTGTTTTATGAATATGGACATTTCTTTGCCTAAAATACATTTAGTTTTTCACAAAGACTTAATATTTTCCCTTCTTTTTACATAGTTGGAACAGTGAAGGAACAGAGGCAGGCAAACAGAAAAGGTAGCACACATGAGATAAACTAGACTCAAGTAAATATGACAAAATACTAAAATGTGTAAGAAAAAATAGTAAACTATAACTACTCATGTACAGTATGGGAAAATAGTCCTTCCTCTGCCTCCAACTGCTGATTTTTCCAACACCTCCTTAACTCCTCCAAAACAACCCAACATCAGAACAGCCTTCAAAACTGTGGGAACAAACAATAAGTCCTCACAGCAAAGTCTTTAACAATTTAGAAATATTTCAAACTAATTGACGTTAATGGTAGTTGTGCCATTGTTTTAGCTGATAAAAGCTCAAGTCCCCTCTATAATTTTAACTAAAAGTATAGTGTGTTCTGATAATGGACAAATTCATTTTTTGATTACAGCCAAAGAACGTCCCCTTCCTCCAGTGGTCCAAGAAGTTGTACACAAGAGACAAATGAATCATAGAATATCCTGAATGGTAAGGGATCCACAAGAATCACTGAGTCCAGCTCCTGGCCCTACACAGGATAACCCAGAAAACATGCTGAGAGCATTGTCCAAACACTTCTGGAACTCTGGCAGGCTTGGTGCCATGACCACTTCTCTGGGAAGCCTGTTCCAGTGCCCAACCACCCTCTGGGTGAAGAACCTTTCGCTAATATCCAAGCTAGACCTCTTGTGACACAGGGAGGTCTTGTCGCTCAGGTCTTGTCACTGGTCACTAGAGAGAAGAGATCAGTGAGAAATATTCATTTGAGTTACAACAGTAAGCCCTGTGTGATACTAAAATAATTACAGGGCACAACAGAGCTAGTGGACACACTGGAATGGGAGAAGACAGTTCTCAGTAGGCCATCTGAACAAGGAGTCCTTAATTTGGAGAGCTCAGGAGCTCAGATATAGGGCTCATCCCTGCAGAACAGTCCTGAGCACATTCAATTCACCAGCACAGACCTGGCCTTCCAGTACACAGTAACTCAAGTCCCAGCAATGCTCATCTTAAGTCTCTCAACAACGATGAGAAAGATGCTGTGTCTCTGTTTCTATGTTGCTGGGGACAAAAAATAGGAAGCTTAGTAAATACAGACAAAACTCAGGTAAATCTAGTAACAGGGTGACAGTCTCAGACTTTACACATAATAGAATTTCCTTGAGAAATGGTGGATTGGTTGTAAGAGAAATAAGAGATGACTGTCAGGAGAAGTGCAGGAGCATTGTTGGTATAGTATGTACCCGACACACTATTCTCCAGGGAGCACAGAGCTTCACTAGAAACTATAAAAAATGTGCTGAAGTGGGGTATGAAGTACATGAGTCCCTGTACTGTGCATCCCTGGCTGGGATGCAGCTAACTTTCTTTATAGCAGTCTGCATGGTGCTGTGTTTTAGATTTGTGGCTAAGAAAGTGATGATAACACCCCACTGTTTTAGCTACTGCTGAACAGTGCTTGCACAGCACGCAGGCCTTTTTTGTCCCTACATTGTTCCCTCCCAGAGTTGTCTGGGGATGCGCAAGAGATTGGGAGGGGACACAGCAAGGACAGATGGCCCCACCTGGTCAAAAGAATAGTCCATATCATATTATGTCATGCTTAGCAATAAAACTGGAGTAGGGAAAGAATAGGGTGGGGAGTTTTGTCTTCCAAGGTGGAGGGACCACTTTTGCATCACCTGTTCTTGTTTTCTATTGCAATTTTTTCCTTCCCTTTCTGTCACTTAATCAACTGTTTTCATCTCAAGCAATGAGTTTGCTTGCTTTTGCTCTCCCCATATTCTCTGCCATCCTGGCTGGGGATTAAGCAATGTGGGTGCTTAGCAGCTGGCTGGGGTCAGTCCACTACAGATACCCTTCAAAACACATGTAGTCTTTTGGAGACCTTTATCCCTCTTCATTGCTACCTGTGTATTGCAGCATCTTTGTCTCAAGAATCTACTGACTCAAATAATATGATCAAATCTGATGTAGAAAATACCTCTGTCCTATTTGGCCAGATCAGCCCATTTTCATGCAGTTTTGGTCTCGCAATATTAAATCCTTTGTGCAATGGAGATTTGAGGTGGAAAGCTTGCATAAATTTTACTGACACTGCATAGCAACTGGCTTGGTCTATCACAGCAAAACATACGCATACTTACGCATTTCGGCAAACAGCTGCCTTCTTTCTGCCATGGTATTTCCTCTTTTCCCACAATCTTCAATCATTCTGGAAGACAAAACCGTGTGAAAATGTTAAATATTATTCTCAGACTGAACATATGTATATAAGCATCCAAAATCGATCCCGAAGAACCTTTGAGGTTGATTGGTGCTCCACATGTACCCAATGCCTTTCGTCAGCCCCTCTGTGGTGTGGCTTGTGAAGAATCTGGTCCAAAAATTGTCCTCCATTCCCTAGATTCTGCTTTCAAGCATTTGTTCCCCCCCGTCCCTCTCTCCCAAAGGCAGTGTTCAGTTTTTCTGCTTGATGTAACTAACTGGCTTACATAACACAAGCTCTGAAATTCATTTTACGTTTTCTTAAATAAGGAATCTTCAGTTTAAATTATGGAAGAGCAAAGCAATCATAAAAGATTTGGATATTATTTCACAGTCTAGAAAATTACTTTCTAGCCAATTCTGAGTGGAGGAGACAAAAAAACAAACAAACAACAGCAACTAAATCTCTATTCCACAACAAAATACCCTCTATTTACTCAAGCAAACATGCTCCAAATATTCATTCAAATTCAAGACAGTACATCTCTGATTAAACAACTTTCAGAAAAAGGCTCAGAAGTAAGAATATATTTTCCCTCAGTTTTCAGATATAAAAATATTCTAAACATTTTGAAGAGCACTGCTGTTGGACAGAGCATAGAGAAAAGAGACAGCTTCCTTTACAGCCAGCTTTCAAACCATAAAAGACTAAAGCCTTCAGAGTAAAGATAAACATCTATAGCAGCACTCAAAAAAATTAAACCAGCGTCAGCATCGCCACTTCCTATGGGTAATTACTCTGGTGAACCCATATTGTTTCCTGCCTGCCAAGTCTCGTTAGGGCTTCTGACCTGCATTTTTATCCACATCCTCATGTCAACTAGACTGTGTAAAATAACACCAGACTACCTGGATTATAAAGGAGATGCTCTGTAGAAGCCTGCAATAAAAAATATTGCACCATATCCCATAGCAAACCCCCATATGCATTCAACAGGATGGACAAAAGCACCAGATGCTGAAGACTACCATCACCAAAGAACTCAAGACAGAAACATCTTCCTTTATTTCTCAAAAAAAAGAAAGCAAATCGCATAAGAGGTGTTTTGCCATGTGGGTTTTTTCTTCCCTTTCAAAATGCACTGCTCAAATGAAGTGCTGATACATTATAATTGCCTTTTCCAAATAGCCTCTTCAATTCTCAGAGTACTGATAAAGACCCTACTAGAGTGCTATCTATGGTGGGCATTTTGTGATGTGAGCCGCAGTCCCACTAGGAAGGGGACAAAGGGTATGGCTGCAGCATCTTTGCGGGGATATTCAAGTTCACCCTTTTGCTCTCATCTGGCCAGGAGTGATACGGATGTGTGTAGCATGGCATTAAGTCTGAACTAATATATCCTGTAGAGACAACAGCTCTCAGTATCATGCTTTACAGAAGTGATCTGGAGGTAGCTGATGTCTTGCTAGCTTGGAGGCATTAGGGAAGACTCACATCTACCTGCAAAACAAGATATACCTCAAGATATGCCAGACCTAACCAGCATCCTAATTAGACAGCAAGAAGTAATCTATTTTTTCACGTGAATCAGCCTTAAATCTCTACCCATAGAAAATTAAAAGCAATGTAATTTCACTAACTTCAGCTCGAGTTCCCTGCTCCTTTCTGTTTCCAGTGGAACTCATAGTAGGTGACAAATCTCCCATGGCAAATGACCAGATCTCATAGGAAGGGTGGGCTAATAAAGCCCTTTGAAAAGATATCATCTTTTACCAGGCAGGGCAATTGAATGAATAATTCAGAGCAAACACAATTTTAGATTAATGTTTATTGTTTGTAGAGGTGGTCATGGGCCACCATAATTTTCTTTGACTTGCCCTATATTCAGAATTATTCTATAAGCAATGTGCAGCTCATTTTCAGACTATATACTATTCATATTATTTGACTAAGATTGGGTTCATTTGATTTTGACAAAAGGATTACATCACCTTCTTTCAGTTTCTTGATACAGTTTACACTTAAATCTTACAGATTTTTCTCCATTTAATAGTTTACTATTTTCATTCCATACCAATGTTCTCTAACATTTGTGAAACAATCGTTTCACAGTGATTGCTGCAAACTTGATCAAAAACTTTATCTAAAGCAACTTTATTCTTGTTTTCCTGATACTGCCACCTGGAGAAAAATATTCCTTAGCTATTGCTTTTAAATACAGAGCATCCACCAGAATGTGGCTCATCTGTGACCTTATTCACCATGAAGAAGAATTTTCCCAGTGAAAATTCAGTAAAAAAAGTATTTTTCAAATCATAAAATTGTACTGCAAGTTCTCCACTTCCTTCAGAGAGCCCATTCCTAAAGTGTCCTTCCAGTGTGGTAAAAAAATCTTTAACTGGTTTTCTCTTATTTTGCAATTCATCTTCCCTTTATTTTCACTGTTTTTATCTGCTTTTAAAAAAATGTTCTATGGACCTGATCATCATTTTTCAGAATGTCCTATTATCTTCTGAAATTGAATCACCCTTTCCACTGCTGGGGCTTATGAGGATTACCAGGCCTGACAAATAACTTTGTATTTATAAACACACAATTCAGACTTCCTTGGAAAGGGAAGAAACTTTGTACTTATATTTTTAAGACTTTTCTTGCACTAGATATTTTGCAGATTTTAAAATAGCCTTCATCCTAAATGACCATCCTAAAATGTTCTGCAATGGGATAAATTCCATTAAGCTAATTAGAACATTAGGGGTGGCTGTATTTTCAGACAGATACCTTCTATCCCTCCTTCACACCTTTTCCTCATAGAAGAAAAATGATAGATAACGCTCATCAGTATTGTTACTTCTGAGTCATCACTGACAAGAATTCACTTAACTGTGTCTTCCAGGCTTTTCACATGCATTTTAAACTATAGAATGTGTTACAGCCCAGGCTCACCTAATGGTGTTGGTCATGGTGCTGGGCATCTCCCTTTCCAGCCTTGCTCCCTGTGATCCAGCCCACAGGTACAGCTCTGCTCTATAACTCAGATTACAGAGACTCACGCTTTGAGCTGGGGATGCATCCGGCTCAGTCCCTGGGGCTGGCCCTGAGCATAATTGACTTCAAGTCATGTTCCAGTATTTCTCATTTTCTCATAGCACAAGTCAAGTCACAGAAAAAAGTACAATTTGCTCTACAGAGGAAAAGAGCAAATCACAAAGCAATTGTGCTTTACAAAATTTAATGTGCTTTACAAAACAGAATAAATTACCAGAGACATAATTTTGAAAAATACTAATATATACATTTCTCATAGTAGGGATTAGATTATATTTACCTTCTGTAGATCCCTTCCACTATCTTTTTCCCTTCACTTTTCTCCCCAGGAAATAGCTCCTCCACTGCAGGTAAGGAGAACACCTACTGTGCATCTAATTAAAATTCTTGTCACGAGCTAATTAGTAAGGTACCAACTAGCATGGTATTAAGGCCTCAATGTATTACAGACATTCCAGAGTAGAAATCATTCCAAGCATCAGGTTTCCAGCATCTGAAAAAGATACTGTGAATGTTTCATTTTTACCCATGTTTCAACCTGAAAACTTTTATGACATTAATAGTGTTAAAGAGAAAAAAATAAATAAAGAAAGAATGTAGTTTGATTGGAACTATTTTGACTGCAATTTCATCTTCATGCTTATCATGTATCGGAAGCATAGTTGGTCTATTTTTTAACATACTTTCTAGGTTTATAAAATCTGGGAGAGAATATCATATAACATGCACAAGTTGAGAACTAAAAAGCCTCTTTTCTTTGCTGCTGTGCTTGCTGGGATTATGAGTACTGTAATAATCTCTCTGTAAGTGTTCTTCTTGTTTTAGTGTAAACACTTGCAAATAGTGTATTTCCATTTCTTTGCAAGATAAAAGGAATGCCTGCTACAACTAAATCATTAGCTCCAAAAAACCAATCTCTCCTGATTTTGGCTGGGACAGAGTGAAATTTCTTCTCAGTAGCTGGTAGAGTGCTGTGTTTTGGATTTAGTATGAGAATCATATTGATAAAACACTGATTGTTTAGTTGATAGTAAGTAGTGCTTATGCTAAGTCAAGGACTTTTCAGTTTCCCATGCCAGCGAGCAGGTGCACAAATGGCTGGAAGGCAGCACGGCCAGGACAGCTGACCCAAACTGGCCAAAGGGATGTGCCATACCCTAGGGCATCATGCTCAGTATATAAACTGGAGGGAATTGGCCAGGAGGTGCTGATTGATGTTTGGTGATGGGCTGGGCATTGGTCAGTGGGTGGTGAGCAAAACTGGGCATCCCATTTATGTAATGTTGTATTCCTCTCGCTCTCTCTCTCTATATATATTTATTATTATGCTTTGTTTCAATTATTAATCTGTTCTTATCTCAATTCACGGGTTTCACTTTTTTTTCCTACCACCGGGGTAGTGGTGGTGGAAAAAGTGGAGTAAGTCTGGGACTTGGTTACCAGCTGGGATTAAACCAAGACATCAACAAAAGAAGCAGTTGCCTGTATACCTGCAGAAGGTGCTCTCCTCTGCAAAGTTCCATACACTTCCCAGGAGACTGTCAGATTTCCTGATCTGACACACGCACACACGGTTTGATGGGTCTGAGAAGAGTCACTCCATTAACACTTCCACAAATCCCCATCCCTTTTCTCTGTGACAGATGAAGTGCTGCAGGGAGGCAGGATTCATGCCAGTGAGGAAAACTGCCCACTGAAATTGATTAATTCTGGCATGAAAAATTTATCAAGTCCCATGCGATGGTTGTGACGCAGCCGCGCGTTTGACAAAAGAGGCTCCGAATCCTGGCCAGCGACACTTCTGACAGTCTTTCAGGCTGGATAAAAGTTGTTTATTCCACTGAAGCAGGCAGAGAGGAAACAGAAAAACACTTGTCTCAGCCCCAGCATTGTCCAGTTGAGCTCACTGGGGCCCTGAAGCTCTTGGGAGTGTTTTGGGATGCAACTTGTAGACAGAGGTTTTGAACCACAAGACTAGTAAACTCAACAGTGAGTATCTTGAGATACCACCATTTGTTAGAAAGTATCAACCAGGATCAAGCATCCTTTATCTGAGCAGTCTGCAGTTCCCTAGTGAGGAAATCTTGAACCCCTGATATAGGCAGCTATTTTTGTTTCTTCCATGAAATGTCAAATGTTAGATATTCACTTTGGTATCTCTGGGAATTAAAAGCATCCAGATGCAGAGAAATGTGCTGGCTTCTCAGTGGCTATTTTTTATGCTGTTGACAAATCTGATGCTATTTTCTATGCAGGTGGTCAATATTTAAACCCACCTTTGGGCAGACAACAGTATCATTTTTCAGCAGCACAGGCTTCTTGTCTGCCATTGCTTGGGACAGTTTAATCAAAATGCCCTCCATACATAACAAACTACTATTTCTTTTCGGGATTTACCAGCATCAGAAATTTAGATTTATGAAAATGAACGAGCGTGCTAGGATCTAGCTTACAGTGGTTTTATGAGGAACTTAAAAGATGTAGTCAGCAGCTAGGATTGGAGTGCTGTTCATAATGGATTTGTAGCAATGAGAGAGAAGACTTTCTATAGATTTTTTTTCTCTTCTTCCATGTTCTTCAAATTTAGCCTTGTTAGGTAGATACTGCCCAGCTAACCAGAAGAATTTGACTGCTTATTGCAAAGTGAATTTGGACTGGAGAATAGAGAGTTAAAAGGGACAGTGAGTGCTAGCTAAAACCGTATTTGTGAAGTCACCAATCTCACCAATCCTTCTAGTTAATAATGAGAATCATGAAGGGCCATTTCAGAGCCCTCTTCCCCTTAATGGATTTATTGGTGCCTTATGAATGTCTTGTTCCACATGTTTTAATGAAGCAGATCCTTAATAGGTCTCTCTCAGCTTTACATTCCAGGACTAATCTTTGGCACTGTAATAAAACTCCTTCCTGAAGCTGGGTATAATTGCATTGCACTTACAACACATGCTTGTATTTTATCTAGATGAGCTTTTTACAGTGAAGAAGGAAAACAAAACCTGTTGCTAAGTTCATCTCCAACATGAGCTTCAGCAACTCAGCCTCTTATTTTTGTAATATTTCACAAATTTAATATTAAAAAAGCCCCACAAAACTCTCTTGATTTACTCCTTTAGTGGAGGAATTTTCCAACATATTTTTCATCAGCTCCCCTTTTGGGAACTTTGTATCCTTAGTGGGAAATTGTCAGAAATGCCTAATAAGGCACCCACTGCAACTCATTTTCATAATGCACAATCTTTAAGGAAGTTTGAATGCTACACAAATCTTATCTGTGAGGTCTAAAAAGCATGTATGAAGAGTTTCACCACTAAAAAACACCCCAACCCAAATGGTAATCTGGGGACAGAAAATATGAGAGTCCAAAGAGACTAATTTCATATATAATACTGTATAATCAGCACTTCATCAGAGGATGTCGTGACAAAGGAACCATCAGTCCTTTTCCATGTGCACTAGGCATTATCAAGTTTAGGAATTCAAAATGTTACTAACTAAGCCAAAATATATACCAAAATCCTTATTCTTCTGCTTTTCATGGGTACTTGCACATTATAATTTTCAGCTTTTCTCTGCAACATGAAGAACTTCTCTAAGAGAATCATACTACTCCAGACATAAAAGACATTTAAGAAAATGAGTACTCAAGACTTAAAATATATATATATATGTGAAATTTTAAACAGCTGTCTTACAGGTCTTGCTTAGATAAATTTTTCTGGCCATGCTCTTTTTGAGTCAGCCTTTCTGACACTACAAGAAAGTACTTTATTGGATGAAACATAGAAAGAAAACTCATGTTCAGTGCTTCAGATATGTTTTCATCCTTTCAGAGTGTAAAATTATCCAATAAAATAATTTTGGTCACCTCCAATAATCTTTCCTCCCATGCTTCATCGCCATCACTTCTGATAAAAAGTTCTGATAAACATTAGGGATTGATTCCAGTTAACTAGTAGAGATGCAAATATAGCTTTTCAAAGTTCTATTCAAATACAATTTTAAAAGTATATTTTGCCTAAGTTCTATTAAATATTTTAAAATAAATAAAGAAAATACTGATTTCCTTTACACTCATGCACAATGTTTTAGAGCCTTGATTCAGCTGAGGGGTAGTTAGACATAACCTCCACTAATAGTAATTTCTTTTTTGTACACTCAAAACACATTCCAGAAAAAGAAAAAAAACGCATAACTCAGACAAGAAAGCTGACAATATACAATGCCAAATCTGCTTGTCTGATGGGTTAATACTTTCATGGAGTTTTGCCATGCCCTCATTTTGGAGCTGGATTTCACCCGAATGGCAGTGTTTCCTTCAAATACATTTTTAAAAAACTATTCTCCTAAAAACCAAGATCAATGAAGAACTGATGACTTTTGAACACCCAAATCTGCAATTCTTCTTCTTTCATTTGGTCAGGCAAAGGGTTAAAAAGTTATAAGGACTTTCTCACAGGAAGCATTTAATTGATACTCTGGTACTTTGGTAGTCTGGTCTTCTCTCAGGTCCCTTTATTTGCCATTGTAGAGGCAGAAAGGAGGTTGCAGGATTTCAAATATAATTAAGCTCCTACTTAGTCAAAGGGATCTTTCAGTTCTTCTGCTGCCATAATTAAACCCAAATTCATTTTAGTAAGCTGTCAGTGATACAATTGTGTTAGGAAGCATTTCCTGGATTCTGCCAATTTTAATAATACAAGTTGTCAGTTTTTGTAAATACGGATTTGAAGATTATTTGCTGTAGGACAGTAGGTACTTTCATCTCCTTAGAATTATAAAAACAACTAAATGAACCAAATGGTAGCTGTGAGAGAAGATACATTCCTAGGCAACTGAAATTACTGAGGTCCTTTTCATGTACTGTGAAAATCTCACTAAAATGAAATACTGCGAGTACTCAAACAAATTAGTTAATAGAGCAGTGGTAGACTTTTGTCACCTTACCTGATGAAAAGTTTTAGCACCCAAACAATTAATGGAAGAGCCATTGATTCAGAGAAGTTGAAAAAAACCTTATCATATATGAAGAGTTTTTCATTTATTCAACTGACAATCAAGAAGAATGTAAGTTTTTCCAACTTTATACATGAAGTAGACCCCTTTGGTCTTGTTAACTTTTCAATTTTCTGAAATTTTATAACAAATAGATTCATAGAAATAAAAAAGTATGAACTATATTTAAACAACACAGCTAAAAAAAGGACTATTTAAAAACTACTCCATGGAAATCCAAGTCCTTCCAGATCTAATTGGTAGAAAGGTGGAAAATAAATTACAAATGAAAGAAGGATGAGGTGGTGATGAAATTGTTCACATACGCTCTTTCATAGTTAGCTGTTAATTTGACTGTAAGCTCAGAAAGAGCAGGCACTAGGACAGAAGAACGGCACTAGGATGGCAATTAACACATTCAGGAGCATATTTAGGTTAAGTATATACCTTCTGAGACAAAGAAAGCTTTGATTACTGAGTCTGTATGAATCTCACGCAAAGAGAAATCAGATCCTTAATGCAAGTAGGAGCAGCCTACAGGCTGATCTAATTATTATCCAAAGAAGGCATTTTTAGCTATTAGGGTTTGTCAGGGAATAAGAAATGTGAGATTTCTCTGTTTTACCTGGCCATATCGCTTCCGTGAGTGGCCTGATGTCTTGGGTAAGAGTGATACAACTTGATCACTTCATTGGCTGCATTCAGCTGAAGATTCTTTTAAAGCAGATGTCAACTTCTCCCTCTTAATTCTGTTTTCAAGTACCTCATTAAAGGACACACGTACAAGTCTCTAATTTTGTGGTGGAAAAAGAAGTTCCACATGCATTATTAAAATGATTTCACTAGGTAGCCTTAGCTATAATAATCCAGCCCACAAGATATTCAGCTAAAATACTAACTCTTCCGAAGTCAGAATGATTAAAATAAGTTTCTGTACATTCTTGTTCCATAACTGCCTGCCTGCATATCCATGAATAACCACACAAGCAGTACAGCAGCAGAAACAGAACAGGGAAGCTAGCAGTACCATGTGATAATAGAAGAAATTGCAGAGAAAACAGCAATGAGATGTCTAAATTTGTAAAAATTTAAGTGACAAGAAATGACAGGTTAATACAACAATTTCTGAGACTTCTAATGATGAATGCATAGGAAAGGCAAAGTCAGATGGGTTCCGGTTCAACAAAAGCTTTCTTTAATCTGTCCTTTTCCTGCAAAGCCTTTATACACACACACACACAGACACACACACACACACACACACACACTAAACTCAAAGCATATGCTTGAATTCTGATGTGCCAACTGAGTACTTAGCTGAAGAGGGATGGGCTGCTGAACCAAGCTCAAAGGTTTTTCTATTTAGTCCCTAATAAATGTCTAACAAAAAAAGGACAGCTCACAAACAGTGTATATAAAAGGGAATCCACTTGGAAATGGCACTTCAAGAACGAGTCAGAATATACCCCATTACAAGATAAGCTTTAGTCACGTAACAGAGAACATACTTCCTCTGCATGTGATGTGGAAGTTTACAGAGTACTGAGGCCACTTCGAAAGCAAAAGGAATTAAAGAATTAAAGAGAAGTGTGTTAAGAAACAGAATAATCTTTCTCCTTTTCATCCCTGTCTTCACTATTTGGATGTATATTGAGATGCTGTTCAGGACACTTATAAATTACCAAGAGAACTACACTTCACGCCAGTTCATACATCACTGGTTACTCCTAAAGTATCCCACCACAGAAGACTAGCATAACCTTTTCACTTACAAAACTGTCTTTGATGCAAATGTATTCTGTCTTTGCCTCCCAGAAAATTTATGCCTCCCGTTGCTGGAGTACTCTCTTCCAGTATTACCATACCCTTTCCCATTAGTCTAGCTAATTTATTTCAGTGATTAATAAGGTGCAGCTATCTATTAGGACCAGAAGCTTTTGCAAAACTATCCATTTAATAAATAGTAAGTTGAGCATCTTATGCCCTCACTACAACATCAGTATGCTAGACTTCAGGTTATGGAGGGCTGTAATAACTTAAAACAATTAATGAAAAAACCTACCCTTATTTCAACAGGTAAAGGATGAGAGGAAACAAATGCAAATGCAAGCAAACAAACAACAAAAAAGGACAGCTTGATATGCACTATTGGCTAGCTTATTTTCTCAAATAAAAACCCTAATATACCAAATCACTTTTAACCTAATTAAAATCTGACATTACTTTATTAGGCAATGCCATTATTACAATAGCGTACAGAAGAAAATGAAATACAATATAATTATGTAGCAAATAGTCTCATATACTAAGCCAGAACAGAAAGCTAATGCTTGAAATATTGAACGCAAAGGTAATGGCTGGTGATACTTGTAAATGGACACAGCAGAAACAGGCTGCTACAAACAATTCACTGATCTGTTTCTTTCCTCTCAGATATGCACATTACATCTAACACTGGTTGGACCCTGCTAAATTCAGGTTACTATTGTATATGCTTGAAGAGGAACATTTTTAATAAAACAGTATTAATTATACTGCAAAAGAACATTTAGGTTATAAAAATGCCTCCAACGCAGCATAAATATCTCAGCTGCTAGAAATATGCTTGTAAGCAGACTTTTTTCTGAAGAAAATTCAGTGTCCTGAATTTACCTTTCCCAGGGCAATAAGGGAACATGAAGAAAGCCACGGGAAGCACGGGAAAGCCCAGAAGAAGCACAGCTAAGCAGGCTGGCACCTATCACTGCAAAGATTCTTGATGTGATTTGAAATCCCCAAATGGTTGTTAAAAGATTTTTCTTCATGTAAAATGAAGTACATCTCTTCTTAGAAACACTCAGCTAAGAGTATTCAAGACAAACGTGCTCCTACACATGCACTGCTCTAGGATGCACAGAATGCAGCAACTTTTGTGTAAAAATGACTTTTGTATCACTACTAATAGGAAACAAGAGGTGACAAAACAGGCAAGGCACAGTCACAAAGCACTTTATGTTTGTATACACTTCTGTCATGTTCCACCAAAGACTAAACATTCTCAAACTAATTTTTCAATACCTTCTTCCTTTGAAAAGATCTCATTTTCCTTCTAACAGCATAGCAGTTTTAGGAGAACCAACTCAAAAACCACTCCAATTTCAGAACTCCCAGATGTGAAGGTGTCAGGTTCAAGATCCACCAACACTTACAGTTATTTCACAAAGACCAGTTCACTAAAAATCAACAGCCATCAACTATGAGAAAGCCTCACAACTGGCAGAAGAAGAGGAAGGGATGGTGAGTGTGAAGACAGAGAGACACCCTACAGAAAAGCATGGGACATTAGGGCCTCCAGCAGCCTGCCAGACTCTATATATTCTGAGAGAGAGAATACCAATGCAAACTGTTACAAGCTAATTTCCATGTGAAATGTGTTGGTTCTAAGCAGATAAAACCTTGTACGGATACTTCCAGTATGAAGCACTGACCCCACACAACCATGTTCCACCAGCAGCCCAGTGGCTGCACCCAGACAGACAGTGGCTACTGCTGGGGCACTTCACTTAGGCCTAAAAAGCAAGAGTATTACGTGAATCCTTGCAGAGAGCAGTAGCCTCTCTACGCTTGGATTTTGACAAGAAAAATGTGTTTGAATTCACCGTCACAGGTGACAATTTACCTGGCCAATTATGACCAGCAGGTAGCTCCAGATCACCCCCCACCTCTGAGGTACATTTGCTGAGCAGGCAGCCACTGCTTTCAGAGTCTGCTTTTCAGACCAGCTTACTTCAGAGAACAACAGAAACTGGAACTGAGGAGAAATCCATGTTAGTTAGAACTGCCACACCACTGCATGGATAAAACCATGTCCAATTTGAACCCTGCTGATAAATGGAGACAATTCTTAAGCTGGTCCAGATGCATCTACATTGAAGTAATCTGAGTTGGTAATAAGCAGATTGGAGCTAAGCTGCTTAATGATGTTTGCAAACAAGAGTAAGTACATTCACATCTCAGGTGTCATTTGCTTAGTTCTAAGACCATGTCTAATATTCTTCTGAGTATTCTGGCAAGAAAGTAGAGGTGCATTTTTGGTCTGGTTTATCAAATGTATCACATCAGAGTAGGAAGCAAGAAACCTTCTTCTGTTTGGCTCTGGTTCAACTACACTCAACTATTACATTCTGGTTTAGGCACCAAGTTGTCTGGAAGCCACTGACTGAGTGGAAGGAGAGAGGCAGAGAGATAGGAAAATACTCAGAGGGTTGAGACCGGAGGGTCTGATTTCTGGGAAGAGAATAACATCAGACCTATAGAGTTTTGTTAAATGCTGATGAGCTGGCAATAAAACAGCTATCTGCTGTTCATATTGAGGAGAGAATGATAAGGTGTGATACACAGGGTTTAATTAGGAATAACAGGAATGATATTTAAATACAGAAAATATGTGATCTCAACAGACGAACTCTGAAGTGAAAGATGTATGAGGCTTTAGACAGTCTCTCAAGAGATATGGTGAATGCCCTGCAGTCTGTGGCTTTTAAAACTATCCCAATAAATCTTTGAAACATACATTGCAGGACCAACACTATTTTCAATGAGGTGAAATGGAGACTCAGATGTATTTCTGGACGAGACTTTACACGGTATAAAAGGGCATGTAGTAGAGTTTTATTAGCAGAGGCTCATCTTCCAGTTCTCAATTGTCTATTTGTTTTTTTCCTCTTACATTTCATAATTAAGTTTCTTAAACATCCTATTCTCCCATTGCTCTTTCTGCCTTCATTATTACCTTTGTTCTGTTGATTCTCTCCCAAACCATCCATTTGTATCTACTGAATTCTGATTTCTCAGACTTCCCCTGTGTTAGATCATGGAGTTGTGATGTTCAACAGCAGATTGCTCAATGACAGCTTAACCACTTTGCTTCTTGTGGTAGCCTCCAGTGTAAACACAGAGCAAAGGAAAGGAGTAAACCATGCAGCTCCATTTTGGGCACTGGGCTCAGACCTCTCCCTTGTGTTAAACAGATGCCAAAGGCTGAAACATGAAAAAGAGGGAAGAATTGCCCAACTTCCCTTATAACTGTGAGGAAGATGACTATAACATAGCACTCTATACACCAGTGAAGTGCATTAAAGACACAAGGTGACTGGAATCAGTGCTTGTGTTGTTAGAAAGCTGCCTCTCCACTAGCAAAGGGAGCTGATAAAGCCTTTTGGCACAAGTGTCTCCTTAGGTGTTCTTCACCTTCTACTACAAGTAGTGCTGGTGAGCAACATTTTTGGACTGGGCTAAATTACCAGATACTTAACTGACTCAGGAAGGCTAAAAAGGTGCTGAAAATATTTCTCAAGAATTATCTGCACAACTGATTTTCAGCTCAAAAATTTCCATTTCCAAACCCCAGAGAGACAAAAGATCATTCTGTCTTCTCAATCCATTGCTTATTGACACAGGTTATCAGTTATCTCAACTCGATTTCAGCTCTTCTAATACCTGCATTTCACTACAGATGCCCAGAGGCAAAAGGTACTTAGGAATTAGAGGTGCAAATTCATTTCCAGAGGCACTGAAACAGATTTAACAAAATCCATTGGGTAAATATTTAGCTGCAGGCTTGGTTTTAAGCAAGCCTATGGAAGTGTGGTTTTACAACACAAATGAGTGGGAAAGGGGACTTCAAAGGGTCAGAGAGGCTTTTTCCCCTCCAGTTGCTTAAAATTTTATTTTTTAAAGTTTATTTAGCATTTTGCCACTCAATCCTATTTGTAGAGCAGCTAGAGAGCACAAACACCTTTGCCTGTAACAGACTTAAATTCTGTAGACTGTTGAAATACTTGGCAAAGGCCTTTTGGTAGAGTTTCTTGCATACATCTCATTATTCTGCAGTCGAGGAGAACCACTGAAAGGATTTTCACTGGCAGTGTCCAGCACCAGGAAATTTGTTTGCATCAAGTGCCAGCCATTCCTCACTGTATCAGCAACAGGCTATTTAAGGTTGTACTGTCTAATGCACACCACCACAGAGATTTGGGTGAGGCAGGAAAGCAGTGCAGGGTAGCCCTTCTGGAGGTAGCATTTGCAGTCAGTGGTACCAGCAGGGCTTCCCAGAGCAGTGGCTACAACTGGTTCATGGGAAACCAGGGTGGAGCAGATCCTGCTCCACATAGTAGCAACCCTGGAAGTCTTTCAAATGCAGCTTCTGATAGAGTCAATCAGCCTGCAAAGGTTTTAACACAGCAGTCGTGGAGCTATAAATAACCTACAGCATTAATAAGGTCAAAATAATGAGTGTGAAAAAAACCCACAACAGGATCCCTTCAAACTTTATTTTCATCTAAGAACTTGCATTAGGAAGAAAACCAAGATGAACTTTTGATAATCATGTATGTAACAAAAATACTCAGGGTTCAGACACAAATATCTAAACTTCAGCAAATCCTTTTGGAATGATCCGATGAAATTGTACTGACTGAAATATTGTCACTCTCTTAAGGGGGAGATTAAAAATCATTAAAAAGCTTGTGAGTTTTGTAAGATTATGTATTTATAAAACCATAAAAATATATACACATAAAAATTATAACCTAATGCACTCAAAAAAGAAAGAGTTGGAGAATCAACATTTTTAAGCCCCTGGAAGCTGCTGGTTCTGTCAGCAGTATTTCATAATACCAGCTGAATTCTTGAACACTGCCAAAAACTCAAGACACTGGAACAGTTTTAGGTGACCTACTCTGAAAAGGAAGAATATTAAGCACAAAATTCAGTGCTTCATATGTGAATGCTTTCTGTTCACCTCTGAAATTCCAACAGAAAAACTAGGTACAAACATTTAAAAAAAAAAAATCAGAACCTTATCAGACTTGAATAATGTATTTGCCAGGATCCAAATGACAATCACATATTCTTTGTCCTGACTGCTCAGTCCTTGACATGGCAAAGGATTACAAAAACAACAAATACAGTACTCTCTCAAATGTTCCCATTCTCCTCATGCACACCAAGCAAACAGAAATCACATCTGCACACATTTTGCTACATCAGGATAGAAATGTGTTTGTTTTGTATTTATTTCCCTAGTATTGCAAACGCTGACTGCAAAACAGGTAAAACCTGAAAATGTAGGGGGTAGAAAACCTTTTTAAACTGAACTTTTGAAACTTCCCACAGGCAACAGCTACTTAGAATAATATTTTCTTCTATATCTCTATGCATGACAAAGATTTCTACACAAATTTTCTGTCCTTCCAAGTAAAATACAGCATCTGGACCATCTTTGTTCTGGTACAAAGGTGTTTTTTCACTCGTTCTTGAAGTCATGGATCTTATGGCAACAGACACAAACTTCAGTATATCAAGCATCAATTTCTGCTGGTATGTATCGGGAAAAGTACAGATTTGGAAAGAAAGGGACCTTAGTGTATACCTTTCATCTTCTTTACAGGGTGACTTCACAAAAGAAAAATGTCTTTTTTTTCTGTTCCCCTCCCACCCCCGTAAATGGTTCTCTTGTACCATTTGGTTCTCTTGGGAAAGCAAATGATTGTTCTTTAAAAGAATGTCTTTAGGTTTCTTCAGAGCTGGGCCAAAGTTTTGCCTGAATGACAAAGAGCAGACAGAGAGCTTTGCATTTCAGGACTACCAGCCAGAGTTAACATGAGTCCTGGAGCAAAATATTGTGGCAAATTTCTTTTGTCTGAAACAAATACTGTAAATTTTGTTTTGAAAACATGGCATCCTGCTAAAACCCCTGCTTTTCCCTTGAGGGTGTCCACTGTAAAATGCAATAGTACTTGCTCCATTCCTTGCAGGCCCTCAGGTAATCTCTCTCAGCATCAGTACCTGGGACAAGACAGATGTGACACTGTTCCTCTGATTTCTGCCACACAGAGAAAGGGCAAAATTAACATCTCTCCACAGAAACAAACACTTCTAAAAGTCAGAAGCCATTTACTCTGAGTATTGCTATCGCTTAGCTTGCTGTAGACTTACTCCCTTGAGTGGATATCCAACACAAGTTGCTATAACAATAAACTTTCACAAATGCAGCCTGCTCAGCACCTTATGGAAAATGTCTTGTGCTGAACTCAAAAGTCTCAGTAAACATGTCTAAAATCTCTCCTCTTAACAGTGGGCATTGAAGCCTGCTGAAATATACCTGGAGTTTCTTGCTGCAGCCCTGTTAAGCGAAATACCCTCTTGTTTGTAAGCAAAAGGCACCAGTTGATGTACCTAGCCATGCTTGGCATGCACCAATTGATGCTTCTCTGCTGCTGGCAGGGCATCTTTCCTACAGGTCATGAACTTTTAAGTGGCTCTTGTCCAGCACAGTACATTTAGAGAAAAAAAAAAAAAAAGGCAATAGAAAGGGTGCATACGTCCACGTGGGAAAAAAAAAAAAAATCTCTATAAATACAGAGTTTAATCTCAGTTCCACTTAAATCAATGGAAAGGCTTTCAATTACTTCAATGACAATGAAGTCAGTTTTGCCAGGATTTGACCTATGTTTAATTTTAGCCATAATGGCTTGTATTTCCAAAAGTAACCTGTGATTTAGAATACCACTATTTCTGGATATATTGTAAGATGTCCATTAGATGTCCACTTTCACAAAAGAATAGTTCTCATTCTGTTCTGAAAAATCAAGCTGGGAAATGAAAATAAATATCCTTTGAAAACAGAGCCTAGTCTGTATGTTTGTCTGTTTTGTAGTGTTGCAGTGTTAAAATTAGAATGCTGCAAGGTTAAATTGTAATGTGAACAGATTCACAATCAAGGGAGAGTCAAGACAACAGAACAGCAACATCAGAAATAATAACAGATAAGAGAGGAATGACAGCAATGTGGTGATCAACAGTCACTTCTGCTGTTTAATCACCTTAAGGTTCTCAATGAAAAAGGTGGCATTTGTTGCAAACTACACGATCCTGTTCATCCTTAAGCAAAAGATGTGAAACAGTCACTGATGCGAGATTTGTATGCATCATTGTATCAGCTCATTTTTTCCACATCTTTATCCACTTTAGATAATTTTGGATTTAAAATTATATGCTGTTTTTACAAAGATAGGAAATTAACCTAATGACCTTGATGTAATAATTTCAGTCACTGATTCCAATGAAAGTAATCTATCCCTTAGCTGTCCAAAATTTCGATACAAAAAGTGTAACTAGCAAACAGTGAATACAGGAAAAAGAGAATCAAAAGCACAGATTGCATGGGACACTCCCAGAAGAGAGGTTTAAAATACTGTCTCTTTTTATACACTGACTCAAAGGAGGAAGGGGGAAGTTAGTTTAAAATGCGGGCATAACCACCTAAAACTCTTCTTCCTGGCCTGCAGGTGTTTTCAAATACCAAGTTTTTATCTGACACAAAGGGAATTTAAAGGAACACGACTCTAATCAGCAGCAGCTCACATGGTCCTGCCCTTTGTAAAGAGACTTACAGACTTGGTATTACTTCCCCAAAAGATCAGTTTCAGAACTGGAATGAGGCTTCAAATTTTTACTAGGCCCTTCCAACAGGTACAATTGCACAATATAAGTGTCCCGACTTGACACTTAAGATCAGAAACATCATCATGGAGACATGTTCTCTCATGTGGTAGCACTCAGTTTAAAATACACCACATATTTTATTTGTTAGAAATTAAAATTTACATCTAAAACTGTGGCTTTACGGACAAGGGTAGAACATTTCAGGTAAACAAAAAATTTAATAGTATTTTTAAAAACCTGGTAATAAATCATTGCAATGGTGTCCTTATGCTATTTACAACTTTGTATTATCCTGGGTTTTGGTCAGAATTCAAAATACAATTGAATGATCTTGGTAAAGGGGGCAAAAGCACTTTCTGCTACTTGTCTCACTATTTTCAGATCCACAGCTCTTCTCTACATTGCCAAGTCACACCCCAAACCAAAGAAAATTTTCTGAACTAACACTAATTGCACTGGTAGACTGCTGAATAAAATTCTTATTTCCTAGGCTTTAGAAAGACAAATGGGAACAGAATAGTTTGGCTACATTTTGAATTGACTTTTTGGAAGGATTTCTTTGAACGTCACCCAAAACTTAAGGGCCTTGGATGTTCTGCTATTCAAAACATATTTCTGAACTTCAAGATCTATTTCTGCACCTATCTGATACATTCTCCACCTTACAAAAAAAGACTCCTACAATTTCAGTAGTTTTAAATCACATCTCTCTCCAAGCAGCTCGGTTAAATGTGCTGAGATGAGACCAGTGTTTAACTGAGAGAGAGCAGGCTGGAAAAAAAGACCTGCAAAGAACATTCTTCACCGTTAGCCATGCACATCCATATACATTGAGTTACAACCTCTCCTGCAAGGAAGACGCCCCTTCTCGAGCTTTTGACTTAGAACTCTTATTTCAGTTGCAAGATTTAGTGTATATTATAACCCAGGCATTTAAAGAGAATAGAGGTGAATAACCTTTTATTCCTGATAGCTGGAACTGTTATACTTACCCAAGCCTGCAACCACCCAGACTCAGTGCAAGTCTAAGCTGGTGATGCTCCAGCTCATGGGAATCTGTCTCACTGCTTTTCCCAACACAGTATGGACGATGGTTTGACGGCATAAGGTTTTCTTTTGCAGCCAGCTCTGTTTCCTTTAAAACCGTTAGAAGGTCCCTTGTGCCAGAATAATTACACTTAGGCTCTTAAAACTCAAAACCTGACTCAAAATGAATAATTATTTCATTCTGCTTTTAGTCTTTTAGGTTATTCATGTGATTTACGGATTTTTATATTACCAGCTTGGAGAAAAAAAACCCCTTCTAATGCATAGCTTAAAATACACTCCTCCTTTAGCTTCTAATCATGGTTCAGGATTACTCCATTTTTCTGCATTTAATATATCACTGTAATAAAATCACTCTGAAAAGGAGACTCAGCATTGAGGTGCAGTAACAACATGAAAGAGAAGGCATGGCAGGAGCTGGTTTCATAACCTTACACATGGTGCAGCTGTAAGAGGAGGTTTCTTCTTTCAGAAGCAGGTAGTGCCCTGTCTCTGCTCACAATCCCCCATCATCATCTTCTGTCATTCACCCACAGATTTTCCTTTCCAAAGGTCATTGTTAAGTGTTCAAGGTGCAGAAACCACACTTGCTTCCCTTTTTCACATTATCTCAGCAGTTAGGGAAGTGATTTCCAAGTCTCCAGTACAAAAGCATGTAAGGGCCCTTTAGAAATAAATATTATGCCTTTTTAGGGTATACCTCAACTGTACCTCATTTGGTAGAGGTATGTCTTCCCACCTCAGGAAGACTGCTCTACAGACAAGAGCCCAGACCTGTTGCCATAGCCCATCCCCAGCACCTCCAAAGGTCACCTTCCAGATCAGAATGAAAGGCTAGTGATGCTGACAGCTCAAAACGCGTTTGGTGCCCCTGTGGAGCACCTGGAGAAGCTGTGACTACCAGGCAGGCAAGTGGTGCACACAAGGTGATCACATGAACTAGAGGCAGGTGGATCAAGACACACACTTTGCTCACAGCCTCTTATGAGAAAAGCTTCTCTTTAGGAGTGACAAGGGCTTCTTTAAGGGAAAGGTCTACCAGAGGGAAAGCTCCTCAGTTTCAGTGCTTTTCACCTAACAGACACCAAATAAGTGCTGGGCTCTGGCAATGCATCATTTCAATCAGATATGTAGGGCACCAAATAGGTTGTTTTTTATCAGGCACAAGGCAACAACATGAGAGTGGGTGAAGACCAACTAATATCTCTGAATAACATCAGCAATTGGTCCTATGCAAAGCATAAATGTAATTGCAGCCACAATTCTGATAACAATCAACATTCATTGAGAGAGAATCAACAGGCAACTGGTGCTTCGTGAACACAGGAAAAATTAGCCACCAAAGATGAGGCAAACAGAAGACAATGGAAACAATTAAATGCAATAAAAAGAAGCACAGGTAATTAAGTGATGAGAAAAAGAGAATCCTCAAATAAATGTTAAAACATAGCTTTGAAGAAAGAGCATCTGGCTTACAGGAAATGCAAATCTGCTCCAAAGAACAGCATAACAGAGGGAAAAAAGTGCACAACGTAGGAAGGAAGAATAGGACAGATGGGAGAGAAGGCAGTGGCAATGCAAGACAAGGGAAGGCAGTAAGAATACAAGAGGAGAAGGTAAATACCAGGAACGTACAGCCTGGAAGCTAAGGGTTACCTATCAAGTGCCCGTCTTATTAAAATGTTGGAAGTATTGGCTGACAGGAAATTATCAAAATCAAACAGCAACTCCTTTGCTTCGAGGCCAAAGGACTAGATTTTGTTTCTCAAGGGACAGGAAGCAGCACGTTTAAGCTGCTCAGAACTGATGCAGTTAGTTACAAGGTAGAATAATATTCTCTAAAAATTGGTATGGCCACACTTCTAGCAAAACCTTTGTATCCACCGCATTGCCCAAGAGAACCAACTGTCTCCTTTCCTGCTGCTAAGATGTATAAACTCATGTATGGAGATAAAAGCTTGCCACAAACTGGTGGACTTGGTATGATACTGTCCCATCCACGTGTATAAATGAGGTAGATCCTATAAGGGAAAAATCACCTAGTAAAATCTGATGAGAAGTTTGAATGCCATAAAGCCAATAATGTCTAACTGGATACCTGCTAAAGATTAATAATTACCATAGTTTCAAGGCTTCACTGTTTAAGTGTATTCACTAAAGCCTGATGATAGAAATCCTCTCAGAAAACTAATATAGGGGATGAAGTAGAATTTAAAATAGCCCTTTTATTAGATATTGGGGGGGGGAGGGGGAAGTTCTATTTCTGTTGCTACTTAGGGCCATGATATTTGAGTAGGAAATTGCACAGTATCATTTTTATTAAGCTTAGATGTTTCTAAACATAAGCTTCTTTAAAATAAACCAATTAAAGCACATTTTTCCTGTTTAAACATATTCCAAATAACATGTGTTACTCCTTATTTTGGAACATACTGCAGCACTTGCTCTGTCTGAAAATGCATTTGTGTTCATACAGATGTAGTCTGATTAATTTAATTTTGGTGTTACTATTGCTGTTGAATTTGCCCTCTAGGTTGAGAATACAGTTTGACCACGCTGCTAAATTAGGCACCCTAGGAAAGCCAACTAACTGAAATCCGGTTTCTTCCAGGAAAGCTGGAATGAATCCCACTTTCCCTTTCCTGCCTCCAGCAGACCCTGATCCCTCTCCAATTAGGGAAAGGAAAAAGCAGAGATTTCTCTAACAAGTTACTCTTCCTCATGAGGATCTTGCTCGTCAGTTTCAAAAAGTCCACAAAGAAGACAAGAGAATCACATACTCCGTTATCTCCTGTCAAGCAGAAGACCTTAACAGCGTTTCCTGCCCCAAGCATTTGTACAATGTAAGCTCTTCCTCCCGACACCTTGGAAGATTTCAGTGTGCTCATAAATCCTAAAGAATCATAAAAGAAACTGGTGACTGATAGGAAACTAGAAAAAAATTGGCTTTTAGCTACAGAACATTCCTTGTTTTGGAAATACAGTCTTACAGAATATTGGTTTTAAGGGTTATTAGTTGGTATTTAACATTTGAACACAAGTACACATTCACTTCAGTGTCTGTGGAAATAGATGCACAACTTTTTTTGTCTTCGTTCTATAAATATTCAATTAAGCTAGCAAACATTTAAACTGAAACAAATTAACTGTGCCAGTGAAATATTTCCTTTTCAATTAACCTTTTAATTTAAATGTTCATCTGCCTACTTTCAATATAATTTAAAGCTGGTAAAAATCCAAGAAATCTTCAATATAAGTGAAAGATAGCCTGACTGGAATGATAATAAGTCCTTAGGTGAGATGTCAGCAGTGATTTTCCAAGCAAATTGACAATAAAGAATGCTGATGCCTTTATGAAGCCTAGAGATTATGAAAAAAGAAAAAAAACCCAAACCCAATCCTTTTTTTTACTTTGTTCTGCTAACTTCAGCAGAATTAACAGTCAAGATATTCCAAGTTTTCCAGTATTAGCATTCCTCAGTGCACCCTCAGCTTCACTGTCGTTGTCAAAAGGTGCTTGAAAGTCTAATCTGACTCTTTCCATTCTAAGAAGCACTCCACACAAAAATATCCCTATCTAAAGACAGCTAGCAGGCTTTTAGTGCTCACCTCATTACATAAATGTGTGAGAAGTAACATTTTTAATTACAATTACAGTGGGTGGGTGGCACAGTTCCTCAGCCCTGCAAATCCAGCTGCTTTCAGTCCAGTGCTCGGCTGCAGCTCTCTGTGAGACTGGGATGGTCAGACTCAGAGGCAGCCAGAACTACTTAAGCATTGCAGAAGAACAGCACAGTTTGACACCATTCACAGACTACTTGTCCAGCAAAAGGAAGAGGAGAATTGCAGTTGGTGCTTATTTTACTCTCCTTGACCAGATGTGAAAGCCCTTCTTAGGTCACTTTAATAAAAGAGCCCATGACATTTCACCTTTTCTTCAGGCATTTTTCTTTTCTAAAATCATGAAAAACAAAGCAATTCCATAATTTGTGTCTAATGACATACACAAGTTACTTTAAATGTCTCTGTCTGTGCACCTGTGTGCATATACACACACAAAAGCAAATCTATGAGGGTTAGGCTACATAGGACAAGCAGGCGGGGGGGGAGGTGTCTTGTTGTAGATTAATTAATTAGTATAGCCTGAAGTTGACGGAGGAGGCGGAAGTATCAGAGAGAAGAGCTTTTCCTTAGCTCGGCATCTGGATAGGAGCCAGAGACTATCTCAGCACAGGTTTACTGGGGGACAAATGTGTTGGAAGAATCTATGCTCCCTCTTTCCACTCAAAGACCTAACATCTCCAAGACCATCAGAGGCCCTGAGCTTCTGGTTAAAGAAGCTTTCTTTTTCTTTCACAAGAAGTTAATTCCTCCGTTAAAGTAATCATCTGCACGTATTCCTAAATGCACCTCTAAGTTTCAGGGTCTCTGCACTATGTGTCCATCTCGGCCACTTCAAAGAGCTCTTCTTTTGGCTGTACTTCTACTGCTTCACCAGGAAAAGAGAACTTCTTCTCAGGGTGTCACAGCATTTGGCTTTTTTTCCTTAAGAGATTGTACTACTTGAAACAGGAGGCTGAACAGACTCTTTTGTTCTGCAAAAGAACGAAGAAGTTCTCCATGGTTCACGGCTGCAGAAAAGAACGTGCAACAAGCCAGAAAGTAGTGGATCTCTAGCATCTCATGACTGCTCTGTAGCACAGACTCGTGATCTGTGAGCACTTGGAACTTGGCAATATTGAAGGCAAGTTCCTCAGAGGAAGAATTATAGGAAGTGTGACCACAGGCAATTGTGGCCAAGTGGCAGCTTTACATCTCTCCTTGAGGCATTAATATAAAGACTCCCTTCCTTGCTCAGTTCCCACATCAGTCCTGGACCAGAGCCTCATGTTCCACAAGTTGCTGCATGTGACCTGTTTCAGCACATCCTTAAAGATTAAATGAGTGTTGAAGCTTGCTCTACAGACATTCGAGATAAACATCCTGATGCCACAAGCTCCTGTGCTCTAGGAAGAATTGAATCACCTTCTCCTAGGATGATTTCATAGCAAGCTTTCTTCCAAAGAGAAGAGTTTTCTTTAATTTTCCACCTTGAACGCTTTAAGTGGCTGGACCTTTTGGAAATAACTGTTCCTGAGAGCACAGTTCCTGCATGCGAAGAAGACACTCTGCACTGCTGCCAATGCCCACCCTTGATCTGAGATGTGGCCATGGAGATGTTAGCCCTCCCTTTGGAAATGCTTTTGCCAATTTTGATTAAGCCAGATGAACATTTGGGTGTGGAGCCGAAGCTCTTAGACGTTGCATTTGCTACTGTAATCATCCTTGTACATATTTATCCCTAGAAAAACATCTCAGCCATCCGATGGCTGAGTGAGGGACTGGCCTGCTCCTACTGGTGCACATATTCGTACATCCATTAGTCACTGCAAGTTTGTTCCATGCTGGAATTTTGCCTGCATTACTATTTGCATACAAGACACACACACATCATATCACATAGCCTTACAATTTTGTGTCTGTTTTGATTCTACTAATCAAGATTCCAGATTTCATTCTTCTTAGAGGCTGACACAGAGTCATGTCAGTTCAAAGAATTAATTTTTTTCTTTCCAGTGGAGTCAGTTTGGTATTTCTGCTGTTTTCCACAAATCCAAATCTAGTCAAAAGATTATCATATCAATAAATTGTGTGATTTTAATCTGTAGGAGTGGGCAGATGAGATCTGTCTTGCAAGTTTGTTGTCATTATTAACAACTTACAGTTTTAATGCTGAATAAAATCTGAATTGCAAAATAGTGCAGGGAAATTATTCTGATAGTACAGCAGTGCATTTTTGCAGTCTTCCATGACTTTCTCAGCTGGTTCATGTACAAGAGGCACCCATATGTTGTAAAGAATTATTGTTTGTTTTACTGCACCTTTCATAGGTTTCAGTTAGCAGCAGGTATTATTACATTGTGCCGTCTACAGACATATAAGACACCATCCCTTGTTTTAAAGGTTTTATAAAAGATTCAGTGGGATTAATGAGACAGTAGAAAGTAAGTGGAAAAAAAATTCAAGGGGGAAGGTTCATATGTACTCACAGATACGACAAATGAATAAAATGTGGTACTTGAAAATACACTATTCTTCAACAAATCATGACTAGCATTACCACCTTTAAGAACATTTGTAGAGTCTTATCCCAGAAAAAACATTCAATGGAATGATATTTGGTGAAGGAAACTACCTTTTACTGACAGCGCTCATATTCCTTCTCTTCACCAGGCTTCACCAGGAACACTATTGTACATACCCATATTTCCACAATTTCTTGCCTTTTTGCTAGTCTAGCAAAGACAATTAGCTGGACAGTCTTTTCAGTATAGTTTTGCTTAATAATGAAGCCCCTAACTAAGACTGTCTTTTCCTTTTATCCCTTCCTTGTGATAAACTATCACAGATGTTATTCCAAAGACAAACAGAGAGGGAAGTACTTAGTAGAGGGTGCTCTGTTTTCTTTTACCTAGGTTCCTTTATTTTTTAGTTCCCTAGAAAAATTCACCCCTAATGCATCTCTGTGACAGCCAGTTAGATAGTGTGTTAGTGATACCATGCTATGAATCACTTGCATCCCCAGTGCCTCATGCTTTGGGCCACAATGCATGTGCTGTATTAGTGAAAATGTTCCTGGGTGTTTGAATTAGGTTCCTCATTCACCCAATCGAACCAGGTCCCTAAATCTAGCTAAATTAAGCTTCTTTGATTGCTTAAATAATTTGATCTGGACTTCCTTGCTGTGCTTGAAGTGGTGGAATCTGAGCTAAATCACTGTCCTACTTTGTTTGAGTTTTCCCTTGTACAGCTAATCTTCCCATTCACAGATTTCCACCCTTTCTGAATCCTCATTTTAAGTATCCCAACTTAACTTCTTGCAAACCTGTCTCGTTCTGGGATTATTAACAGGCTGACTGTTTCTATGTTTCTTTATTTCACAAATGCTCCTCTGCAAGCTGATGGGCAAAGTGGCTGCTTCTTTCTTCAGCTCTGCTGAAGTCACCTCATTACTGCAAGGGGAGCCTTACTTAAATCTGAGCTCTGACCACGCAGTTCCTACAGTGCTGCATAAAGCACACTTGCTCTGTGCTTGTGTGAAAGTTGCCTACCACTCAGACTTGATTCACTTACATTCTAACTCAGGTTGTCACTTCTTGCCACTAAAAGAGGTGAGTGAGGAGAAGGCCTGACCTTCACACCAGCCCTCAGTTTCTGCAGGAATGCTTCCAATCTGCCTACAGTGGCAATGAGTGCTTTGAACACTGGACCACCAGGTATATAAAAGTATCTGAAGAAAGAGAAAGCTCACCCGAAGTCTTTTCTTAGAGCAGTGGAGAATGACTGTATGTTTCAACACTTTTGCCATGCCCTATGTTAAAGTAGTGGGTCACACCACTTTCTCCTCTTATTTTTTATCTGTCTACCATGAAACACACTGAAGTCTTTCCCATGGCCTGGCTTTGCACACACATATATACTGTGTGTCATGTGCTTTCTGATAGAAACAGGGAGTGTCTTTAGCCTCACCACTGTTCCTCAATCATCATGAAAAGTGCTTGGATTTTTGCCTCTGATTCTCGTTATCTCTGTATGCAGAATCATGTGTGGAGCAGACGTTTGAGGCTTAACTACCTCTTTTACTATCAGGAGAGAAAAGCAACTATTTGGTGAAATAAACAGAGGCCAGCGGTAAGGAAGAAATATGTTCTAAGCTGCAGATAATAGAAAGCATTCAAAATGTTGGAAACACCTCATAGAAGCAGGAAAAGTACTAAACAATTTAACTTGAATTTCAGGCAGGCTCTCTACCTTCTTCATTACCATTTTGGTCCCTTGGTTTTTCACTTTCTAAAGTACTGTTGTCTTCCTCCACCTAATGGATCCTACTTGGAAGCCTGTCACATTTAACCTAGTGATGCGTAAAAGCCAAAAAAAAGGTGCATAGAGAACACGGGAGAGTAAATAGTTTTTTGAGTTTGATGTGAGTCTGAACAAATATATAAGTTCAATGCTGACATTAATTATTTCTATTTACCTGTATGTGGATGTATGGTTAACAGGGTAAAAACCACAATATCCTATGGCCCTGTTTCCACTTTCATGTCTTTACAGGTGCACTGAAGTTTGGTTAACTGTGTTCACAACACTGCTAGACTTAAAGAGGCAGCATAAAATCTGAAGGAGTAAATGACATGCAAATTCATTTCCAAGAAGACTTAGGCACCCTGATGCAGCAGACTGGGAGGGAGAGAGAGGAAGAAATGTTAATAAATGCTGAAGAGCAGATTGTTAAAAAGTACAGATATTAAAAATCACTAAGTAGATAATGCCATGGATTCTGACTGACAACAGAGATGTTCTGAACCACTATACAGATAGTAAAAAAACCAAAACTTGTTCAATATATTGAAGTGAAGCTGAAACAACCACAAAACAACTACATACACATTTTGCATTTGAGGATAAGCACCTCCTAATCTGTAAGACTGGTCTCTCTGCAGTAGAAGTCTCTCCAACAATTTAAGCCATTTTGAATGTATTCACATTGTCACATTAGTAAAGCAACTTTAAAAAAAACCAACACTTGGAAATAGTAAGGGAAAACTCTCTGGGAAGTTGTGCTGCCCCAATGAGGAGGGTAAGATTTCAGGTTAATTGATGCAACTGTACCTTACCTGGTTCTGCAGTTTAGCACCGCCACACGCCCCTACTTTTTGCTGTGCACAACATGTGATGGGAACTGGAGCATTTGACCTTCCCCAGCTCTCCTGCAGAAACTCCAGTGCAACCTTTACCTTCAGAAAGGAGCTGTGTTCCTTTTCCCCCTCATGTTCTGCGCAGAGCAATCTAATACACCTCATCATGTGGTGTGTTGCTATAGCAGCAATGAATCCAGCTGCTGCAACACAAAAGACTGACAAAAAGTTGGGTTTTTTCCTGTCCACCCACCCGGTAAAAGTCAGGGTTGTTTTCCTGTGCAGCAAATCTAACCTAGATAGACTCATGCCACCTGTGAGAGCTAAGTTATGGCAAAGTCTAAAAAGAAATACACAACTGAAAAATAGGTTTTGCTTCGGGGGACAACTTTATTTTTAAGAAAACAAATAAGTCAACAGTTACCCTTTAAACAGCATCATTAGTTTTCTGCTCCTGACATTCACTGGTTTCAAAACTTAGGTCCTTATCTCCATAGGAATTGCAATCATGCTCAGCAGTCAGAAAAGTAACGGTACAGCTGCAGAGCCAGTATGGGTGACAAACACCAGATTTACACCTTCAAAACCAAAACAGCCATGCTCTTCAATCCTTGTGGTCTGGAAAAAAAGTTTTTACAAAGTTGTTTGATTGTGGAACAGAATTGTATTTATCTGGAAAATGCTAAATAATCATTATTAACACTGCCCTACTGGATTAAGCATGGGGACTAACCATAGCAACAACTCTTTTGAGTTAAATATTGATACTCTACAGCTTCAAGTGAATTCTTGTACTGCTGAGACATCTTAGTAATACCAAAGTTTGCTCTGGAAAGTGTACTAGAATACATGAATTACCACTTCTAAAGTCCCAGTCTTGCAACTGCATCTTTGACAATAAATTCTTCCTGCAAAGCATGGCCATCTTCTTCCTCCAGCAGTTTCAGCACAGAAAAGGACAGAACATGCAATGTGTAACCAAGACTTTCACCTGTAGGAAGCTTCCTCAAGAGCAGGGACTAAACTGGCAGCAATCTAATACCTGCCATGCAAACTGTGCCAGGCTTTTCTGAAGTGGTTCTAATAAGGTTTTTCCAGGAACCTGCCTTCCCCAAAATGTGCCAGGCATTTGAATTGGAATAACTGCTTTTCATTTCAGAGTATGTTCAGGGTGTGAAAGATACTATTGCACCAGTCCTGCAATTGCATCAAAAAACGAACTTTTCTAGTCAGTTCTCCATTTGTCTTAATGTAATGGAAGATGTAGAAAAAACAGCTACTGCTATCACGGACCTCAACGCACCCTGTTAGAAAGTCCAAAATAAAAATAAAACTAAACCCCTAATTATTAATTCATTCTCTCTTACTGTTTTATAAGTAGAGTAAAACTCTATCCAAGTTAATTCATAATATTTTTACCCTATTTTCATACAGGATCTGCCAAAGTTGTTTGTGGAATCTTCATCTTACTGCATCTGTCAGCAAAAGCTGGCTTTCGAGTTCACAGATCTCCAGTTTTGTAGATGTTCAAAACTGCAGCTGTTCTAAGAGACTTCTGAAGA
This sequence comes from Margarornis squamiger, assembly GCA_035222235.1. Classification (NCBI taxonomy): domain Eukaryota; kingdom Metazoa; phylum Chordata; class Aves; order Passeriformes; family Furnariidae; genus Margarornis; species Margarornis squamiger. Next base: position 108,566,990 of record JAWWTY010000077.1, on the reverse strand, counting down.
TGGAAAACAGCAATGCTCCTGAAGAGTAACCTTAGTTTGCCTTGAAATAGGTACTAATTTATTTCTTCACCTTTAAAATTCTGCCTGGCATTCTGGATACAGGGACAAAACACACAGTGCAAGAGGATTCTCCTCAGAACAATTTCCACAATTACTCAATGTCTAGTCTGTTAATTGTTAATATACAGTGAATTTTCTTCCCCAAATACTATCAGGAGAACAGATAGGCCATAAAGCACATCCTCATGTTCTCTAACGTGACTGAGTTTCAGTTGCTACACAGTCACTTGCAAACCCTGTGATAAATACTTTGCACACAAACAATTCCAAAAACCCCCAAAAGCTGGAGGGTAAGCAAACCTCCCATGCACGTCTGTTAATATTAGTCTGTCTTGTATACAGTCAATGACTTCACTCTAATTGTGCACAGAGTAAACAAGTGAAAAGGAAAACCTATTGAGGGAGTCTAATGGACTATTAAACGACATCACCTGTTATAAAAGAAATGAACACAGGCTACTGAAGAGTAACATCCCTCAGTTTGAAATAACAAATGATCCTGGTCAGGCAACTGAAGCTGAAGGCTGGAGCCCCAGCAGAATCCCCCCCACTTTCAGACCAGAGGGCTTTCCCACTCAACAGGACTTGCAGTCATACAACACCTGCTCACTGTTTATAGAAAGGCCGACAACACATAGATTAACAGAGACATAAATTTCAATAATTCGTCTGCTCCGATGTCCCAAGGCCAAAAGCAGCCTCCTGTGTCACTCATGATTTCACACTTTCACAGTCTTTCTCTCTCCTGCTCTGCTCCCCCCGAGACCCAGTTCTCCTTCACTCCTATAGATTTGTAGCGAACTTCAGGGGACCTGCAGGAAACTCCAGTTTTAGAAATTGTGCTTGTCAGCAATGGGGGACAGCCATGAACTCTCCAAGTTTTTTTTAACACAGGTAGGTACCTGGAATGTGCTGCTAAGGAAGGTGGAAACCAGCTTGCAGGTGGCAGTTACTTTTGTATGGAAAGGGTCGGGCATGGCTTGAAGCATCATTGCGTGCTTACTGTTCTGGAACAGAGTCAGTTAATACACTACCTGGGAAACGCAACAGGAGAAAGAGCCAATGTCAAATGTACAAAGGAAGGTTACTCTGCCTTTCTTTAAACACCTGTTGGCCAAGGGCTGCCTGACACAGACAGCACCACGCACATTTGCACTTGTAAGACAAATGGCCATTTTCCCATAAAAATGTTTTCTCATCAGAAATGCTACTGATACTTCTAGACGGCTCTCTTCCTACTGCTGTAGGATAACTGATCCTCCCACACAATACCCAAGTCATGTGAAATAAAGGTAAAGCCTGGCTCCTATGAGTGCTGACTTGCTCTGGAGGAACTCAGCTTGCAACAGCCACCAAGACTTGACTCTCCCCTTAAAATGCAGTGTAAGCACAAGGAATGGAGTAGCAGCACTGCTCTGGCACTTCCAAAGCCAAGCAGGAACTGGCAGAGGAATCACATCTTGCCACCCCTACTTGCCTGACAGACAGCGTGACTTTCTTCACTCTGCCTTCACAGCCTCCCTTCCCCAGCACTGGGCAGCTGCTTGGGTTGACTGGTGGAAAAGGCTAGTGCTGCCCAAATGGCCAAAGGTTGGGCTGCAGACCCCAGGAGATTGCAAGACATTAAAAGCAAACAGCTGTGGTTGGGTCGGTTTGCTGTCAGGTTTCTGAGCCACAGTAGATCAGAGTTTTAGGCTTTCCTTTATATAGAGGCCAGCACACACTCTTTTTTCCTCATTTAACTGCTTTCGCGAGGAGCCAGGACTATTAAGTCCCATCAATCCAAGTCGCATCCTGGCTGAGCCAGCCTCTGTGTCTCAGCAGAGCTGCTGGGTGTGGCACAGGATAACCAAGCTGGCTCCTGAGGGGGTCAACAAGATGCTGTGCCAGCTCTGGCTCCCAGCCTGCCATGCTGGACCCAAGCAAGTCTTCATGTGGCCACTCGGACTTCACCACCAGATGCTCCTCAGGGATCTGGGTTCTGCAAGCCCCAAGAGCATGGCTTTGTAGAGTCTGAGTCCCATGCAAGGCACTGCACGGGACGGCAGAGAGAGCCAGAGGGCATAGCTGTGGTGCACCAGTGCTAACAAGCCCATCTGGGTTCAAGCTGACTCAGATGCCCTTCTCAAATTAATAATGCTTCAGGCTGGAGCGGTGGAAATACAATGCAGAATCATCTCTGTAGCCGAGCTGCTTTACGACACTGCAAATATTTTGTTCCAGCACTGCCAGGGAGGCGGCGTGCAGAGACAGGAGAGCAGTCATGGTTTGGCACTTGGGAGACCTTGCACTGAGGCAGGCAGGCAGAGTTTGTGTTACGAAACTGCACCCTTATCTTGCAATAGCCAAAAAAACCCGTTGTGACAACTGAAATCATTACAGATCCTCCTTCTCCCTATTCCCTCCTCCCCGAGGATCCAACTATCTGGTGACTGGCAGTGCATGCCACTGGAAGCCAAAAAACAACTCAAACCCTATGGTTCAAGAACACACAGTGTCCTGAAAAATTATTGAGATTATTTTATGAGTGGGATTTCCTGCTCAGTGTGTGTCTCTAGTTGCAATTAAACTCTGAATGCAAACTAAAGCACTTTAACCAAAATAGGTCAGAATGAACAAAAACTCTTCGACAACCGAGTTCGGCCTCACTTTTCACCTACAAGCAATGGACCCATGGGGTGGCTGGGAAGACTGGTCTGCCACCCACGTATGCTCTCACACCAAGACAGAAGAGGAGCCACATCTTGGGCAGACAGCAAGTACAGTGACCCTGCCTGCACATACTTCCATGGATGCCTGCAAGAAGCCTGCTGGCTTCTCAGCTGGCTTCTGTGGGCTTGCTGAGTGACTGGGAAAATCCAGATATATGGGCAGGGAAAGAGAAAAAGAGAGAGGAAAAAAGAAAGAAAGCAAGGAAGTTATACATAATTTCCAGCCTCTTTTCCATCGTTCCTACCTCTTTCCCTAGGTGAACACACTCACTGTGAATAGCCTAGTAACTAGAAGGTTTGACCTGTGTTCTCCATGCTGCTACAAGCATTTGTTCCAACACAGGACTGGTATGTGCAATCCCCTTGTTAACTACAGGTGAGCCACTCAGGATTTTTGCTCACTATTCTGAATTGTTTCTTTAGTTCTCCTTCTTAAGAACCGGCCACCACAAAGCATTTTCAAATATTTGCCATCCATGTAAAGACTTTGTTTGGTCTGGCTTTGCATTTTCTCTCTTTCTCTCTCATGCTTGACATGTTCCTCACCTTGTCCTGCTGCCCTTCCAGAGAACAGTTACTATGGCACTGAGTACAAGGCCAGTGATGCCATATGAGGCAGCACTGTAACAGTGGGGAGAACAAATGTTTGGAGACTGGACTACAACTCTATAGCAGAGTGACAGCTCAAGCACTTCTAAAACAACAGAGCAAACACAAGGACACAAGGGGCCAGGGAGCAGCCTGATGAAATGGCCTTTTTCTAATGGTTCTCAAAAGGACACACTTAAAAAAACATCCACAGATAAATTAGCAATTAGGTTCCCTACCACTACAGTTGCTTCTGCACTCCTGCGGAGACGGTTTTATTTGAAACACATCTCTTCATTTATATTTTAACACATTTCCACAAAGCCAAAAGTTCAAACTACCTCAAAAACCATCTGGGCTAAATCAGCCCAACCATCCGCCTCTTGCCGTTCCCACAAAAGCAGTGGGGCTGCTGCCAGGCCCTCCTGCTCTCTCGCTCCCTGCCACTGCCCACCCATCAGTCCCTCAGTCCCACCTCCCAAACAGCTTAGGTGTGAGGTGTGCGCATGTGCTGGGGCACACATGTTGTAAAGGGCATGTGGTCATGATCTCATGTAGATGCCCTTTTTTCACACTGGACAGGCAATTTTAAAAGAGTGCAAGGTTTCTTTCAGCAGCTCAATGACAAATCACCTTTAAGACATAAACAGACATAACCAATGGACTAGGTGAAGACAGCAGTCTGTCTGAATTTGCATATATTCTATTTTAAGCATCTAACACGAATGACCTGAATTGCCTGCGTAGAGACACCTGCCTCTCTACAATGAAGTTACTGGGAATTGCTGCTCTTAATGCTGTCCTCTGAATTGCATCCAAGTTGGATGCTTAAAGCAGATGGTATCAGCACATCTCCTAAGGTTTTGCTCTAAGTAGACAAACCCTAACCTCTTTTAAAATCAGTTACAGGAGTGCAGACCTAAAATCCAGGCAATCCAGGGGCTGGAGGGACCCTCTGCAGAATCCCCTTACGCCAGAGTGGTCCAAATAGCTGATGAGAGAACAGCCATGAGGACTTCTGACAAAAGCTCTAGGTCACTTCTTCCATTTATTTGCTTTTACTTCAGCTAACCAACGTAAACTAAAGAAGGTCAACCCAGTACAGAAAAACAAACCTCACGGGGAAAATGGAGGCCAGCCAAGGAAGAGGGTAGAAGTCATGAAATGGCAACCTGCCCTCTGCGTCAGTGTTGGTGCCAGGGGTGGATGGTGTGACAGTGGATGTTCTCAGAACCAGGGCTGTTAGACAAGAAGCTGAACAATATTTCTGATCACCTATGATTATGGATCATGCAAGTTTTCCCCATAATATTCTGCCCTGCAGTACTGGCCAGATTAGGGTACCAATAGATAATTCTGTTTGCTACAGTTTCCTCAGCAGTTTCAGTCAGACACAGCAGTCTTCCTTGCTTTCTTGACCCTAGGTCCAGTTTCCTCTGATAGGAATGGGTATTAAGGTTCCTGCAAATACAAAGCTTTATACAATCTCCCAGAATTTTTAATCCCTGCAATTATTAGGAATATATTTACATACTGTCATTATCAAATTTTGTGTGGTTTTTTTGGCTACATTTGTCACAAAATATAAAAATTCTGCCTTATAAGAGATCTAAGGATTTCCTTTCCTCAGCTTAGCATAAACTATACATGGTGATGTTTGCTTCTGTAGATATGTGGTAGGAATCCTGTTAGCACTTATGTATGCCTCCCTAGATACTTATTCCATGCTTTAATTAACCCTAGGATTTGAGTCTTCATGAGAAAATTATCAAGTAGGGCCACTGTACTGTGATTTAACCACTCAGCCAGAGGGAGACAAGGATATTTTATTTTCAAAATGACAAAGGATATGCCAACAACCTCTCAGCTACGGTAGTTCACTGGCAGTCATGGCACCATGATAAAACCAAAGTCTCTGAAGATAGCGCCATGACATAAGTAGTTGAAGAGCTAAAATTGATAAGCATGTCCAGTCTGTTTTGTTGCACGCAATGTAAGGATACCAAGGGAAGTTTGCCATATATATCTGACAGAGCGCTTTTATAACCAGAAGCTGGCATTTTATAATCACAGGTTGGCACACACTACAAGGGAAACTGATGTGCAGAGCTCATCTGTTATTTGAGATAATCATTAAGCTGCCACAAATTCTAGAACAGCTAAGCATCTATTTGAGAGCAATTCTGTAGTCTGGCAGGTAAAGTGGGACTGGAGCAAAGAGGCCACCAGCTAGGTGAGATCCCAGGATCACCCCTGATCTCTCCCTAATTCTCTTCCCACCAATTATGAGGTGGAGCAGCTCCATCGCCTCCTCCCAGGCCCTGGTGACAGAAGAAGCAGCAGTGGTACCACCCACCATGGAGTCAGGACAAAGCAGGGAGGAGCACCCATCTCTGTGGGATTCCTGCTGCTAACCGGGGCTGTAAGCCCCAGTAGCCAGCTGACAGTGTGCTTAGGTGGCGTTTAGGCTACCTGGAACACCACTGAATAGATAATGCACACTTCACCATCTGGAGCTTTCCTCCTCAATCACAAATCCCAGAAATCATATTTAAAAGAAAAAAAAATCCACACATTTTTTTTTCCCATATGCTACTGGGACCTGACTGCCTATCTGAAGCTGAACCTTCCTACAGGTCACGGCTGCAGGTTTCCAGAAGACAGGGAAAGAACCAGATGGGTGGTTCAGCTGGTAGGTGAAGGAAACACTGTCCAAACACCATGGCAACAAGAACAGATTCCTACCTATCTGCTTTAATACATGTCCTCTTCCCAAGCTTTCTGCCATGTTACCCTGCTGCCAGGCAGCATGTGTATTCTGCTATGGGGCTGCAACAGCATGCATCCCCGAATGCCATGGAAGTTGTTTTGCCCTCAAGCAACAGAAATCTGCATGGGATTTTGCTTAACAAGGCTTTTCACTGTAAAGAATCACAGTATTTACAAGAACACTTCTTAAAAGATACAATGAACTTTTTTTTTAAAATTACTTCTCCAACTTTCAAGTATGCTATTATTATGCAATATGTAAAATGACTTCAAATAAAACAATTCTATAAATAAATATATTCTTTTCTTTGATTTATGGTTTAAATGACATTTTGTTCTGTTTGTGCAGCTTTTTAATATAAAAGCAGAAGAGTGAAAGTAGTAATAGAATAAAAGTAACACAGAAAAGAGATTAAGGGAAATGCATTAAGTTAAACTATTTTTAACTCTTACTTTAATATTTGATTACACTTCATGGCCCATTTACATTTTTGAAGTAAGGAAAAAAGTAAGATTTTGCTGCAATTTTACAGATTGCTTTATTATTTTACCCTAAATATTTTTACTTACAATGATTTGCCAATAGCCATCTTTTGTCCTTTTAAGCAACTTGCCTAAATAAGTTTGGAAGATTAGCAGGAAGCAGTAATGTGTCCAAGATACTTCCATCTCCTCACTGCTCTTGCTGAGCCAACTGTTTCCCTCTATGTTTCCGCTAACACAGGGAGAAGAGCTCCAGCATTGTGGAGAGGATCCAAGCTCACATTCAGTCATGAACTTACACAGATTAAACCTTACCTTACCTGGTCCACCACATTACTGTCTGTGCTGGCTCAAGGCAGTCTCCACCTGCATGAACCAAGCACAGGTAAGACTATGTGCAAAAGCCTAAATTTCCTACCATTTAATCTATCCTATTTTGCAGAGTACATCTCCATCACCTGTTTGACTTCAAGCAGGCAAATCAGATGTAAACTCCCTCTTTAAAGGTCCTGCATCACATCTAACAAAGCCAATATCTCTGAACAGACTCACTGCCAGAGGTCACTGTGCTCCCATGCAGGGGGGACCCAAAGATGGTGGTGTCAAACACAAGTGAGGCTCACAGAGCTGCCAAAATTTAGCTGGTTCCTGTGCCCTTGCTCTGCTGCATGGAAAAAACTGCTTTTGAATCCAATGAGTCCAAATAAGCACATTCGTAAGCCTTGAGAGGACTGGAAACCAATAAATCTTGCATTGACAGAGATGCAACTATTTTAAATAAAAATAACTCTTGATTTGCATTTATGGGCCTATTTGCATTTTTTTTAATTCATGCACTGGGATGTAGTGGTTTCTGTCTCCTTAAATCTCTTTGAAAGCATGTTAATGTGTCTTCTTTTTAATTTAGCGAAACCAAAACTGGACAGATTCAGGAAATATATTACTACTCAGAAAGAAGCGACGTGAGCTAAATAGGGCACTATCAGCAACAATTACAATAATGTGTAAACATAACTGCATCTATCTGTTATTAGCATGAAAGGTAAGCATGAGGAACAGCACTGTGAAGAATGTAAAAGCCTTTCTAGAGAAATCTTTAATGAAAATGTGATTATAAACAGTGGGTAAACCACAATGCTGGTTTTTACACAACTTTAACCAAAGTAAGCCTGACTCTTCTGTTGGGAGTATCCTGAAGTACATGGCTTTATATAGGGAACAAAAGGAAAGATGGAAGAAGACAATGACAGAGGTGATCTGAAATTGTCGACTGTTGTAAACTGACAACCATTTCAGTGAATTCTGTCATTGTGCAGTATATGAAACACTGCTCAGTGTTCAATTGAGGGCACTGCAATGGTACATCTCACTGCCTTCATCTGGCCATACAAATAATTACTACACATGACAACGTCCAAAAAGCTCCAAGTGTAAGTTAGAACCTGTTCATAATATCCACACCTATTTTCCTTGTTTACATGTAAAATGTTCCGCAGGAAATGGAAATGCATCCTGGCTGCAATTAGGCAGGTTGGATGCCTCATCAACTCAGATGGTTGAACAGGGTTCCAGCCTCAGTTGCAACCAGTATGTTGCAATCTTCAGACATGAAGCCTGAAACGGACTCCAGAATTATAGTAACAACTCTATTCCCAAATCTAAAATGGGCAAGTGCTTTCACATCTGTCTCTTCAAGCCATATGTGGTGGGCTCAACTGGAGACCTTTTTCTGTATTTACATCTTTTTCCCTGTGCATGGCTCTGCAGGGGAAGGGACCACTGTCTTAGTTTGAGAGAAAACTAAGATATAAATGTTGGCCAAGAAATAAAAAATAATCCCTCTCCTTAAATTTAGGA
>JAWWTY010000077.1:108467153-108558182 GCA_035222235.1 Margarornis squamiger | reverse complement strand
TTAAATCCGTTCTACCAGTTTTTAAGGCGTTGGCTCCAAAGCTCTTGGAAGGAATTCTGAGTTTAAAACTATAACAACCACCCAGTTTTGACAATTTATGAACTGCCACATATTATAGCAATAATCAGGCCCATACTTTTCCCTGAAAAGAAAAAAATTAATTTCTGGCTTAAGTTATGGATAAGGTTCAAACCACAAGTGGCTAATCGCCCTTGCCCTTTCCTCTGATCCCTTGACTAGGCTAAAACTCAGAATTCAAATGGAAGAATGAACCTCAAGCCTTTAAATTTTGGGCTGAAAAGCATATACACGACTTCCAACCATAGCATAACAGATGAAAAATAGGGAGGGGTTTGATTTGATTGCATAGGAAAATCAGCACAGACATCTGGGAAGCCAGATCTCCCAGTGCCGTGACACATTTCACCTATAGCTGTCCTAAAACGTACCACTGTATGCTACTATCTTCTTTCACTGTGGGTCAGTTGTCTGATCAATGAGCTGTATCTAATCATGTCTCACTTCATCCTTAAATTTCCCACTCCAGTTCTAGTAAAAGATGCATGCCAGTGTGAATGCACTACCAAACCCCATTAAATTTTTCCCCTTCTGCCTCTGCTTCAAGAAATCATCTTTTATTTCATGTGTACCTTGCACACGCCAAGACAGGCTAGGACCCCAGTACTCACTTCCTCACACGTGAGAGACACTGAAATTTCCTGACTGTGGAAGGGAGTTTGAAGACATGCTGACCTATTCCCTTCCAGATCCAGCCTAAAGACAGAGGAGCTTCTAGTCCCCAGGCTAGCACTGTGGAAGCCAGTACCTTGACTCCTATTTTCCTGGTACACAGATGTACAAGGCATAGTGGCATTTCTGCATTGCATCCTCCCCATGCTCATTCCTAATCTTGCCTTTCTTCCAGGTGTAAATCAACTCTCTGCTACTATTCACCTGCAGTGGAAGCTCTAAAATGCCCCTAAAAGATCCTATAAGTCCTGTATTTATCCTGAGCTTTGTGAAATACATGTCTCATTAGTCAGCTTTGAACAACTTAAAAGCAGTGTCTGTCCTCATCCCACTGTAGAACTTCAGCTCATTCTTCTTCCTAAAGCATCTCTTCAGCAATTTTGAACAAAAAACCTGGATGTTTGTATAATGGGGAGAGGACTTTCATAATATACAAGAATCCTGTTGCATTTTGACCTGCAAGCAGAAACAATGGAACCTTTCAGGTGACTCAAAGCTGCCCATTTTCAGGGATGATTCTCCACATCAAGCACTGCAGTAGAAAACCCTCTATGACCTGAAGAGTTAAGTGCACTCTGGCCCAGGAAATGGAGGTGGCTACCCTTTCAGGATTCAAGCACATAGAAATGACTGAAGAATTACACTGTGGACCTACAAATTAAGCACTTGCGTAAATATAGACAATCTTGACATTAACCTTATCTATCTTTACAGATAATATTAACATATCTACAGATAAATGCTGGGGGAAGATAGCTAGGAATTTGTATGAGAAGCAATCAAGTTGAATACAGCTGCAACTGATTGAGCCAGTTTTAATTTAACTAGTACTGAGCCAGTCAGCACTTGGGAGCAAGAATGCAAATAAAGTGTTTGCATGTCCTACAAAACAGAGAGCTGGTCTCCTGGGCATCCCAGGCCTCCTGGACACCTGTCCTGTCCAGCCAGGGCAGCAGCCACTACATAAAGTGCAGCCCTGCTGAAGTGCCTGCAGATCATAGAGCAATCACAGCCAGTGTGAGTGTGACGGGTCATTCAACTATGGTAAAAAGATGCATAATGAAAGAGATATGGACTCTTGCATTTTAAAATGAAAGCTTTTTGTGATGGGAAAAGCAATGCCCAAAATTCAAACCACATAGAGCAATGTATTTATCTCATTATATGTATGAGAAGGGACAAATAGAAAGGGCACCAGGTTGCTCTTACGCCACAGCTTAAGCAATGTGAATCTATATCCATCCTGACTGTTCACTGGTAGCATTGGTCCATCAGCCCTGTTTGCTTTGCCTACAATGGGTTCTCACTATGACAAACTTTTCAGAGAAACTGTAATTTGAGTTTTCAAAGGATTTGTCTGTGAGCAAGGTCCACTTTTACCTTGAAAATACCATAGTAAACCAATTAGTTAAAAATCAAAGCTACTGATGTTCAGGGGAAACTGTGGATTTCTCTACTTTTACTTACTCCTTTAAACATTCTGCTCCTGAACTTGCCCCACCTGACACCAAAATTGTTGTTTTTCTCCAGTTCAGCAGCAGTAAGGTTGTTCTCCATATGAAAATTATTTTAATAGTAAAACACGCCAGACACTTTGCATAAATACTTTAAATGAAATGTGGCTTTGAAATTAAAGCCAGTTATAATGTATATTTTAGTATCACTGAAAACATTTTATTTTAAAAATTGTTCCAGCAAGGGACAAGAGGCAAGCTGCAAAGTCTTAAGGAATAGAGTAAAAGCAACATGATTCATAACTGGGTATATTACTTTTGGTTTATAGCAGGAAATTGGTTTTAGAAAAAAAAATTGCAAAAGAACACGTTAGAAGTCATTTGTACTCAACAGCATTTGCAATACATACTTAAAATTAGTAGCTGAGTGTGGGGGGAACTTTTCAGTTTGGTGTCATTCTTTATATATGCTGGCCTAACAGTGGACTCAGATTCTCTTGAGCTGGAGGAATGAGTGGGGAGGTGTACCCAGGACTTGCCTCCAGCATCCTGATTTCTCACCACACAGATGCAAAGTAAAGGAGTAGTTTCTGAGACTATGCTAGGCACCTGGGTACTGTACCTTGTCTGCAGAGAGTAAATGCCTCAAAGACAGTGCATCGGAAAGCCCATGTAGCTCTGACTTTCCAAATGGGAAGCTCACCTAGGAGTTCTGCTTGGTCCATTTATCTCGCTTAGCACAGTTGGCAGGAAGTAGAATGAATCAACTGAGAGAAGGGCAATCAGGACTACTCTCTCCTTTGCGTAGTCAGCCCACTCCCGGCACTCTTTGGAGCTCAGTACTGCAATCTCTGTTCCCCTTGAGGGCATTTCAAAATCTTTGTTCAGTTCCTGATGTATTCTCCTGTGAGGTCAGTTTAAACTTCCATTCTCCCCAGCAGTGATTAACTTCACTTAACTTTTGCTACAGCTAAATCCAGTACTGGTACCTTAAATAAATGCGGGAGGGTCTTTTTTATTTCTCCCTCCTTTTTTTTTTTTTTTTTTAATGAGACTGCTGAAAACAAATAGAAAGCAATCAAAGGAAAGATAATTGAAATCAGCTTATCTGCTCAGACACTGCAACAAGCATTGCTCACAAAGTTCAGAACTTGCACATGAAATACAAGAACACTTCTTACAATATAGTGTGAAAAGCCAAGTTGGCTGGGACTTTTTCCAATATAGAATCGTGAGTTAGAAGAGACCTTAAATATCACCTATTTCCAACCACCATCCCATGGGCAGGGACACTTCTCATTAGGCGAGGCTGTTTACATCCCCATCCAACCTGGCCTTGAACACTTCCATGAATGGGGCACTCATAGCTTCTATGGGCAATCTGTTCCAGTGCCTCAACATCCTCATAATAAAGAATTTTCTTCCTTTTATCCAACCTAACATCAGTTTAAAGCCATTGCCCCCTGTCCTTTCACTTTTCACTTTGTCCTTATACAAAGTCTCTCTCCAGCTTCCTTGTACACTCCCTTCACATATGGAAAGGCTGCAATAAGGACACCCTGTCTTATTCTTCTCAAAGATGAAGAGCCCCAACTACCTTGGCCTGTCTTCATAAGAGAGGTGCTCCATCCTTTCGAATCGTCTTTGTGGCTCTCTGGATTTTCTCCAGTGGGTCAATGTTCTTCCTGTGTTGGGGATCCCAGAAATGGATGCAATACTCAGACGGAGTCTCACAAGAGCAGAGTAGAGAGGCAGAATCACCTCCCTTGACCTGCTGGCCACACTGCTTTTGAGGCAGGTCAGGATATGATTGGCTTTCTGATGCAAGCGCACATGGCTGGTTCATGTCCAGACTCTCATCTACCAACACCCTCAACTCCTCCTCCTCTGGGTGGCTCTCAACCCATTCTCTGCCCAGTCTGCATTTGCATTTGGGATTGCCCTGACCATGGTGCAGAGCCTTGCACTTGGATTTTTTGAACTTCATGAGGTTTACACAGACCCATCTCTCAAGTCTGTCAATATCCCTTTGGATGGCATTCCTTCCCTCCAGCACGTTGGTCACACCACACAGCTTGGTGTCATCAGCAAACTTGCTGAGGGTGCACTCGATCCCACTGTCCATCTTGCCAACAAAGATGCTGAGCAGTGTCAGTCCCCATACTGACCCCTGAATGCCACAAATCACTGCTCTCCACTTGGACATCAAGCGATTTACACCAACAATTTGAGTATGGTCATACAGCCAATTCCACTGAGAGGTCTATCCATCAAATACAACCTTTTTTCCCTTTTTAAAAATGGGGGTTATGTTTCCCCTTTTCCAGTCAATGGGAACTTCACAAGACTGTTGTGATCTATCAGACATGATAAATGGTGGTTTAGCCATGTCATCTGCCAGTTCCCTCAGAACTCACAGACTGATCTCATCAGGTCACATGGAATTCTGCACCTTCAGATTCCTTTGATGGTCTCAAACCTGATTTTTTTCTACAGCAGATGGTTCTTCATTTTCCCAGTCTCTCCTTTTACTTTCTATGACTTGGGCAGTGTAGGAGGAGCCCTTGCTGGTAAAAATTAAGCAAAAAAATGTAGCTGAGTACCTCAGTCTTCTCTATGTCCCAGCCAGGTCCCTTGTTTCCTTCTGGAGAGGGCCCACATTTTTCCTAGTCTTTTTATCACAGACATAACTATAGAAGGTTTTCTTGTTGTCTTTGATGTTCCTGGTGAGATATAATTCTATCAGGTCTTTATCTTTCCCAACCTTATCCCTGGCTGCTCAGAAAATTTATCTGCATTCCTCCCAGGCTATCTATCTTCTGTAGGCTTCCTTTTTGTGTTTGAGTTTGTCTGGAAACTCCTTGTTCATCCACGAAGGCCTCCTGGTATTTTTGCCTGACTTCCTCTTTGTTGGGATGCATTGCCACTGAGCTTGGAGATGATCCTTGAATATCAACCAGCTTTCTTGGGCTTCTCTTCCCTCCAGGGCTTCATCCCACAGAATTCTAGCAAGTAGATCACTGAAGAGGCCAAAACCTGCTCTCCTGAAGTCCAGGCTAGTGAGCTTGCTGTGCATCCTCCTTGCTGCCCTAAGGATCTTGAACTCCACCATTTCTTGGTCACCGCAGCCAGGACTGGCTTTGCACTTCACATTTCCCATCAGACTCTCTTTTTTGGTGAGAACAAGGTCCCCCAGAACACCTCTCCTTGTTGGCTTCTCTGTCACCTGGAGAAGGAAGTTATCATCAATGCATTCCAGGAACCTTCTGGAACGCTTATGCCCTCTGTTGTCCTTCCAACAGATATCCTGATAGTTGAAGTCTCCCATGAGGACCAGGGCTTCTTAACATGAGGCTGCTCCTGACTGCCTGTAGAGGGTCTCATACCCCTTTCTGGTCAAGGGGCCTGTAGCAGACCCCCACTATGAAGTCACCTGTCCCTATCCTCCCTTTAATCCTGACTCATGAGCTCTCAGCTCCTCATTCACCCCCAGAGCTCCATGCACTCCAGCTGGTCGTTGACATAGAGGGTGACACTGCCTCCTTGTCTCCCCTGCCTGTTCTTCTTAAAGAGACTGTATCCCTCCATTCCAACACTCCAGTCATAGGAGCCATCCCACCATGTCTCCATTATCCTAACAAAATCCTAGCCCCACAGGTGTGCACACATCTCTTGTTTATTCCCCATAGTACATGTGTTTGCATAGAGGCATTTCAGTTGGGCCCCCGACACAGACGACTTACTGGCTGAGTGGCTGGAATTCCTTTGTGCTGCTGTTCAAGTGCTCTCCTGTTGACCTCTGATCCCTCTCCATGCTCTCAACATCTGTTGCTGGCCCTGGCATCAAACTCGTAGGAGTGGGATGGATTTAAGTTCCCCTCCCCCAGCAGTATGTAAGAAGAAAATGCTGATTTATCAAATGCAACACCCATCATCTGCATACCTTGGTTTTGATAACAATTTTTATGTAAAGGTTTTTCAGGTCTGAGGGAGAATTTTTCAAAGCCTGAAAAAGGCTCACACACACCCAGCAGTTAGAACTCCACCTGTGATTAAGAACATAGATGCTAGCTCCGTCACCATAGCTCAGGAGCCTTGAAACTGAATGTCACCAGGAAAAGCTATCCTCCTAACATCTGGGCTGCTACAGTGTATGTGTGTGGGAATCCATCTCTGCATATTTGAAAATAACTTAGTTTTTAACCAATGGTTAATGAAAAAAACCACAATACTATCAGCACTGGCAGATTTCAACATGAAGAGTACAATACTGTGTACACTTCTGGTAACAACACACTTCCCTAACTCCTTCCTTCCTCCTTACACAGAGCCACCCTCTCCAAACTGGTACAGCCTTGTAACTATGCTGATTCCCTTCACTTTTCACATTCTTTTGCAATCATACTTAAAAAATTGTCCAGGCAAATTGAAACAAAGATCATATTCATAAGGATTGCATTATCCTACTAATTTGTAATCTGGGAGACTCTGGCTTAATTCCCTGTTTGTTCTCAACTCAGTTCCCGGTCTATAAAACAAGACTAATAGCCCATCATCTCACAGCATTTTTCTGGGGACACAGACATTTATGAGCCTGATGTGATAATAAGATCACACAGACCAAGTGCTTAGAAATACCCAAGACATGCCTTTGTTGCCAGACCACTCCTGGTAGCACTGTCCAGACTATAACCAAACAGGCTCAGCACAGGCCTGATAGAGAAGGACTACCTACCTGTCCCTCTGAGCCCCAGATCAATGTTACACCAGTGAGGAGAATGAGCAAGCCAGACCACACAGTGATAGTTGGGAGAAAGAGCAGCTTCTGGGAAGGGGGGTCGCTTGGGACACCAGAAGACATTAGGGAGGAGGAAGGAAGAAGAAGGCTGAGGAACAGGTAAAGACACAGCAGAGGCAAATGAGGATGAAAACAGACAGGAGAAGGTGTTAGCAGCTATAAAGGGAACTTTCTTGCAAGACACATGTGCCTCACCTATGAATCATAACTGTTATTAACCATCATGAATTCATGCTCATATTAACCTAATGGTAGTTTCTGAAGCTGCACAGGAAATCCAGCCTGGAGTCAGTTCACGTTTTAATGAAGATTTTTCTCAGAATTTTGACTTCATATATTCCTTGTGTCTTGTAACAACATTGGCAGTAGCAGCTCAAAGCAGCCTGAGTACTTCACATCTCTCACTCCATGCAAACACGCAGAAGGACAACTGAATTATCTCACATAACACACATGCTACATCTCCTTTCAGTGTAGCTGCACAGTGTAGAATACCTTTCCTTCTTAACCAAAGACATTACTCCCTCCACCGGGACCAACATAAAGATTATCTATGAAGAGCATGAGGGAAATATTGATCAGTTGATTCACTCACTCACTCACTCACTCACTCACTCACTCACTCACTCACTCACTCACGTGATGCACCAGATATCCTGAACACTCAATCCTTACTATTTCATCAGTTATACCTGTTAACCTCTCCCTAAACTGTCACATAAATAAGCAGACAATAGCAACGAGTATTTTGCAACATCCCTCAGATGTCACTGCTCTTTGTAAAAACATAAAAGACTGCACACAAAGGCTGAGTTGTAGACGAGGACTCCTTCTTTCTCTCCCTAACTCAGACAGTATAAAAGCTTTCAAACATTTCTTCCCTGAACATGAAAAGGAAAAAGCAGCTGTTTTTTGGGAGGCTGTTCATAGAAGTCAGGCAGAAACATATAGCACTCCCTGTCTCTCGCACATCAGAGTCAGGGCAGAGTCTAATAATGGAGCAATAAGTCAAGTGAGCCAAAAGTATAAGCATCCCACCAGCTCCCTAAAGCAACTGCACCAGTTTTCATCCTTCTTCCTAATAGTGCTTAACCCTCACCCAAGTGACATGAAAGGCATCATCTTCTGATGAAGGCAAGAATTTCCCAAGCAATTCACCCAGGTACGTACTATGACTACTAGTTACAGATATAATGTGTGTGTGTATCTGTGTGTGTGTGAGAGAGAGAGAGAAACCTCTTTCTTGTTTATTTTGACAGCTTGAAAAATTTATTTACTAGAACAATAAATACAGCTCTGACATTGTTGTACAGCCCTTCTAAACAGTAGAGGATTTTGTAGTAATTTCCAGCACCTTATTAAAATTTCCAATCCAATCACCTCAAGAATGAAATGGTAAGACATGAATCGAAAGCGCATTTCACCAAGCAGAGACCTTCAGATAAAATTTCTAAACTGAGCAGCTAGAAACACCCTTGGGAAAATCTCTGCTTACTGTCAATAGTTTTATTTGTTTCTTTTTGGACGTTGTATTTTTCACTAGCTACTGAACACCTCAGTCTTTCAAATATAGAGCAAAATAGCACTCACCAATATTTTTACAGACCAGGCTTCCCCTCGCCCCAACTCTCAGAGTTCCAAATTCTGTTCAGAGACATGTTATTACATTCTTGTTATTTCCACTAAGGCCTTAAAACTACACTAATCTCTGGCTACAGAGTGAAAGCAAAACGATGATTCTTCTCTGAAAATCAAAGGCACTTGGCTGCAGGACCTGCTGCACCAATGCACACCCAGAGACAAGTGGACCCAGCTCCTTAATCACAGCAGTATAAACACAGTAATTTTACCGCTGGATGTTTCTGTATCAGCACAACTGAGCCAACTGGCTGCTAACTTCCAAAGTGAGTATTTTCTAAAGATGAAGTAAGTCAGAATAAAAATGTCTATGCTTACTAGTCTGGACAATTAACTTCCTAAGGAAAATCCCTTATAAATGTGGGATGAAGAGTGAGAAACAAACCACTGGTACATAAAATTTTGTACCATCAGGGCGGTAGTGCTGAGACACACTGAATTATGCATAATGCTGAGGGTTAGCATTCTTACATCAAGGAAAAAAATAATCTTTAAATGAAAGCACACATTTCTGTGCTGGTTTTAAGACCCAGGACAAGATGAAGCAAAAGCTGTTCGCTTGTTTTTAGTTTTTTTTCCTCAGAGTGATCCTCCTGCTGATGCTAGGATGCCATGACCAGTGAAGCAGCTTGTGACTGACAGGTCACTCAGCAGCACAAGACTAACCTGCAGCCGAGACTGTCACACAAGCACAATGGTGTCAAATTCGCCTCAGCATACAACACACTGCGTATGTTGGCTTGACACCATACATAGGAGGTCATGCTGTCAGTGCTTTTTGAGTGGCTCTAAGCCTGCAGAGCAGGGATCAGTGTTTTGCCACCTTCTCCCCTGGTGTGAGGTGTTAGGTGCCCCAAAGCTGTCTCTGGGAGCCAAAAGCCTGATGTGCTGTACTGTCAAACAGCAGCTGGGGAGAAGGTGGCCAACACTTGCATAAGGATGCCATCAATGTCACTTGCCTTCTTTAGCACACTATAGATGTGGCCTTTTGGTTTTTACTCTTGATTGGATACATGTTCCTAGGTGACAGAAATTATCTGAAGGCTTTTCCATTAATTGCATCCCGATCGCTGGAAATGGCAGAGGGCAAGTCTCCATGATGCAGCGTATAGTGTTTGTGTGGACAGGTTTTGGTTAGAGGGTGGGCTACAGGGGTGGGTTCTGTAAGAATCTGCTAGAAGCTCCTCACTCATGTCCAATGGAGTCAATGCCAGCCAGTTCCAAGCTGGACGCGCTGCCAGCCATGTCTGAGCCCCCCTGCGACACTGGTAGCACCAACAACAATCACAGAGGGAGAAAGGAACGAGAATATATGAGAGAAACAACCCTGCAGACACCAAGGTCAGTGAGGAAGGGGAGGGAGGAGGGGCTTCAAGTATCACAGCAGATATTCTCCTGCAGCCTGTGGTGAAGACCATGGTGAGTCAGGCTGGAGGGCCGTGGTGGAACAGATCCAGCTGCAAGTCCCCCCTGCAGCCTGTGGAGGACCCCACACTATAGCAAGTCAGTGCTCAAAGGACGATGTGACTCTCTGGGAAGCCCACGGTGGACCAGACTCCTGGCAGAACCTGTGGCCCCATGGAAAAAGGAGCCCACACTGGAACAAGACGGCTGGTGGGACTTGTGAACCCATGGGGAATCCACGGTGGGACAGTTCATGAAGAACTGCAGCTGGTGGGAAGGACTCACATTGAAGCTCACAAAGAACTGTCTTCCATGTGAGGGACCCCATACTGGAGCATGGGAAGAGTTTGATAAGTCCTCTCCCAGAGGAGGAAGAATCAGCAGATACGTGTGAATTGACTGCAGCCCCTATTTCCTGCTCCCCCTGAGCTCCTTGGGGGAGGAGGTAGAGAAAAATGGAAAGTTGAGTGTAGGAAAAGAGAGGGATAGGTGTTTTTAAGATTTGGTTTTATTTCTCACTATCCTACTCTGATGTGATTGTTAATAAATGTCTGTTTTGCCTGTGACAGTAGCTGCTGAGTGATCTCTCTCTGTCCTTATCTCAACCCATGAGCTTTTTGTTCTAATTTTTTTCCCTGCCCAGCTGAGGAGGGGACTCATTGAGTAGCTTTGGTGGGCACCTGGAGTGCAGCCAGGGTCAACCCACCACATGGAGTGCTCCCTCCTATGTCCATGACTGTGACAGCAACTTGCTCTGGTACCATCTGCCTATGGCCTGGGAAATGTTACAGAAACAGATACATCCACAGTGAATTTTAAGGTCCAGCTTTGTTCAGTCAGGCCTAGGTAGCCCTGAGTGCAGCATATCAAACTCTACCAGTTCCTTTGTATTTTGCTGTGGAGAAAAAATGGAGAGGAAAAGTACCACTTAGAAGAGAGACTGACAAGTCTGGTCATGAAGGCTGGGGACATTCACACCACCCTGTGACCACACTCCAATGCTGTTAAATGACCTCATCTCTGACCTGGGAAGTCATCATGCCACAGTCAACTCTGTGATATAAAAATACTTTGAATGACCATCAGCATATTTTCCCCACCTCTGGCACCCTGATGGATACATGTACAACACCTCAGGGCTGTTTGCAAGTTCTTACATCCACAATGTGCACAGCTGTACATCACTGCTAATCCAGCAGCAGATTTGCTGTAGAAGCTTTCTGGGAGCCAAATGGATAAAGGAGCTGACACAGCTGTGAGGATGGTGGCACGAGGAGGAGGGCTGAGGAGTGTGTGCAGAAGGGATCTGCCACTGACAGTGTAGTAACATAGTCCCACAGCCCCCAAAAGCTGTGCTGTCAGTCCAAAGCAGCTTTTCTCCCTGCTTATCAAGTGGAGAATATGACATCTGTCTTGGGATGCTCCCTTGACTGTTAGAAACTGTCATACACCCCGAGCTGATGTTTCAGGCTGTGCTGCCTGACAAACTTCCCCACGGATAGAAAAACAAATCCTTTCTTTCCCCTCTGCCAGGTGACTTCTTGTTTTCCTTGTTTTAAAGGAAAAAAAGGAATTCTTGTTCTTCTGCTGATTAAGATACCTGGTATTCAGCAGGAACTCGTTTGTTCTGGGGAAGCAGGAAGGGCTTGGGTTAAGCTTACTACGTTTTAGCCCAGCTCAAAATACAAAGGATGCCTCTTCAAAAGCTGAAGCTGTGTACAGCCTCTCTCAGAGAGTGGATCCGGTGCTTTCACATAGTACTGCGTGTTTCCCAGGAAGGCTGCACCTATTGTGACTGCTAGGAGGTTCATCAGCTAAGGTATGAAATCAGGACTATTTTTAGAAAAATACAGGCTGGTGGAGGAGGCAGCGTGCGATCAGAGATGCAAAAGCCTTTCTTGGCAATGCATCTTGACTCCACAGGGCTTAAAGGATATGGCTGTAACAAGATGTTTTTATGCACAAAAAAAGGAAAAAATCTGGCTCAGCCTACAGCCCTATTTTCCATGGTATTTTCCTCTTCTCCTTCTATGGTCCAGTTTGATACTCTGCTCAGTGAGCAGCTAATGCATGGCTCCCTTGGTTTCAGAAGCAAACAGTCCAGCAATATTCACTTGTAAAAGCAATTTGCATTTTCTAGGCACTAGTTGGTGGAAAATCCTAGCAGGACTGCCTTGGATAGTTTCAAATTACCTTTCTCACAAGGAACAATTTCTCATTTGCCCTTTGATAGAAAAACCTTCCTTACCTGTTATTAAAATCTGCATGCTGCAAGGGTCTCTGCTGTATGATCCCACTTCCACAAACGGGAAAAAAACCAGCAGAAGGTAATAAATCCATTAGCTAAAATCATGCACTGCCAGTGAAAGCTCACAGTTCCCTGCAAAGTGATTCTGAAAGTCCTTCTTGCCATCCATCCAGAAGAAGCCAAGCCTGAAAAAAGCAGGCTTCTGCTGTACAGGTGATTGACATTAAGCTTGAAAATAGTCCATCAAAACCTAGTCTCTGCTTTTAATATAAAGTTGAATAAGTTATAAACCGTGTGGCTTGTGAGCTAATTTCAGGCACTAAAAGACTGAATTTTCTCATTATCAGACAAAAATGCATGTTTCCGTTGCACAGAGTACTGAGCTTTCAGGAGTATCTCAGGAGGTTAATTTGCACCAAATTCCTGTTACAAGCTTGGTTTGGGCAAACATTTTAGACATGGCCCATCAAACAAGCCCCTAACTCTTCCCAAATCTGAACGTGTATGGTGGCCATGCATAAAAAGATTTAGTCACTGTCTCTCCACCACAGTAGAGACCATTCAGATTTTCATTCCTAGCTAAGCCATTGGTTAAGGCAACAAAACCTCTCTTTTTTTTTCAGGCACAAATGCTCCTTTCAAAGCTAAACTTGCACATCCCATCTAGATGACATACAACAGGCCCAACAGTTTCCAGCACTCGCTCTTTGCAATTTGAGATGCTATATCATTCTGATATCCTGAAGACTAACCTTCTGCCTTACAAAGGGCCAACAGGTTTGAAAAGGGTGCCATGGCAAGTTATTTCCACATTGAAAATCCTGGTTTTGGTATTTTCCTGTTTGTTTGTTTGGCTCAATGATTCAAGTGCTAGGAATACAGGGAGAAATGTGAAAAGAAAATGCTGCCCAAACAGAAACTTGAAGCTTAAAATTCAGCACTGAATTGCAAAAATAAACAAGCTGGGAAACAATGCAAAGTCAAATATAATTTGCTTGTTATTTCTACCTAATATATTTTTCTGCAGTTTTTCTGGCCATATATATATACATAAAGACAGAGTAATACATTGATGCATGGTAGCCAAATCCCATTTAATTAGCCCCTCTATGCATCAGAAGAAGCTGAAGTCAGAGTGCTTTACATTGGAGGCTTTTTAAATAAATCAGTTAGAAAGTAGACATGCAATACAACTTTTATCCTCTACTATGTAAAATCAAGAATAACTTTTATTCTACAAGCAAGAGTGGAACTTCAGCTATATAAAATATTCACCTTACTTCAACAAAACCAAAGGATTGCACTTTAAGAAGATTCCAGGGGAAACATCTTGGTATAAATTATAGTGTTCTCCTTTCTGGCAACACCTGAAAATAGATCTCTGAGGGGGAGTAAAAACTGGGGTGTCTCATGAAGATGTTGCCTCCAAACTTTTGTTAGCTACATCTTTCATTCTGGTCTTAACCTAAGGAGTACTAGGTTTAATCTAACTGTATTTTCCAATCCCATATCTAAAATTAAAACTGCTGTTACCTAGCCATAAGTACGGGTTTTGTGTGTTGCATGGCAGTTTGTAAGGAAACGCTGTCACGCATCCACTATACAGCCTCTGATATTACAAAATCTTTCCATGGAATGTCATTTAGGACACCAGTGATTGCTATATTAATTTAGTCTAGTAAGGACAGCAAGAAGAAAAGGAATCAGTAACAGCATTTTACTACCACTGGTCTCCACAATCAAAGCAGTAGCAAGTGTGAGGCGAGTCCTATGCCTGATTTGTTCTGTTTCATTTGCAAGCTGTGCCCTAGCAAACACACTGGACACAGAGAGAATGTGAAGTTTGGTAAACATACATGGACAGTGAGAATACAAACTGTTCACATAATTCCCCACTACTGGGGAATGCCTGAACTTGTTAGGTCATTCAGTAGAACAGCCTAAACCTAGGGCCAAGAAGATCAATATTTTCAGCTGCTGACAATGTTTTTTACCCTACCTGCTCAGCCAAGCCTCTATCATTTCTCCATATCAAATGTCTAGATGGAAAGTCTCAGTCAGTACTTCAGATGGTAATTTTTTCCTGCCTGCATGAAGAAAGGCACACAACAGTATACAGCAACAATTAAATCCAGATGTTGCATTGCTTTTGGCCCTTGTGTGTTCTCCCTGTTGTTCGTGGAGCTCTGCTCTCTTGTCCTTGCTTTGAGAAACAAAAGTTCACAATGGAACAGCGCAAGAAGTCAGTAAGTTGCCACTTTGCCATCAACTTCTGATTTTGTGAAGGTTAGTTTTAATTCCCATCGTTCCTGTATGTGGAAAGCCTCTCACAAGTCACATCCTCCCTGTCTGTTCCTTTGCTTTGCCCTTTGGCAGGCGAGACACCTTAAAATAATCTGATGGATGGAAACACAATTGCTTTTACAAGCACAACACCTCATTATATATTTGTTTTGAAAACAGTTTCCAGAGCCTAGAGTATGTCAGCAAAAGCCAAAGAAAGAGTGTTGATGTTGTTACAAGGTCAGCTCTTCAGAGACAGTAGGCAGCAATGCTGGCACTCTGACAGATTATCACCATGGCAAAGATGGCAGCTCACAGGCAGTGATTCAGCTGCTTTGACAATACCAAGGCTCCAGCAAAATGTGAAGATAAGTTACTCATATTCCCTCAAACACACACACACACTTGCATGCACTCTAGCTCAGAAGTTTCTTAATGTCTTTTTTTTTTTTTTAATGAAGTCAGAGGGTTTAAGGAAAAATAGAAGCAATGTGCTTAAGGATGACAGACCACAGTGAAGTTCCTTCTCCTCATACACATATGTTGCATGCAAATATACACACACCTACACAGACACCTCCTATTTACAGTATACTATGATAAACAAGCTTTTCCTTAAGCAGCTGAAACAGTGAAACCAGATTCTCAAAAGACTTCCTTCCTCTGTAGATAATTTCCAGCTTCCCCTGACACTAGCATAAGGACTCTCACACCTTGATTTGTGGGGAGACAGGCTGCAACAGCCTTCCCAGCCAAGAGCCAGCAAGCACGTGGGCTTGTCAGGGGCTACACTTGCGGATGGTTCAGCTCCCAGAACCAAAAACGTGTAAGTGCTCAGACCTGCTCCTCTTTTGCTCTCTGGGAACATATTTTGGCTTCTCCCCTCTGCTCAGCTGCCAACATTTTTATGGCAGTAACAGGAGTTCTGTAATTCTGGAAATCTCTTTTACACATACCTTGTCCTCTTGTACATAATGAACATCTGCATCTGTAATGTTAACAATGCCACATCCCTGTATGCCACAGATCATCAGAAAACTCTTACCAATGGAGGGAGAAGCTCAGAGGCTGTGTATAGACCGCAAGTCCTCTTAAAACTACAATTACTGGTAAGCTTTTGGGAGCTGCTCTGTAAAAACATATGAATTTCACTTGAGCTTTTTTATTGGGATATTTTGTTTTAAAGTCACTGCTTTTGTTTAATTTTGTGGGTCTGCGAGGACCATTTAACATCTGAAGGAATGAAAAAACAGTTTGACGTAAACTACCTCCAGTAAAGCCTGCAGACTTGTTAGGAGACAATGCCAGCACTATCTGCTCTGAAAGGCCTTTTTCCAGGCTGGAACAAGCTAATAACTTCACTTTGCTATACAAGGTGCTTTGTTCCTAGTTTTGATATTAAAAAAACCCCTTTTGTATCTATGTGTGCCCTGCAGCCTTGTCCTCGCTCCATGTTAGGGCAAGAACGGGGTGTCCATAAGCTGCCTCCTCTGTCTCTGCCTTGGCCCGTGCCCAGCAGCTTGTAGCTGTCCCAGAGGAAAGGAAACCCAGTGCAGGGAGATGCCGTGCACTCTCACGAGGCCCCAGCTGGGATCACGTGGGGAAGATTCAAGAATCGATTTACCATCCAAGATGTGCTCCTACAGGTAAAATATTTCAGCATTACTGTGTGAGCAGGTTTTTCCCCAGGAAACCTATAGGAATGCCTGCTCAACTGTAGCATGTGCAAGGGCCAGGACCAGGACAGCCCTGCAAATGGCAGGGTGATGGGGAAGTCCACACCAGGCAAGCACACAAGGCACAGTGGAGCTCTGCTGCTTGCCCAGAGGAGTTAACCCAAGGAAGCATTCTGGTTTTGAATCATGACACAATTGATCAGCCCCCAGGGGAATACGGGTCCCCCCTGCTCTCTTTCCACTGTGGCCCTTAGACTTTGTAGTGGGTACACACTGTGAAGCAGGAGAATGCAAACATCTGGCTGCTTATGAAACAGCAGCATTAATAGGGCT
The DNA here is from genome assembly GCA_035222235.1 of Margarornis squamiger. Taxonomy (NCBI): domain Eukaryota; kingdom Metazoa; phylum Chordata; class Aves; order Passeriformes; family Furnariidae; genus Margarornis; species Margarornis squamiger. The sequence continues at coordinate 108,541,598 of JAWWTY010000077.1, read as the reverse complement.
TTCCTAGCAGTCACTAATTCCAGAAAGTCTCATTTTCCTAAGAAGAGCTGTTAAGAGGAGAACATCAGAAATACTCAAAATCTTTTGAAATTAAAGGATTTCTTTCTGGAAGTACTGGGGTCTTGGAACATTTCAGAGCTCTCAGGAACAAATCACTGTCTAATGATGATAAGCATCTTTGTGATCTTATCCAACTGACACAAAAAAGCTGAAATTTTGCACAAAGTCCTCCTGCATCAACAGCTTTGTGTGGTTCACTGCATGTCTCCTTCGTTCCCAATTGGAGGTCATGCAGCCATGTACTTGCTGCCTTATTGCTTCTCTACCCTTTGATGGTTTTGGTTCTTGTGAACAGAACAGGCTGCAGACAAGCACAGCATAGCTGAGTGCTGTTCCAATCTGTCTACTTTCTCCCCTTCCTCCTCAGGATGTGTCTCTGGCAAGACATGGACCTCTCTACATCAGCCAGCTTGGGTTGCAAGAGAGGTCTTGCCTTGCTCAGGAAGAAGCAGCACAGGAGGACACACAAAAAGCCAAGTCTGCTTCAAAACTTGGCTGTTTTTCCAAAGGAGAGATTATCACTTTTTTTTCCCTTTCAAGAAGATACTCATCAAGGGAATATTAGTGGGAAATGGAAAGACAGAGCTGTGTTCCTGTGCCTGTGATCAGGTATGATTACAGAGAGAAAATATAAATGTGCTTTCAGCAAGTGCAAGGGCCACTGTTAGAGCCACAGGAAAGGTGGAAGCATTCACCCACTAGGGGACTACATAAAAGGCAGGAGAGAAAAGTAAGCCAGGCAGTGTTTTCAAAATGAGAACTTACATACGAATGCAGGAGTCTAATTTTAATCACCCACGTATTGAAATGTTTGGCCCAGCTCCCAATCTCCTCTGAGCTGGAGCAGTTGTTTAGGATTCCCTTTCCTGGCAGGTGTGCAGGCTGTTCCTTCTCCTCTGCAGCAGAGTCCAAATGAACACTCTCAATTCTTGTTGGGGGGGGAAAGAGATGCAAAAAGGAGAAGCTCACCGTGCAGCAGAGCGTTGGTTCCCCTCCAGCAGTGAAAACAGACATCAATCAAGGCTCTCAGCTTGCTGGTGGATGGATATCCCTCCCACTGCCACTGCTGCTCCTCAAGCAGGTGGCCAGGTCTGGAGGAAGCCTTATTTTCCGTCACCCACATGGCATGCCGCTCAGCACGGGGATGCCAGTAATGTTCTTTTATGAGGGTGGGAAGCAATCACTAACTTCTTAAGCTGGGGAAGAGCCTCTGAGAGACGTGACTTCTTCCTTACTAGGGCTGCCATATGCTGCCTTTTACTTCAGAAAACTGTAAATGCACAAAAAAGGACACTCCTTTTTTTTTTTCTTAACCCAATACCTGTTTATTCCAGTCACGCTGTTCAACACACAGCTTACAAGCAACATTAGGCCTCTGTTATTACTCTTACAGGTCTTGGGCCTTAAAATAAAAACAGTCCATGCCTTAATGAGCAGAAAAGATACCACAAATAACTAGAAATTACACTGCCCAGATGAAGAGCTTCTCCTTTTGTTACCGTAAGGCATCAGTTTGAAGATCAGCAGAAATGTGTTTGCTAAAAATTGATAATCACCGACTTCCTGTTTTATTTTTAATACACGCTTTGCAGATTGTCTTACCCATTCAAGGAAATGATAGCTTTCATTTCATTGCTGCTGACACTGTTCTGCTGCCTCACAAGAAAGAAAAGCTAGGAAAATAAGAGCAGCCTCAAAAGGAGGCTAAGATGCATGTTTGTTGACCCAAGAGTACTGGGCAAGAGGTACAAGTATTGACCAGCAACACCTTCCAACCGCATTCATTACCCAGCTGCTGGAAAGCAAAGTATCATAAATATCTCATTGATTTTCAGGAACTTAAAGCATGAGCCACAGTACTGACATTCAGAGATCTGGGAGAAGGGGAGAGAAAAACACAAGAAAGGTTTTTTCCAGCACTAATGATAAGTAAGTAGCTCATCCCATCTCTGCTTAGAAATTTAAGGCCCAGTCACAGCAATACTATTAAAATCTTGGATGAAAATATTCCTTTTGAAAAATTAGAATTGCATATAATTTAATGGGAGCCAAAATCAAAACAAATGGCAACAAAAGCAACTCCGCAATAAAAATCTGAAAAAGCTTATGAGTTCCTGACAGCTAAACACACCCGACTATATACTGTGAATCACAAATCACTGCCAGAAGTAGAAAGTATTTTAACACTCTACTGATTTTGGAGTTTGGACTCAGTTCTACTTAAAATTTTAGAGGGGAAAACCAATTTCAGTAATTCCCCTTTGTAAAAATAATAAATTTTCACAGGCAGGCAAATCTTGGGTTAACCAGATCCAGGACTTCAGGTCCTGCCTCAGTGAGAACACTTTCAGAGATGAGATATAAAAAACATTAAATAACTCTTGCCTTGCAAGCTAAAAATAAAACACGTGAATTCCTGCTTCCTTTCAAGATGCTAAAACAAGACTTCAAACAGTTAGTTGAAACAGTGTTTCACTGTTTTGTGCTACAACTCATCCTTCCCGCCAATTTATTTTCTGTCAGTCCTTGGCAATTTGTACAGAAAGTCCAAAAAATTACTGACATAGGTATTCGCCCTCTATGAAAAATACAATCACTCTCAACTCAAGAAATAACTCTTCCTGGACACAGAATTTACTGGACGCAAATTACTGGACACAGAAAGGACATCCAGCTCCCCATCTCAGGCACCCACTTTCCCAGTGCCCCAGCATCTAACACAGACAAGGCTTCCCTGCCTCCACACTATGCCCACCCTGCTCTCCCCACACATCCAGGACAGGAGTTGCTGGGTGATCTGACACACCCCTCATATAAAAAGGCAGGGGGCAGGTCCCCCCAGTATATTTTACAGTGTCTGGAGCTGGATACTGCCCTGTGCAAGCAACCCCTCAGCCTATACCATGTCTTTCCCCACCAGTAACATCTTATTCCTATGTAAAACGGTGGTCTAAGGCCTTTTCCAGCATGGCAATGTAGCTGAGTGTGGATTCTTTGTGCTGAAATACTGCAGGGGGGTCTCCTGATTGCTTGCATCGATTCAAGGAGCATCTGCCTGCCTGCCTGCAGAGCTTGGGGCAGTGAGGAGAGCTGGAGACAACTGCGGGTCTGCCCTGGTTTATTGCTGCCAAGTGAGCAGGATCCATTCGGCACCAAAGCTTTTTGAAATCTCGTCTAGATCTGCTCCGTTTATGACAGGAGGGGTCAAGGAAAGGTAAGCGCTGTAGCATATCAGCCCCAGAGTGTGATGGAGGAAGAGGCAGGTCACAACGCAGCCCTGCCAGCTCCACAACCCTGCCCACCAGGATAGATCCAGCTCCCAGGGAGCAAATTTATGATGAGGCGGAGGTGCGTGTGCATGCTGCGAGGAGATAAAGCCTGGTACCCTCCTGATTCATAGGCAAGGTAGTAAGAAGCTTTCCAAGGCTGAACATCAGACAAATTATTTTCATTAATCACCTACTTATACTGTCCTTTAAAAGTACGCTGTCAAGAGGAAAGGCTGAATTAGAAAAACACCTTATCTGTGTTTTTCAAAGATGTCATATTACTTAAGGGACTGGTAAATTTAGCTTTGCACATTGAATATGCAAGTAACCTGGTCCAATTAACCCCTAAGACCACTTAAGCTCAAACAAGGCTGTGCTGAAGCCCCAAACCCTGGCCTATTAAAAAAAAAAAAAAAACAAACAAAAAAACCCCAAACCCCAAACCTTTAAGTTGATACTAAAAATAAGAAAGTAATTATTTTCATTTCCAATTGGTTAGTGAATGAGGGTACCTAATAAATATCTTCTAATTCAAGGAAACTGAGGAGGAAACATGACATTTAGGAAGGGCATTTGAGCAGTTTACTAGCAGAGTTAATTACATGAACACAGTAAAGCACATATGTACCTATGTGTTTACAAGACCATTGGTGAGAACAAGAGAAAAATTATATACTAAACTAGAACACTATTGGTATCTCTGGTGTTACAGAAGAATTCAGTAATGGTTGGATAAAATTAAGAACTACATTGTCATTTTTAAGGACTATGCAGATAAATACACTTCAACACTTTTTTTTTTTAAATACTTTTTTTCTGCTACTTTTGAGGAGTGCTTCAGTCTCCACAGTAAACTCTCTAAAGTGGAGTGCTAGCAATGTGATATGTCCAGTGGTGACTAGTCTGGGGCTAAAGGTACACTAGGAAAGGAGTGAAATGATGGGAGAAACAGTCTAAGATTAAGTTAGATCTAGCTAAGATTCCTTCTGTTTCAAAAAAAAAAAAACCAACTCCAGATGCAGTGCTTTCCCCCCAAATTATTTAGTCTTCAAGAGTTAATTATTTCCTTTTTTTAAAGAAGAAGATGAAGTTTCATATAAAACCCCCTACATTTCCCCATCTTCTAAACAGTAACTTGCCTAATTCTGTTTGGGGTAGCCACAGAACCAACACAATTTCTACCTCAATCATAATAATGTACATATTTTTCCAATCTGAACTCTTACTCTCTGGGTGGTGGGGGTGGGTGGGCGTATCTCCCCCTTGCATTTGGCCTTACTAGCAATTAAGTAGATGGGGTAATGACTCCAATGCCATTATATGTGAAATGCTGAGGACACCAATAGGACTTGGTGGTCACTAATTCCATGACAAGTTACAACAGTGGAAAGCAACTACAGCAGTTAAACATATGATTAACAGTGGGCAGAGATCAGCCACACGAAATTATGGAAGAGTTTCTTACTATCTGGGAAGGTCTGGCAATTCCCTGGAGGTAATTCAGCCCTCCATGAAAAAAGCAGCTAGGGTAATTCTTCAATGACTCTCAGGTTCAATATGCTGGAGCACAACAGGGGAGACCTGGTGAGTTGATTAATAGTTCTGGTTGTCAGAGACAAAACTTAGCAAAAGAATCCTTCCTGTTGAAGGGCATTGGGTGAAATGGAGAAACCAGACTCTACCCTCTAGACATTTAACACAAACAAACAAGGGCCAGAAATAACATTCTAGAGGGAATGCTTTTTTTCTTCTTTTTGAACTATACTTTTATAGAAATTGAAACACGCTGCTTTATATCATAGGACCCACAGAACTTTTTCTACAGATAATATTACTTGTTAAAACCACTGAGGTGAGCTGTTTTGTAATGTCCAGATCTCCCACTACCAGCTGATCTATATGGCCACACACCATGGTCAGAGAATGCAGATCTAAGGCTTCCAAGGGAAACAATGCCACCATGCATATCTGGAGTGGCACCAAAGAAAGATTTTGAGTTTTAATCAACTTTCTTGACAACTATAAATAAACAAAAAATTAAGTAGGTGATTAACACCTGTGCTCTGGTGGCTGCTGTCACAGGAACAGGATCAGCCTCACAGAGACAACAACTGAACTGTAGCACAGACTTGCAGAGTGGTTGGGACTAGAAGGGACTTCTGCAGACCATCTATTCCAACCCCCTGCTCAAACAGGGCCCTTTGGAGCCACTTGCCCGGGACTATGGATGTCCTACCCAGGAACTGCTCAGCTCTTTCTAGCATGATAGTACTACATGTACAAAATCATTCTCACGCTAAAGTTGAAAAGCAGGGAATTTGCAATAGCAACATTAAAAAAAGGAGCTAAAATGATCTTGCAAGTATAGTTTTTAAGCAAAGCAGTTGTTTTGTGGTGGCACAGTTCTGCTACACCTCCCTGCACAGATGCAACAAAAAGCTGAAACACTTATTTTCTGATTTTAAAAAAATTATGTTAATGAGGCTAAATAACAGCCAAACCACAGAGAACCCAGGAAATGGGGCAGTCTATTTAGAGCATTAACGACATTTTGTTTACTGCTTAGGATGAATTCATCAGGCAAACAGTCCAAAGTGAGATCCTGGCAGGCTCTGAACGTGCTCAGAGAGGCCAGAGACATTCTACATCCATATTAGGCTGTGGATCAAGTCCTGAGCCGGATTCAGCAGTTCTGCTTTGCCTGAGACTTCAAAAACTGAATGCTGGCAATTTACATGCAGAACTACCACTATTAGAACATCCACAAATTCATATGATCAAATGTTAGCTATAGATCAAGTGTTAGTTACAGAAGCATGAAACTACAACAACTAAACTGAAAACCAAAGCTCCCATATTACAGGACTGAAGGCAGATGAGCAGAAGGACTCTTGTACTCAAGGGAAATAAAAATAATTGCAAATTAAACTAGAAAGTTTAGCCCAAAGCATGAATCTAATATATATGTCAAATCAAATTTTTGATTTATACTAAGGAAACTACAAAACTAGTCTGCTTATTCAGCACAGAATTTATTTCTAAGAAAAGAAATAAATCTACCTCCCTAAAAACATCACTATGTTTATTGTTATTATTAAACTGCATAGTGCTCAGCAGTTTCAACTGGCCTACACAGCAGTGATTTTTTTTCCCCTTATGCCCTCAGATATTGTGGATAACACAGAATCCTAGAATGGTTTGTGTTGAAAGGGACCTTAACTATCATCTAGTTCTAAACCCCTGCCATGGGGTTAGATTCCACTAAATCAAGCTGCTCACAGCCCCACCCAGCCTGGCCTTGAACACTTCCAGCAATGGGGCATCCACAAACCTCTCTAGGCAACCTGTTCCACTGCCTCACCATCCTCCCAGTGAAGAACTTCTTCCCAATTTAAATCTACTTTCTTTCAGTTTACAGCCATTCCCTCTTGTCCTATCACTACATGTTCATGTAAAAAGTCCCTCTCCAGCCTTCTTGCAGGCTCCCTTTAGATACTAGAAGGCTGCCCCAAGGTCTCCCTGGAGCCTTCTCTTCTACAGGCTGAACAACCCCAACTCTCTTAGTCTGTCTTCACAGGCGAGGTGTTCCAGCCCTGTGATCGTCAGTGAAACAGGTGGAAACAGGATAATGGGCAGTTCTACTATATTAAAGCTTTCCCACAATGCCCATTATTATGGTATTTGAATACAGCTACTTGAACAATTTGGGGAACCAGCAAACAGATCTTTGTGTAACGGAAATGGATACAAAGTTTGAGCACTTAATTTTAAGAGCCTGTGTGCAATGAATTGTCTGGTTAGTATTGTGCACATGAACAAATACTTCCTTTATAGTCATGACTCAGGAAAAACTTCCTCTGAGAAAGAATCAGAGCTGTGCAGTGCTGGTCCTTTAGTTCACCTCCTGACTGATTCCTTTCACACCTACATACAAGCGCATCCTGACACAATTTGATCAATCTGAACAGAAGCTGACACACCCTGGAAGCTCAGTCTCCTCCTGAAATCAAATTTTCCCATCCAGATTGCTCAGCTATTTGCACACATGTATCAGTAATATCTGTCAATTCAGGGACAACAGAGCTACATGTTGTTACTTAAACCACAGTAACATCACCCTGTTATGCACATTGAGGTTCCAGTAAAAGATACCAATACAATACTTCTTTGTAAACTGAGAAAAGAGAATGCCAGATATAGAGGAATTTGGGGAAAAAAAAAAAAAAGGAATGCCAGAAATTAGGGCATCAGTGATTTACCGCAGCACACTGAGTACAGTGCTGGGCCCAGGAGACAAACTTTTTTGTATCCAATGGCAAAATTTCCCCATAAATATCTTCATGGCTTTTGAAAGCAAATGTGTAATATTTCTTGAAAAGCCCTGCTGACAGCAAGATCCTGCCCAGCAGAAGACAAGCAGTCAAGCTGGGCTCTGGCGTTTCCCAGGGCAGATTTGTTCCAGCTTAACTCGGGAGCTGTTAGGGAGGCAGCTTGCCCAGATTTACTGAATAATCTATTAGAGCATTCAACGGGGTTCATAACCCATGTCTTGCAATATGATGGTGAGCGATGGCAACCAAACCACCACTTCTTTATTTGGTCCCTTTTCCCTGGTAAGACTATGTCTATATTAGTAAGTGTTACTGGGCAAGGAAATGCTCCTGGGACCTGGAGCTGTTGCCTACACTGCTACAGCATTACAGCAGTCCCTGGTGCAGTTTTGTTCCCACACAGCCCTTCTTCCTCCAAAGGGCTCCTGGGCACAGTTTGCGAGTTTGCAGGTGCCAGAGACAATTCCAGCAGGCTGTTTGCTTGTGGCCATCCAGCTCTGGAGACTGAGTTCAGTGGTATGGACACGTGCTGTGCCATCCCAGTTTGTCCTGCTGCCAGAGGCATCTCTCTGGTGTGTTTACTAGAACAGAGTGTCTCAGTCAGTGAGTTATTTAGTATGTTGAGATCTCCAGCTCTTCAGCTAGATATATGAATCTGGATGCCAGAGCTCTTGCCAAAATGATGTAAAAATGACACATGGCTTAAAAAAGCTTGTTTACAAATCAGCCTTTTCCCTCTAAAATACTCGTAATAATGGTAATCAGACCAGCCGATTTATCTGAAAGAACTGCAGCTTTCCTTACAGTCTTAAATACATGCCCTCCATAGCCATAGGTGAGAATCCTGACAGACTGCTCAAACGTAAAATTACTTTGATAAAGATCATATCCTTTATACTCAGTTTCCGTGCCTTTATTTTTATTTTTTTTTTTTAGTGAGCTGCACACTAAGGTGCTCTCAGAAGCCAGAATCTCACCCAATTAGGGCAAACTCTGGCCTTCTTCTCTAGCACTGACCATATGCTTGGAGCAAGAAATAAAGACAGAAACCGCCCCTGTCCAAGAAATTGCCATACTCTGAGATATATACAAACAAAATTCTTTGGCAAGCCCAGATAATGCACAGAGCTCATAAAAGCTGCTTTGCCTCATAAAAGGTGCTTCAGTTTTAACAGCTTCTCTAAGAATCAGTATTTTACATTCAAGTACGCTTAATTCCAAATAGAGGTTATTAAATGAAAAGAGGTGATACTAAGGTGGGACACATCCTAGAAGAGTATGAAAACAAAGATGTTCTAAAAAACACTAGCTTCTTCTTCAGAGTGTAGGACTGAGAGCACAATATACTTTTAGCTAGAAAGAAAACCCCCAAACAACACTGTACTTCTCAAAGTAGTTTTGGTATATGCTTAGCTGCCTATTAACTGATGACATAAGCAATGGCACTTTTTGTGAATGAACCGAATCTTACTTCTTTGTGCAACGCCTATATTATTTTTCTGTTCTACTGAGTAAGGTGCAAATTCCCAGGATGAGCAGCACAGGGTATCATGTATCCTGAGAACTACATATCTTATCTGAGAGAGGCACTTTTACTTCCTTTATCATGCAGCCAGAGGCAAAGTTTTATCTCCAAAGTTATGTTTAATGTCAGTGAAGTGAGTCTGCTTGAGCTGACATCCTAAATCCACTTCCCAGATGATCATCTGAATGGTTTTGTTGTTTAAAGGCCACTTGATTTATATGACTGGAGAGTAACTGTCACAGATTTTTACTTGCAATTACACAGCCAATACTTTAAATCTTTTTGGAACTTAGGCCTTTTCTTTCTTTCTTTTGAGCCTGTGTTTCTGAACCCATTTGTACACAGAAACCTGAATTCTGTTTGCAAACAAAATCACAGAATCATATAACAGTGTGGGTTGGAAGGGGCCTTAAATTCATCTGGTTCCAAAACCCCTGTGCCATGGGCAAGGACACCTTCCACTAGAACAGGTTGCTCAGAGCCCCATCCAATGTGGCCTTGAACACTTACAGGGATGGGACATTCACAGCCTCTCTAGGAAACCTTTTTCAGTGTTTCATCAGTGTCACAGTAAAGAATTTCTTCTGTATATCTAAATTTCCCCTCTTTCAGTTTGTACCCATTACTCCTTGTCCTATCACTACAGTTCCTGATGAACAGTCCTTCTTCAGCTTCCTTGTAGGCCCCCTTCACATACTGGAAGGTTGCTGTGAGGTCTCCATAGAACTTGCTCTTCTCCAGGCTGAACAGCCCCAGCATTCTCAGCCTGTCTTCACAAGGGAGATGCTCTACTCCCCTTATCAGCTTTGCGGCCCTCCTCTGGACTTGCTCCAACAAAATGCTGTGGTAGGGCTCCAGTCAGAGCACCTGTGAAAAGGCAGGACATCAACAGCAAAATCCCTCTTGTGCCCTCCCATTCCCCTCTCTGTCCTCCAGCAAACACCCACCTGTTACTTCTCATCACAGATGCAAAGATTTGTATCTCTGCTGCTCTTTGGTAAAGAAGTCGCCTATAACTGCATTATATTTCAGACATCAAAGTAATCACTGCTAGTGTAGTCTTATGTCAACAGCTACGTCAGTTTTGGGGTAAGTGCTGGCAACCTCAGCACCATACAAGCAGAGAAGATGACTTTGGCACCCAGCCTGGCCTGCACAGCAGTTATTTCTGTGCACACAAAACTACTTGCAACAGCAATATGAACTCACAGTTGCTCGTATCTGCATATCAGCTCGTTCAGTTCAGCATCTTCCCTTTTTGTAACATGAGGTTAATGATTTTCCTGCATTATTTAAAACCTGGGAAATATGTTTGTCCGTGGAATTTACCAGTAATTCTCCTGTCTTAGTTGAAGTATTTTTGTGTGAGCAGCTGGTAATCCTTTATTCAGGTAGGATTTAAATGGAAATAATCACTGAGTTCAGTATAGTTTTCTGAACCCCTTAATATGTTGCTATACCAAGGCCTGTGAGTTACCACACAAATTAAAAGATGTGAAATTGACTGTTTCCCTGAAGAAATCAGGAAGGCAACCTTTCCCTGGAATAAATTGCTGGGATGTGGGGTGTCTTCTTTTCACTTGTTTTCAAACAGGTAGTGGGAAAATAAAAATACGTAAATAAAAGGCCATGTCTTTAATAAACCACTTAACTATGGTGTTCATTTCTATTTTCAGTTGCCCAGTTGATTAATTACTTTATAACTTTGGAAACTGTTTGTAGAGTGGAGTCACTGAGAAGTACTCATACCCTCTCCATGTTCTTTATGTCTGGGCCAGAACACTTCTCATCGAACAGTCAAGAAACATGAAGTCCAGTGAAGTGAAACACAGGAGAAGCAAGCACAGAAAATCTTATGAAAGAGATCAGAAAAAAAATCCCAAAGCATTTTTATTACAGATAACTGGGTGGAGGACCTGTTGATTTATCCCTCTCTTTAAAATTCCACCACTCCCATTTGCCAGAATTTTGTTCAGGTTTTCAACAAGTACAGGTTGGGTTTGTAAAAAACATAATTTCTTGCAAACTTTGTCTATTACTTAAACTATTATGACCAGAGAGAAACTGGAGCATAAGCAGTGTGTCTGAAACAAGAAAGGACTATATAAAGTAGATCTTTTGAGGGAAAAGTGATCTCACAGTGTTATAAATTGCAAAGTTATTTTCCATGATAAAGAACTTATTTTGGCAGATGTAAGAGGATTGGAGGATCAATAGAGAAATGCATCCAAAAGTATTATGCAGCTCAGAAAAAAAATTAACTCTTTGCTCCCCCATCACACAACATTCACATTGATCTCAAGTAAGTCTACTCATGTGAATAAAACACAGTAAGCATGGGGCATTTACTAAGTAGGAAATAACATTCATCTGACCACACTGAACAAAAGAGAAAGTGAATCAAAAGGCTCTTTCTGAAGAAAAGGGAGATTGCTAAAAGAGAACAGCAACAACAAAAAAATGCAGAGCTGAACAGAGGTGTAATCCTAACATCAAACACACTGATGACAAGAGGATCATTTTCTACTCAGCGCTGGCCAATCCGCCATAACAAAGGTTTCAAAATGTTCACATATTTATTTTCCTTCTGCTTGTTTTTTTCCCTCTGAGATCTGTTTAGCTAAGGGCTGGATGTAGGGCAGAAACCTAAAAGTTTTGAAAAGTACTGCTTCATAAACCAAAATGGAAATGAACTTTGCATGTAAGCCACTTTCTTTCCCCTGAAACGGTGCTACCCGAGAACAACAAAAGTCCCTCTCCTGCTCCCTGCCTGTCCTACTGGAATGCTGCTAGAAGCCTAGATACTATGTATAGCTCATGTGAAAGAGGTGAAAGCCCACAGTACTTTGGAATCCTCCATCAAGGTTGTTTGGAATGTTAAGCGGTGTTAACTACTCGAAAGAAACTGGAGGTTCTGTCGCCTTTATTCAACAAAACAAGGACAATGCCGCACTATATGCAGAATTATTCCAGAGGAATTTGGTAACAAGAGTGCCATGTGTTTTTTGCTTTAGCAGCCTCAGTGTTTAAGAGACAGGAGGTGCCAAAGTTCAGGCTTCCCATGAAACTGCAGCATTTCCCTTGGTGCGTGTAAGACTGATGGGTTCGGTATTTGACCCCTCAGAACACAGTTGTGTATCAAGAGCTGTGTGAAGGCAAATACAGCAGAAACCTTGGCAGGTGCTCAAGGACTAAGGAACGACTTAGATGCCACGAGAGGGCACAGAGGCTCTCCAGCACCTGTAGAAGGACTGGTTCCATCAAAGATCTTTATCTGCAGCCTGTTCTTAACATGGATAAGCTGCTCTGGATTTATTTTTCCGAGGGCTGCTGTATAGGCCAAACACAGGCAGACTTCCACAGGGACAAATAAGAGTAGGACTCCTCACAGAAAGGTCATGTGCTCTGCTGAAGTTTACATCCTTGCTTCAATGTACAAGAATACTAAAGAAACCAAAGAAAACAACTCAAAATTTTCTTTAAACATGAGAAAAAACAACTTATTTTTATGCCTGCCTTCTCAAACTACCCAGGCTGAGGAAAACAGCTGTCTTGAAAAATTTCAGTGCAAACATTAAAAGTTTCACAAATACTCTGAAAATCTGGGTACTATAATGGGAACTGCTGGGCAACTTTCCTAATTGGTGGTGCTGCCAATCTATTACATGGTCAGGAATTTACATGTTTTGTTTATCTCAGACTACACTATCAACTGCCCTCCAGTAAGCTGAAAATAGGCAGTAAGATAAAAACAGTGTGGAAGCAGAGATGAGGCAGAGCTGACAGCTAAACATGGACAAGCCTAGAAAAACTGTTCTTTGGCGAGTCTGGGCAGTGAGAGACACCAAAGGACAGTTTCTTGTGTCTGCCATGGCCTTAGAAAGCTAAACCAGACACATGCACACGCACATCACTCTGACAGAGAAGGTTTTCATAAATGAATTGTCTGTACCTCTCCCAAGGTCACGTGCCTGAAACCCACAGCCAGTCAGACGGACGCTTAAATGCGAATGGAGCCGTACAGGCTGTCGAGATAAAATTATCACAGTCATTTTTCAGCAGATTGAAAAGAAACCTGAGACGCATGTTCAGATTAGCTGCAAGAAACAGGATACCTGCACAAGCCACAGTCAATTTTATCAGCAAGCTGTAAGGATAACTGGAGCAGGTTTCACACAAACCAACCTTTGGAGAAAGAGGCAAAACAGCTCCTTCTTCTGAGGCACTAAATGAATGTTTCCAGAGCCACATGACGACAGTGTGGCCAGGACTGTACCTCAGATCTATCTGAGGGACTACAAAGAGCACTCAGCACTGAAAGTCTCCTTTCCTAATTCACTGGACAAATTTAAAATGTTTCTGAAGTGACACAGAAGACCCCACCTAGGAGCTGATCTCTGAATGTATGGTTTGCAGTTCTCAGAACAATTTCAAGGAAGTGAAAATTGGTGAAGGTTAACCAGCTTTTTATTTTCTGCTAACTCCAAAAGGAGAAACAATAAACAAATAGCTTACGATATGTTCTTAAGACACCTCAATGTGCTGGTGTGTGTGAGCTATAAAAGGCCAAGTTTAAGAATTTTTAAGTTTCCATTGTGCAATAAATAGTGGGCACTACAGAAATTTTAGTATCTTCAGGCTGGGAAAGACTAGATTTAGGATTGCTATGATGTATTTAATTTCCTGCGGTCATAAAGTTAAGCTATAAAGTTCTTGCATCAGGTCAAGAGAACTCCTGAGACACCACAAACTCTTTACTTCATGATGAATTAATCAGATTAAGCTGTCACTTGAAAGATTATAATACCAATGTCCTACTCAATAACCATACTTGTACAGGATGTTGCTTTTACATTTGTAAGCAGGTTTTTGCACCTCTTACCTTTAGTAATGTGTGATCCTATCTTTGGAGTGCCTGTTACACTAATATGAAGTGACACTTCCTTAGCAAGGGTTCAAATTTTAGTTGACCTTCCATTCTGCCCTGGACAGGTAAGTGGATCGGACTGTCAATTCTGTAATAACTAGTTGAATTTCACTTTTAATAAGATTTCCAGTGCAGATTATTTTCCCAGCAGTTCTACCCATCAATTTTCTATAGGGTCAGAAGAACTGTTGTTCTGGATCATGAATTGCATACGACAGCATAAAAGAAGGATAAATTACAAGTACAAGATTTGATAAATAGAAGACAAAAGACAAGGAGTTCACCTTCAATAAACAGTTGAATTGTGACTACTAAGGTCTGGCACTGAAAGCAAAACAGGAGATACTTGGTAAAGAGAGTTACACTTCAGTAGTGTGACTGCCATGTAGGCTTTCCATGGCCTTCAGTCAAAGATACAGCTGCTCAGTGTCTCTGAAAACTAGATATAAAGGATAGTACTGCATTTAAAGCCATGGAAAGTTTATGTATGCAATGCACTGTCTTTCACCACCAATATTCCAAGAGCATAAACAGAGTTACTTTATGAATGAAAAATGAATGCATTTATGAATAAATGGATGTGCTTTCCAAAAAGCCATTAGGGCAGAGGAAAGTAGCGTGTCAAAAGAAGGGTGGTTCTATTCCTAACACTCAGACAGTCTGATCTCTTTCAGGGTTTGATTCTGTGAGGAAAGGTAAAGCACAAAGCTATCTTGGAATATTTTCATTTTGGTCTCCGTCAAAGACCGTCTCCCTTCCCTGCTCCACAACCACACATATCCAGTTTACTCAAAACTGCATCAGAGGCAAAAGAGTTTAAATTGTAAAGGTTTCATGGTATTATCATGCTGGTGTGATAGATTTAGCCAAGTTTCACTAGATAAACTCCCATTACATGCTTGTCATTTTAAATACCACTACAGGAATCACAGCTACTGTATTTGCCAATATGACAAGTGGAAGTGATGTAGGTGGGAAGCAACTTAGTCAGTACACAGACTTTTCTTCCTAGAAAAACAGGAATTTCTTTTGCCCAAACTTTAGAACTTAAAAAAAGAAGATACTTTGCAAGTGTTTCATTTGTTCTCTCCTACTGCTTTTGCCACCTCCTACAGTATTTGAAAGTCCTGCTCTTTATTTAAAAGCTATCAGACATGGCTAATAATTCCCCAACACACCTCTCTGATTTGTTGCCTACATCAACAAGAGAAACTAAATGACCCAGACTGTACCTTCATTCCACTCGTGCAGTGCAAAGTTGCTTCAAAACAAATGCAGTGCTGCAGCTGGTCCTCTCCCTTGCCCTGTTTCCCCTCCAAAGCAAGGGAGCTGAGGGACAGATGCCCAGGGAAGCAGAACAGCGCTCTGCATCACTGCCCAGTGGTGACAGAATTCTTAATGATAATAATAACATTGATATTTCTGCTCAAGATCAAGACCCTGTGCTGGAAAGGTCTCCTGTTCACCACCTTCTCCACAAATGTACGCCACCCAGGGAATATCTTCATGGGCCATGACTGACAGATCCCAACTTCTCTGCTTCCTCCCTGAGCTGTCCAGGTACAAGGCAGCTCTAAGTTGGTTTCAGCTTCAGCAGTTGTTAAAATGCTGTGCATCATCATTGGGCACAGTGTGGTGCTAAGTGAGCTCTGCAGCTTGTGACTGGTGTTGGAGAACATCCTACCAGCCTCAGGAAGGGACAGAAGGGAGCTCAGGTTGCCATCTACAGACATGTCCTACATCTGAATGGGGAGTGGGAACATCACACCTTCACACAGGCTATTCAAAACAAGGTTCCTTGAAGCTTTCTTCATTCCTTTCTTTTGTTTCTTTTTCTGTTATCAGTGGCTTTTACAAACATATATGTCTGAAGCCAACCCAGGAATAAAGCCTTGTGAAGAAATGATAGCTGGATTTATCAGACTTTCACTTATTTGAGAAATCTGCTTACAATGACAACAGATCCTGACTGTGAAAGCGTCTCAGCAGGCAAAGCCCTTGCCCATGAGAAGTTCTGCAGAAATGAAGAGGGACCAAACACACTGTGGACTTCCCTTAAAGACAAAAGCTTATAGAATGTATCTGTAGACATATATCCACGCATGTGTATATACACATGCATGCCTATATACTCACACTCTAGAGGTACTAGTGTATTTGAGCTTTTCTTTTTCAAATCTGTGACAAGAGTGTGAGGATGGAAGCTTAAGAAAGTTTTGAAATCCCACAAACATATTCAGTGAAAATGTTTTTCACACCATACTTGTACTCAATGTACAGTATTAAAAAAACCCAACAACATTTCAATGGTTGACTCCTTATAAATGATTAATGTATTGTACTGTATGTAAGTGCTGTCCTGTTTCTAGGAATATCTTGTTGAGTAGTATTCTTGTTTGTGATTCATATGCATGTTCTTTTATAATCGCAGTGAAATAACAGTTTCTGGGGAAGTGGTTTTCAAAAGTTGTTTGAGTACTACAGGAGATCAAAGTATAATAAAACTTACATGGAAGCAAAAATTGTGCATGAACAACATCACCAGCTTTAACAATGGACTGAATAAACACATGTAACTATGAACAGGATGGACTGAATTTTTCATTCTGGCAATTAATCGTGGAAGGCTACATTCAAATGAATAGGCTGAGCAGATAAGCTTGCACGTATCACTGTAACCATTTGCTTCAAAAACATACATATACATGTCTAGGTTCCCACTGGCAGGGAAATTCTCAATGCAAGATGTCAACACTGATCTTTACATGCAGCATTTGGAATCCTACATACAAAGCAAATGCACGTGTAAAAGCAGCCTCAGCAAATAGTAATGACTAAACCAGGCAGACTTTATTTCAGTGAGCAGAGAGGTGGCCAGAGCAGCTGGGACAACCTCAAGTTCATATCCCAGAATTATCAAGAAACAGAAAACACCACCAAATATGCCAGATATGACACTTCAAGATGTAGTCACCTGTTTCATTTTAGTGAGAGAAGACACTGAGGCAGAGGTTGGGAACGACATTTTGCTTGGCTGTTTGAAATAAAAGGAAATACTTTCTGTAAGCATGGAGTAAGCAGAGCAGTGAACAACTCTAACAGCAGATCACCTCCAACGTCAAACAAAATTCCTCACAGTGACTGCAGAACTACTGCTGCCCATGCAACCCTGGTGGTGAGTCCTGAATCTCACCCATCAATGCCAAAAACTAGAAAACAAATGGATTTCCAGCTTAGCCACATGCATCAGGAACCAAATTGTTCAGCTGTGGAGCTTTTGCATTTTTGTTAGTAAAAGTAAACTGCAAGTGCAGTGACCAGCCAGGAAGCAGCAGTCTTTGTGAAATTACTCAGTCATCCAGACTGAACACATAGGTTAGCCTATTGCTTCCCAAATATCAAATAAAAATAAAATATGAAGAGGATAGCCTAAATCTGATTTAAACAATGGAGGAAAAGAGCACAGAACAAAATCTGACAGCAGTAAATGGGTTTTTTTTGCAGAAAATTATACAGCTAGAATAAAAATTATAGAATTGTTCAGAATAAAAGGAATGCAGCACATAATATATTTTACCTATACGAAGTTTGGTTTTGAGCAATTGTATTGAAATGCAGTGTTTTGAATGCAATATCCAAATATCACAATACTCCCTTAATACAGAGCTATATGGATCTTATTTTGTCAAACTAAACTACAGAATAAAGAAAGCTTAGAGGCTTAAATTGCTCTGGGATTTCTGTATAGCCTCTTTACAGAAATAGTAACTCAAACTATAATGTGAGAAAAGCAGCAACTAAGGACATTCTGACTGAATGTCTTTCTTCATTCCCAGGTGAACAGAAAGCTCCATGACTTGTGTCCAAATATTTCAAAAGCATCAGTACAAAGGAGTGACAGGTATTAAAGACACCTCGTACCATTCACAATTACATGAACTGTGTCAGTTTGAAGAAACTAAACATTTTTTCCCCCCTGCTATGGTATTTATTTTCATTCCCCTCAACAACAATCTAGTCTTCTATGGAATGCAATGGCATTTTAAAACCTGAAATGTGAAGGTCATGAACTAAATTAATACAAAGGACAAAAGATAATTTTAAAAATGTAGTAGTGATATTTATACAGCAGTTTAAAAGGCTATAATAATTACAAAATCTGTGTAATTGTGTATATGAAGGGCTTCAGAGGGGATGAAAAACGTGAATGATTTTCTCTGGTGCCAATTGCAGTAAAATTTGATGTGCCCTGTAATCCTTGGATAAACTGAAGGGGCCTACCTGCAGGACCAGGTCCTGCACTAGGAAACGCTATTCTGTCACTCGGAGAGATCCATCCACAGGCAAGACAGTCCAGCCATGTCTGCCTCTGTTGTGGATGTCAGGAGCCCTGTAAGGTCTCTGTGTGTGTGCTGAGGTGCCACCCAAAGGCAAGAGGCAGAACCAGGTGGGACCATCCCCATGTCCTGCCCTTGGGCTGCACTGGAGGAAACCCAGAAACACCAGAAAAAAGAGAAGTATGGTGCATTCAACAGGCTCCTTGGTCCGGACAGTGGAGGGACCAGGACTGCCCAGCTGCACTCCAAAAAGTACCTGCTGTGCTGCTTGCACCTAGGCTGGAAGATGTGAGGCCTGTTCTCATCACTGCTGTGGGATCACAGGTTAAGGGTGGCATGTTCCTGTGTTTCCATCTACTCTCTCAGATATCGTCTCTCACCCACCCTGAGTGCAGTCAGCAGGATCACTCTCTCACCATGTCTGGCATGCTATGTGACTCCAGTGCTGCCTGTGCTTTCATGCTCTACTGTTACACAGTAAAAATAGGGGAGGTATTCTGCTGGGACAACAGTCAGTACAAAGCACTGCCAGAAAGACCCCAAGCAAAAGCCATCCACAACAACAAAAGAGAATTCAGGGTGCACAAAACAACTTTACACTATTAGTAGCATTGTGTGAATAACTTACCGGCCCTTTTCTACCTCTACCTTTTACTACTTTAGTACCCAAAGGTATTAAGAAGCACTCCAAATGCCTGAGTCTGACTCTAAGAGGCTAAAAATCTTACAGAAATTGCATATGGAATTCCCTTTCTTTCATAAGCTTCAGAAACACATGCTTTGAAATCCCCAGTGTTCTTCCATCAAACAATGTTGAGGTGAATAAATGTAGCAAAGAGCAAAGGTATTACAGGGAAGACTCTTCTCTGCCTTTCATTGCATTTTACAGCTGCTGACATTTGTACCATGGGTTCAAAGCCTGAACACAAACTCTGTCACTATCTGACAAAAACTTTGCGCTCTGTATCAAAAAGTACCCAACCACATTTTCAACACCATTTTTTAATCTCCAAGAGTAATATTTTCAAACATTAATCGTACTTCTCAAAGCCACTGCCAGTACCCAAGCATTCCCCACAAAGACAGTGAACCGCACCCTACCCGTAGAAATGATGCTCGTCCGATCGCTTGCTCTGTTCCCTGCTTCTTCTGCCTCAGAGTGCTCAGATCAGATCCTGCCCCAGAGAAAAAGCAGAGTCAAAGGCTTGCGACACTCAGAGCTGAGTTCTGGAGTCAGGCTGCAGAGGATCAAGGAGTACTGGGCTGAAGCAGCATGGAAGGGAGACATATCAAAGTATTCTATTGCTCAACCACGATGCACAGGTAATCCCAGAGCATCTCAATTTGAAACTGCTGGCCACCATCTGGTGATAAAATAGGAGATACCAAGTGAGCTAAAGCAAGCTTGTGGATACCAGGATGTTTTACTTACACTACATAAACAAACCCACTGTCACCTTCATTCACACTGTTATGACTTTCCCATTTGAGCAGTTTTAAACAACTTTTTCTCTCCTTCGCTTCAATTACAAGCCAATTTCATCTTTCCATCCACACGCACATGCAAATAACCTTCCAATTCAAGATGCTTCTACCATGAAAGGAAGTTAAGTGCAAAAGAGAGCAGCTAAGACCTACAAAAGTCATGTCACTCCTAAAAACAGGCACAGAAGTCAGCCAATGGGATGAATTTGCTAAACAAGGCAGAATTAAAGGGTTAAAAAAAAAAGACAGGACTCTGGCTCTTTCCCGACTTCACAATTCTTGGGTGTGCATTAATGAATCCTGGGACAGTGACAAAATTAAGCTTAGCTGACTTTTAAATGAATGAATAATTTCCTAACATGGAGAGGTGTTTTACATACATGTACAGCTTTAAGCACCCAAAGTGCTCTGCTTCTAATTATTTTTGCTACATATGAAATATTTGCAGAAAATGTAGATGATATCTCTAATTTGTTAATTACCAGCTGGCTCCTACCGTGCATTATTAAGCTACTATGGCAGTGACTAATGCCTCTGACAATTCTAAATTACCAACACCTTGTGGAGGAATGTGACCTGAGCAGCCTAGAAAGGACTAGCCGCAGGTGTTTATTTTCAGATAAAGATGGTTTCTTAACTCAGGCATAAGACAAACCTTAAATACCACAGACACATGTCCAGAGGAGGAGGCCTGTACCCTGGGCCCCACATGCAGCCTGTCCTGTGGGCACCACCATGCTCCATGGCAGCTGCATCTCACACTCTTTGCTCATGGGACAGATGTGGAGGAGGAAGAGCACCCAGGATTTCTCTCTGGAAGTGTTTTAGATGCAGTGGGCTTTGCAGCCGTCGCCCCCTGCTTGGTGACTTCAGGAGGGATGCTGGATGTGCAGGTGGTGCTGTACCTCACACCGATGTTCATGACTCCTCCATTTCCAGCCCAGCAGTCCCAAAGGCTGCATGCCCACACTAGCACATCGCAGAGGCTCAATGTCAATGTGAGTTTGTGCACCCCAACAGATCTGGGCCCTACACCATCCCTTCATGCAGTTCAGTAATTCCCTGACGTGAAGCACACAAGGCAACTCCTGCTGAAGTGAAAGCAGGGTGCAAGGCTGCTCAGCTGCAAGGCATGCCAGGCAGGTCTGAGAGTCTCAGGGATGGCAGGGACTTTGAACAAGGGAAGATGAAAATGAAGGAAATGTAATTGCAGGTTCCTCTGCACAGCTGCAGCCCAAGCACAGCCATTTCCCTCTCACCTTTGAATACAAGCGCTTTTTTTCCCTTCTTTTTTTTCACTCATTGCACGTTCTGCCAAATTGATTAAATTAATAACATTATATCTTGGACAGGAACTTACATGTCTCAGTCCTAAGTGTGTGAAATAACATTACTCTCCTTTCCAATCCTCCTGGAGTGGTTAGGAAAGCCAGTCTTCTCTTGTGCATTATAAAATTGCTGAACAAACCTATTCCGCTGTAATGGGAAGGGACATTTTTCTTCCCTATTGTAAGTAGGTCAATGAAAACATGATGTTGTGAGGATGAAACTGTTTTCCTCTGTCTTCTTCCCCTAATGGCAGTTTCAAATCATTCCGATTTAATTATGTCTGTAGTATTAGCTATAATAACATTGTAAGGTTATTAACAACTGATGCATTCGTGGTCCTAAAGTCTGGGGTTTGTGCTTCCTTGTGGGCTTCTTTGAGCCTCAGGTATACACATGCAATTCCTACACATGGCATGTCATTGCACAGTTAAATGCCTGCAAAGAAATCTGGATGTGAAATACAACACATTATGAGGCACAAAAATTTAACTCTCAGCTCTGAGATTAACACTGAGCTTCTGCATCAATGTGATCTTTCCAAGGATGAAATTCTGACTACCATCTACTCTAAATTTGTAAACAGTGAACTTTCTCTGAATTAATATTGGCATAAACAAAGCCAGAGTATTTTCAGTGGAACCATTCCAATTCATAGCACCTGGAGACTTCTCTGCATGCATTTCATCAGGAGGGGATTAACCAGTACCTGGAGAAACATTTAACTTGCAGCTATAACTATCAGATAACTAAATGCAAATTAAAGGCCTTTGGCAATAAAAGAAATACATTTGAGGGGAGAATACCCCTCTCTTCAATGAGAAAAAAGGAAAGAAATTACATTACACTAAAGAGAATACAGAATGCCTAAAGTATTACCAAAAGAAATGTTAAAAACCAAAATGGGTGATGCTTTTCTACTGACTTCCTCTCTATTTTAGAACAGATGGTGTAAATTAGTTTTGTTGACATTATCTGAAAAAAGAAAAAAGTAATTAATTCACCTCACGTAATGCCTGTTATAAGCTCTCACTCACCCACACAAGCACTCCAAAGCCCCGCTTTTGCAACTAAATGTTTGCCATAGCAAAGGTTACACACTCTTACAACCCACTCCTTGTATCATTGCCCTGAAAACAACAGGCCTGCCTAGGACAGTAAAGCTAAGCACATACAAGTGGACATCACTGTGTCCTCAGTGTGAAATTTTTACCCTATAAAACCCCATGACTTCAAAGGAAACTCGGATTTCAACTGAAGAATCCAATTACGTGTTTCAAATTTAGGATGGACTGTCAAGTGCCAGCTGACAAAGTCATGTCCCCAAGTATTTCAGGACAACGATATTTGAGCTGAAATGCAAAGCCAGCTGTTTATGCCTAACTACTTACCTAAGGAACATTTCAAAATGAGGAAATTATGTGATGATTAAGTGACTCTTGCACCTCAGCAAAATACATTTCACTCCACAGGGAGATTTTTGCAACCAGAATTCAGACAGCATGTCTATCATTAAAGTAATTCCATGTGCAGTATTATCACCAGTATCACCAAATCATAGGGATGGTAGAAAAGATATGTAATCCACCTCCCACTGTGAGACAAAAGTCAGATACACTTCAATCATGTTTATTAAAGCCATTCCTTACACTCCCAGAGACAGAGACTCCACAAAAACCACTGGCAGTGTATTTTGGGGATAATACTTTCCTATGGTTTGCCTCATCTTTCTTGCTTCACTTTAGAACCACTTCTCTTTGTCTGTGGCACAGAAAAGAGATTAGTAGCCTACTGTTTGCAACAGCCTGTTCTGTTCTGCCTGTGCCTGAAAAACTTCCCTTCTCCTACTCACTCCTCAGCAGGCACATGTTCTTCAGGCACAGAAAACATAAACCTTTTACGTATTTCCACTGGGGCATGTCCTATGGATCTCTGGTCGTTTTTACTGCCCTCTTTTCCACATCCAAAGTGGTCATCATTTTCTTTAACAGCAGTGGTCCAAACTGAACAAAGGACTCCACTGAGCACTCTGCAATGCGGGGATTGCTACCTGCAGGCTGTAGTACCATATGCATCCCAGTATCATGCTTTCCTTTTTTCCTTTCTATTGTGCAACAGCTCAACATTGCCAACTCATGTTCATCTGGAGATCCATGGTAGCCGTTATCCTTTCCTGAAGAGCTGCTATCCCACCTGCCAGTACTGGTGCCAAGAGCTAGGAGCACACAGTCCAGTGAACCCTTTGGAGCTACACACCACCACTGCAGCCTCTGTGCCTCTGGGGAGCCAAGCGTGCCCTTGCCATGCTGCTTCATGAAAGGCAGCAAGTTGTGTGTGGTTTTTAATTAGCACACAGTACAAAATACTTCAAATCCATCAAAGAGCTGGCCAGTATTTACATGAACTTCCTCCCCTTTTTATTTGTTCTACCCACCAGGAGCAGGGTAGAAAAACAAGTAGGGCTATTTCTTCCAAGGCTGAAATACCCAGTTTTGTGTACTTGCTCTATATTGAGCCTGTCAATGTAGACAGTCATGCCTTGTATAAGCCCAAGCAGTCATCTACAATGGTGTTCAACAAAAAAAGGATGGGATTAATGACCTGTGAAATAGGTATGGACAGATCTGGCTAGGCTGGGGCTGCTTTCTGGCAAAGCTTGGTTTCTCCTGGACATAACACAATGGATGACTTATTTACTACTTTACACAGACAGTTACAAAACCCGAGGCACTGTACACCAGGAATTGATTTCCGCTTTCAGAAAAAGAGAGTGGCCTGAAACATTATCAGTCTATCTTCTTACTTTATGACTTTTTCATAGAGAATACACTGTTTCGATGAAAGTGGATATTAAAAACTGGAACAGCAAAGATTAGGTCCATTCAGTCCAAGTTACCACTGAGTTATGAACAACTGCATGTGACTGTCAGAAAACACTTATTCCCTGACTTTTCCTTCCAAAAGTATTTAAACTCTTAACACTTTTAATTCTTAACACTTTTAATTCTATTTAGGAATACATTACCAGATTCATGCAGATGAAAAACTTATATTTGCTTGGATTCTCTTCAACCATCCACTACCTCATTTATTTATTTAACTGTATGATTAATGAAGTAATACTTACTATCACCTAGAGTCACATAATTGCTTTTTTGCCATCATCATTTTAGAAAGTTTCCTCTGCTTACCCCCACTTACTACTGTAAAACCTTTTTTCAGTTGCTCTGCTAAATTTTATGGCTGACCTGAAACTTTACATATCAGATATTAGAGTCAAGCTGAATATATTATTTATACATTTTCAGCAATATTCATAGCTAAAGTTATTGAAAAGAAATAGTTTTACCTGCTAAAAGAAATCTTTTACTATTCTTTTGCTGAGAAGCATTCATTCCTCCATGCTTTCACACAAAAACTTCAAATCTGGCAGGTGGATACAACTGTTACCTTTCTGACACTATCAGCGAACAGCCATTCAACTTATTTACAAAAGTCATATTTCATCCCCCAACGGATGGTTCTCAGGGACCTTTAGAGGTTACATGTGCAAGGGATTGCTCTACCAGCAGAAGGGCTGCACCTTTGCAGATGACTTCTGTTTTGAACTGCCATGGGTCTATGGGAGACGTGCTCAGGGGGCTCCTTGCAAGCCACACACAACCTCTTGTATTTGAAAATGTATCTCTTCCATAAATTTCCTCCCTAACAGAGATTCTGTAGGGAAGCAGAGGAGATGGAGCAAGGACTTCTGCTCAATTACCGCTTCTGGAGGTGCTGCCAGCCTGCCATGATTGCTGTGACTATGTGTTCGATGGGTCACCCACTGTATGTCTGGAATCAGAGGGGAGACAACATAGGAGTTCAGATGAAGTGGCCTGGAAGATGGCAGAGACATGGGAAGCCAAGATGCAGAATAAATTGTAGGGGAAGTAATGTGATAGATGGCATTATTAAAAGTGGGGGTTTTTAAGAAGTAAAACATGACTTGTTTACAGAATAGCCTGGCAGAAAACAGATCTTGATGCTCAGCTCTGTTAAGCTCTCCTTGCATTCCTGTACCAACCAACATAAGACTATCTGTACCTGCATTAAACTGATGTGATTTATTTTCCCTAATGAGATGTGCAAATTGATTGAACTTTCAAGAACAAAAATAAAACCATAAAACACTTTGCATTTTGTTTGATCTGTTTGGAAACATGTTTTGTTGGTGTATATCCAAAGAAAAGTGAAATATTTGTTATTGTAATAGTAATTAAAAATATACATCAAGTACCAAGTGCTTTCACACTAGGATCTATGACATGCCTTTTCCTGGGTTCTAGTCTGCAAAGGACTGGCCAGCTCTCCCAGAAGAAATTTAATTTCTCAAGTAGGTGAGAAAGCTTTCAGTCATACAAAATAGCTAGGAGTTAATGTTAAAAAAGTGACAAGATTTCAGAATTGTCAACTCAGAAGTTAAAAAATATTTAAATCAACATGTTGCCTTTGTAATTTAACATATGTTTTTATATGTAAAGTTAGTAATTCTCAAGTCAATTTATAGGAAAAAAGAATGATCTAAAACCAGGGAATGGAGTGTATTTCCATATCACACAACTTATACAGTAGGTCTCTTAATCCAATATAAATCAATTGTGTATTGAAAAAAAATGGAGGGAAAGAAACACATGATAGCTAAACTATCACTCCTTTATAAATCTGCAAAGAATCAAAGCATTCCCTGATCTTTTTCTAAGGATAGTGTCACATTAGGAATGAACATGCACTGAAAAGGTAGTAATTGCTAGAAAGCATACACTTCCGTTAAATGAGATATTTTTAAAATGCAGTACGAAAGCCTAAGATTACTAATTCTATCTGCAGCTGTTACTCGGTAATGAGTACTCAAGGACAACTTTACTCCAAGCATGTTCCTCTGTGCTTTTCCTGTGCTTACTTTCACTGTGTTTAAAAGAACTAGTCGCAAGTTGTCATTAAATTGCTTTTAAAGCCTACTTGCTCACATACTTTTCTGTCTCTGCTGCTTCATTTTTCTCCCCTCCTCCCCCTTTTCCTTTTGAGGTTCCACTGAGTGTAAATGTTCTTACAAATTTACAAGGAGGTATTTCACACCAGAATAGTCTTATACTTACAACAGATATAAAAGAAAATAAGAATGCAGCACTTAGGTACTACTTTTTGTCCCTTGATCCTGGAGCACTTCACAGAACTGGGCAAGTATCACTGTCACCACTTTCAGAAAAGGATATGCCAAGCCCCTTACAGAGCTTGTCAAAGATCACAGGCACAGAAGCTAACTGCCCCAGGGAAGGTTATGTTCAGCAAGCAGATACCACCATGCCAACAAATAAATTAGTAACTACAGATTCATTCTTTCTACTCCTTTCCTATCTCTTTATTACTCAGAGTATAATTCCCAATTCAAGTTTTATAGCAAGAGACCACGTAATTGGTTCAGACACAGGAAAGAGACAGTAAAACTCAGTTTCCTGTAATACCCCATGCCAGGGAGGATGGTTTTTTCAAGACTCTTAGGTATTAGCCATTCTCTCAGCTACCACAGCTGCAATTAGATGCATTTTTAAGCATCCTATTAGTGGAAAGTATTGCTGTGTTTCCAGGTAAAGTCACTGCATACCGTAATAATTAGCCAGGAAGTACTTTATTTCCTGATACACCAGGAGCCGGAATGAATAGTAAATGCAGGAGGTCTGACACCAGCCGGACTGGCAGCTTCCCTGGGTTTCCACACGTGGACTCAGAGATGACAACATGGCTGCATAGGACATCATAATTGCATTAGGTTTGGGTGTTTTTGAGGTTTCTTTAGAGAAGTACAAAATTATAGAATTGATGCTTTCTACAGTGAGCTGCACTGTATAAAGCATTGACTGTCATACCCTGCCAAAACAAATTAGCTGCTGTCGCTGGGAGCAGATTCATTAGGACCCAAAGGAAATTGTATCACTATAAGCTGCTTCTACATACTTTTGAGCTCAGAAAAATACCAGTACATTGTCAGGGAACTCCCCGGGGAAGCAGTCCTTAAAGTCCTTACCAACTAGTTTCTGATGACACCCCTATTTTCTTGTTTATGGCAAAATGATCACTGCAAAAACCTTGAAGATAAGGCTAGTAGCTAAGTTTTACAAAGGAAAAAAAAGATCATGACAGAGAGAAAGAAAATGTGAACCATGTACAATAACTGTGAAGTCTAGCAAGGAGGGGCTTTTAACACCCACCAGCATATCCCTGCCACTGGTTTTAGCATAGTTTGCAAAGAAAGAAGTGTAGGATTTATTAAAGGAAAAAATGCTTCAAACCCATTTTCACCTCAGAGACCATGATTTTTTTTAACTCCCACCACAAAGTCACTTACGACTTAATGGTAACAAAAAAAGGAGGAACCGTGACCTGCCTCCTCCAGAAGCAGACATGCTACTGGCTGTGTCAAAGCAGCACTTGTCCCAAAGAGACATCAGTCGGCTCCTCAGAGCAGGAAACCATGGCATATGCTAGTGATGAACACCGTAACAGCATCAGAGTAGCACCTCAACCACTCACACAATATACAAAACCAGGATGCACCAGTTTCTGCTACAGTCCTGTGCTTCCCTCATCAGTGTTTTGTCCCCTGCTTGATCTTCTGAAGACCAGCACCTTCATGTTCTCTCCTCTCTCTGTTGCAGCAAGAGGTGGAGGCCAGGGGCAGGCTCCCTCTCATCTTCCTATCCCCTCTGTCTCAGCAGCGCTTCTCCATTTTCCCCCGTGTGGGGGTAGTGGAGGTCCTGGGAAATGCAAGGAAGGGAGGCTGCAGTGAGGAAAGAAGTCCAGAAGATCAAGGAGTAGAGGGTGTCACCGTTCCTAGCAACAGCTTGTTACAAAAGCCTTTAGGAAAGTGTTGCCTCCTTCTCTCCTTCCTCCTTCCCCACTTCCCAACAAATCCTAGTCACCCTAGGAGCACAGGAATAGGTTGAGAGAAGAGGACAGGAGAGAAGGAGGGAGAGGAGAGAGGTCCCAGTCCCTGTGTTGTGCTCTGATAAAGATACCACACCCATATCCAAATGCCTCAGCAGTATCATGCAGCTGTATAATACCGTCATCACTCAACACATGCAGTACCATACACACCCCAACCATGAAAAACTCACCCTGGCCAAAGATTTTCCCTTTCAGCAAATATGTCAATATTATAATAATTTAGAAATTGTATCAAATGCAGCAACATTATCAAATGCAGCAACATTATCAAATGCAGCAACATTTTCTATGGGGAAGTATCAGTTTATTGAAAGTTTTCCATTTATTTCTAGGACAGCTGGAAGATGTTGTGGATTATAAAAACCAGAATATACTTTTTAAAGTCAATTCAATACCACATTGCAGTTACCCTGTGAACTCCCTGTTCCTTGATCAGATGCTTATTCCCTTCTAGCAGTGAGGTATTTCAGGCAGCGTCACTTCCCAGAATACAAAGCATGTTTCCTTGTGACAAAGCTCTCCAGTGCCTCTTGGACATTTAATTATGGGAGAAGGGTCTCAGATAATGAAATGGGAACATCATGCTCCTGAACTATAACTTCTGAAAAGCAATACACTGTGGTAGGGAAATGCAATTTAATTTTGAACTGACTCAGGAATTTCCCATGGAACATTAATTCTATTTTCTGCTCACCTCTGAATGTCAGTCTATTTTTCTCTTTCAGTTTAGGAAGCTTATAAAAGGTGCAGTGAGCCCCTACTTCCAAATATGTGGATTCTTCTTCCCTCCCTAGGGACTCCATAGCCCTGGTGAGGGTGCATCTAAAAACAGAAGCCTACTGTGTCAAGCCTTATCAGAGGTGATGCCTAGCCTGAGGAATTGCTACCTAGATACCCAACACAGAGAAGTAACAGAGGTATTTCCACCCTCTTCTGGTTTTCAAGGGCTCCCAGAGCTCACACAACTTGCCTGAAGCTGCACAGGATCCTGTGCAACAACCAGAAACTAACTACACCTTTACCAAGACCCACTGCAAGTTTTACTCATCTTGACAGCTTTTGTTCCAAAGGTCTTCCACTTCAATACCAAAACAAGTATTACTGTAATTCCTTAGTGTAAGCAACTGTTGGCCTGGAAATTTAGCATGGGACTGAAGTGCTGAGCTTGTCTGAGCTTACCAAAAGAACACCTAACTACTACAAACTATAAGAGAACTGACTTAAATATCACTTCTCACCCCTGCATCTGCTTTTTTCCAGATTTACCTTAAAGGTTATCTACTTCCTTCTTCTTCAGACCCTACACTTAACCATGCAGAAAACAATTCATAGCAGATTTGCTCAAATATACCCAGATGCTTGGCAAAATTTGGTCAAGCTGATCAACAAGGATGAACTTGATCAAATGCAAGAAAGGTACCAAAATATACCAGACACATCATCTTTTCTTGAAACAGAGGAACCATTTCTATTTTAGGTCACTCAGTTCCACATATTTTGCAAGACACAGACTACCATTATGTGAGCCTTTTCAGCACTGGTATCTCTAACCAAAAATGTTAGGTGTTTCAGTTATCCGCAGACAGCACCTATTCCCTATGGTTATTATGGGCAGCACTAACATGTCAGGAATTCTGAGTATGTTTGGGTGAACTGCCACCAAGTCCAAAGTTAGTAGCTCCTCTACTATGACTGTAAAACACACGTGCCCAGAATAAATGGTAAAAATGATGGTGACAGTCACTCAAAGCACAGATTCAAATGAAACTCTCAGACTACAAGTTCTTGCCATGTAACAAACATTATATCTAACTTCCAGCTGAGTTTCTGTATTTTAAAATTCTTCTGGGTATAGGAACATCAAAACTTCCCCAGAAATATCTGAAAAACTGCCTGAAAAAAACACTGATCAATGAGGCAATGTATCTGCTAGATACTGAAACTACTTCTGATAAGTTCTAGAAAGAATATGATAGTGCGAATCTTCCCTTTTTTTACTCACAAATTCACTAAATGAGGACTACCAGGAGAATGCACACATTTTTAAGTTACTGCCAGACGGACTTTGTTCAGAGAAAATGAGAGCTAAAACGTTTTAAAAAAAAAGAGAAAACCAAACCTAAAACCCTCCAAACTCCAAGTAAAAGCACTATTTGGGAACAAACAGGAAGGTTAAATTCAATTAACCCTCTGTTGTGATCAAATTTACCCATGAGGAAACAGTCCCTAAGTGAAACACCATTGCCAAACAAGCAAGCAAACATTGATTACATCGTCTCTAACATGGAAAACAACTTGCTTTTCAACTCTGTAATAATAAGCAGCATTTCAAACAGCATGCACTAATGAAGAGCAAAGATATGTACCAAAAAATCATCTAACAGAAAAACAGCACTCCAAACTGTAATGGCAAAATTCTTAAAGCCCAAGACTCCCTAGGTATGACAAGAAAAGTAATCCTGTGAGCTAACTTCACTGAGGAATAAAGTTCAAATGATCCATATACAGAAAATGAGGGACTAAATCGCCCAGGGAAAGCATTACTTTAGTATCCACCTCATCCTAGAGAACTGTTATAGTGTTCTGAAAGCAGCAGGAAAGCCCAGAAGGATCACCATAGCAAATGCATGTGCAGGCAAACTTCCTACTTACCCTACTGGATGTACCATGATCTCTTTTGCCACCTTAGTAATTCCAAAGTATCCAGAATTATATTATTTTAAGAGAATATTAGTTGTTAGAGGAGACAGGGGCAAGCTGACAAGCAGAGCTTTGCAAGAAGGCAGGCAGAGAGGGATGAATTTAAACCCTGGCTCAAGATGCTGTGTATTCTGCGTCTATCTTTAACTTCTAAATGATTTGGTTTCACATTCCTCTGAAGTCCTGCTGGCAGATGCCTTCGTGGAGCTTTACCAATCGCAGGCACTCAGCCTCCCCCCTCTCCTCGATCCCTCCACCTCCTTCCCTCTTTTCCTCCCTCCCTCCCAAGCCTACCACTCCACCCCCATCTCCCCATCCCCACCTCTATACACACGCCCACACCCCCCCCGCTCCCCCCTACACACACCGGGTTAGCTGGCAGGATTTCACGGACTTCCAGCCTTGGCTGCCCGCCGCTGGGAGCCAGCAGCCCGGCGAGCAGCTCGACATGGTGCCTTCGGAAATCTGGTGTGGCTCGGCCTGCCCCTGTTCAGTGCAGAGGTACCTGCTTGCACCCACTCGGGCAAAGTCCCTGAGTCCCAGCATCACCACTGACCGACTCGTGGTGCAAAGCAGGACCTCTGGGAAGCATCTCCCTTAGGAGACTCCAGGCACAACCTGGAGGGGTGTGAGGGTTGGGGCAAGGCAGCAATTCATGCTCTGATGGACAAAGCTTCCGCAGAGACTAATATTTGGATGCCTACAGCACTTCAGCCTGCACAGGGAGCTTTCCTGAGGAAGGATGTATAAACAAAAAAAACCCACCAAACAAAATTTTACCAAATCTTGAACAAAAAGCTTCTAAAGTTCCTCTCTGTCATTCTGTGGCTCCTTACATTAACAATTCATTGCAATGTTGTACAGACTCTGAAGTAACTAGACTACAGGTTAATGGCAGCATTTGAGGTGAGTGAAGTGGGGAAAAAAGTCCTTCATGTAACCCAGAAAGTCAGTATCCCTACCAGAGACTGCTGGAGTCTGTAGTGTTGACGTAAACCCGACTCTTCAGATCAGCCTTTTGAAGAGGCAGTTTTTAATGCACAAATGGACGTTCAGTTGAACACTGCTTGCCATCAAGCCTGCCTTACCTCAGAGAGGGGTGGGAATGGAACAAGCCACAAGACTTTATGTAAAATGTATGAATTATTGAACACTTTCAGTTGCAACAGGAAAATACCAATTGACAGTCACACCAATTCAAACAGAATAACATGGTAAATGTCTCTGGTTTCTTAAGAGTCTTTAGCCTTTCAACTGCTGCCAAGAGGGGTTTGTACCCAGGGATGCAGCCAAGCAAGCAGTGCACACAGATTTGGGCAGAGGGGGCAAGGTCAAGCTGTGCCCAGAATCACTTAGCTAAAAACATGTTTTGAAAATGCCTTGCCAATGCCCTATTTGATGAGGCATTGCACTTTTCAGAGCGCTGGTGTTGAGAGGCTGGACTGATTTAGTAGTAAAAGTGATCATGCAATTACTTCAGGCTAACAAAGGGAACAACTCAGACTTGGAAAGTCCTAAAGGGGGGATAAAAAAATCAGTCAAAAGGCTGTATCATAGTGCACATTAAGTAACCCTGCACATCTCTTGCCTGCTTGATAACATATATATAAATACTTATGTTTGATCATATATATAACACACATAAAATTTGATGAAAAACAGTAACTCCACAGTCAGTCCCACAGACAAGAAGGCAAGAGTCCTCTTAACCTGGAGCGAACACAGGTTTGTGGGCCTGCAAGAGTTGCCAGCAACATACAAACATTAAATAACAAACCATTTTACAACTTCTGAAAAAAGATTTATTCTGAAACACTGACCTTTGTTACTATTAGCAAAGTCAGACCTCAGTATGTTCAATGCCTGCCTCCCAGAGCACGTTAAAAACTCCAGCAAGAGGAAAACATGCTGTGGACTTCCTGTTAGACAGGGAAGAAGACACTTCACTGCTTTGCCTCAGGATTGCTGATACAACAGTTCAGGGCATGTGTCTATTAGTCAAGATGAGGAGCTGCAGTGAACGGCAGAAAAGCTGCCTTGCCCGGCAACGCTTTCAGATAGAGCCACCTCTAACACTGCCGGCTTACAAATCTCTCAGAGCAAATCAGTGTCTCCCATTCAAAAGGTGCAACTTCAGTAAATGCAGTATGTACCTCACGAAATTTTTTTTCCAATTGTTTGCAAGGATATTAAACTTAAAGGGCAGATAATCACTAGACGCAGAGACCAACAGTTAACATTGGGACATAAAAAGCAGAGTGCTTTAGATGCTCAGAGAGACAAAAGAACAAAGAGAAGTCTTTGTCCCTTTGTGGCTGAGGGTTCCTTTCTAATTAGAGCAACAAGGAAGGAAGAAAGAAGTTCCCCACGGCAGAAGGTGCAATGGACAAATGGGGTGATTCAGAAGTTAAGTCATGAACAGGAAGGATTAAGGCTGAGCTGTTTATAGGACTCCAACCTACCCCTAGAGAGTGCTTAAGTGTTAGGAAAAACAATGGCGGGGAAATCCACAGAAGCACATTCACGCTTTTATCTAAACTTGTGTATTTCCCTTAGTAGATACGGGCGAAAGAGATTGGGTTTTGAATCCTCTGAAAGAACACTCAAACTGTTTGCTTCCCGTGTCTCTTAAGAGGTTATTTAAAAACCTAAGCGTATGGGGGCGGGGGGAGATTTGGAAAACGATGCTGCAAGTTACTGGGAAACCTTGAACGTCAACGTGGACAGCATGATCCTAATCCCATGAATGGGACAGTCAGAGGTCGTATGTCCAAAAACTGTACCACATAAGCCAAAGGAGAAGACAGGTGTCCAGTTTCCTCAGATGAAGAGCTGTGCAATAATACCAGTGTCTAATGTGCAACACAGTGTACAGCTGGGAGATATTTACCACTGCTGTGAGAGGGAATACTACTCTTTCTCTCTCAGCAGGGTCTGTTGCTTATAACCATCATCAAATGCAACAGATCAGGGCATTAAATTTGAGATATATGAAAACATATAAATACGAAGTTCTTGTGGAGGAATGGGAGCTAGCTGGCATGGGAGCAGAGGAGGAGCGGCAGGGAGGGGAGAGTAATTTGGTGCCAGCGACAAGCGTAAATAGGTAACATGTTTGGAGCCATGTGACTTCCTACCCATTCCCAATTTAGCCCAGTGCCTAAGAGGCATGATGTGTCCCTTCATGTTTAGCTATTTTTAATGTGCACAGAATTTGCTCGTCTCCTCTTGTCTGTCAGTGTCTTGAATTCATTAGTCTTGGCACTCTTAAGATTTGGGCTTACTGGGACAAGCAACATCTTCTACCCTACGGGTTCAATCCTTCTATGTCTTACTCAAGAGTACTTCTTGCTCTTCGGAATGATCTTGTTAACCTCTGCAGATTTCAGCACAGGTTTGTTCAAGAGTAAGAACTCTGGAGTGGGGACTGTAACTGCATTGACAGCAACGCAGTTTGTTCCTGCCTGTCATAATGGACCCAGCACTGTTTATTCAGTATTACTCAATATACACACCCCTCTCTGCCCCAGCCTACTCCAGCTGTTCCTACTCAGCTACATGCCTACACCAAGAGCCCTCTCCAACGTGGTCCAACAGGCAAGGTTTGGCCAAGTGTTGACCCATGTGTTGCTTCTCTCCTGCCTACCACTTTTTTTTTACTGGAAGAGATGGGGAACAGTTATTGAAGAAGATGAGGATGGGGGGCTCTTAGAGCCAGTCCCCAGCACCCACTCCCTTGCTGCCCCAGGACCACACAGACTCCAACACAGCAGGGTACATTTGCCCTGGAAGGCAACCCAGAAGACTGACATGGGCTCACACAGCGCAAAACACTGCCCTGGTCTCCCAGTGTGGAGTCTGACTGCTCTGAGCACAACACTCCTACCATTTCCATGAGGCCCACTGGATAATAGGAGGAAGCTCAGCCACTGAAAATGTCCAGATGGGTTAGTTCCAGTATTTGCAAAACTTATGTGAATTACTTGGATTCTCGGTAAGCATTAATAAAGTAAATGGGAATGCTCTCAGTATAATACTGTGTGAGAAGTTTTGCAGCAACAGGGGATTTTCTGTGCTAGCTTTTCTGTTCTTGATTTCTATGTTTCTGTGATTCAAGCTATAGGGAAAGAAGGGAGATCATCCATGGTCATAAATATAAGCATCAGGAATAAATCATGTTTTCAGTCAATCCATTTTACTGAATAAAGAAAAAATTCATTATTTACTTTTGAACATTTCTTTCCTTTTGCCTAGTCTTGTATTTATAGTTTGGTAAGAGGTTTTTAGACAAACTTATAGTTTAAACTAGTACTTATCATCATATATAAGCATGTCACATTACAAGAGCCAAGATATAAAGACTTTGGCTTTATTTTTGTACACAAGAACAAAGTGTAAGCATTAATTATGAAGAATTAAGCAACTTATGAAAAACTCTGTGCACTTACAACACTTATTCCCTGCAAAATCAAACCATTATTTACCAGATGCATTTTCAAACTCACTTGAAAAATACCTAAGAGGGGAATTCGAACAATTCTGCTCCCATTTATCTTTAATTCAAACACTAAATATGGGAAAAAGGCTACTCTTTTTGCTTGGTGTCAAAATTGATCAGCAAAATTAAAATTTCCTAGATACAATAAAATAAAACTTTAAAAAAATAAGGTTTTGTAGGTAAATTACTTAATTTTATCACACTGAAAAGTATTTTTCTAAAAAGAAAAAAAAAAAAAGACAGGTAAACCTCATCCCACACTGTGCTGAGGCCTGGAAAAGTCTTTTCAGGCCTGGTGATGCTCGCTGATAAATAAAAAGACTGGTTTCAGCTTTTCTAATATCTATTATTGGTCCTCTACCTGAAAACACTGTATTTTAAAGGCTTGAAGTGACAGCTGTAGTTCATTGAAGTTGCTTGGCGAGCAGTGTACCTAATGAAGATTGTCATCCTAAGGATTTATGATCATTTATTTATTGTTCCCAGCAACAGTAATCCCTGTTTCCTCTAAACTCTCATGACTACTCCTGCCCCTCAGTATAGGAGTGTTGCCTACCTACATTTTCAGCTTTGTGCAGCCAACCTGCGTTGCCACCTTCATAATCACCCTTTTAATTTCCTCAGGCCTCCATAGCTATTCTTTGAGATACTGCCCTAATCAGTACTTTTGCTCCCTTCCACACCCCCTTTTGTACTTTCTCCTTACATGGGGAAAAACCAGCAAGCAGGTTGTGCAGCAGGCTCAGAGCTGTACGTGCTCAGACTGACCAGCCAGAACACATGGGAGCTGCTTCAAGAGGGGAAGGTTGCACACCCTGCCTTTATTGGTTTGATATCTTGTATTCCACTTCACAAAAGTCAAGGAGAATCAGTATAGCTGAGATTTCGTCCTCTGTGTTTAATTTAGCAGAAGGTGTCCAGTGAGTTCAAAACTACTGGCTGTGGTCAGACGTGTGAGACAAACAAACATAGCATGACTGTGTTCCCTTAGAAAGCCAAACCTTGAAGGAAAATAAAATAAAGAAACAGCCCACGTGCCAGCTACAATGATTCATGATACAGCCTTTGCTTCAGCAGGAGATGCTATTAGTCTTCTTGATGATAAGAACCCTCTACTGCTTTGAAGGCCTCATGTATGCACTAACCAGTATATAGAAGGTAGCAAACACTGCTAATTAAGAAAGCTCATTGCTGCCTGCTCCTGAGGGGAGAACTAAAATGTCTGTCAAAGTAAAGATCACAACACCAAAACTTGTCACAACTTCTGCCTGAAAATAACGTCCTTATTCCTGAAATTTTGAATTGAGTATTCTTGTTATGGAAATGGCTGTGTCACTCCAGCACCTTGGTTTCCTTGCAGAGCTATATTCTGCACTAAAAATGTTTTCCACTATGTTATTTCATAAAAATTCCACAAACATTGTGTCTTTATATTTGTCTGGACAGACAACCACAGCTTTTTGTGGAAATTCAGCCAGTGCATGAACTGTGTGTAGGCAGACATGACTATGGCTGGAGCGACACATGCACTTTTTTCAGAACTGGAAGAGGATGGTCTATGAAACAGATTCTCTGTTCAACTGAGCCAAAGGTAGGAACAATCAATCCCCTTTCATTCACCCCACATACTACCAAAAACCCCTCCTGCTCTAAAATAAAACTCACTTTATTCCACTCTGCAGATGCAAAACTTGTGAAAAAGAGGAAATTACTACCTTTTTTTGATAATAAAGGAAAAAATACACAGCAAGAGCACAGAAGGAGGCCTGGAAGTCTCAGAAACTGGTAATGAGAGCTGGAGCATTAATATATAGGCCAACAACACGAATCCCATCAGATCAGTTATGTAAAAGCCAGCAGCGCCTGACTTGCTCTCTGAAATGTATCAGTGCCCTGCAGGGCTGGGGGAGGTGTCCCTGCCACAGAACCCTCCCCTGCCCTCTCTGTCTTGGCCCCAAGGACCCCTCAGGCTTGGGGGTTCCCGATGCTGCTAGGGGAACACGGACAGAAGCAGAGGTCTGATGAGCCGGAGGGACTGAGCTGGGGCGGGAGCACGCAGGGTAAAACAGCTTGGGAGAAGCTTGTCCTACTGCTCCCTCTGCTGTACCCATCCTGTGGAGAAATCCCAAATGTCAGCGCGAAAAGCTGGGATAAGGGATGGCAGCTTTCAGCGAGCAATGTGCAGGCAGCACAGACAGAGACAGGCTCGGGAAAGAGATGAAGTCTCTAATGATGAGGCAGAAACAACCACCACACTCAGGAGATGGCATGACATGGACCTTTGTGCATCCCACATAGCAAATCTCTTTGGCTCTACCTGCTGGGGGTTTCACTATCGCTTCCAGAATGGTGCAGGGAAATAACGCCTCTCCTTGGCACGATCATCTCACTTTCTAACACATATTTAGATCATGATCTCATCTTCTGAGATTGATGGGTGTCCAGATCAGCTGCAGAGAAAGGCCCAGGAAGCTCCCTTGGCAGGACTGCTGGCAGCAGCCGAGCCCCGCGTTAGAGAACGCCAGCAGCACACACCCTCCCAGAACAGGGGGGAAAACATCCCACCCCGAGTCATGTCAGTGCCACACCACATGTAAACAACAGGGAGCACAGGGGAAAAAAAAGAAGCAGAAAGGAAAAGGGGGAAAGTGGCTTATGGTAGTGAAGTCAATTAATCATGTGGTAATTAACAACTCGATTGTTGTGGAGAATGTTTTTTTCTAACCAAAAACCACGTGAACACAACTCTAGACAATAATCCCACCCTGTATACTTATTTCTGAGGGCTGAGAAATTGGCAGCACTAGATACCACCTATAAAAGACATTAGTAGCTGCCATGAAAGCATTTATTTGAACACAGGGAAAACTTGTACCCCAAGGAAAATACATATTTTCAAATGCTCAAACATTGCAATGTGCTTTTTGCAATCTTCAGAGAAGTATTTCGGTGACTCCACACTTTTCTTTTAGCACTAATTTATGGAAATCCAAACTAGAGTAGAAACCATTTCAAAGGAGGAAATGTCCCTCTAGCACTTCTTCCCTAAGAAGGTGCACACTCATCAGAATAGGGAGGAATGATGAGAAGAATCAGCACCTTCAGGAAAAGTGGACACTTTCCATAACAAAAAAGGTGATAAAAGTCTGAAAGGCTGGAATGCAAGGTTAGGTGTTTGAAAGATCAGCCACACACTCATCTTAATCCTTCTGGAGAATTTCAGGAACTTCACACAACTTCTACAACAAACCAAAGAAAAACCCCTTCCTAAGACCAATATGAGATTGAAAAAATTAATAAGTGAATTCCAGAAAGGCAGTGTTAACAGATGACCTGCATTCACGTTTCTCCTCCATGCTCCATGTATTATTTCCTTTTATATAACAGAACAACTATCAGCTAATGAAAATACTGGAAATCAGACTTTATGATATAACATGGTGATAAAGTGAATTACATTTAAATATCAGTAGGATCTATGGCACAGAGCAAATTTGGAAGACATTTGTTCAGTAATTTTAAAGTTGTGAATAATTAGCATGGCATTTTCAAATGCACTTGGTCATGACCTAATTCTGCTCTAAATTCTTCAATTTTAGTTTTTGCAAAGCTATACAAGCCATGCAATACTACAGTAGTATTAAGAGTGCTGCAGCAGTATTGAGTCCTGCTGAAAAATTCCACCCCTAAATAAGCGGCTCCAGCAAAGGAATGGCATTCCCATTCTTTTCAAAGGCAGTACTTCAGATTTACACAAATGCAAACAAATCCAGTTTGACCTCAGGATTGACACAATTTACCTAACTCACACTTGCCCAGTTTATGTGGAAGAAGCTGCAATGGAGCTGAAAATATTAACTAAATAATATCCACGGGACAACTGAGTATTGAAAACCATTTTATCTGTAGTAATCCAGTAATAATTGCAGATTGTTTTGACACTGTCCTGTGAAGTGTCATAACAAACAGCCACAAATTTACAATGTGTGTGGCACAAAGACCAAGCACAGGTCTGGACATAATCTACTGACTGTCAGATGCTACAAAGTTGCTCCTTATTATAGCACTTCCTGCCATCTCTCTGAATTCATTATATTTATCCTCAATAAAAGAAATTGGGTTGTTTTTTTTTTTGCTTTGTTCAGAAAACTGTAGGCTTTATCCAAGAGCCTCAGACATTACAGTGTAAATTATTTGCACTTCTTGCTACAAAAAGTCTTGCTCCAGGACTTTGTGACAACACTGACTACCTGAGGGAAATCAAATTAACAGCAGCTGAGACGGAACTATTAAAGGCATGTTTTCCCCTATGTACAGTAGTCTGTTAACGTATCCACAGGCACTAAGAAAGTGAGGATAAAGCAAGGACATTTCTCTGAAACATCACTATTTTTCACATTACTGTCTATTCTTGTGAAGGAGCTGTGGATGCAGTGATATTGATAGGCACTGGGGTTCCTCAAGCCTCAACTCAAGCATGCAGATTTTACAGCCATGCACACGATGAAGACACTAGCTTCCAAAATAAATCAAGCAACCTTTTTTGCTTAAGACTACAGAGGTAACTGCAAGGTTGTTTCTGGTTCTAAGCGTAATGATGCAAGGAAGCAGCTCACCCAAAGCCTGTCTCCCCTGCCCTCTCTCTCCTGCCCTCATGCCCTTGTGAGGCACCATCCAGCCTCCAAAGAAGGAGATGGGTTTGGGATGGCACCCAGCCACCTTCTACACAACCTGCCAGGGCAAGAGGCTCACAAAGGAGCTGTACTCATCCTCCAGCTCAATGAGGGAGATGCTGTTTCCAGAGTAGGGCAAAAACACATCACCAAACTGCTCAGGGTAACAGAGACCATTGTTTTAACTGGGAATACCACTCTGAAATGCTGGCAGTCACTGGGTACACAGGGCACAGAGACCACCACACCACGCCCATGCTTCTCAGGCATTACCTGAGGGGTGAATGCAGCAGGGGCAGCATAGGCTTGTACCATGATAGCAGTGGTATGAGACCTAACCAGGTTTCAGCTCTGCCACAGGTTTGTTTTGTGAATTTAAATTTTACACATTTATTTCCTCCCTCCCACTTATTACCTATGTCTGCGTAGTTGGTGGTGGTTGTCACATTTCTAGGTGCTTAGAGCAACTAAAACCTCGAGGATCTCTGGCCTCATAGCAGTACTGTAACTAAATACTGAAAATTGTTCATGGAACATTTTTATTTCATTTAGTGAATGGGAAAATTAAGTGAGTTGAAATAAAAATTCCCCCTTCCTTCAAAAGCCTCTTTAATCAGCCCCAGAATCTGAATCAATGCTGAGTGCAAAGATTTAAATTTGGCTGAATAGACCAAAAAACAACAAAAGAAGTCTCTTTACAAAAGGTATGGATTCAACCCAGCCGGTAAATAATTAAAGCTCCTCTCTCTTCCCTTCCACTTTCTATTTTAAGGCTTTTCATTATATGGGATCAAAGTCAGCTCGAGCTGGAGAGAGTTAGACAAATCCATCACAGAGACAGAATGAATGTATGATCTCATCCCCTGTGACAGCAGCCCGACGGTACCACCTGTTTGAACTCAGCTCATACCACTTCTGATGACACTGCCAATGTCAAGCATATCACCTGAAATTCAAGAGGGTGTGTGGAAACTCTCTCCACCTAAGCAAAAAAAAAAAACAAACAAGAAGAACTGTAAAGGTGGCATCAGGAATGCTACAGGCAGCCAGGGCTGCAAAAAGAGCAGCCACAGAAAGGGTTCAGACCTCAGGAACATAAACCACTCTGAGCCTAAAATCAGCTGTATGCACAAAGACCGATTTCTGTTTGGAGAGGAGGCAAACAGGGAGAGAGGAATGTAGAATACCTGTATAAAAATTATAAAAATAAGGGAAACTAAACATTCTAATTATTTTCTCATAATAAAAGAAAAAGGATACATTGCACCCAGAAGACAAAATAATTAAGATATAAAAGACAAGTTAAACAGGGTAAAACTGACAGGCAAATTTAAAAGAGATTAAGGAAAATTCTGTCCTACCTTTTAAAACTTAAAGTGTAAGTTTACCCTGTGGAGCTGTCTGCAGCATAATATAACTGGGACCAAAAAGGACTATTAAAAAATATTCATTAGATTGTTAATGAATTCTTGCATGTTCCCATTAGAAACTCATTTGTTTTAAAAAGAAAGAATATAATCCTTAATGAACCTTGCTTTTTTTTAAGTAATAGAAGACAAACATTAATACTTCCTGACACAAGCAATGATTAAATGTCAGGGGATTAAAGCATTCCCCTTAAGGGGAATCCCCAATGATTAAGGAAATCCCCCTCTTGTCACATTATTCCATAACTGTCAATGGGCCAGTTCCTGAGCACTGTCAGGAACAAGGTACTGGATCAGATCCAACACACCAGTGTTTGGTTAACACTAAAGTTCAGTCAAGAAATTTCTGTCTAAAACTCTTGTTAAGAAAAAAGGTTATGGCCTTTTGAGTGTACCACAAACTTTGAGTTCTAAACCATTTTTTGCTCTGACTGCCAGTAGCTAGCAGCACTTGAAGATGAAGGCAGTAAGCATACATCAACTCTACTTGCTTTGGTGTATAAAATCACTTTGGCCTAGATCTGGGTCAAGATACACTATTTTACTTCTCTGAACTGCTTGACATGTTCAGTGCAAACTTGATTTTGGGTCTGTCCATGCCCCAAGAACATTTGCAGTTCTGGGAGTTGCAGGGTCTTCTGGATGACGAAACTTGCCACTACACTGATATGAGTCAAATGGTAAAGTTATTACAGATATCAAAAAATCTCACTGCTGTGAAATTTGCACTATTCATTTCTCAGAGTCTACTATAATGAAAAAAAAGAAGCAGTTTAGCACCTCACTATCTGAAAGAGCTATTTCAAAACATGTTCTAGATTAAGACTGCATGGCAGGACATTTTTGCAGTGAGAAAATACACTCTGGGGATAAGTAGAGGCCCCAAACAGCAATGTTCTCTTGGGTGACCTCATTAGCAACTTCTTTAAAAGTGTGATTCTCCTATTTACTTTAAGATGGTTCTTTAATCAAATTCATAAAATTACTTTCTTTTGGTACCAGACAGATAAATAAACTGACGTTATTCAGGCCTAACAGCTCTTCAAATGAAGGAAAAGAAAAAAAAAAAAAGGCCACAATAAAAATTAGATTGGAACGGTTTTGGTGCTTTATGTGGGAGTTAGCTGTATGCAGAATTGAACTGTATTTTCTTGGTTTAGCTGAACTAAGCTCTACTGACAAGAGCATGCTGAATTAGATCCGGTTGTAACCTGAGGTGAACCTGCAGGATAAACCTTACGTCATTTTATTGCTGCAGTTCTTTTTTCCACAAGCAAATGTGGCTCACTTCCCTCAATCTCTGAAATGCCGTATCGGGTGTGCTGGCTATGGGGTAGAAGTCTAAATAGAGCATGTTTGGATTTATTCACTTTAGACCTCTGGGAATGGAACTGAGCTACTAGAAGTGACTGAAATAAGACTATAAAGGCATGAGGGAGGCAAATGTGAACTTATCAAGGGGTATTAAAATGTACCCTGTATTGAAAGACATCTACCCACATTTCTGATTTGTACTTTTGGACATTTGCCTATCCAGGGCAAAAGCATGTTTCCCTCTCTAAGCCATGTAGGGACATCTTGCCTTGCATTGTGAAGTAATTGAACCTAACTGGTGACGATGGCAAGCCCTTCATGGCTACAGTACGTTAAAAAAACTTCATTTCCACAGCACCATCCACACAATTTTGCAGGGTAAGAGAAAACTCTATTCCAAGAGCCTGACAATTCCTTATCATGAAGGACAATGAGGAAATACAGTATGTGGCATGACAATCTCCTCTGCCAAATTTCTGTGACCACATCATTGCTTCACAGACATAACTGAGCAGGTAATATCGCTTCTTAAATTCCACCTTACAGCCAGACCTACAAAACATGCTCTGTTCTGCCTTCAGACATCTTTCTAAGCACAAAACTACTCTCTTTGCCAGAGCCAGCTGGAAGCCTCAGTGGCATAAAGTAAATGGGCACACAACCCTCTATTATCTCAGTACCTGATGACTCCTTTCTTAGCATTTTCCCTGACATTCTGTGGCATGGCAGACCACATAGGAGCCCTCCCTGGATTAATCTGTATACTTACAGGAAAAGCAACTCTGTTTGCAGTTGCACTACCTAGGTAATACACAGACCACTGTCCATTGCACAAGCTGTTTGCCCACAGAGCCCTGGGAGGAGTCCTCTGCCTGCTCAGTTGGAATGGTACGACACT
The DNA here is from genome assembly GCA_035222235.1 of Margarornis squamiger. Lineage (NCBI taxonomy): Eukaryota > Metazoa > Chordata > Aves > Passeriformes > Furnariidae > Margarornis > Margarornis squamiger. The sequence goes on along the minus strand of JAWWTY010000077.1, from coordinate 108,497,841 downwards.
ATAAAGTTGAAGACAAATCGCTCAGTGTACACCGCTTGCTGACTGCAAAATCTGGATCATAATCCATGGGCTGATACACCTTCTGCCTTCAGAATCATAAACCAAGTGAGCTGGTGAACAGGGGTGGTGCAGCAAGGACAAGGGACACAGCCAGTCCAGGCTCAGCCACTAAGAACATATATAAATAATGACCACTGCAAACAATTAGAAATTCTCTTCCTCCAAATTGTTAAGGATGATATCCCAGGCATTTTATTTAGTTGAAAAACTTTTTTTCCTCTACACTGGCACTGGACTAAATAGAGTCCACTGTGAGGATCTTCCACATTTTCAGGAATTACCTTGCTACTACAGGTTTCTCCTTCTCAAGAGCTATGGAGTTGAATGTTATTTTCCAACTGTACATAACCTTGTTAATGATTTTTCTCCAGCTCGTCTGCAGTGGAGATATTCTGGAGATACCATGATTTTGCTTAATAAAGATATAAATCTCTATATAAATTCATCACTTCAGGCCTTGAATAACTAGAAATCCTCCTCCTACATAATTTGTCATGATTTCTTCTGTATGAGTTCAGTGTAAGAAGCACACACCTAAATTATGCAGGACTATAAACTTATATAACTGTTTGTAAGATAGAAGTACATAAAAAATAAAGCAACTTTAATAGCTAGGAATATAGAGATGTCCAAAACAGAGCTGAGGAAAAAAAATATTTATCATTTGTTCTTTCAGTGAACAGGTTTACTAGTATCTAATTAGTATAAATGGAAGTAAATCTGAGAATATACTGTCATTCCTTTAGATACATGGAAGCCATGATCTAGCAGAACTAATTATGAAGCAGCTATATGAACAACCATAAATATAATATGTACAAAGGTGTATTTACATTAAAAGATCACCTATCTCTTGCCTTAGTTTCCCCTCCCGAACAGCAGTGCATGCACCCACATGGCTCACTGATACCACCTGCATGCAATCTGGAGTGACAGGCATCCACAGCAAGCATATGTAATTTCTTTCATTGCCTACCTACCAGGAGGTTTCATCAATAGGACACCGTTTGTGCCTTTTGGTAGTTTGCATTCTCCTTGGAGCAGAGTCTCACATTATCCACGCTGCCTTCTAATCTCAGTGCAAAAATCTGAAGGGAAATAAAATCCTTCAATCCTCTTCTTGGTTTATTAAATCTCTCTCATGCTCTTCATCACTTCCTGAGGCCCTGCAGGGCAAACTCTTTTGCTCTTTACTTGTGGGACTCTTTAATCCTTTAGCTTTCTATCTGGCTGGCTATGGGCACAATTTGTCTAAACCCTGGTCTCTTTTTCTAGCCCTGATAAGAATCTTTCCTCTCACTTGTGGTGTCTCCTACCTCTGTAGAAACAGCAAAAAGCCTTTTATAAGGTCACATATATACCTTATAGTTAGGTGTTCTTTGAGTTACAATGAAAACTGCGGGACAGCACAAATGAACCCAAGGTTCATGATGCAAAGCACTGCTGTTAAAAATTACACTTGGATACAACCAGAAATCGGGATGAAAGTGGGTTCATTAGCAAATGTCAGCTTTTCAGCAGACTCCAAGAATATACATTCGGAAATTCTTGCTGCTGTTCCTCATGAAGTGCTGTTCCTCATCAAGATTACAGTTTGCAGCTCCCTTGCACTGTTCTCCCATTAGGTGTGTGAATGAAGCATGGAAACAATTTGTTTTATTGTCTCCACTCTCAAACAGAATTAAATTAAAAATAGCAATAAGGCATCATATTTAAGAGTGCAGTAAAATAGAACTATAATGGCTACAGGCTTGCTCCTTCTCTCCTACAGCAAATCCTGTAATCAGAGGGAGGCTGCAGCACTGCTTGGGATCCTTCTACCAGATTTTGTCCTAAGGAAAGGTATATTGAGAGGGACATCACTCTGGGCTAAGTGCCAAACCCCGCCTGGACTCTCCTCAGGCCTTTTGGTTGGAGGAGGTGATAATCTGCTTTATTGTTCCATCTCCCTGGCAGGCCTTTTTTTATGGTGATGCTCTTCTAGAGACATTTGCCAGTCAAGCATCATGGGGGTCCATTTTGTTGAGAAGGCTCCTTAATTTATAGGAGCTTTACTGTAAATCTAATACAGGTTGCTGTTTTTTAATTTTTACTCTCCCAGGGCAGACAGTGGTATCAATGTCCACGGTTTGCCAACTCCTTTCCTACGATACAAGATGTTGGAAGTCGGCACCTCAGGACACTGAGGGACTAACAAAATAGCAGGGCACGGATTGTACTGCTGACATTCATTCCATAAAACTAAATTTTTTCAAAACCAACGGGCGTGAATCAGGTCCATGCAAAACTGCAAACATTAATCTGAGCTTTAAAAGCCCAAGGGACTAAAGATGTCTGTGGTATGCAAGTAATAGCTAACAAGACTCTCCAGTTGGTACCTAAGATACACGACACTGTGCTCACTGTTGGATATCCACAGTGCACAAGATTACTTAGCTGCATACCTTAAACTGCTCTTAGATCTAAGGTACAAGTAAATGGGAATAAAAATATGGGACAGAGACAACTTCGATAGGAATTTGGTGTTTTAACTTATTTAATTTGAACACTCAAAAATATATTTGGTCTCTGGTATTTAAGGGATTTCTCTATAGAACACTCATATAACAATGGCAGTAAATCCTACAAGAAACATATGTTTGCCCTTTCCACCACTTACTGGATTTATAGGTGAAGTGAGACTCCACCCTGGTTTGCAACTCCAGCACAAAGGCCTCTGGCTTCACAGAAGACAACAAATGTGCAAAGGAGTATGAAGGACAGTGGAGCTACTCAGAGGTACTTCTCTGCAGCCTGTCACACAGTGCTCAAAGGAGATGTCTGCCATCTACAAAGAGGCAGCCATGTAGGAAGATTTAGGAGCAGGGTAGGGGCTGGATCATGGGGCGCAGCAGTCCACAGGTCCTGGGCACGCAGCATTGACAAGAGCCGCTGACTCCTTCCATGAAAACAGTGGTGGGAGAACCAACCCTAAGTGTAAAATCTGTTCTAGCCCTTGGTCAGTGTCTTCCCATGCAAACACTTGCTACGCAGGAGTGGTAACCCTCTGAAAAACTACATGCTACGGATAGGAAAAACAGTTAATATACTTCCTATAGTTCTATGCACAGATGCCTAGAGCTTTCCCATCTAATACATACATAAATTAAACCTCAGTAACTGTGAATTTTGCTACTGCAAAAAAACCCCACAAAGCAATACAAGTTTTCCTAATCCTTCTGCCACATGCAGAGTAAGCACTGTTGTGAAAGCTGCATGCTCAGGATGTGCTAATTGCCAAGTCCCAGGAGCATTCCCTTTAGCCCACTCCACATCTTCCTATACGACAGCTTTTACTACACTGCGATGAGAGTCACCGACCCATATTTTGAAAGTGCATTATTGCAGTTTAAGTTTATAATATAATAATTAAGTATAAAGTTATTTCTTAATCAAATTCTGCTGTGGATTACTACAATTCTACACCAGTAATAAGTATTTACTCACCCTTAAATTTTTCTGAAAATACTCTTCATACGATTAAATCAGGTCCTTTTCACCAGAACACAAGTATTTTTCACCCAAAAGATAATGAAGATGACACTTAGAGATTTATCTGTATCCTATACACTAAAACCTTCTCAGCTGCCATTTATTAAAGAAGTATTTTGAGGAAGCCAAAGAACCCTGCAAATTCAACCCTTTAGTACTCTGTTTTACATCTCTGTTGGGCAAACAGAATCAGGACAGAGCAGCCATTAACCTCTTTTGTTGAGGATCACTGCATTTATGACATGACAGAAATACCACATACACTTAATTGTATAGGCTATTTGCACATAAAATAACCAAACGCTCAAACTTAAATAGCTTCCCAAACTCTGTGTCTGTAGTCTACACACTGCCACACAGCTCTCAAGAATTTGCAAGTTAACTTCCGAGTAAGAATTCAGAACAGTTTTCAAATTCACAGAAGTTTAGAAAAAGCATGTGAGTTGGTAATGAAATTGTTTTTTCTACCTGAAGACATGACACTTTATTAGTATGTGACAGAATGAATTTCTCCCTTTGTAAAAAAGGCTTATTTTTCTGTACACATCCAGATTGGCAGTGCTTCTATTGTTCCACTGAGTAGTTCTACAATATCTTAAGAAGACATTTTCCAGGGGGAAACTAGGAGAGCAAAGTATTCTATAAGCAATTCTTTTTCTTGAACCATTTTTTATTTTAGATTGTAGGTAAACATGGCTTTACAATTGCTGTTCTCAACTAGACCCTTTCCCTCACACCTCCAGTGATGTCATTGTCCTGTATCTTAATTTCTTACTGCTCTGAGGTCACAAAGTTGTATTACCTGATTTCACCACAGGATCCATCTGAGGATCAAGACATGACATCAGAACACAACAACTATGTCTCCTGGTTCAAAATATCAGCTCTGTACAGCCTTGCAGACATTTCTGCTGCCTTTGTTGACTTCTTGCTGTTTTCTCTATTAGACTATTCATCTGTCAACATAAATGTAGAGTTCATCATATAAACATGCAAAGTCACCATTTTCAGAGCAGACATCCAAAGACAAATTCATATAAAGGCTTTTCAGAGATCATCAAACCTGCATAGCAAAAGACACACTGTACCACAAGGGTGGTAGTATATAGCAGGACTTCAGTTGAATGTAAACACTGAGTAAAGCAGTATTTCACCCTACTGTCTGCTATCTTACTTTTTATAAGGATTCCATTTTGATTTCCAAAGCCAACTCCTGCTTTATGCTTCAGTTGATACAATCCCAAAAGTAATGTTCATCTCAGCAAACCTATCCTATTATACTGCTTTAGAAAACTCTGTACTAATATTTGCTTTCCATGCAAAGCAGCTACTTCATACACGGTATTTTCAATCAGGACCTATCTCTTGGCAAGAACTCTACAGATCTGAGTGAGACAACATTAAGGTAGAACTAAATAGTCACAAAATACCCAATGGCTATTTTTACCTTTTGAGCCTTGATCCTGTTAAGACTGCTAAATATATGGAATTTCCATATGTTCTGCTTACCTAGACTTCAATGAGAATAAAGGAGACAAAAGACTAATTTGTCAGGGCTTAATTTACTACATGAATTTTATGCATGGTCAGTTATACTACATAAAATAATCCTAATGCTGTTTCATGCATTTTGCACAGTCAGCTTTATCAGATAAAGTGTGAAGATTCAATTAAAATTTAAAAAGAACAATTACCTTTTCAAAAAAAGTTTGAGTTAACAAAAGGAAAAGATTGATCATTCAGTGACAACAGGATCATATTCTAGGTGAAGACAGCCTGAGCAGCTAAGCAGTAAAAAGCCTGTTCAAACACTCAACGTTTGACTGCAGGTTTTGCAATATATTCACAGTAACCTTATCAATGCCAATTAGAGGAAATATTGGGGCAAATCCCAAAAGACTGATTTGGTTTTGATTTTCATTTTATTCCATTTTAGAGACTAAAATGGCAGACTGGCTCTGGAAAAGAAGCTAAGAAAGTACACTAGGATTTGCTACCTCAGAAGACAGTGTCTCCTTTCTATTGCCCAGCTTTTATGAGTAACCTGGCAAAGAGAGAAGTCAGGATGATCACTTTATCTTAACGTATGATCCTCTTCTGTCTTGTTGCTCTCATGTGTCTCTCCTGGATATTTAGGCAGAACATGCCATTTGCAGTCTTCTCACTGACTTCAAAGGACTAGTAAGCAGGCCATTCAAGATGCAAATATTTCAAGTGAGAGATACTCTTGAGCAAGGGGCAGAGCCAGGTTTGCCATCCACAAAGCAGATGCCACAACTACAGAACGCATTCTGTAAAACTGAGTTCTGTTTATGCTCTTGCCCTCATTTAGCCTCAGTTAGAAACATTTCCTTTTTGAAATCACTGAGTTCTACTGTAAGCATTTCCTAGAGAAATACTATCATATAAAGCATTGTCACTCCCTGGAAAAAAATGGCAGATCCTTAATAAAACTGACAAACTCTAAAAATTCTAGAACAAGGTCTCTATACCTGCTATACCAGCTCGTATCCAGGGTAAGGCATCACGGCTGAAACTTCATCCCAAGCACAAGATGGAGTGTCGTGAACTGGAATTATACAAGAAATTCAGCAGAAAGAGGGCTGGCAGTTAGGACAAGGTCAGTACAATACGGTCCAAGTCCAGGAGAGAGAAAAGAGATGGATGCTGGAAGCATGCAAGCCACCTAAAAGTTGTTCACTTAATCTAAAGTCTGCAAGGAAATTCATGATGGCAAATTCCAAAGCAGAAGGAAGGATACAAGACTTGCTCAGCATTCTCTTGAGTAGAGCCACTTAAGTACATGTGAACTTACAGCAAGACATAAAGCTACACGTTTAAATCAGATTTTATTCTTGCATGCAGAATCCAGCTACAAAAACCTGATGTGAGTTATTTTTATTTAAGAGTTAGGTTTTTTTCCTTCAACTGATAGCCATTGAAAATAGATTTAAAGCGTAGTCAGGTAAGCAAGTGTCTGATGAGTTTTGACACTACTTGTGCAAAGTTACGATCCCTTATCTGAGGTAACAGTGATCACCTGAATGCAAAGCAAACAGGTATATCTTAAACCACCATCTCGTACCACACATTTTGAGGAGTAGCAAGTGCTCTTCATTCATTTCAAGGTAGAACTAACAGGTAGCGCAAGTCAACACTGTCTTTAGTTTAAAGTTTGTGCTGAAACAGCATGGGGAAGCTTGCACAGGAGTGTAAGTTCCATTGGGAAACTCAATTCTTCAACTGCCTGAAGTATCCTACCAGTCCTCTAGATAAACTGAAAAACTGAAATCAAAATAAATGTCTACACAAAGTTTTACTTAAACTCTGTCTACTTACATTCAGGCAAGTGCAACCATCTTTTTTACAAAGTGGTCTAAGAAATCAACTTTCAGGTCACATGAAGCTTTTTGCTGTTATTTGTAATTACTTCTGCAGCTCTTGGAAAGATGTGTTGCTATAAAATGAAACAATTTTAGCAGTTTTATTGCCTTACTTCTACTAAACATAGGCCTGCAGAGGTTGATTTTTACCCTTTCATAAATGTTTATAGTAGCTGAAAGTAAGCAAGACATATTTTCAGGGGGCAACGCCTAAGTTTCAAAGTGAAAACACAGGAAAATGCACAGAAAACAGTAGTTGGAGCAACAAAGTGAAGTTCATAGAGAAAAAATTAGTATCAGAAAATTAGTATGTTTCTTAATAGCAGATCTGTTATGGTCTGGAACATTTTCCTGAGTGAAGCAGTGAGAACTCCATTACTTTGATAATTTAAAATTAGACAAAATAGTAAAAAATAGTAAATGTACAGCACAATACAGAATAATTCTATATAGGAAGAGCAATAAAGTAGATGACTAATAAGTCTTTTCTTTCTAACAGCTATGAATCATACAAGTGCAGTGGTGGCTTGGTGCATTGGAGCTTCTATACATGGATGGTAATGCAGACTGACAGGCTCTCACAAGGTACTTGTTGGTAATGGTTCGAGGAACCAATTCCTCATATGCAATAAACCACAAATACACATCATTAGAGTGTATGCCTGAACTCTAGACAGACTTCATATAGCATGCTTTACTTACAACCCAGTCTCTCCCAAACAACAAAAGTAATACCAGTTTCATTATTGCATGCACACTCATTTTGCTGGGACAGAACTTCCTTAGCTGAGAGAATATATTGAAACTAATTTATGAACTTGGTGTTTTACATGTAAACAGGGGTAAGAATTTCTGGTCACAGGTCACATCATGTTTTAGTTGAGTTTCATTAATTCTATTCAAAGGAATATTTAAGACAAACATTTGATCTGTTGAGTATTAATTCAATATTTTTCTCATAGAAGTTGGGGGAAAGAATGAAACACTAACCTTTTATTTGATTCTTCTGTTCTCCTATTTTCTCTAGTATTGCAGACAGGCATGTGTTATTTGAACTAATCCGTCTAGGCCAAGCTGTTCGACCCAAGCACTTGTTGCCACTACTTGACACTGAGCAACTACAAGAGTTGTGCTGTAAGATGACTGCTACTCAGAATACAGACCAGGGGTTAAACACTGACCACTGCAGCAGTAGTTTGCAAATCAAAAGAGGTGAAAAGTAACAGTTAATACAGGACGGTACCTTGGATAAATCTGAACATGATATGCCTTCATTTTGGTGAAAAGCAAGATTTTCAAAAAAAGAAGAGAGTGCTGTAAAGCACTTTCTGTCAAGGACCACAGAAAGTGAAACTTACTGTGGTGCCTATTTTGCTTTTTCAATAATCACTTCCAGCTACAAACTTGCAAACAACGTATCAAAGAACAAAGGTAGTAATTTTCCTCAAACAGTCTGGGAATTAAGGAGAGTAGGCCAATCAGTTCAAATATTTTTAAGTCTTGAATTTCACCATTTTTGGAAAAAAAATGCTCATAGGAAAAAAAAAAATCCGTGTTTCTTCAAAGATACTGTCATTGGAGCAGGCTGAGAATGGTCCATTACACCTGACATCTTGATAGAAAGTAGCTTAACAGAAGAGGAGCAACAAGTACTGATTGTTTCCTTTACAGGCAGGTTACTTTGCCTTTTGAGTCCCTTCCCAAAGAGTCTGAGCTTCCTGTGGGGTATTATTTTCCAATCACCTTGAGTGGCTATGCCTAGGTGTCATTGTTCAAACAATTTCATAATCAGAAAATGATGCATTCAAGTCTGGTACTGAATTGAGCTTAGATAGTGATGCACAGATAACACTGTGGATGTAATATAGCATAAACTACACAATTCTGTTCTTCCTTCTCACAGGAAAACACATATCAGCATATAGTAACTAAATAATAGTCTTTTCCTTCCTGTGTTCTCAGAGTAACACAAGAAAACGGAAATAACACAAAAATCAGTACTACGCCAAGAATATTTACCCACACAAGGCTTTGGTGGAAATCCACTGCAATGCAAACGGCGACCTAGATTCATAATGCAAACACTTCCAAGTCCCAGAAGACAATGACTTCTCACTTATGGTGCTGGCCAAAGTCAATCAGGCTCTTTCATCTAATTACAACAAACACGGACTAGAGAATTTAGGCTTGATGCAACTACCTGTCATGGGAGATAGTCAGTTGAAGGACCATTTTTAACATGTGAGCATAGCACAGTAAGTGAAACTATAAACATTACTATCTGAAATACTTTTATTTTCAGTGAAAGCTGTGTAAATTGTTCTTATTTTTTCCAGTTTTCAAAATATTTGCCTTCAAAACACACTTCATGTTTTTTCTCTTTTCAAGTACTCTGACTGAAGAAGGGGTAAAGTTAAAGGAAGACAGAAGGCAAAACAAAAGGGAAACATCTGGAAAGGCACAGAACAAAAAAAACCCCAAACACATTTCTTGATGTCCTACTGCACCAAGTCTGCCAAACTCTCAGAATAACCTCCATCACCAGAGAAAAGTTATGGCTGACTAGCAGTAACTGTGGAAGAGATTGTTTAGTTCTTTTCTTACAGCACAGGTAACTTGGGGCCTGAGGTGCTGAGCTGGTGACCAAATCCATAGGGTGGTCCTGAAGGGGAAACGAGGGGGAAGGCAGGGTGGGTAGGAGGGGTGAAAAGGAGGGTGAGGATGAAGAGGTGTGATCATTACAGGCTCTCACACCAGCTGGTGGAGTCTTTAAAGGCCCACCTTCAGCTGCTGTGGATTTCTGCTGTAGACACAAGCATCAGGATAACTTTACTAGTGCAATATGGTGAGTATCTCTACAAGATTTAAACATCCCTTTAATTCCATTGCCATAGCAGGACCTGAAGATGCCTCAGCATTTCCTAGTTCTGTCTGATGTCATTATCATACTAAAGAAGGTAAGGAAATGTCACATGTATCAACAATGTTGCTTAAAAAAATTCAGGCCCACAGAAAGTAAAGAAGCAACACAGAATGGGTGAAAATGAGTGAAATCTCAGTCTGACCTCAGTGGTATAACCCACTGACTTCAGACAGCCTTAGATAATACCTCTCACAAAAGGGACAAAACAGAGGATTAACACCACAAAGTGTATTACTTATACATTATTAACCTTGCATATTTTGCTATTGTGAGCTGGAAAGCACAGGGAAACTAAGTATTAGAAGCACTGATACCTTTTTCATATTTCTGACTTTATCTGATCATAGCTTTTTCCTATGTGCACAGTTTCTAAGGTATTGATTCCAAGATCAAACTCACGTTGTTTTATCAATGTAATTCTACGATGTTCAGTGCAGTTACTCCACATTAAAAAGGACACACAACTCTCAAATGGTTGTAGGATCAGAGCCTTCGGGTTGTGAATAGTCATTGGCGTTTCTGCCATTAACAGGTCATTGATGAACTGCAGTTTCCTTCACATCTGACAGAGGGATCTTAAGGTACCCATCTATCACTGTCATTTTTCTCTTACAACTTTTTAAAATGCAGAATCACATTTAAAAGGCAATCAATAGCAATCCCCTTGCAAGCACCTCTAATGAAGCGCATCAGAAACAATTTGGTATTAGATTTTCATCTGAAAGGTCTCAGAAAAAAACATTTCTCAACTGCACTTTCTCTGCTCAAAAAGATGATCAAGGTGTTTATCCCAGGCTCTGAGCCAGCAAGGATACACACATGCACTGAACCTCACACGGCAAGAAACTCCACTGGGTTGGATAAGCGTCTCTTTACCTAAAGTCATTGCTGCCATAGATTGTTTGTCCTGTTCACATCTATTCTTGAGTATATATGTCTAAAACTCTAATTATTGTAATTAATTATAGCTGAAAGGACAATGATAACAATCAATTTTTAAAAGTATTTCCAAAAGGAATTTAAAAAAAATAATTTTTAAATGGAAAGCCTCTGCTAGGATACCCTGTCAATATATCTGTTATATTTTGAATTAATGTTTATCGATATTGATAGATTGGTAATAATATGGGTCAAGTTTAGTGCAAATTGTTCCACACTACGCTGACCATGCATGGCAGCAGTCCTTGTTCCTTGAGTCCTAATCCATCTTCAGCAAAGTTTGGAAGTCACAGCAGATTTATATTTTGTCAAATATTGTAGAATGTGATCAATTAGAAATACTTCCTCCTGCTGTGGGAGCAAAAAATAAAGGCAGAATGAAATCCAGCACGAGTTGACTGAACCTGTATTCAGCTTTTCTTTCATGAATGAATTTTTCAAACACACATCATAATTCTCTTCAAAGCAAACCATTCTATTCACAACACAACTGGTAAGGAAGAGTTAGCACAGATTTTTCACTCACCTTCTAAAATACAATTATTACTTTTTGATTTTGGATGCTCAGCAAACAACCAATGATGCTTGAAAACCAATGTGATTCCCATTTTTAGAAACACAGGCTGGAAGAGGAAGGACTAAAATCACACAATAATTTTCAACAAAAGTATGAAAAACACCAATAAACATATGCTGATGTAAATAGGCTCATATCTCCTGCACCCCAACTGAAAATCCATTATCTTTGCTCATAAAGTAGATTTGTGCATTTGACTTGATTTTTAGAATCAGTTAATTCTAAGACTAAGGGATACTACTGCATATGCGACTGTAATCCAAACTGCTACTCCTAACTGTTAACAATCATTTTATTAAACTCTAGACATCAAAAAGGTGTAGCATGACTGAAATGTTCCAGATGAGGTTGTTTGGTGCCTGATCTAATTCCAGGTTAAAAAAAAGTTCTTGATACTAATTTTATTTTCAAAAAAAAATGGATAATATCACACAAATCGCCCTGAAATCAATCTACTGTCTCAAAAATCGTATTCTTCAATTTTTATGGGTTTTTAACATACTTTATTTCCATGGTTTTCTGTAAAGGGTAACATTGTTTTAGTTGACAATTTTTTATCATCTAGAAGCTGTATGTTAACAAAACTCCAGTATTCTGAGGGTTGGTAGTGTTGCAACAGCGCTTGAGAATTCCATCACCTCTGTGAAGAAGTCAGAAGGGACTGAAGCCCTTCTGAATTCATACCCCCGGTTCACCACTAAAACCTTCACAGAAACTATTTATTTATGTGGCAGTAATGCAATGAAATATCATTTTATCTGAACTGATTTTTCTAGACCCCAGAAAACTTCACAATCACTCCCTAGCTACAACTCATCAGGCTGCGAATTGTTCCCAGCACTGCCATGGAGCCTGGATTTTAAGCTTAAAGGCTTTTGGATCTGGCCACTCACAACAGAGTCTTCCTCAGCAACTCGCACACCTCTGGCCCCAGGAACACCAAGTGAGGCTCCTGGTTGTTCTCTCATTCTCAACATTCCTCTGAGGTGACAGTCTAGGACCAAGAGCTAGTGAATGTCCTTCAAAGAGCACAAAGCGGCCTCATTCCTTACAGATGACACTGAGAAGGAAAAGGGGAACAGCGCCAGGCACAAAAGCAGCATGTCTGCTTGGCAGTGCTCACATTGGAACCAGTATCATTGTTCTTAACATAAGGCCAGCAACAGCACCTGGGGTCACAGAAACCATAAGATGGTAGGAATGACTAAGCAGGAAGGGCTCACTAAAGTCTGAAAACAAAACAATTGAGTTTTGTCAAAAAAACCAAACAAACATTTTTCCAAGTGTGCAGCAGAAGATTGAGCAACTCTGAGAAGCATCTATCAGGTCAAGTATCTAGAGAACCATGGAGAGGCAACTCCTGGGAAGGTTCTCACACTTCCCATTCAGAGATAAGAAGAATCACAGAATATTCTGAGTTGGAAGAGACGCATCGGGATCATTCGGTCCAACTCCTGGTTCTGTGCAGGACACCACAAGAATCACACCATGTGCCTGAGAGCTTTGTCCAAATGCTTGTTGAAATCAGACAGGCTTGGTGCTGTGACCACTTCCCTGGGGTGCCTGTTCCAGTGCACCAACAACCTCTGGGTGAAAAACCTTTTCCTGATATCCAGCCTAAACCTTCCATGACTCAGCTTCATGCCATTCCCCTGAGTCCTGTCACTGGTCACCACAGAGAAGAGATCAGTGTCTGCTCTTCCACTTCCCCTCATAAGGATGTTGAAGACCACAATGAGCCCTGCCCTCAGTCTCCTCTCCTCCAGGCTGAACAGACCAAGTGACCTCAGCCGCTCCTCATACACTTCCCCTCAAGGCCCTTCACCATCCTTGTTGCCCTCCCTTGGACACTCTCTAAGAGCTTTATATCTTTTTTTTATATTGCAATGCCCCAAAATGCACACAATATCCAAGGTGAGGCCGCCCCAGTGCAGAGCAGATCGGGACAATCCCCTCCCTCGCCCGGCTGGCGATGCTTTGCCTGATGCCCCCCAGGACACGGTTGGCCCTCCTGGCTGCCAGGGCACTGCTGAATCATGTTCAGCTCTCCAGCTTCTCATTTCCCAGTAGCTCATAGCAGTGGGTGAGTGGGAGCAATCCAACAGCAAGCTTTTACCCTGGTACTATCATAAGACAGCACAGGACTTAAAAAGACAGCAGCACTCATGTACAGGTTTCCAAATCCGAAGTGGCAGGATGCTTATGAAAATGGCGTGGTTTTAAGATGATGGCTTCCAATGGCCCAAAAGAAGATAGAATAGTAGCAAACAAGAAAGGCAAAATACAAAGGAGAAAAAAGAATGACAGATCTAAAAAAAAATAAAATCCATTAAATCTAGATTTAATGAAAACACTGAAAGAACTCACGTTCATATGGCAAACCTTTCAGATTAATTTTGCAGATATCAGTCAGGAGCAGAAGAAATCCCATTCCCCAAAATGTTGTTTAGAATGAAAAGAAAACCTTCAGTTGTAGAAAACTGACAGTTAAAAGCAAAAGCCAAAATTAAATGAGCTGCCCTTCTATACACTTTGCAGCCATCAAAAGCTTTCAATATATTTATCAGTCTTTTCTTCTTCAGTTGAAATTTTGCTTTTCAGCCTTCTTTAATCCTAGCTTTATACACACCCATTCTTGGATCTTAATTGCTCTCATGCTACTTTCAACTCATTTTGTGTTGCTCTAGAAGAAACATTGCTTGTTTAACCAGCAGAGCCACAAAGGGATTTTAGCCTATTCTATAACAACCCTGTATTATTTCTTCCTTTCTTTCACGAATTGCCTTTACAAAGGTCATTAAAAAAAAGTATGTAAAAGGAAATCTAGTCCATCAAAGAAAATGCTAACAGACATACAGCCAGAATATTACAATTCTAGAAATTAACACATTCACTCTTGTTTACATGTATTTGCATGCATTCACTTATTCAGTGTGATTCTCTGCTGCAGCTTCATGACTTAGAAGTAAATTCAGTGCTACAAGGATTACTGGGGGTTGGGAGATTTCATTGCCCAGGACCTGAGGCCAGGGAAAGGATGTGGGTGGGTCACATCACGAATGGGGTAGGGAAGAGATTTTTTTGCTGGGACTCTGCATCGGCTCCTCAGCTAGAAGGTGGGGGCTAGGTTTGAAAGCCTGTCAGAGACCATCACACTCAGGGAGTACTGACGAGATGTTCTTGGCATCTAGGAGAGGTCTTTAGCTCATTCTGCCTTGCAGAAAGGTTCAGCAGCTGTGGTGTGGGTAGGGTCATTAGTAATGCTGCATTCATGACTCATCTGCGGGTTATTCCTTAAATACACACACAGACAGGAATTTTTGTTTCACTGGGCTCCAGGCTGATCAGGACCTTCAACGTAAACGTGTGTATCTGTCTGCAAGAAAATTTATCATCTGACCTTGACATGTTTCTTCCACTTTGATAAAGAGTAATGGGTTCCATAGTTCCCTACTTGTAAGAACAGAGAATGCATCTTGGAAGAAGAGAAGCCTTCACAATGAGGGTATTTCCCAGTTACAACCCCTGCAAACAAAGACTAAGAGGATCTCGGAAAAGAGTTGGTCAGCAGAACAAAACTGAACAGCAGGAGTTTTAGCAGAGAAGTGCTTTAACATGAGCTAAAAACTGAAATCTTCCATCAACAAAATCAAATGAAGTACTTCATTAAAAGCCAAGTTTAATTCATGCAGAAAAATTTTATTGCTTTCAAAGAAGACTGAGTGTTTTTGTTTTGGGATAAGCTGTGTCTCTCTGGGCTGCTGGAGGACCTCACTGGATTTCTAATTTTGATGCCTTGTAGAATGGACTATGGGGCTGCTTTTGGACAGCAAATTACAACCTCCCCACTTGACAGAGAAGCTGCATAGTGATGACACACCAAAAAAGATGTATCTTCAGGTTGGAAAACCTGACATAGTAGGAAACATGGGAGAAAGGATGAAGGGCTGCAGTAGCTCAGAAAAAAAGAAAGTAGCTCAGAAAGAAAAAAAATTAAGTTCAGATTGAGGTGAAAGAAAACAATTAATTTGGAGATGTTAAAATATTTTCTTTCAATCACGAATTTTTAAATGAAATGTGATGAAATTTCTGAATGGGAAGTTTCGGTTTTGGTTCTAGTTTTTGTTGATCAGTTGTTTCCATAGAAAGCAAATGCTTTTTGCAAAACATTATAGAGCGCTGAAGATTAACTATTTTTTTCTGTCATGTCAATTTTCTGCTTTTTAAATCAACTTCTATGTAAGCTGTGGTAGAATAAAGAGAAGCACAATAAAGTCTATTATTGTATTCAATGATACGACAGAATAAAAGTTGACCTAGTCCATTCTGATGCTTCTTAGACTTAAAAAGCAGTGTGTTTATTTCAGGGTCAGTATCACATGCCTAAAATTCACTAACACTGCATATAAAAGCATGTCATCTTTATACAACAGGGAAAAACTCCCTGATTTATTCTCTATGAAAACCCACAAAAGTAGGAATGCAAGTCAGGACTGAATTCAAATCCATATGTTCTTAAGATTCACCAATATTGCTGTTAATTGTCTAAAATATGAATAGTACCTTAAAAATCTAAGTCTATTTCTAATCTTTTTCAAAGATGAGACAGGGCAAATTGTTTTCCCCCCCCACACTAACAATGTGAGTTTGGTTCTTTAAAGCTCTGTAGTTTTGTACATGTGAGTTTTTCTTCCCCTCTTTTCATAACAGCTGCTTTTTTCTTTGCCTTGCTTTTGAGAACAGGCTATGCAATTTTTAGAAAATAAGCACTGCAAATGAATCACCAAATGATAGTAGTTCAGCTCCAGCCATTGTGGATGCTCCTACTGAGGGGGAGCATAAGGGTTTACTCAGGCGCACATACTGTGTGGGTAGGTGACCTCTGGTAGGGGCTATACAGGCTCAGAAGATGCCTCTCCTACAGTCCCTGCACACTGAGATCATTGTATGGAGGAGTGCAAAGCACAGGTGAGCATCGTTCATTGAGTTGTTCATCTACTTCTGGTCAACACAAGCCGCAGCAACACCAAAACACCTGCAGGGAAAGGACACTGCCATCTGGAAGAAGCCCAGTGAAGTTACGCCCCTGGCTCCTCAGGAGCCTTGCAGGGGTGTGAAAAGCAAGGTCACCATTAATTCAGCTAAGATTGCATAGAAGCATTGTGCAATGGATTCCTTTCAACCCTGCTAATATCCTCTCATGGAAAGGGGATTGTAGAGACTTTTTGCAGACACAAACCTCTCCTTGTATATTTTACAACCCAATCCTGTATCTGGATTTAGCTCAGCATAAGCTAACATAATCTTCAAGTCCTGGTGTATGCAGCAAAGCAAAAAAAAATCTTATTATGGCAGTAAAATCATGGTTGAGGTAAATACATTCAGCGTCTACTTTCAGACATTTGTAACCTTCTGAAAAATACTGTCCTTTGGTCTAAGGATTTCATGTCTTGTCAGTTCAAGACTACTTAAAAACAAACAAGCAAAAAATGTTTGTCAGTTATTTTTCATCATGTGGAGTGCTCAGATAGGAAAATAAAGGAGGAAATAAGTGCACAAAACATGGAAGGTCACAATATCTTATCATTCAGCCTTGAAAAGCCTTCCCTCCACAACCAGGGCTAACTTGGCACCTGGGTCTTCCTAAACCACCTGGGATTGCACACAGAGATTCCCACAGAAATTCAGCTCCAATATCAGCTCCCAAAGTTTTCACAAAATCGTTTTTTTCTACTTGGGTTGAAAAGGTTAAAAACAAGGTGTATTGACAGAAAAAAAAAAAAACTATTTGTTATCTGACAATGCTATTAAATATATTTTAAAACTGACAAAACCAAATAATTACTTTTAGCAGTGGCCAGTGTTATCTGGGAATGCAGTAGTTTAATACTAAAGGAGACAAATTCAGGTGGCTGGTAAATAAAGCAATGCATGAAACTCCCACCTGTTTCAGATTTGAAGCCCCCCAGTGAGAAACGGGCTGACTTATGGGTTGATTTAATATACTCCAGTTACAAATGGAAAACATGTTTATGCTGTCACGTCACTGAGAAGAACAAAACAATTCTTGGTGTTCAAAATATTCCCCCTTACTGAAACAAGTTTCTTTGGGATTAATGCAGGCATTGACTCCACATCATTTGAAAGGGACTCTGACCATGGCAATCCATGTTCTCAGGACTTCAACCTTCTCTTCACCGCTGTGTTTTTGTGGCACGTTCTACAAATAATTCAAAGAAAGCCTGCTGGATGTTCATTCCTTACTTTTTTTTTTTTTCATTATCATTGTTTCCTCCCTCCTTATCTCCCCTCAATATGCTAAGAAATCCAGTCGCCCCACCTTTGCAGACATGCATGTTTGTATATACTCAGGCATTTATTCCCCTTCTCTGATGCCCATGTAGTTTGATTCTGCCTCGGTGTATGCACTGCATACTTCACCATTAATAGCTTCACAGAGAACACAAAGGGAAGAGTCATAGCAGGTTCCCTCAAAAGTGACTTCAGTGGAGCTGTATGAATTTCTGGAGCTAAGGATCTACTGCCTAGATGGTTTGTTACACTATCCTTTTGTATAAGGCACAGATTAGCTATCCTGCTTTGTATTTTGCTGAGAAGCTTGTGGAGTTAGGGATGGGGTTTTTTGCTACATTTCTTGGTAACTGTTCCAGCAGTATTTTCTTTTTAAAAGGGAGACTTGAAAATAGAATATTAAACAAACAATGGTAACAGCACAGTTACCAGTTACAAATGCTGAAGTTTTAGAAGCAACTGCTGAGGGAGTTTCTGCTGAGAATACTTGCCAAGTAGAAAACACAACAGTTAAGAAGCCAGTTAATACAGATGTACAGACAACACGGAGCAGAACTTTGTAGTTCAAAATCCAGCTAAACACCTTAATATCTAATGACACTGATGATTCACGAATAGTATGCAAGTGGGTGTTGCCACTTTCCAAAACAAAGTCAGATCAAACACTTAGCTATTCCAAGTTAGGGGATCTATTAAAGAAAAAAAAAAAAAAAGGAAATGAGAGAAATAAACAGTGAAAAATAAGCTGTGAAAAAAGAAAACACAGTAAACGCTTTTTCAAGGTCTGAGCTTCCAGCCACGCTGCTCACATAACAAACACTAACAAATGTTTTGGTAACTCAAGGACTGTGTATGACTGTATGCTGAGCTTCAATTTAAATGCCTTAACAATATTTATTAACTTTTCATAAATTATGTTACAATTGCTGATGTGTGCTTTCCAAATACAAGTATAAATTTGAGGTAAAGCATAAAGACCAAATATATTCTTAACGAATTTTTAGCCCCTTGTTAACAAGAGATTTACTGGACTTAGCCAACCAGATAGCAAGAGGCCCAGGAAGTTTCACTGCTGTGAGGCTGTCAAAGACAAGGAAGTGATAAAAGAAAGACCTTGCCTTTTGGTTTGGGGCTTTGGAAACAAAACAATATCTTCTTCTTAATGACTGTGTTTGAAGCCCACTAAAAAAATATAGATTGCCCCAGTATTTTGCAATCCTTAAATGCAAACAGATGCATGAGGAGGTAACTACATCTTTGCTGCCACTTCAGGGGAAAGAAGCTGATACAAAGAAAAGCAAGCAAGGAAAAACATCACCGTGAAAAACCAAACAACTTTTTCCTTCCTCCCAAAGCCCCATGAGAGCCATCCAACTAGATGCTGATAATATTGGGTAACTGGATCTGATGAAACAAGTTTCTTTGCAGCTCAGCAAAGCTAAGCATGTTGGCATCAACAAATTAGGATGTTAATTGTAATACCAATGGGACAACCACTGCTTTTTTCTCTCTGCTAGGCAGAGGCCATAGAGACTCTCCTGGAAAAAAGCAGCACCTAATTCAAGTGCCCTGGTCGGTTTCTGAATACCTAACTCAGAAGTGCTAAAGTCAGGTCCTACATCTCCACTCTCCTCCTCTGCATTCTGAGTGAGGCACCCACAGGACCCACTGTGCCAGTTAATACCTTCCCCTTTCAAATATCTCTGCTTGAGAAAATGTGAAGCATTTTGCACAAAAAAAAAAAAAAAAAAAATGGGAGGAAAGCAAAAGCCCACCTGCTGATGTCAAAGGAACGATAACATCTGCCTCCTAGCTTCAGCGGTGCACCTGCATTTCCCCACCTGGCCAGAGGGGCAGAGACACCCTGGTGGTGCTGACTACCCGTCTGCACACCGCAGCGCCATGGTTTCAATCTGCAGCAGCCCAGTGCAGGAAATGAAAGCTTCTGGTCAGCTCCCAATAACTGTGACAATTCGTAGATTTGGCAGCAGTTTTCAGCTCTCCTTCCACTGTGTAACTTCAAGGTCTTGCGAAACACATCAGTGTATGTAAGGGAAATCTGGGTTTCAAGGACGAAACTTCTCGACACCTGAGTAGTAAGATGAGATTGACTCATAGGCATAAGGTCTGATCTGACAGACAACTTCATTTTAAAATATTTTTTCTTGGTTTTGAGCAGCAAATGGCAGAGATATGGGACTACTAACTTCTGTTAGTGTTTTTTATTTCTGTTTCTATTTCTTACAAACTCCCATATTTTCCTAAACCATGTCCTTAAGTGAATGTTCAGATTAAGGTGAGAGATGTATTAAAAATACATAAACAGTAGGATCATCAAACAGAGTATATGCAAAATGGTAGATTTTAGAAATATTCACTGCTAAAATTTCAACTGTGAAATGTGTTTTGTTAGGCAAAGAAGACTGCAGATTTTTAAACATGAGGAAATCCAACGGATTACATCAAACCATGTTAGAGACACTGACAGATACAGGCTTTCAAGCAAAACAGCTGTCATTAAAGCTCCTGTGACTGCTTAGAATACACTGCTGCAATCTCCTAAAAAAACCAAAATCACAGAAAAAAAAGAATACCTTTAATTCATACTTCAGCTTCCGAACAGAGATGAAGCTCCATCTTTCTTCCTTTTTTCACAAATAAACAAGAGTAATTTGAAACATCTCTATGCTTGTGGTCATCAGCAAGGACCAAAAAGCCACAACATGGCCTTCAACAAGCATGCTCATCTCACAGCAGTGACCATAAATTCACACCTACTTTCCTAGGACTGCACTTATTGCTATGTGCCCATTTTATTTGACATTAAGGTCTTCTAGACATAACATCACTTCCTACCTCCCAAAGGTTCCCACTACTTGAAATGAAGACAGTGAGCAATGGGTAAAAAGTCTGAAGCAGCATTGAGTACCAGTATCAGCTGCTACAATGCTGTTGTGTCATTCTTTTCCTCACAGACTCATACAAGCTGTCCCTGCACATCTATGGCAACACCAACCTGCCAAAGCCACCAGGGTCTGTGTCATTCAGTATGACAACTAGCGCAATTATTTACTGAGATGATTTGCATGTTCACTTGCCATCCGCAGTCAACGTGCAGCAGTGGTTGAGATAACACAAAGCATTTTAAATCCTAAGCACCGCAGGGAAAGAAGATGCCTGGGCTTGTAGAGGACAAGAGAACACAAGAACAGCTCCACGCTGCAGAGGGAGGGAGGGAGAGGCCAGCATGAGGCATGGCTTGGCTGACTCTTCTATGGGATGGTCTGTGTGGAGCTGGTAAGACAGAAAAACAATTGGTTCCACAACATGTACAGAGATGCTTGAAGGTCATAGAGAACTACCTAGAAGGAAGTGTGACCTCTAAACCAGCCTTTTTACTGAATATCTGATGGCCTGAAGGGCATCAACTTTAATCCAATGTTCTTGTCATTATATTGCACAGGAAGGAGGACATGATTTTTTCAAATCTCAGCACTCAAAAGTGCATTATTCAGGCCTGGTGTAATCTATCTCAATGTTAGAATGACAAGGTTCCCAACTTCCATAGTTTCCAATTTTATTTATGGCATAGTACTTGCACAGAAATACAGACAAGCACATATTAATGCCTTTGCAAGCAGTTTTCACAGGAAATGCAACACAGATCTAGCTGCCCATGTCTTAAACCTTCCCTGTTTGTATCCTGCCCAAAAAATAAGAGTCATTTATTGGGAAGTGCATGTCTTTTCTTTCTGCACCCCTCCCCAGGTCAGTATCCTCAAAGTCTTTCTTCTAGTCCTTCCATCTGGCTACTTGGTGAACTCCAGAAGCATTTGCACTGATGTCGCAGGACTTAGCACTAGATCTGTCATATATGGTTAAGCTGCTGCTGGGCTAAGCTCCCTTTTTTATCCTGAGTGGTATTTTCTCTTTGAACTTTAGGAATTTATACAGTGTTTTATCCTTTCAAGTATCTCTACAAATTCTTCATAGGATCTACAGCACAGGCAGGGCCTTTTCATGACAGAAAGACACAGTAGGTTTCCATGCTTTGCAGTCACTGTAATATAGCCCACTGCTTCACTAAGCCCACTAACATTACATTCATTATTCGGAACGAAGCTTATGGGAAAGAAGTGGTTTGTTCTGATAGTGAAGCACACTATCAAAAGTCTGATTGCCTACAACAAATCAAGAGACTTTCATAGGCCCTACAATGCACTTTCATATGTTGAAAGATTTAAAAAAAAAAAAAAAAATCCACAAATTGTGCAGGAATAATTATTTTTCTGCCAGCTTGTTTTTAAAAGTAAAATAGGTAACATTTATGTGTAAGTGCAAATAACAATGACAATATGGTCACTACAGACATGTAGTGTTCCCTGTGGAAATACAGAAGAGCACTACAATGGGACAAATGAAATATACCCTTCACCAAAACATGAAGGTATTCTACCTATTCTTCTGCTTACAAAGAATGACTGGCTAATCCTTAATGCAGAGAAATGTACTAAGTAGCTGCATTTTAATTTACTAACCTTGTACAATAGCTATTGTTTACCTTTTCTGTGCAAAAAAAAAGTTCCATAAAGTTGTCCATAATAATTTCGGTCTTAATACGACTAGATAACAGGGGTTATGAAAGAAAAGTTAGCAAAGTACCTTTTAGGGTAGACGATGAAGTGTTCACAAATGAAGTGTAGGGATGAAGTGTTCACAAATACTGACTGCTTTTAAATCTTCTATATCTGTCTGGAGGAACAGGGACTACAAAAGTGGTCCCTCTAATATTACAGTATTTGACAGTATGTATCACCTTTCTCTGCAGAAGGTTACACAGAACACTGCATGATGCACTTCCAATGTGCCTGTCTGTGGACTTGAAACATACAGGGACTTACTCTCCTCTCTTGAGTGTCAGCACTTAACTGATGACAAGTATATTCCCATTTCAGCAGATTCAGTAATAAAAAGGAAATCAGTCTCCTGTCCACTGGCATAAACGGATACAGCTTGACCCTGCTACTGCTAACACTGGTCTCCAACCCATAAAGATCTTCCTGAGACATGTAAGTAGTCCTGTAAGGTCAAAAGCGACCCGTTTACCAAAGAAGTCTTTGCAAAATGAGTTGTGCTTCATCATGTTAAGACAAAAGAAACTTAGCGGAAGCATGTACTAATTTTAATTAACAAAGTATAGTCCTTCTCAACTGACAATCTGGGTGGTTTTTTCCCTTTTCCTCTCCCTCTTTCCTTTTTACTGGTTACAGACTTTTCTCTTTCTTTCTACTCTTTTCTTTTGCATTGTTTTTTTTTTCTTCTTTCACATACTATCTTTCTCCATCCCACTTTCCCCTTTTAACAACTCTCCTCTTCCTCCTCCATTCTGTTTTTCTTTCCCTTTGCCCTCTCCCCATCCTTTGGAGGACTACACCTGTGTTTTTCTAACAGTCCCACCAGAAGCAGCTGAAGGCAGGTGATAAGAAAACTGATAAAAACCCGTGGAGACTTAAAGGCTGTATTCCTCCTAGCCTGCACAAAGGGAAATGGTAGACGTGGCCTAAGGAGACAGGGATTAATGAGTCAAAACTTGCAGATTTCCCACACAAGTGATTTAAATTTTAGTAATTCCCATTAACTACTGCATACCACCATTAAACTGCTTGTTCTGGTTAATATGTAAGAAGGGAAAAAATTAGGCGAGTCTCACAGTAAACACATCTGAAAGGCTAAATGAAGAATAAAAAAGTTAACAAAAATGTGCACACATCACACATTATACTCAGACCAGAACACATCCTTCCATTCGCCAGTCAGAATGTACCACCTCACCAGATAGGTCAGTCCCCACCAAAAGCCTGGTCCCATTCCTTATGCCAAAACACACTCCCTAGGTCTGCTGGTACATTTAACTTGCTGGCTTGCAAGATTTCCCTGTGGACTGTGTGCACTTAGAGATCAGCAACCACACAACTTGATTTGGGAGTCACACAGACAGCTACCAGGTCTTCAGGTTAAGCATAAAGGGATTACATTAGATCTGGTAAATATGATTTATTTCCAGGATTTGAGAAAAGATTTTTCTTATCCCAATAATTCCAGCTAATCTAACCTGAGAATCCTAGAATGATACACCTAAATCTCTACTTTTATACTGAGTGTATCCAGAGCTCATTACAGATTTTGCCAAAATCACAGATCTTTGGTCTGCCTTATCAGCTCAATGAAAACTGTGTCCACAGACCTTCCAGAATTTTAAGAGAAGCCCATGGCAATTTCCAGCCAGATATGTGATGCTATTCATCCTGCAATCCACGTGTTCTCTCTCCTAGTAAGGAGAGTTGGACCTTCAAGCAAGATATTTATGTACCCTGAGACAGCAAAGCCAGATGATTCTCCAGCATCACATGGATAAAATTAGGGAAATGGGCTTCTGCAACCAAATCCATCTGCAGACGCGTTCAAGTCACCTAGCTTTCCTATGTCCTTTCTGTAGAGATGCAACTAACGTTGAGGTCTTCAAAAGTGTTCAGCTATCAATTATTATATGGTCTGCACACACCACACACCTGTTAGCTGACTGCCACCCATGGAAGGTGCTTAGCTGGGGAGTCTAGCTAACTACACACAAAGATTTCGGAAGCTGTGACCTATAGAGAAAGTTCGTTGCATTTTGTACTGACAACTGATTTCCAAGCAACTCTTACTCATTGCAGTATTTCATATTTTAAAATGCAATTCAAAACAAAAAGCATGGCACGCACAAAGTTCCACTGATCTCAAGCTGTACCAGTAACTGCATTGGTAGCAAGCTTCAAGTGCTTTGTAAGCGGATCCACTGCAGTAAAGTGTCATTTTCCACATTCCCCGTTGTAGTAAGAGTGCCTGGATTCAAAACACTAAATAGTCTCCCTTGTTTATTACATAATCTGCAAAACTGCAGGCAGAGAGCAACAAGGAAAGCACAGATCCTTCCTCTGAGCACTCTGACATGCCCCCTCCTCTAAAGAAGTCTCTCTTCTGTCTCATCACTTTGGTACTCAGCCTTTTGCTTCGGCAACTTTTTTCAAATTGCAAAGATCCCTATTTATTATGCCCGTACATACAATTATCGACATCTACACATATGTATGTGCTTTGCTGGCTGCCCACATTGAGGCCCATCTGTTAGGCTGGCGTCCTGCCCACCGAGAAGTTGGTCGGTCCGTTCCACTAAAGCGTAACTGTCAAGCCGTGATGGGCTTTGGTGGGGAGCCAAGAGCCCTTCTTTCTCCAGGGAGGCAAAAGCCTCCCAGCACAGCTCGAGTTTGTGTGGCACACCACGCGAGCACACTCATTGACACGCACACCAAAGCAAAGAGGATTTCAAAGAGGAAAGAAAAGAAGAGAGCTGACTGGTACTTCAGACTGTGATCCAGACCTACTTTGTGGAGGTGATTATAGTGGACAATGCTGCTGTGGCTGAGCACAGGCCAACCATCATTTAACTCTGACTTTGGCACCAATCAAGTACAACAGGGCAATTGTGAGACAACTCAATAGATGTAAACAGCCACTACACAGGGCAATTCTGCAAGGCATAAGGGCATATACAAATGGCCTACAAAGGGCAGCTCCTTCCATGTGTGTGCAGACTTGGTGAGTAACTATAGCTGCACAGCAGCCAGGAGTCAAGATCAGAACAACATGCATCAGATCTTCAACTCAGTCCAAGTCCTTATGGAACATCATCCTACCATCTTGTGCACACTGATGCCTCTCACGTTTCTGATTAAAGCTGACCTTTACTTTTCTACTTGCACTGCCTGAAGACAGAGGTGGGTCATGGTTTGCTTTGGGGGTTTAATCTTCCAATGGCAATAACTACATTCCAGAAAATGCTCCTTTATCTTCTACTTCTCCTTTCCTTCAGCCACCTGTGGACCTGGCCACTAGGAGGCTGATTTAGGACCGCTCGATGTGGCTCTTCGTCATGGATGGAATCAGCTCACCCATCCTCCCTGGTGTCAAACATGATGCAAACGCAGTTCCGCCTTCCTGCACAAGCCAAGATGAACAGTTCAATGTGGTCTCAAGTCTTCAATGGGTCTATTCACCCATAAGGATGATAAGCAAATTCTGGCACTAAACCAGCAGCTCCTCTGTTCCCCAGGAAGGCCCAAGGGCAAAATTATATCACGCTTTTATTTAAACCAACATGGTGAAACTTCACTATGGAGTTTTGCCAGTTCAACAAGCCTCCACTCACATCCGCTGTGTGAGGAGTCAGTGATCAGGAGCATGTTCTGGCTGAACTTTCGAAAAGCTGCAGATAAAGGTGAAAGATTTCCTTTCCTCTCTTAATTTTAATCACGTAACAAAAATCTTACATTATGAAACAGTTTACAGACACTGGTGTCACATGACATTTTAATCGCTGTTACCTCTTTAGATAACTAAGCCAAGGCAGAGCTTGTCAGCACCAAGAGAAGAGAAAATCCAACGTGCTTCTGAAGTTTGGATTTCATTTTAAGCAAAATAAGCAGAGACATCCAGACCACTATATGAGGAAATTCCACACGTATCTTCTACTTCAATTTTGAATGGCTCTTCTGACATCTCTTCCAGCTAAGAAGATTAAAAAAGACCAAACCATTTGAGACCTTGCATTGGTTCTTGACATCAATCTGGTGGAAGATTTAACTGAAAAGAGCTTTTATTTTTGTACTTTGTACATTATAGGATGGAATTCTGTTAAGCTGTAATCTCTTTTGAACAATTACAGAAATCTCTGTATTTCCCTTTACAGGCTGTTCTGGTTATACAGAGAGAGCATCCCTACACAAATGCAGTCTCTGTACAATAAAAGGTACAGTTCAGGATTTCGCTCTGGGTCCTTGTGGCGTATGCACAGGCATGTGAGCTGACAGTGGTGTTTCTCACCTAATCAGTATAAGTACAGTGGTTCCAGGAAGAGATGACATCACACATTTTACAGTAGAAGAACTGCATAAAACAACTATACACCCTAGTAGTAGTAGTTGTGGCTATGTCGTACATAAGTAGTACAGTTGTGATCTCCTTTTCTCTTCAGTGGAAGGAAGAAAATACACTAAGACTGTATTTATGTCATCATAAATGAGGGAAGGATTTAGTCCCATACATTTTAGTCCTGGATGTTTTAAGTAGTAGCAGGGCAAAACCCTGGCTATACCAAAGTCAACAGCATCAGTGCAACTAGTCTCAGGCTTGTTGATCTCCACACTAGGACACAAAGACAACTAAAATTTCCAAGTTCTTACAAGTGACTTGGCATTTTATCTCAGTTGCCGAGACTGCTGAACCATCCCTGCACTGACTTCTTCACAAGAGACACTATAGGTACCTATACATCTAGAGAATACAATAGGTGCCTCTAACTTAAATTGTATGCTTTAGACCTACATTGGCACAGCTTTCCTGCATAGTTGTCAATGTCTTCATTGTAACAGTCTCCCAACTTAAGACAATGTGAGAAGACAGAAGCATTTTTTAGAAGACCGTGAACGCACACACCCCCTGCCCCAAAACCAGTACTAACAGCTGTGGCAACCACAAAATGTTGACTGGTTACATACAAGAGATTAAAAATATACAGCTCAATAAAGTTCTGCTACAATTTGCAAATAAAAACCTCATTTAATTTTTTCCAAACACAGTCCCTCTAGTAGCTTTTGTAATGACGTAGGAGAGGGAGACATTGCATCACACTCTCCCAGGCCACTCCAATTGTCCCACACATCATTTCCCCGCTGCTTCCCTGCCTCCATTTTCAGCAAAAGTGTCATTCTTGTGCTCTTTCTGCAAGTGGACAGAATTTTGATCATCTGCTCCCAAATGATTATAAATCAAGGAACCTTCATGCTCCATTAGCTTGAGGAGATGGCGTTTATTAATGATTGCTACTCAAGGAAGTTCACAGTAAGTGTCTGAGAGACGACAACTCTGATGCAAGGCTTTGTTTGGTTTCTGAAAACAGCTGAGTGAGCAGTCTTCACTCTTGCTGTTTAACATATTTTTGAGGCTACCACTTCTAAGAAATTTCAATTATTTTCAATAGCTTAGCAGTAACTCAGCTTCCTCTGGAAACAGAAACAATACTGTTGTTCTACAGGAATGCCCATGAAAGTCATGAAAGCTTAAACAAATACTGGGACTTATGAAGATGCAGCACTGCTCTTACTCCTCTACTCTTTATCCAGTTTCAGCAGTCTGAAAAAGCTGGTTCAAATCTAAAATGCAAAAAGTGAAAATTTAAGTATTACGCTATATTACTACTGGACTTGAAACAATGTAAGAAACAAACAGATACAGCCTGGCAGACCTGATTTTCTCCACAAGTTAATACCCCATTATTTCCTATGTGATCCTAACCATCAGCCTTTCATTTCAATAGAAGCAGTACCAACTCTGCAAAGAAAAGGCAAGTCAGAGGACTGATTGAGATTTTTGCCTGTTAGTTACTTGCCTAGGTGCACAACAAATGCAGTGCACCCCATGCATGAATACCACATAATAACAAATTTAAAGATAAGAGATCTGACTCATCACTCCACTGCACCAGTTTTGTGCCTACGGGGTTCCATGTTCTTCCATGGTGACTCAGACCCAAGACTCCCCTCTCTCCAGGAAAAACATGACAAGTCATGCAATACATGTCAGACTTACCCACCAACCATAATCCCCATTTGCACTGCAAAACTAATTGGAATGTAACATTCCATGCCACTTACAATTTGCTGCTATGCCTAGAGATTGGAATATATATAATTAATGTAAAGAACAGCAGTTTAAAACACAGTCAGTGGAATTGACCCTGCTACACCTGGCAACACACCTATGAAAGCAGTCCCTTGCCAAATGTTAGTAGTCTCAATATGTGCACGCTAAGATTAACAGCAAAGAATTAAGGAGAAGGAGATTACTCAAGGGAACAAAAAGTTTCTCTGGAACAGCTCTCATTCCAAGATTGCTGCCTTCACTTTCCTAACTCAAAGCTGCTGAAAGAGAAGAAACTTTCTGGACAACTCTAAGATAGTCATTGATTGTTTTTTCCAAAAGGACACGCTGTGTTTATGACAGCTATTTTTGGCTTTCAGCTATACAAATATAAAACACCATGAGGCCGGTTTTCTTCTCACAGCTTCACGTCAGTATATATTCATTGATTTCAGTGCAATTATATATGATTCTTTGCCTGGCATGGAAGTTAGACAGATCAGTGCTGACCCTTAAAGGCAATTCTGAATGGACTTACACTGGGCAAAATGGACAGGAGGAGACAATCTATTTTACAGTCTTTGACAGCGTACAACTGCAGATATCAAGGAAATCATTAATACAAGACTAAACCTTCAAAAGCGAAACCAAGCAAAACAATTCATCCTTTACCTTGCTCTAAACCTTAATGGATTGCTATCCAGCCATTTCCCATAATCTACCCTGTGCTTTTTTCCTGTTTCTTAGTTGCAGGATCGGTGGGTTACTCTGGCACGCATTGCTCACAGCCACGTTTGTTTCCAGGACTGGGTCCTGAGGTACCTCCCAGAAAGAGCTGAATCTACAACAGTTTAGCCCGCACGGTTTAGCCATCCTGGGCAGTATCAATCAGTAACACTGAAAACTGCTAGTGGAAATGATGACACACCATTGGGGAACCATATACACTGAGCATATACATGCATAAACTATCCACTTGCTTGTGCACGCACATATGTAACTTTGTATTTACTACCACCATGGCAAGACTATAACAACTCATACTGACTACAGTTACATTCCATTGAGAGGTCAAGCCAGGAGCCGGAAATTTATGTGTGACTTTCTATAAGAAGGAAAGATTTATTCTTAGGCATTCTGTTCCTTGAATTTTGTCTTGTGAAAAAGAGAAAAATAAAATTTACATAAACCCACAAAAATGTCTACATACAGACTTTGAATAAATACAGGACCTTGACTGGTGACTGCAACAGGAGGGTGAAACCCAAAAATGTGTCAGTAGGATCATTCTCTATTGAAGAGAAATATAAAGACATGAACTTAAAATAGACATGGCATTGGCTTTTATCTCATGCTCACTTACCCTTTGCCAACCAGAAACCAGGATGACTTAAAAATCCAGCACTCACTACTCTCTAGTTGCCATCATTTTATTAGTCGTGTGCACATTTGCAGTTGTTAGAGACAACCCAGTATGCAGGTAAAAGCTACAAAAACAGCTCTATACCTAATGATAGTGTTAAACCGCAGAATCCATGCCTTTACCCCCATTATTATATTACTTCCACATCCCAAAAACAAGGGGAAGAGCAGAGGTACAGCATTCAGAACTGATCAGTAAGTTAAAAAACTTTGAACACCACACAATATATTGAAAATCTAAGAGCACCAAATCTGTGATGCTGCTTCTTACTTGGTGAACCTCTGCTTTTAATACCTCCTGGGTCACCCACCAGTCGCTACCGAGGATTATCAGACAATACAGTTTTCCACCAATGTCTGAAGTACTACCTAAAGAATCACCCATGCTGGGAAGTGGATCCAGTGAGTAAGTACCAGATTCAGTGGCCGCCAGCAGCATTTCATTGTAGGTGGTAGCTGTGGCACGGGAGTGTGGTACAAGCCAGTTCGGCTGCAATGACCGAGATTTTCACCGCCCAGCACCAAAGTTTGCCAGCAAGCCGCTGAGCGCACAGGTAAAGGGCAGTCGCAGCTGCGTCGCGGGGCGCCGTCTTTTCGTCACTTTTACCTCAGCCGGCGGCAAGGGGCGACAGCAGCCGAGCGGGGACAGCCGAGCGGGGACAGCCGAGCGGGGACAGCCGAGCGGGCCGCCGGGTGGTCCCCAGGGAGGGGGACGCGCCGCACGGAGGGCAGGGCAGGGCAGGGCAGGGCAGGGCAGGGCAGGGCAGGGCAGGGCTGGGCTGGGCTGGGCTGGGCAAGGCAGGG
>JAWWTY010000077.1:108445158-108459682 GCA_035222235.1 Margarornis squamiger | reverse complement strand
TAAGTAAAAGAACTCTTCTCTACTTTACCCACATAAAGTTGTCTTGGAAGTTTTTTCCCCCCTTTCTTACGGCAACACCTAAACATGTAGAATACAGTCAAGGTACAGAGACTTTTGATGAATTAATCCTGTTAAATGGATCTAAGCTCTTCTTTAGGACAAAGGGTCTCGTGCCATAGGCATCTACCGCTGCTGGTGACATGAGGCCTCTGGGAAGTATGCAAGAGGTGCCATGCTTTCCCCTTCTGTTATGAGAAGTTTGTACCTACAAAACACTTGCCTGCACAAGTCCATCCTTTTCTACAGGTGCTGGATTTACTGGGCAAGTGCTACAAAGATCCTGCATATCAGCAAATCTCTTTCTACCCTCTGAGCATGTTTGGGGGAAGGTAGTCAGCTGAAAACCTTCTGTGTGTTGTTAGGAGATGGTAATTTGCTGCCTGTATAGGTAAGGCAGATGCCTAGCAGTTGGATATGGGCCAGACAACCTAACTGGGAGGATACAATCCATAAGCTGTGTACAGTGGGCATCCCATACCTAGCTGGTATATGGTAAGCATTAGATGTGAATATGGCTTTTTAAAAGCTTTTGATGCAATCCTCCATGATGTTGTTACATGCTGAATAAAAAAAAATAAAAAAAAAAAAAAAAAAGAGGCCATGCTAAAATCACTCTGCAGTGTGGTAGATGCACAAGTGGTTGAAATACCACTTGTCCAGAGTAATTATCAATGATTCACTGTCACACCAGGGGAATGTTGTAAGTGAGGTCCCACAACGGACTGTGCGGGGTCAGTTTTACTCAGTGCTTTCAGTAATGACTTGGATGAGTGTAATGATTTGTATAGAGAGTAAAATTTGTGGGTGACATCAAGACGGAAGGCTTTGTGAGCACTTTGGCGAACAGGATTAGAATTTAAAATAATCTTGCTACACTGGTCAAATGCTCTGAAATCAATAAGATCAAATTCAATAAAGAATGCAAAGGCCTCCTTTTGGAGGGGTGAAGTCAAATACAGAGATGTGAAATGGAAAATAGCTGGCTCGACAGCGGTACTGGAGGCAAGGCTCTGGGTCCTGCAGTCAATCATGAACTGAGGATGAGTCAACAGTATAATGCTGCTGAAAAAACATTCGCCCCCATAATGACTTTGCTGTCCCATGAGCTGAGCAAATGTAATTCTGGTGAATATAAGGATAATTACTCTGTGCTACTCAGCACTAATCACTCAGGTTGTGTGCCCAGTTTGGAATACTGTAAGAAAAAAAATAAAGCAAAAATGACTAGAGAAGAAGAAGAGACGTAATGAAATGTACTTAATCTAGAAAAAAAGAAAATAAGTGGTGACCTGGTAGCATTCTTCACCTGTGCAAAAGACTCACAGAGAAAATCAAGTCGTCTCCATGCCAACAAAAAGATGAGAATTGATTTGCAGCAAGAGAGATATGTGATCATCATTTTCTCAGTATATCTTAGCATTTTAAGAGATTTCTTAAAGAATTCCCATTGTCAAAGTTTTAGAAGAACAGGACAGACAAGCTTCATTCATGAAGGTGCTAGAGTTGATTCATTCTCAGAGGAGATAGGACCCTCATATTTCTTCCAACAGTATGTGTCTGTAATTTTCATCTAACAGCTTAAATCACAAGAGACAACATAATTCTAAATAATCTAATTCTGCAATTCCTTATTAAAGTGTGTAGCTAATAAAAATCAGTTAATTCTGAGTTCTTGCAAGATAGTGGAGTACAGAACCAAAAAGCCGATATACCGTAATATTTTGTTATGGCAGTTTCTTCTACTAAAGGGCTCAGTCCTAACAATCTGCACAAACGTTTTTGTACAATTATGTTACCTTTACTTTGCAAAAAAAAAAAACAACAAACTACTAAGGTCTGTATAAAATTGAAGGATTTGGCTTCCTCATGTATTACAGATGTGCACAGCACAGAAACTTTTATCAACCTGGCAATATACATCACTGGCATTTTTCCACTTCTATTTGTAGGCTGAGTCCATCTGAAACTAAATGTTGATACAATTCCACGTGTGAAAAGAAACACTATGAACACTTGCTTTTGTGCTTGTGCAATGTGAGTCTCTGCAGCCATGCAAAGGGGCACTGTGCCAACTGCACGTGAGTAGGGCAGGTGGGGTGGGCAGCTCGCCTTGCTCTGCACTGCTCTGCTGGGTACAGGCCTTGCTCAGGCTGCAGCAGCCGAGGAACTGGCCTGCAGCATCTCTAAACTATTGTTTTGCAGCTCCAATAATAGCATCATGAAAGGACCCAATTTATTTTTGCTATGTACACTCTGTTCTAGCATTTTGCCTCCTCTTCTATTCCCTGAATCCTTGATTTGAGAGTAGAGGAAATGCTGTAAAATCAAACAAGCTCCCATGAGATGTTGCTTATTCATTTACTGGTTGGTTTCTCCTTTTTCTATTACTAGATGTTTGGGTTTTGGAGACCAGGTAGTATACCAAGAGACATTTGAGGTTTCTGGAGACTTCTGCAGAGATCTGAGATTCCCACTTGGTTATGCAGAGTATTGGATTAGGGGCAAGTCTTTTGTGGCAGTATGAAGCCTTCTTCTTACCCTAAGTTTAATTTTTACCCTTTATTCTCTCCCAAGAAAGTTTCAGATGAGAAAAAGCTGGGAAGCTTTCCTCAGAGTAAGTAAAGGGAATGGGAAAGGCTTTAATTTAGTGACATAAGCCGAGAGCTGCAAAATGAATTCTCCTTTGAGGTAGCCTGGCTAGGTTCCTGGCTGAAGGGTCACTCAGGATTAGGCATTTAGGTTCAAGGTTCAGGCAGAGAAAAGCACAGAGCTGCCTCCCACTATGAGGGGAGCTAGACAGGAGCTGTGCCAGGTAGGAGTAGAGTTCAGCTTAGGGCAAATGAAGAAGAGGAGGAGCAGACTGGTGGTTGATGTGGAGCTGGCAGGCAGCTACCAAAGGAAACTGAGGGCTGCTAAAGGAATTCTTTGCTGAGGAATTTATTGTCTGGGGCACAGCTAATACTGACCCTAAGGTGCTCTGGAAGGGCTGTGGCTGGCCTTTGGGACAGAAGGCATAACAGAATCCAGTTTCTCTGGACAAAGCTGACCAGGAAGAAATGGTAATGTGAGGTGGCTGGAGAGAGCCCAGAATTTAGGCTTGAGTTTCTCCTGACCTCTTGGAGTGGTGGTTGGGATTGCAGTAGGGTGGCCACATGGGTTTTCTGTCCCTTCTGAGCAGAATCCTGTGGTTAGCTCTACAGGTTACTCTGCAGTAAACATGGGCTCTGCCCCACACCCTTTCTCTGCAGAGTGAGCTGGGAGGACATGAGTGAAAGGACAAACAAGGTGCTGGACCTTCTTCTTACTTTAGTCTCTAAAGTCAAGTCTGGCTAAGTGCAGGTGGTAAGTGCTGTTGTGGATGTGCTTATCCAGTCTTCTGGCCAGTCTTTATGTCCATTACAATCACACAGTACTTAAGAGAAAAGTCATCTGAACTTCGACTCTGAAACTGTAAAAGAAAGAGAACAGCAGTAAGACATTGGAGGCCAGTATCAACAACTATTTGGCTTTGGAGAGTAGTTGGCTCAGTGACTGAACAAAGTGGATTTAATTTTATGAAGAGATTGCTTTTGATGGAGACACAGAACTGTTCACTAGGGGAAAGACTGGATAGTTACATCTGCTCTGAGAAGTGGTTAGATATTCCCCATCCAATGCTAGTGCCAGGTGTGTGGTATTGGTAGGTAGTGGAAAGAAGGCTCTATTTTCTCTAACAAAATGCATTAAGATTACAGCAGAATGGGGTGAACATTCAGTATCTCACAAAGCTAAGGTCAGCTGAAGTGCACAGCATTTTATATTTCCTCTTGTGAAAACAGAGACAGAAACAGAAAAATGGAGCTCCAGGGGATGGGTATTGTTAATGTCTGGCAGCAGAAGGAACAAGCTGGTTAACAAGGAGGTTAACATCTAATCACACGGGAGCTGGTTAGTGTTATTACCCCGGTGAATAATTCCCCCTGGCCTCTACAGCTTTGGCTGAGAGCAGCAATTGTAGCCTCTCTTCTCTTATACTGAGTCCACACCTGCTTGGCTACAGAAGAGAACTGATCTTTGGGCGCCTCTCAAAAAGCAGCTTTTTCATTGATAGTACTGTTGACTTTAGTTATAACACAGACAAGTAGAGACTCCATTCTTTGTCTGTATACGGAAGAAAAGTAGTAGGATTTCTTCACTTCCCTGATTTATCAAGAAAACAGGAAAGCCCTGATTTATTAAAACAAAATAAGTATTTCTCCAAAATAAAGAACTGTATAACTTCACTCAGGCAAGCATTTCTCAAGCTACAAGAAGAGAAAGAAGTAGGAAAAGACTATAAATCAAAAAACTTATTTTTATATTACTTCTGTAGCTATATCTGTGCTTTCCATCTGCAAGACTCTCTTTCCTGCTCAGCTATTCATTTTGCAGAACAAATACATTTGAAAAGCTGACTAAATTGAAGAATGTTAGACTTGTACTAAAAAAATTCCTATAATATTGCTGTTTTTAATTGCCCAGCAACTAGTTCAAATATTTAGTGTAAAGTGCATTTATTTTGTTAAACTCTGTACAATCCAGTAAAAATTTATGGTGAATATTGTTCTTTTTCTAGGGGAAAGAATTTGTCCCCCAAGGCAGATTTTGCTCAAATTGTAATTTGGGCCAGAAATTTGTGTAACATTCAACTTCCAGTCACAGAATACTTTTCTGAGAATTGAACAGAAATGACAAAGTAAAAAAAAACAACAAAAAACCAACTAATAATAACTTTATGGAATCAATGACAACAAATTAAATAGAATATTTGATAACAGGGGAGAGGATGAGAAGAAAATACACAAAAAGTTTATTTCTTGATAGCAGTACTTTAAAGTTTTTATATCTTCTGTCAGGCAGCACGAAGATCTAAGATTGATAGAAGAGAGGCCCCTGTGTACTTTTCTCACACTCTCCCCTTTGTATTGTTTACAGGTCAACATATTTACTTCCATTGCCTTTTTTTCTTTTCCTTTCAAATTACATTTTTCTCTTAAGTGTAATCACACCTAAACTTTTGGGCTTTTACCCAATGAATTCCCCTTGAAATGTTGCACTTTGAAGCTCTTCATCTACTGCCAGCTCTCAACTCTCCCTTGCTATATTAACCAGTTTTCCAAGTCCTATATTCCAAGACCCATATTCCAAGACCCCTCTATTCTTTCTTTGCTGTTCTTGTAGAGTTCATTAGTGGAAAAGTAGGGGAAGATATACACATGACTAGATTGCATCCAGAGCCGCCTTCTCTCTAGAATGACAATAGCCATGTTTATGCAGTGCTGGGGCCAAGCAAACAAACAGCTAGAATCTAGCTGCATCTTCTGCACCCACTCAAGAGTTCATGCCTTGCACTACCAGCTGCTACCAGACTCACTGGCTCTGCTGGAGATCCGTGCAAGGATGGTTATCTTCATTCTGGAGCTAGGCCAGCTTCTTTCATTTGCCCTGCTATGAGAGCTAGTGCATATTGTGAAAAAAAGGAGAAATAGGGAAGATGTTGCCTAGACAGCTGAGCTGGACCTGCTCTCATGAAAGTTAGACCTGGAAACAGCAGTATTATCTTCATTGTTATCAGCCAAAGACATAGGGGTTGGATTCTTCCATTTTCTGAAGTTTCCTAATCCCACAGTACCTGCCACCAGCAGTGGCATCATGTAATAACAAAGCCCTGCTTATCTGCAAACTCCTGTATTATTCACAGCTCCGTGGCAGCCTGGGTCAGGTCCAGCAGCAGTGAGTCAAGGAGGACACACATCTTGTATTTCATAGTGAAAGCATGGACAACCTCCATGGTGCATCAGCTGAACTGCTCTGAAGGAGGGAGATTATACACAACAGGGTAAGACTTCACAGTTTATCAGTTTAATAGTAAAGCAGATGGATTTTAAAGAATTGGGGATAATTGTGTTAAATTGTAGTTCCAAGAGAAATCATGTGAGGCTCTGGGTACCTAGCAACTGGGAATTGAAGTGGCACAGCTGGGGGATGAAAGGCACTGAAGTAGGACAACTCACCTGAACTGCTTCAGATCTGTTCCAGAAATTTGGGTGGTATAACTTTGTTTGCACAGACTGCATGACAGATCAGGCATTTACTGTCCTCTTAGCAATGGTACTGAATGAGGAATAACTTAGAGAAGAAGTATAAAGCATCAGCGGTGTGAATCATGTTTTGGGTCTCCAGATAACTGGGCAGAAATGTAATTTCTTCTCTGATACCAATCGCTTTCTTTTCACATGTGCTGTAGTGGTCCAATATTAATAATACGGAACCAGAGGCTTACAAGACAGCAAACAGATTGAGTAACCTTAACATATGAGTACACAACCCACCAGAAATCACAATAGAGTTTGGGCACTATAGTTTCAATACTCTGATATGATAAAGTAAGGCTGCGGCTTTGTGTCAGCTGATCAATTAATACAAATTATATAAATTATTTCAGCTTCATTTAGGCTTTTCACCATTACCACTTCTAGAGCCACAGGGATAATTGTATTTCAAGAAAACAAGTAAACTTTTCCAATGTTTGACAAAGTGAGATCTCTTTTGAAACGATAGTCCTTTTCAAATCAATCACATCTCTAAACATAAGGTGGTGGCTGATAACGTGCTTATGAAAAGCCTTTGAAAATCCACTGGCAGATCTAACCCTACCTCATTTGACTATAGGAAAGGAAATGGGCAGCAAGGAAAATGCACTCAAAAAAATGTGCCAGCGGGACCTTTGGTTACTACCCACTGTGAATTATAAATTAGGTAATAGGACAAGCAAAGAAATAACAGGCTTTAATAATGTTAGGCCTAGGCTAGTATTAGTCTATTTCATATTAGAATTGTATTATCACAAAGACAAAACCTTAGCACAGCTTACTTGAATAAGTTGAGGTATGTGGGAACACAGACTTCAGAATGTTGTTTAAGTCATGTCGTTCTGTGATCTCTCTGTAAAAATTTATAACTATCAGAGTCTTCAGCAGGCTGACAAAAGTAAGGTGTTTCTTAAAGGACCAGAACTCAAGCAGACTAACAAAACTGATGTAAAGACTGACCTGCTTAAATATGAATGATAATTCTTGGGTATAAGTAGATTGCATTTAGCCTTCATGTGAACCATACCCTTCCTCACCATCTCCAGAGCCTTTATAATTAAATAAACACTGCTGACTTAAATCATGACTCTCCAAGAGCAACAGATTTGGCAGGAAAGGCAGACCTCACAGGAAGCTGTGAGAATCTTCCTGTGCACTCACAGTTTTTAAGGGATTTGTCCAGTTTATGCATTAATGCTCTTCGTGACTTTGCTCATGCTTGCTTGCTCCTAAACACCTCCTTCCCTCAATGAAGATAGTGTGCTGCTGCTGCATCTTTCTGAGACCTTTCAGAGCCTTTGCAGACAGGGCTGAGCTGCACTCTCTTTGCAGATGACTCTCTTCACCAAGATACCACTACTCCTGTATTGGAACTTCCCACCTGAGAGCAGAGCTAGCAAAGGGACTCCTCAGATTCACCTGGCCAAAGGTGTTTGAATGCAGCTGGTTTGAAGCTGGACTGTGCTAACCTTGGCAATTTTACACCAACACAGATTGAGAAGCACTCACTTATTTACTGCACCTGGTGCTGAGCTGGGATGGGACCCTCATGCCAGTGGGTTGTTACACATAAGGAGCCACATTAACATCTTCAGATTACAAAGCTGGGGCCGGAATAGTACTACTGTCAGTGCTGTCAGCCTAAGGGAAGTGACACTGTGTCTATGTACTCATCTACTGTGTAGAGGAACATGCTTAAATCAGTTTTGATTTCCTGTTCTTCAGGTGTCTAAGCCTTCCTATCAGCTCTTACTTTTAACAACTGTAAGTGCAGTAAACAGCTGGCAAAAGGTTATTTGAGTTTCTACTATGTTCATCAGATTAACCACTTTTAAACTGTTTTCTTTACAGTAAAGCAGCAGCTATTATATTGCCTTGTGTATTCAAGGTAGCAAATCCAAGTCTGTAGGTAAATAAGAGGGTGTTAATGCTTTTAGTATCAGCCAGTAATGGTTTGCTGAGTTGGCATTATTGGCATGAATATATATGATTGTGTCACCTGAGTGACATGAACACAACAGTATGGAGATAAGGAATTTTAGCCATGTACTCTGGGTTTATTACAGGGCAGCTCAGATAATGCCAGCAGAGAGATATATTATACAAATTCTTCCTCCATGCATCTTGCTTTTTTCTCCTGAAACAGCCTCTTTGAACAATACTGGAGATGCTTTCGAATACTTTGGAGTGATTAATCCCACCAAATGTTGTCTGTTTGAACCATTAGCCCAGCAAAGATTCTAACCAGGGGCTACCATTTTAATGAAGAACAAAAATGTAGTTATCAACTATGAGATCTACT
This sequence comes from Margarornis squamiger, assembly GCA_035222235.1. Taxonomy (NCBI): domain Eukaryota; kingdom Metazoa; phylum Chordata; class Aves; order Passeriformes; family Furnariidae; genus Margarornis; species Margarornis squamiger. Next base: position 108,451,210 of record JAWWTY010000077.1, on the reverse strand, counting down.
GGGATATAGGGAGAAATAGCAAGACCATTAATCACTTCATTCACACAGAACAATATTTAGAAGCTTCTCCAAAGTAATTTGATGGCTCCTTTATACACCATTATCTGAAGTATGATCTGTCTTTGAAGACTGCACTAAATTTACCATCCTGGATGAAAACTTCTGCCCCATATTGTCCTAATATACAAGTTTAGTACAGCCCTTGGCTTTGTGCAGTCCTGATACCTACCTAAAGGGTATCTTTTCTAATGGGGTCTCTAGTTGCCTCTACAATATTATACTATCTGTGTCATGATAATAAAAGCAATTAGATGGCCTTAAGCATCATGGGGGTCTATCTGACAAGGGAAAACTTTGGAATTAAAGAAACTTCACAGGTTAATTTCATGCTCAGAATTTCTCCATGTGAGAGGTTTTCCACTGAAATGAGATGCTTCTTTTTAACTGCTTCACATGATCTGATCTGAAATAAGTAGAGAGAAAGAAGCATAGGACTTTTATCTTGCTGTAAATCATTGTTTCTCTATGGGAGCCACTCTATTCATTTTTTGTTCTAGAATCTTTCCCCTTCCTTCCTGTGTTCTTTGTGAAAGCAGGTGATCAGAAGCATGTGCTGTAGTCAAGATGGGAACGCATGATAGATTTTTACAACTATATGACCTTTTTTTACTGTTATTTTCCTCTTTTGTGTTCGTTTTTCTAACAATACTTAATATGCAATTTGCTCTTCTGGAACTTGAAAAATTGCTCCAAATCCATTTTCCTGGTGGGAGTTAATTTGTGTCCCATTAATATATGTCATATATGTGTTACATTGTATCAGTATTACAGTGGATAGGTGTTACATTGTATGTATTCACACTGTTTCATGTGCCATTTTGTCACCATTTAAAATATAAGAATCCTTGTTGCACATCTTGGCAGTCAGCTTTAGTCTGAATACATCGCTCTGCAGACATTGTAACCTCCCTCTCTACCCTTTTGCTACCTAATTTTTAAACATCTGGTACAGCACAAGCCCCATCATATAGATTTGCATAGCAGTATCTGGTCACCAACTTTCTGCTGCAAAACCTGGCCATTTTTCCCTGTGTTTTATTCCCACCTCTTAACTGATGTGTGTGTGAGACAGTTCATTAGGACACCTTCTCTCTCCTCAAAAGGCTTAGATTCTTTGAGAAGCTTGTTGAAACTTTGGCAAAGTATACTGTATCAAATAAATCACTCTTCTTTACATGCTCATTGACTTTTAGAAAGACTCTAATAAACTGGTAACTCAAAAATTCCATTTATAATAAGCACCTCAACCTTTCCCCAGTGTGTCATACGTTGGCTTTATGTCTGTTAAATGTATCCATTATCTTAGTTTCTACTGATTTACCTCGTACAGGCAGAAGTGAAGATTGATTGGAGGGGATTTGGCAGCAGAATTGGGATGACCAGTGATGTCTGAATGACTTCAGACTGTCAAAGGCTATTTTGCTGGAAAAAAAGACAGGAGTAACTCACAGTGTTTAGTTGCTTCTAATTAATTACAAGGAGATTGACACTGAATGGACTGCTGTGGATGTGTTGCATGCTGCCATGAAGAGGTATCTTTTCTGCCTATTGTAAGGGTTGTCCAGCCATGGGAAGTTCGAGACAGCTCTGCAAAAATGCTGTTCCCTGCTTTCAGTACATACTCTTTGTCTCTGTACCAACCCATAGAGTCCAGAAACAGTGGAAATATTTCCCTGCTAACTGTTACACCTGATAGCAACAGCAATGTGAATCTTCTTGGGAAAGACTGAGAGTGATTATTCACAAACTGTTATCTGTTTTTCCTAATGAAAACCAGAAGGGGAAAACAAACAAGCAAACAAACAAACAAACCACAACAAAAAAACACCACGCCCTGAAGTTTCAGAAGTTTTTCAACACGAAGAAAACCTTTCCTTGGACATAAAAAACCACAACCCTGCATCACAGTTATTGAAGCATGTACAGCATGACAGTAGGTTTTCTCTTTAGGAATTATAATTGAGTGCTATATCCTGCATACTACTGAGACCAAAAATTAGAGCTCAGGGTTGCTCAACAGAGGTTCGAAGACTTTCAGGGCAGGTTGAACAGCCCATGAGATGCTCTTCTGAACAACAGCTGCCAGCAGCACGCAATCTGAAATGCCTGGCACAGCTGCACAAAGAGGGAACGCATTGTTTTTTTAATACTGTTTGGAAATTCTGAGTTGGCAAGCATTCCTTTTGTGTGCTCTGCGTGTCCATGTGAGTGTTTAAAAGGGACAGTGCACACCAGCTCACCAGGTGCAAGGGGCTCTGCATGGTGGTTCAGAGGGACCATTTTGCAGCTTGCATGTGCTTTCAGGAATGTTAATCATTGTTTACCTGTAGCACAAAGTGGATGATCTATGTGAGAGTCTTCACTGACAGGCCCAGAAAGGTTTTCTGTGCATCCAGATTTTTTCCCCTCAGTAAGATTTTACTCTTTTATTTCAATCTGCACACTCAGTGCAGTTTCAGAATTGCAGCTTCATTATTTATATGGATTTGTTGTGAATTTTAGAAACAGTTGATGAGAAAAAAGTAGAAGACACTTAATCAGTAAACAAGATGTAGCTTCACTACATAGATAAAATAAGATTCTGTTGTCCTTGATGTGCGTCAACACAAATATCACCAAAGGTGCAAACACACGTTTTTGACATCATTTTGTACTACAAAAAGAAGAAAATGAAGGGGGTTAGGCTTAGAGCCTTGGTGAACAGTCTTTCTTATTGAGGGTCTCCACGTATTGAAGATCTGTATCAGATTCATAGTACCTTTTGGGAGCAGTTTGGTCTCTGTCAGACTGAGATATGTTGTGGCTGGGGTAGCCAAGTGATGAATGCCTTGTCGTGGTAGAGTGAGTACTAGGAACTGGTAGGATGCGGACTTGTCATAGATCTGTTTTGAGATGCCAGAGGTAAGGAGATGGCAGCCTTGAGTGTCTATGGTTAACAGTAGTAATAATGACCAATTGATAATGCCCCTGTGCTGTCACACTCTCTCCATAGCCACTGATTGCCCTCCCTGTTATGGCCAGACTGTGCTCTGTTATCTTGAAGCTGTTTTCTGTCAGCTGACAGGTCAGATTGAAACCCTCTTTCTTTCTCTAAGCACTTCTATACATTCTTCTCTTTGCTCTTGCCCCTTTTGCTTCCACTTGTCCATCACTTTCTCTTGTCTAAGAAACATTCTGTGTATCAGAGAGTTGTACACTCCCCAGAGATCCCTGAACTTTGTTTCAGCATTTACTTTCCAGTTCACATAAAACTGTGAAATGGTTAAGCCTGCTGCCTCTAAGGGATATTAGAGGTGCTGAATTGGCAAAACTAAAAAGGCTGGTTCATGGGTTTCAGGTTTATTTGTTGCTTCTGTTTTTTTCCTTTCATCCCTGTCAATGACCTGTGGCACTGCTCAAAATCTTAGGAAATTTTGGAGATATGTCTTTTTCCAGATTCTCTCTGAGGTTTCTTAACATAGACCACAGTGCATTGATGGCTTCTATTTTGGATGTGACCACCACACAAAACTTTAAAATGCACTGGTGAAGGCAGAAATAGGCATTAGCCACTTAAGGCTCCTGCTTGTCTAAGAAGCGAGAAGCTCTCAGCTGGGTTGTTGGTGATCCTGAAAGCTCAGGCAGCAGAGTTGCAGGGCCGAGTGCCCAGGTTGGTGTGAGAGGAAAGTGTGTCACTGTTCTGAGAGACAGAGAATTCCTGTTTGTGCTCTTGGAAGATATCATAGTCTCCTTGATGTCCTAAACTCTTGCCATGTCACTGCCAGAGTAGATTGGCAGGACACTCTCACTGTAGCCTGGCCAGGCACTGAGAATTGTTGATCCTGCTGTGTTGTTTTCAGAGAACTTCAAATCACCCTGTAAATCATGCTTCTCATGCAATATTCAGTGTCAAAACTATTCTCTGTCTTCTACTCCATCATTTCCAATAAGTCAAGGGGTGCAGGTCTGGAAAATATGTCCCATCAGAAATATGGGCTACAGGTAGGATAAGCAAAACGCTCTGGTGGGCTAGCAAGGCAATGATTCAAGGACTTAGGAATGCACAAAGGGAGAAAAACTGAGCATAAATAGACAAACCATTTAAACAGCAATGTGTTAGAGCAGGATAAATAGAGCAGCCAGAAAGCAAGGAGCATCAAAACACTCTGGTCACAGTCTTTTCCCTCTGTGCATGTGCCTCATTGAGTATCAAGCTCTCTAAAATAAGTGCTAGATGAACCCATTCAAATAACTAGAAATGTAAACACAACCTGTTTAACTATATTGTAAACTCAGTGCAGAGGGAATTCATCTTGATTCATATTTTTGCATTTTTTGAAATGAAAGACATTTTAATTTAAGACATATTAAGCATCCAGCCAAGGAAAGAATTTAGACAGTGACAGTGCTGAGATGATGTCTCAAAGTCAGTAACTGACTGAACAGCCAAGGGTTCACCATTCTGCTGCTGTGGACTGTCACAGCTCCATTGCAGTCAATGTTGTTAGCTAAGCATCAGGTTTTGCAAGACAAAAGAAAAAATGTAGTTAAAGACTCAGGATAAAGTAGGAGGTTTGGTTTCTTCATGCTGGTAGCCTCACTGCTTACATAGTTGATATATGTTTGATTAGTCTGCTAGGATGCACATATTACCCTTAAGTATATGCTTAATATGCAGAACAATGGTACCTGCAACATTTGTAGGCAGCAATAAGAGTTCACTGGATTAAGAGGCTGAATGTTCCAGCCAACACACAACAGCAATTACTCAGGTTCTAGGAAGTTTGCAATGTTTTAAGTTCCTTTTCCACTGGTTAGGTATCACATCACTGGGAATTAACAGACAAGTAAGTGTGTAGTGGCAGCAGTACACTGTGTTAACCCACAGAGTTTGAGTTAGTATCACTTATGTAGGACACTGAAGCTTGCAGTACTGATGACAAAAGATTGAGGTATCCAGTGCCAATATAAACCACAGTGGCCTTTACTGACAGCTGCTTTTCTTAATTTCCAGAGAAGCATTTCCAAGACACAAGATTTGTATCTTGCTGCTACATGCTTTCTACACACAGTGCTTAAGAGATAATCCCCAATGCACTGTAGTATATGAAGCAATAAATGGCTGCTGAGATTAATAGACTGAGCAAAGCTGAAGCATTTAATCAATCTGCAAAAAGTACTCATTGCCAGAATATTGCAGGCAGGAGAATTTGTTCCTCATGTACAACAAACTTTGACAGGGAGCAGCAAAATTTCTATTCACCAGTGAGCACTTGAACTGCTGAGCTGCTCTCTTTCTTAACAAGACACCTCACTATGGGGTGAAGATAAGGGGACCAACTGCAGTCATAACCAAGCAGGAAACATGTACAGGCTTAGACCCGACTGGGGAAACATGCTGTGGCTAAGGGTTTCCATGCTTTCTGTGGAAGGTATATTGTCCTATTTCTTTGTGCCATGATGCCTTTATTTAAGACAGAAGAATAAGAACAAGTATTAGAACCTCTTCCTGGTTTAAGAAAGCAGAACACAAGGAGACTTTGCATCTTTCTGATTCAGCCCAACTTAGATACAATTTACAGGAGCTGCAAGACTGCTGCAATTTACAGCAGTGCTTTAAAGTTCTTAACTATGCTTCAGCAGGGATTACTGAATTGAGGTTTACTCAGACCTCGATGGACACCTTACAGCATCTAGGTGGTAGTGTGCTAACAAGAGTAAGGAGCCTCTGTTCAACAGGGACCTCTTATATGAACACGGAATCTGTGTGTGTCTTACCAGCACAGAAGTCAGAGGTCATGCTTTCTGACTTCAGAAATTGTCTGTAGGCTCACAGTTTCTCATAGAAACTGTGGAGGGTTGAGTTGGCTCCCTGCCAAACCCAACTGCTGGCCACACGGATTCCCCCCCCCACACGAAAAGAGAAGGGAAAAAAGGTACCAAAAAGACAATTGTATTAAAGATATATATATATATATTCACATATATTACAACTATATACAATCAAACACTA
>JAWWTY010000077.1:108400064-108445058 GCA_035222235.1 Margarornis squamiger | reverse complement strand
TGGAATACTTCCTTAGTTATCACCTGGTAACCAAGGAAGGCCTAAACCAAAACCAAGAAAACTAAACCACCACAGAAACACATTCAGCTGCCTCAGAGGCACATTCACTTGCTTCAGAGGACATCACACTCTCCTTCCTGGTCTGAGATACCAAAACAATCCATAGAGTTCAGCAAGTTATCTCACAAGAAACTCAAATTTCATGATAATGATCAATGTAAAGATCTGGTGGGGCAGAAAGAAGATGAAAATACCTTTCCCTCCATCTCTCCTCTTCACTCACACGTTCTCCTGTATCCTTACATTGTACTTTCCAATATCTGATCAAATGGAGAGTTAGAATTTTCGCTATGAAACCCACTTACTTGTTATTTAAACTTGGTATAAGAAATGCTGGTGCATGGGTTGAATGCTGTGGAAAGTGCTAGTACTGCATGCCACCTCACACTGGACTCCTGACTCATTTCAGTTTGCATATTTTCTCTAGATGCCATATTAGATTGGATATTAGGAAACATGTATTCACTGAAAGGGTGGTCAAGCATTGGAACAGGCTGCCCAGAGAAGTGGTGGGGTCACCATCCCTGGAGGTGTTCAAAAAACATGTAGTCATGGAGCTTAGACATAATGATTTAGTGGCGGACTTAACAGTGCTGGGTTAGTTGGATTGAATGATCTTAGAGGTCTTTTTCAATCATAAGGACTCTGTGATTCCAGGCTATTGTTACTGGTTGTCCCAGTTTTGTGTGTCCCCTACCACAGTCTCTTCCAGCGCTTCTTCATAGTTTTCAGGACATTGCTAAACACCTTCAGAAAAATCATACATGTTAAAGGGAATATATAATCAGCGGTCACTTGAAAATCTTATCCTACATGACCAGTTGATGTTTGCTAAGGTTGTGCATGAATGCAAATGAAGAAGCGCCCCTGGCTTCAAGCTCAGGTGTTTCAAAAAGCAGATTGATAGATTCAATTGGATCTGAATCAGATTTCTAATATTAATCTTTTCAACTTCACAGACAAGGGAAACCTATGAGAGCACAATAAAGAAGGTAACAGCTGCTCATTTGTAAGGATTTTGAAAACAAACAAACAGGCAATAAGCAAAACCAGGTTTACCTTGCCATAAATCCAAAGTAATCTGCTTTTCTCTAGTATCTTTGTAATGAATTCTCATTAGTTTACAGATAGGGTCATGGCATTTAAGTGGATAATGATATATGCCTGTGTTTATCTTTCTTCATTAATCTGATGAATGCCCACAGTGTCCTTAGGATGTTCTTATTTTTGAACTCCACATGACTGAAATATGTACTTTCAGTCTTTCATATAATGCTGTAAGGTTATTAGGATTTTTAATGAGTACAATTAAGGAATTATTTATTAGAACAATACACTGACTAATCTGAACTGAACAGTAATAGAAGATTGATCTAGGGAGTTAAATGGGAGGAGGGACTTTCTTAAGGCTTTACTCTGGGTTTCATTTAGACAGGCTTTATTCTGAGGAGATTCTCTAGATTTTATTTACATAAGCATAAACTTGGAGTAAGCTCAGTCAGGTATTTCATGTATCTGTAAAACATTGCTCTCCAGAAACACTTCTGGAACAGAAGGAACTCTAGATATCTTTCAGGAATGTAGGAAAGTAGAAATAGTTGCGAGTTTTGTCTCTTTTGCATAAGAAACATGTGAAAGTCTTTGGGAATTTTCCAGAGCCAATTAAGTTAATCATTATCAGTCCCACTTCTGAGCTTTTTAAGGGACAGGTTTGAGCAATTGGCAGTGTTAACTTGCAATGGCCTAATGTTACATTGTTATATTTCTAGTTCTGAAAAATCGTTTAGAACTATATCCACATTTCAGACATGTATTTTACAGGCTTTCTGAAAACTCTGTCATCAAAATTTATGTATTTTCCTCTGAGAACTTAAAGGATGGAAAATGTCATCCTAATGTAAGGAAACAGATTTTGACTGTGACAATCCGTAACTAATTTGAAGGAATCTTACCAATTAGTTTGATCTCAAAGCCTGTCCTTCCTTAAAATTATATTGCTATGACAAGAAATGTGTTTTTCATCTTAAAAATTACATTTTAACCTTGTATGTGTTTTAGAAAAGAACATCAGCTATTTTTTTTCCTGAAAAACAGAAAAAGCTCTGACACAGTAACTGTTTAAATGCATTATATTTGAAGTGCTTTTACAAGAGCTGTCCATGTGGAGAAAACAAATTAACAAATGTGAATCCATTCCAATTCTCTATTCTATTGTCCAATAAAACTCTATGCCCTAGTTCTGGAATACTGTTTACTTTACTGATTACATTGCAGATATTAATGAGAAAACTAACAAAGTAAACCACATCATATGGTTTTGGCATGTGATCCATAGAAAGTGTAGAAGGGGGAACCATTATTCCTATTGACTTCACTGGGAAGAATAATGATGTATGTAAAAGAATAGATACCAGTATCAGAACTGAGATCACTCAGTCCTTTCCCATATATTTAAAGGACAGTCTGGACCTTCTGACAAAGACATTTTCTGTTTTCTTTAAACTGTACTTAAGTACCTACAGCAAGAGAAGTGGATTTGATACTGCCATATGCAGAAATTGACAACACAGTAAAATAAACGTGAAGCTCACTGCAGCCAGAATAATGGTATTTTATTCTGACTGCATATTAGCATTTTTATGCCTACTTTGCAAAAGATGTAAAATAGGGGGTACAGAGTGACTCGAGCACCAGAGCAGTTTCCCAATTAGCTGCCTTTATTAATTCAATCAGCCAAGAGCAAGTCTCATTCTGTGGTAGTGCAGTCAATTTTCAATAGGGGTTTGCTCTGACATAGTTACTCTAACAGCAACTTTGAAAAAATCAAAACATGTATTTTCCAATTCTTTTTAGATACATACATATGACCATCTAATTGTTCTGTGAAGAGCTTTTTGTAATCTAAGCTTTCCTATTCTTAGCTTGAGGGCCTTTCTTCTTGACCTGCTCTTTTCTGAGACTAAATAATTCCCTTCTTTCATTTGTACTTTTGGCTTGATAGTATTTATAAAGCCTGCTTGTTCCTCTCTTGAGTTTTCACTACACTAGACAATACAAAATTTGTCTTATACATTGTTCATGTAGTACAACTTTATTTTAGAGACTGCTGTGGTTTAACCCCATCTGGCAATTAAACCCCACACAGCTGCTCACTAGTGGGACGGGGTGGAGAATCAGAAGGGTAAATGTGAGAAAAGTCATAGGTTGAGATAAAGACAGTTTAACAGGTAAAGCAGAACCTGCGTGCACAAGAGAAACAGAACAAGGAATTCATTCACCCCTTCCCATGGGCAAGCAGGTGTTCAGCTATCCCCAGAAAAGCTGGGCTCCATCACATGTAACAGTGACTTGGTAAGACAAATGCCGTAACTCTGAACACCTTCACCTTCCTCCTTTCCCCGGTTCTGTATGCTGAGCATGATGCCATATGGTGTGGGATATCCCTTTGGTCAGCTGGGGTCAGCTGTCCTTGCTATGCCCCTTCCAAACTGCTTGTCCACCCACAGGCTGTTCACTGGTGGGGTGAGAAGCAGAACAGGCCTTGACACTGTGCAAGCCCTACTCAGCAACAGCTAAAATATCCCTGTGTTATCAACACTGTTTCAAGCAAAAATCCAAAATACAGCACATGGCTATGTAAAGAGCAGTTACTATTATTATGTATATATATATGTATTATTATGTATATAGCAGTTACTATGAAGAAAATAAAGTCTACCCCAGCCAAAACCAGCACAGAGACCTAAAATATTTTTTGTTGCCCTGAACCATAATTTTTGGTTATTTTTGTGGGTGCACAGATTTTTTACACTGTTTGAATTGGACGGGCTTGTAATTCCAGGTGTGGCTGCTACCTGAGTCATGCATAATCATCTAAACTCAAAATTTGCATATAATCCTCCTTTTTGATATAAAACCATGAGTATCTTTGAACTTTATGGTAATGAAGCTGCACTGCAAATTTTATTTGATTTCTTACTGTTCAGGAAAATCTGAATCCAGCCTCAAAGAAGACTTTATATTAAAGCTATTTTCTGATTAGGAGGAAAAAGGAGAACCAAACCAAGCCTAAATAGCATAGAAGACACAAAAAAAAAAAAAAAAAAAAAACCAAACAGAAAAACCCCCCAAAAAACAGCTGAAGTGCCTCTGTACAACCACACACAGCATGGGCAACAAACAGGATGACTTGGAAGCCGCTAGAAAGCAATGACCTAGGTACCATTCCTGAAACTTGGTGGGACAAATCCCACAACTGGAGTGCAGCTATCGATGGTTCCAGGCTGTTCAGAAGGGGTGAGCAAGGAAGGAGGGGCAGAAGTGTTGCCCCCTACATTGAGTTGGATTGAGTGTGAACAGTTGTATCCAAAGAACAGCCATGAGCAGGTTGAAAGCCTGTGGGTAAGGGTCAGACTGAGGCAACAAAGGGAACCTTGTGCTTGGTGTCTTCTACAGGCCACCTAATCAAGGGGAGCCTGTTGAAAAAGCCTCCTTGCTCCAGCTACAGGAGGCATTGTCCCCACAGGCTCTCACCCTGCTGGGGGACTTCACCCACACCCACATCTGCTGGGAAAGTAGCATCGTGGCTGTAGGCAATCCAGGAGATTTGGAATGCAGGGAGGATATCCTGAGCCAGGTAATGGCTAGCCCTACCAGAGGGGACAAGATACTGGACCTGATGGTCACAAACACAAGTGAGCTGATCAGGGCCATCAAGATTGGAGGCAGCCTGGGCTGCAGTGAAGACACATGGTGGAGTTTGAAGTCCTGAGATATATGGGTCAGGCAGAAGGTGAAAAAAAAAACAAAAAAACAAAAAACGGAAAGATCCCTTCCAACCCAAACTATTATACAGTTCTCTGAAAAAAAAAAAAAAATCACAATATGGAAGAAGATCATCTTCAGCCTGCATATATGCAATGTATGCGTTTTTTCTAGCTACTCTATCTCTGGTATTTCCTGCAAACCTTGCACTGAGATCCAGGCCTCACCCAAAACAGAGAGCAGTGGCTACTTCTCCATTTACCTCATTTGCAACAGAACAGCAGACCTGCAGAGGACAAAACTGGCATTCCTCAATAGAAGTATTTCTAATGAGCATGACTGGAAATTACGCAAAAAGTGTCCTAACACTGGTGCACCACATAAAAAAGGATATAATTAATTCACTAATTAAAATATATTTTATCAGGCTTTTTAAAGGAGATCCATGTTTTACACAGAGCAGGGAGATTTCTTCCTCCAAGAAAACAGCAAGAAAAAATGGGCACTGATACAGGAAAATCTCATGAACATCTTTCCTACACTGTAACCATTAAGGGTGTTACTCTAGGTAATTGTTTTTTGTTGTAAGGTATTATAGCTACTTGCATATTTTCAAACCACAGAAACATAAAGCGACATAAGACCTTTCACTGCTGGCTCATCAGGAGATCGATCCCTTCCCCTTGGCCACTGCACAGTGTTCCTGTAAGAGCTTTTTTCTGTGTGTCACTGCAGTTCTTTCCATCTTTCCTCTGGAAGCCCATTTAGAAACTACTGCTTGTAGGACAGGTATGCTTACCTTATCTCAACAGACCTCCACCACTTCTGTATCTCCCAGTAGTTGTTTAATCTTCAGGACCTCAGGAGATAGAAAGTGAGCCATTTCAGAACAGATCCCCCAAAATGCCTCAATCTAACTACTGTGTGCTAAGGTACAAGGATCTTTTACAGCCCTGTCCAGAAATTTCTGTAGTATGCAGAAGCTCAGCGCCCCCTGTGAAGCCAAGGTACAAGCAACAGAAATACATGACAAAATATTGATACTTGTTACAGGTATTGTGTTTGTAAGCCTGCTGTCTGTCCCTTTTCAGCCTGCTACTGGTGCAATCCAAGCCTGCTGCTATTATCTTTATCAGTCCAGAGAAGGTACAACATCACCAGTCAGTTTTTCTAACCCACTGGGGCAAAAGGATGGGTATTAAATCTGTCTTTACCCAGGGATGGATTTCAGTATCTTACAGTCTGTCTCAGAAAACACTGCAGCCCTGTAGGTGGTGATGCTAAAGAATTCCCCCTACACTGAGTAGAAGCAGAGCTGCAGTTACAAATAGCAGCTCAGGCAAACAGTTCCAATTAAAGAGTAATTCAGTGAGGAATAAAACTCAGACTTACTGAGTTCCCATTTTGGTAAAGAAAAAAATACAACTTCCAAATATATCAGATCTACTTAAGTTATTTCATTATTATTAATTAGGATACCCTGGCAAAGCAGACCAAGCTTTTATTAGCTGAAGCAGCAGTTTGGCAGCGGCTGGAGTTTATTGCTCATTGATTAAGCAATAGATACAAGCTGAACCAGTAGCCTCATGCGAAGGGTATTAGAGCTGAATGTCTAGCAGATTTGTGTGAAGACTTATAGCCACAGGACAGATAGATCTATATATATTGCCCAAGGTAAAACTCTGTGAATGACTCTGAAAGGAGAAGGCTGCTGTATCATGGCAAATAATTGTTAATTTATTTTAGCGTGAAATCTTTTTACGCCTCACATAAAATAAGCCACTTTTGTGGGAGGGTTGACGCAAGAATATTCCTTTTCAGTGCACTGATGGGGTTAAGTGCTGCCTTTTGTATGGAAAAATGGACAGTCGTTCAGTAGGTTTCAGAGAAAAACCTTTCCTTTCTTTGCTAATCCCTGCTCTGACAGAAATAACAACCAGGTACCTGGAGAAACATCTTGCCATGGATCATGACACCTAGTGCTACACCCACTGGCTGCACAGCACCTAGAGAGAAGCTCTGACAAATCCAGTCCTGTCATCCCCAGGTGTCATCCTTGCCCCACTACCTTGAAATAACACTTCTGTAGAGGGTCTGGAAGTAGAAAACATTTGTTCCCGATCTGGTGCAGGAATACTGGTTTTAACCTCTGATGAAGATGAATTCACGGTGATACATCTGCTCTGGCACTGCTGTGGCTGAGGTGCAAACATTTTATTGCTGACACTGCTGTGAGAGAACTAATCTGCAAAATAGAGCATCCTAAGCCACAGCAGCTCTTTGCCTCAGGGAACGTGAGTCAGGGTGCTTAGATAGGTTTCTATTAATTGCCTGCTTAACTCCAAAGAGCCAGACATGGCTATTTCATTTAAAATTACATTTTTACAAACTTAAAATAGAGTCAAATGTAGGTTATAACAGGAGTTTCCTAAAAACTCATTAGACTTCATTTCCCTGTGTTGTACTGTGATGTGACAAAAAAATGATGGCAGATACGGAGCCACATGTATGAAAGAACTTCTCTTCAACATTCCCTTTGCCCAACATTCAGGCCTTACATTTTACATGAATGTCATGGTCTTCACAGAACAAATCTTGCCCCAAAAGTTCAAGATCTGTCCTGCACAAGCATAAAAATTAATTATAACTAACACTTCATAAACTAGCAAGTTTACACTGTGTCCTGCTTCTTTTTCCTTAAAAGCCAGGAAAGCAAGTACCAATCTGGATGTAAAGAGGTTTTGAAATGGCTACAGGAGAGATTTTGTGGGCAAACAGAGGCATCCTCTTTATTTGTGGTCAGTGAATTGTCTTTTCATATAAACACCACAGTTACAGATGAGAACAGTTATTAAAATCTGCTTAGTATTTCAGAGAATGTGTGATCTTGGTCAGTAACACTCATCACTTTCATTTATTGTGTGCTGCAAAAGCAGCCTGGGATGCAAGTTGACTGTTGAGGGAGAAAGCAGATATTTTCCCTGGACCTGATTTGTTGGTTGTTGCATGGCAATCAGTAGATCCCATTTTTGCCTTATGATTTCCAAATGGAATTTTCCTTGAGTGGAGCCTAATCTGTGCTTGAGTATAATGAATGACCTGTGCAAACACAGGCAGAAGAAATTTACACTGTAAGAAAGAGCCTCCCATGAGCTGTTAAGAGATGCAGTTGCTGAAATCAAACTTGTTTTACACCAATTTAAGGAATGAGCCCGAGAGCAGCACAAGTTCTGCTTAACTTCATTTCCTGAAGGCACAGACTGAAGCAATATTAGAAGCAGACTGCACTGGCCTGTAGAAAACTGACAGTGTTGGATTTTTTTTTTCCCAACCGCTTGCCAAAGCCTCTGACATCAACTTTACCCCAACAGGGAGCCAGAGGAAGGAGAGGGAGATGTAATGGCAGATGGCAACCCACAAGGAGGCGAGAACTGCATACTGCACTTTGGCACTCCATGACAAGGACAACTTTACAGTAACCTAGTTTGCCTATAAATTGGATGAGCATTATTTGCCACCTTTTTTTTTTTTTTCCCCCATCTTCAGTCAGATCATTGCAAGGCAGGCTGAAAAATATCTAATTACTTAATTGACTCAACTCTATAAAGCTTTATTTCTAATACTGGGGAGACACAAGAGAACCGATTTTAATACAGTTAAGCCAGACATTGTGTAATTTCAGGCTTTGATACAGTTTCAATGTGTCGATACGCTGCGGGACAAATTTCTTTATGCAGTAAAGTAGCAATGAGTTGCTGTTACCTGTCCTGAACGGCTCAGAAAACTGCAGAAATTCAACAGACGTTGTGCTTTCAAACAAAAGCATGTTCAGTGGAGATAGACAACAAGTAAGGGGAAAGCAAATTTTACTTTCTCAGTGTTTTCTGAAAAATGGCTCTCCTGTCTACTTCTAGACCTTAAAATTAACTTGCTATCTAAATGGATCTTGTCTAAATTAATTGTGCTGTCTCTGTGCAGTGTTTCCCCCCAAGGAATGCACTGAAATACTGTTATGTCTTTGCCTGCTCTTGGCTGATTGAGATATTAATTAATTATATGAATAAGCCTAGGAAAATAAAAGTAGGTTTCTGTCTTAATTCATGTGAGCAGTAGGCCTAATGCCTCATACATGGAGCTTGGCAGTAGCCACTTTGCTGTGTGACCTGGTTCGCTACTCCATAGTGCCCTTGTTGGTTGGGGCAGGTGCAAACAAGAAACTGAGTTGTGCAGGGAGGGCAGATCCATGTGTAGCCACCTCAGCTGGCTCCCTGCAGGTGCTGTAGAGGAATGGTGCATTGATAGACACAGGCACCCTCTCAGGTCCCTGCCGCAGGGTTGTCTCCATGCAGTGCTGTTCGGGGGTTTATTCAGCTTGGTTTTGCATGAGTCAGTTAGATTTGCCTTAGTACACTAATGCTGCTATCTCGGTTTCTGCTCAGAGCTTGTTCATTAGAGTCATGAATCAAAGAATCATTTAAGTTGGAAAAGACCTCTAAGATCATCGAGTCCAACCAATAACCCAGCACCGCTGTATTCACCACTAAACGATGTCCCCACATGCTGCACCTACATTTTTTTTCTTAACACTTCCAGGGATGGCGGGTCTTTTGCTTCCCTGGGCAGCCTGTTCCCATACTTGATAACGCTTCCAGTGAAGAAATTTTTCCTGCTATCCAATCTAAGCCTCCTCTGGCACAAGTAGAGGCCACTGTTACTTGCTACTTGTTCCCTGTCACTGGTTACTTGGGAGAATTAGGTGATCATTTGGGGGCATCTTCCCTGCCCTGCCTGACATAGCTCTGTCCCACACATGTAGAGTCTGGCAGAAAGCCTTTGGACAAGCAGGGAGCCTTGAAGGATGAGATGTTGCTTTTTTTTGAAACTGCTGAACAAACAGGACCCCTTTTCTGATCTAGCAAATGGAAATGTAAATGCTCTGCAGGCTAATATATTCTTTATGATTGAGATGGACATGACATCTTTGTTATCTCGAAAAACTTCCTTATTTACATTTGATTCTTCCTGTGTATGGAAAGCAAACACTTGAATCATATAAGCTTAACTTGGCTCAAAGATGAGGGGAAGGTAAATGTACATTTTCTCTGCCACTAGCTTACTTAGAACATTATATATCTGCATATAAAACCATAAATATTTAGTTGGAACAAAACCCAAATACTTAGTATTGTTTAGGAATGCTAAAATTGCAGACTTAATAGTTGCAATGGCTATTTTATGCTGCTCACCAGTAAACGCCTTACGCTCCTGCAGTATGCTTGTCTCCAGTGTGCTTATTAAAAAAAAAAAAAAGGCATTGAAACATTCAAAAAGCAGAACTTACTTTGTAATTTAGCTTTGACCTGTAACATTTGCATTTCAAAACTCAGACTTGATTTGAAAATAACCATATTCCAGGAAAGCAGGTGTTAAAATTGCTTCTATGTTCAGTTCAAAACTTTCCCTCTCTGTATGCTCTGCAAGCTTGTGTAATTCATATTCAGATGAATACACTGAGAAGGGTTCAAGTGTTTGCTTCCCAGAACACGAGAAATTCTTTCAGACATGGTTGTGATTTACCAAGTCTCTCGGTTTCCTGTCAGAGAGTTGGTGGAACCCAGAGGCCAAGGGAGAGAAGTGGAACTGTCTGTGACACCTGAATGTCTCAGACACACTCAGGCTTTGCTGTTGGCTCCTCTGAATTAAATGTGAAGAAACTCATTGACTTCAATGTTGTGTACCATTCTGATTTTGCACAATTGTTTTGCTTGAAAAAATGAATAATGCCTGGGTGGTGTAAATTCCCCAGGGGCCATAGCAGATGGTATAAACTCTACCAGCGGTATTGAAGCATCTGGGAAATTATTTTATTTCCATACTTTACACTACAAGAACTTCAACACTTGATTGCAAAGGATTTTGCCGTAAGAGTTGGCAAATTCCAGAAGGCACACACTGAACAGACTGAAACTGAAGTTTACTTAGGCAATTAATAATCAAAACTGAAGAGATTGATGAACAGGAAGGACATTCTCCTGTCTGTAGTCTGCACAAGATAAAAACAGATTCAAATCAGCATTAGCATTCAATATCTATTTTTCATATGACATCTATTGACTGTGGTAGGGAGATCCTTCTTTTGAACCAGACACCCGACATCCCATGAGCAGGACTTATTTTTGTGAAGTATAAAAACATATCCAAGCCCTGATGACCCTGAAACTTTGCTTAGGAGTACTGTAATTAGAACTTGTGTCTCTTTACCTCGGACTTCAAGTGGCTTAGCAAACCTGGAGGTTTGGCTCTAAAACCAGCATTCACTTTAAGATGCTGTGCTAGTTACACTCCAGGTTTGTCAAAACAATATAACTAACTCTCATAGGAAACCAGAAACAAGAAGGAAAAATTTGGCCAAATTCCTATATCCAAATATTTTTACAGCATGAGAAATTGAACTAATAATGCTTCTGTCTGGTTAACAGCTGTCAAAGGATGAAAAATAAGCTACTGGGAATGTAGTCAATCACTCACTCCTTTTAATGTGGTGTGAAATCCATAAAGGCATTTATACTGAATCTTAATGTGTTTTACAGAAAAATCACTGGTAGCTGTGTTGAAGAGATGCCAATTTTTAACAAGCAGCGTCTGGTGCTTTCCGGGCCACTCCACGCATGTATGTTCTGTAGGGAACAATGAGTTTGCACTCTGTTTGCTTCTGGGAATGCATATTTAGTAACATTCCCTCTCTTTCCCCTCTTCTTGAGGTGGGTCACCAGGACATAAGCTTCATTCACAAAAAAAAAGACATCTGAGCTTCATTCAGTTCCTCTCTGCCAGTGACTGCAGTTTTCATCCACATGCAGCACGGTGGCTGCTCTCCTGCAAAGCGCACAGGCTGCACCCTGCAGACGCGGTGGCACCAGATTGCATGAGACATACTGATTTCATGAAACTGTTTTCCTAAGACAACAAAGCAGGTGAATTGCCATTCACAGGGCTGTGGCCTTCCCTTGGGTGTTGTATTCTTTAACCAGTGGGTAATGCTAACACTTCTCTGCATGACACAATGAGATATTAATGTGTGTGAAGACCTCAGTGTTAAACCACACAGAGAACAGCCTATATATAGCCAGAGGTAGCAGCTTTTTAAATCAGGATGGCTATTTTTGTTACCAATAGCATTGGGGAATGAAGAGCTCAGAGGCTGTGCAGAGAATGCGTGGCTCAGGTTGTTGAAGGATTTGTGTTTCCCTGTGGCCCTGCTCTTCGCTGGGGTTTGTTGGATGGATACAGCTGGATACAGCTGGATACAGCTGGGACGGTCACGGTCTGAGGCATCTTCCTCGTCTTGCCCCAGAGGAGTTATACCGTATCAGGCGGTGCTAATGTATGAGCTAAAGCCCCCTTTGGTCACCCTCCTTCTCCAGTTCAGCAGACCCACGGCAGGTTTTAGGCTGGTGAGTGCTAGGTGGCTGCAGAGATGCTCATCCTGCCCAAAGCACTCATACACGAAGGGAGAGCCAGTCCCAAGGCTTTCTGCCATTGTTTAAGGTGAAAGCACAGTGTGAAATGTAATGCATAACATTCCTTTCTTTATATCTCCACCAGTTCATTTGACTATCAAAATCAGGCTAGCCATTAAAGACCAAAATACAGAATAGAGTCTTGCTGTTTCTTTTTCTGTTGGTTACCTTTACTTTGTGTTTGTAGAGGCGAGCAGTTACTGCTCCCCAAATCAATCATTTATTCAGTTTCATAATGTATCTTTCACATGTGAGTTAAGGCTCTTGTCCACACTTTCTCATAGCTCCACTGTACAAATTATACAAATCAAGGCAACAGAAATGCTTAGCCGTGGGATCACACTCAGAATACCTTCCTGGTGTCCTGTGACATTGAACTCTCTTTCCAAACTGGGATGTGCACAGGCACAGTCATAACAGGTCAGTCCAAAATAAAAAGTAAGTGCCTCAGGATGGCTGTAGGGCGAACACTCATGTCATGGTTCCTGTCCAGCCTGATGCCATCAGTATAATAAAAACTGGTTTCAGCTGAGTTACTTCCAAACATTAGTTCAGAATGCAAAAACCATCCATCAGAACCAGGATCTGTAGAGGAAATGACCAAGGCTGGATAAGCATGGTGGTTATGCCCTTTCCAAAAAAAATATATTTACCTGTAAGGCAAATACACGATACAGCTGCTTGCAGCCTGTTAAGCCAGGGAACAAACAGGAGCACTGGACTTCTAATCCCTTAGCTCTCAGAAATGTAACATTTCCTGAATGATTTCTGAATTTATGTACTTCATATCATGCAACTGCTACTACTAAATACATTATACCAAACCCACACACATGCTTTTTTTGCTCTGTTTATTCATTTTCCTCTTTTAACTTACATCAGCTCCCAGGCTCCAGAAATTGCATCTTATGGTAACAGTATGTAGTAGTGATACACAAAATTTTGAGGCTTTCCTAATATGTCCCTGCATTCCAGTGTGCTGCTCTTTTATTCAACTAAACATATGATGGCCTTGTGCTTCTCTCTTTCACTCATGTTGGAAAAGAGACATAATTTTTTCATTAAGATCATATCTCGTAAAATATTATATTTCCTACTAGATGACAAGTTCCCTGAGCTTCCACTGAATTCAGTAGTGATGGGGGATGCTTATGAGACTAAGCCTGAGTTCTCAGCTAAGTGAAGCATTTGGGATTTATTTCAGTCCCACTGAAATCAGTGGGACATAAATATAATTTTAAACAAACATTTAAGGGCTTTGCCAAATGCAGCTAGACTGCTGAACATAGGTCTCAACAAGAAACTATTTTTTATTTCTTACCATGATAACATATTTTGACACACTGTTATGGTACCAAGTCAGTCATATTATCTTTAACACATTACAACCAAGAGAGAAGTCAGCCTGCTGTACTGAAATTCATGAATAAGAATCATCTTTGAATTGTATTTCTGAAAATCAGCAACACCCAGTTTTATATTCAAAGTCCAATGTCCCTATTTCCCAAGAAGTCTTTCACTTGTATGTCTCCAAGGAAGCTCAGACTAGGAGTTAGGCAGCCAGTGAAGAGGTCAGGTGCACAGACATCAAACAGATGTTTTTCCCATGTTTGGAGCAGGTAACATTACATTATAAGCACGCCTAGGAAGCACAGGGGTTCACTGATACACCACAAAATCTGCTGAAGACTGCTGTGGCTTTGACCAGAAGTTTTATACAGCCATGCATATCTTCCCTCAAACAGATCCTTTTAATGCCTGCTTTTTATTATTTTTAGTTTATGGTTTCACTTTCATACAACTTGGATCTCAGTATGCATTGCAGCATTACAGCTACAGTACTCAACATTTCTTTGTTGTTCCTACAGTTACTTTTGACTTCCCAGATTTGATGTGTTTTTAGAATTTATCAAAATTATTCCTTAGAATGTTTGTGGTAATAAATTATTGTCTAGTTGCTAGTTACTCCCCTCAAAATCAGATACTAAAGCAGTAGCTGTTCCAGAAATTACTGACTGCAATATTGTGATGGTTACGTATGTACGGAATTCATAGAACCACAGAATGGTTTGGTTTGGAAGGGACCTTGAAGATCATCTAGTTATAAACTGCCCACCATGGGCAGGGACACCTTTCACTAGACCAGGTTGCTCAAAGCTCATCCAGCCTGGCCTTGCACACTTCCAGGGATGGGGCATGCATGCCTTCTCTGGGCAACTTCTTCCAGCATCTCACCACCCTCACTGTAAAGAATTTCTTCCCAATATCTAATCTAAACCTACACCATCAATTTAAAGCTATTCCCCTTTGTCCCATCCCTACATGCTCTTGTATAAAGTCCCTGTCCAGCTTTCTTGAAGGCCTCCTTTAGGTACTGGAATGCTGTTCTAAGGTTTCCCTGCAGCCTTCTCTTCTCCAGGCTGAACAACCCCAACTGTCTCAGCCTGTCTTTGTAGGAGAGACCATAGGCAAGGAATGGCTTATCCAAATGATCAGCAGCATGAGCTAATGGCATGTAATGACAATGAAGTTAATTCAGTCATCTCCTGAGACACCTGAGAGCCTGTATGCAGACAGACTGTCAAGGGTTTCCAAACTCAGAAGCATCTAAAAGTCCTGTAAGGAGAAAACTTAATAAAGAGAGAGAAAACCAGCAGCAAACCAACCTATGCACATTAAGTGTGAAATATAATTCCACTACTAACTCTGATTAATCTCCTTTATCAGACCACTAAATATTAATTCTTGGTTCCCACTACCTCAGTGCAAATTGACAACAATGATACAAAACACTTTCTTCTGCTGTGCTGTCTTTCCCCCATCCGTCAGGAGCTCCTGCTACTGAGCACAGATCAGCGCTGCAGCTTTTGCTGAGATCTTAACCCAAGCCATAGAATCACAGAATTGTCAAGGTTGGAAAAAACCTCCATGGTCATCGAGTGCAACCATTAACCCAGCACTGCTGTTTTTTACCATGAAACCAAATCACCAAATGCCACATCCACATGCGTTTTTTGAACACTTCCAGGGATGCTGACTCAATCACTTCCCTGGGCAGCCTGTTCCAATGCCTGACCAACATTTTGGTGATATTTTCCTAGTACCTAATCTAACCCCTCCCGCCCCAGCATAACTTGATGTCATTTCCTCTCGTCCCAGTGCTTGTTACTTGGAAGATGAGACCAATTCCCACCTGGCTACAATCTCCTTTCAGATGGCTGTAGAGAGGCGGGTCCCGCCTGAGCCGCCTTCTCTCCAGACTAAACAACCCCAGCTCCCTCAGCTGCTCCTCATAAGGCTTGTGCTCCAGATCCTTCCATAGCTTCATTGCCCTTCTCTGGACACACTCCAGCACCTCCGTCCTTTCGTCTCTGCTTTCGTCACTTCCATCTTTCCCCACGCAGCCTCCTAGGAGGGTGAAGGAGCATAGGGCTCCCCCGGGAGAAGGGATGGGCGAGCAGGGGCAGGGGCAGAGGCAAGGGCAGGGGCAGGGAAGGGGTTCGCACCGCCGACGCTTTGCCCTTGTTACCAGGAGAGGGAGCAGGTCCCTGCGCATCCCCCGAAGCTTTTGTTCCACCTCTCGACAGACTCGCAAAGCTCCACCGTGCTCTTAACTGCGGAGTTGGAGGAGTGTCTAACTCCAGACTTTCTCACACAGGCACACAGGCGGCTTTTAAGCAGTTTTCCATGGCTGTGCAGCTTTGCACCTGTGAGTCATTAGACACAGTCCTGCCACCCTTACTCATAATCCCGAGTTTCATAAAGAATTTCCCTAGAACCTGGGTGTTTCCTTCTAAAAAGAATTCTTGGAATTAAACAAGACAGGAGTAGGCTGTCCAGGGCATTTGAAGGAGAAGTGTTACGCATCTTTAGTTTCAGCAAGCAGAAGGTAATGCACTGAATTGTGGAAAGAAAGACCAAAAGAGAAATAGGAATGCATTTGTAAGATCATGGAAAGACAACACCCTGTAAGGGGGAATAAATAAGATTTTTCAATAAAAATGTGAGGACAGCTGGGTTCAAGTAGCAAAGCAGCAACAAATACCTGTGCTGCTGTCTGCAGTACCAAATGCTATGTTTTATGACTCTGACTAAACAGAACCTTACACAGTGTATAGTATATTGTTCTCCTTTTGGATGTGAGGGATATAAAGGTTTGGTTTGCTTTTGTTTTGTTTTTTTCTTAAATTCTAATTAATATAAAATTGCACAAAAGACACTGTCTCTGAAAGGGAAGCTGTTATGGCTGGCAACGCTCCCACACGGGCCGACAGGCCTGTAATCACCCTGGTTGAGTGTTCACATGTCTTCATCACACACTGCAAACTAATGATATCATGAAAGACACCGAAGACCATTTGAACTTAGAAAACTTCATGAGCATGCAACATTTCATGAGTTCATTGTTACCTGCCCAGGGGAGTAAGTTGTCTTTCTATTGCCTATGTGCCATGTAAAAGCCTGTGTTTACATGGTTACCATTTCTTTTGGATTCATAATCAGTTAAATAAGCTGGAAGATGCTAGTGTTATCATGCATCTTTTATATCTTGTCACAGAGACAATTTCATCTGCAAGCACAGATTATGACTAGGAACCCAAAGAGCAGGCAGCTCCACTCCCACCTCTTGTGCTCTTGGCAAACTCATGCCAACACTGAGAAACTGCAGGAGCAGCTCCAGCACTGTTACATGGCCACCCTTGCTCAGGGAGTGTTGCAGTCTCTAAAAAACAGCTGGTTTCCACAGCAAGCCATGAAGTGGGACCACCTGATGCCCCAGACCATCTCAGACAAGTTAGACAGCACTGCAAGGGTAGGGAAACAGAGAGGCCTCCACCTCTCTGTTCTGATTTTCTATCAGTATATTGCCAGTTTTTCCACAGCTCTTTGGTTACGCTTCTGTACATGAACTTGCATCTTCAGAAATCTTGGCTGTGCAAGATCTGCCAAACGTAGGGACTGTGAAGGTCTGCATAGATTTTTGCAGGACAATATGCTCTGAGTTGAATGGAGATAATATTGTAGGTGCCATGCCTGTAGAAATAAAAGAAACCTCAAGACATACCATGAGTCAACCCTGGTGCTTAGAAACCAGAGATAAACAGAAAGCAAAGTGACTGCTACTAAAATACATGATGTAATCCTTGTTTGAGGAAAGGCTTTGGATTTTCTTCTTCACAGAGTTAAAACTGGAACAGAATTTTAGTGGTGGTCCTAACCCTGCCATTTCTGCCTCCATCTGTGTTCTGTGTCCATCTGTTTGACTTCCCAGTTTTGCAGAAGGTCATGCCTAGACAGGAGAGAAGAAGATCCCTCTTCAGTGCCAACTGCACTTTCCCAACAAACTGGAGACAAAGCTCCCCATGCCAATGCCCAGCTGCTCAGTGCAGTGCCCTTCTCTGCTGTGGAAGACAGCAAGGGCAGTGGCTGCAACCATCTTTCCTAAACCTAGCAGTTGGCTTAATTTCCTGGTCTAATGCTACTCTTAGAAAGGAAAATAAAATTTGGGTATTAAAGAAGTGTCAGGAAGCAAATGGGTTAAATAGTGCCCTAAGTCTGTGAACACAGTGGATGAGAGCAGAATCTGTTTATAAACTGCAGGGACTGTGCTGCCTGGAGATCACTTCATGCCTGAAGAATTCCTGTAACCTTTTTCAATCGATGCTTTTCTTTTTCTCTCACATAAATGTCACTTAAGGACATGCACCACATTATGTGAATGTCAGAGATAACTGTCCAACAATTGTGCTTTACTTTTATTTCCCTTTTCTCTCAAAAGTGAGACCTTCCTTTTTGCATGGAAACAAAAATGGGATTTGATGACAAAAATCTAATCATCAATTGAGGCTTTCTTTACCAGCAAGATTTTCAGAAGAGATGATAAGCAGACATACCAGTGAAACTCTTTGCTGTGATGATCACAGAGGAGTATAATGAAGACTAATCATCGCTTTATCAAACTGAATTCATTTTTTAAGCATCTCAATTAAATAACATCTTAAATTCTGTAGAAGTGGCTGAGCCAAAGATGTGCCATAGTGATGTGCTGGCATCTTCTCTTCCCTAGAAGGCCCAGCCTTCTCCTTGCTCACCCCTGCCTTCTCTTTGCTCACCCCTGCCTGTGCCTGCCTGGTTCCACTGTATCACGTTATGGATGCTCCAGGCCCTGTGCCCCTTCAGCCCCTCTACTGTCTTTATTCCCAGCACAAGGCAGTCTCCTGCTGCACTCCCACATCCCAGCAGAGCTTTGCTGCAGCTACAGCACCCAGCATCCAACCCCCCTCAAAATGTCTCACAAACCCAAATATATATTGGAGCTATGAGCTAAAAAACTACCCTGGTTTAAGGAGATGGATTGATTCTGAAGCACAAAATTCCCAGGCCATAAAATCTTTCTGCACCAGTAAGACTGAACAACAGGTTGAGTTCAAATGCCCTTTTTCTTGAGGCCTCCATTTGCCCATCACTAACAGAGCAGAAAGACTCTCATTTGCTTGCCCCTTGCTGGTATCTCTCCCCAAGCATCTGCTGTGACCCCTGTCAGGGCAGGGACCAGAGGGAAGCCTGAGTGGCTCTTCCTGTGATCTTCTCACCAAAGCCCATGGGATACCTTCCTGAAATAAATATCTTTCTATTATTTGTGAGATATTTTGGCCTGCTTGCTCCTGCTTTGCTCTGAAATAATATCTCCAGCAAGACCTTACCCTAGAAGTATTTGGAGATCTGTCTGAGAACTGGCTCTCATTTTTTTATATCTAATAGATTTTTTAACTAATTCATATTTCTCTCTCTCTCTGATCATATACTACAATTGGACACTTGAAAATAGAAAAGCATAAAGTGCTCTGAGGGATTTCTAGCCCTCCTGACATGGCCATTTTCAAGATAATATTAGAAGACAATAGGAAGCATAATCATTAACTACCTGGTAGTGATGCCAGACCTTCTGTTCTCTTGGGTTAATGTATGATTCAATCACCACAAATGGAGGTCTTCATTATGCCCTTTTACTGGGATTAAACTCTGGTTACATTTTGACATCCAGAAAGACTTCAAACAAATACAGTGATCTATATTCATAATATGGTAATTGCAATAAGCTGAAATTGAAAGAGATATTGATAATTACATGTGGTGAAAATGGCTAATGCTGACCACCTGATAGCATTTTACATTTTGTTGATTAACAGCAATAAATTAATACAATAACTAATAATAAATAACTAAGAACCAAACTCCTCCTGACTTGTATCTTACCTATGCCTTATCTTAAGATACACAGAGAAAGGAAAAATGAAATATATAATGTTTTACATTGCAAATGCAACACAGCTGGCTGGCTTTTCTGGCATGATATATGGGCTATAGCACAAATCATCCAAAATCAGCACAAAGCCCAGGGTTGTATACATTACAGGAAAACAGTGAACCATCACTTTATGCTGTGACTCCTAAAAATTATTGTATTTTATCCTGTAGTTTCCTTTCTTCAGCCCACCCTTTCTTAAAATATGCTCTATTAAATGGGCACTGATTTCTATTAGCAGTGCTCCAGAAAGCAACAGGAAAGCTAAACCCTGTGCAAATTCACTTTGTTTTACTGCTGTTTTTATTTATATCAAAATATGGTGCTGGAGCTCTGTTGCCAGCAAGCCTGCCGAGACAGTGGTCCCACAAGCTGCCTTGTCACTTACCTGTCAGACCCCACAGGCTGAGAAGGCCACTCACTCGAGTCTGTCTTTGTGCTTTGGCTAATTGTAGTATAGATAGTTGTCAGCAGGACTTAAAGAAAGAGCATCGACTCATTTTTGTAGGTTAGTGATTTACGGGGATAACAAGTTATGGCCACTTTTGACAAGGATCACAGGTGAAGCAGTGACCTGGAGACTAAAGGCAATACACCCTATTACCAATCCACATCTGACCGCTGCCTTGTGAGCCTCCCCTTGCACTCACTAGGGGAAAGCAGATGTCTTATTAGCTGCCATCCTTAAGTGGCTTTTGTCATCATGTCAACTTTGAAATAACACATGCCAGGCAGGGACACACACACACAAAAACAGCCAAATGAGCTGCTTGGCAGTTTGAATAGAGCAAGGAAAGACACTGGTGTTTTGAAAAAGCAAAATGAAAAAAATCATAGAAATACTTTTTTCTAGCTTTGTGAACAATGAGGGGGTAAGACTTGCACCCAGTTATCAAAAATTAATGTGATACTTAACAATGGGTGGTCTAAATACTCAACTAAGGGTGAAGTAAAGCAAGCAAGCTGCAGAAAGATTGGGGGTAATGCTCAGCAGCCACACATTTATAAATTGTATGGTTACTGTAAAGTCTATCTGACAGATAACCTATCCTCTCTCACAAAATCCAATTTAACTGATATTTTAGAAATGTGGCTGTCCATGCAGATGTCCCACTTGGCTGCTTAAAAGATATTCTTCATATCACTGAAAATCACTCTTTTAAACCAAGGGATTAATTTACTTAGGCTGAGATAAAGCCTTTATTCCTTTCTTCTGTCAATAAGAAGGAACGCAGGTGATGCAGAAGCTGGCACCAAGCTGCTCTCAAGCTCTCCTGGTACCATGTGTGTATTCCAAAGCTGAGGAGGAGCACACCTAGCTCATGGCAGAGCATCCAGGGCACAGCAAGGGCTCATGGTTCCATGATGTGGGGGGACAAGCTGGAAGATCAGGGCAACCACAATATGGGCCGTGCCCTCAGCAATAGGGTGCAGGCCCACAGGGTCTGGCTGTGGTGGGCAGAGCTGGGTCCAGTGACAGCAACAGGCAGGGCAAATGGAGAGCCTGGCTTGGAGTCCAGCAACTAGTCTGGCCTTTGCCAAATTTTTTCACCCACAGAAGATGTTGAGTTCATGCTGTTTTGTACAGAGTTCCTGGTTGTTGGGCCAGTTGTTCCTCTGGATACAGAGAGGGAGATTGCCATGTGTGCTCTTGGAGGACAAACTATCAGCAAGGAAGGACATTAATGATGGAGTTGCTCTGGGATCAGGCTTAATGCTGTCCTGCCCTGGTAGAAGTGCAAGGCAGGAGGTAGAGCAGCCCAGTGTTGACACCAGACTGGGAGGCACTGCCACCAGGGTGAGGGCTGGAATATTATGTGGAGGCTTAATGCATGAACATGAGGACCAGTGAGGTAGAAATGGAAATTTACCCAACAGCAAAGAAATAGTCTCCATGTTTTAGGCTTAATCATGGAAATGTCTTTGAATTCATCATCTGTGAATGACAGAGGAAGAGTAAGTCTTGGTTTTATTAGTCACAAGGTGACAATGAGGCACTGAGATGTGTTGGCTGCGAAGATAAAAAAGGTGACCACATAATCTATTAGGCAAGGTCCTTCCTGCAGAGAGCAGGGCTTATTAATGCTATCACAGAAATCTCTGGAGAGATCTCATCCCTGCTGCTTTATACCAGTCACTCTCAGCCAGAAAAGACATGGCCAGCCTGGAGGAGAGTCAAAGGTGATGGCTGGGGGCAGTCACTCTTCTATGAGGGAATATGCCCAAGAGTAATTAGCTCAACAAAAGACTGTAGAGCTTATTGCTCTTCATAAGTAATTCAGAAGAGTTAGTAGCAGGAAGGGAAAAGGGCCATTTAAGTTAAGCTAAAGAGCAGTTTTGGCACAAGAATGAGTAGTGTGAGAGGCAGTGAGGATCCCTCCCTGCCAGGGAGCTGAAGGAAGTGAGAAAAACCATTAACCTTCCTGGCTGTCCTTGGCTGTGGGCTGAGTAAACCAGCTCAGTGGCAGGGGACCTGGTGGGTTCTAAAAGGGGACTATGAGGTTAATGACAAGTACATTGGAAGAGAGAGCTCAGTTCTGGGTAGCTAGGGGCTTTGGGCTGGACTAATTAGTGGGTAATACAAGATGATGTTTGCTTTTCTAATAAGATAGAGCTATTTTGAAATGTTGAAAAGTTTGGGGTATTGCAAAGAGTGAAACTCATCTTGGCCTGTGCTGAAAAACGAGGTTATAATGGTGAAGTGGAAGTCAATAACAAGAACAAGACCTCATTTTTGGATCTGGCATCTTCTGCCCCTGTGCCTACTGAATGAATGCTGGAAAGGGTGGGGGAAATACAAATGATGGAATGAGTATATATGTTGAGAATAAGGGAAAAAAGTTATTTATTCACACTTTCAAGTTAAACCTCAGACATATATAGGATTGAATTCTTCCATCTTCTTCATCAGAAACTACCTGGCCCAATACTTCATTGCAAGAGCTAAAGCTCTGTTGAGAACAACATGCACTCTGCAAATCTGTGTGTTGTCCAGAGCTGTGTATACTTCCAGCCTCCAGAAGAGTCATTCCCTTTCCCTCTTATGCTAGCAAAGTCAGTGAAAAAGTCTTCATTAGCACCAAGTTGTGGTGAGTTTGTGGCAGGGAGTCTTGCACCTCTCCAAGCTGTGGTGATCTGAAACGGTGAAATTTCAAAAGGTGAGCCCAGGTGTCCCTGTGTGCTTTTTGAGTGATACTGTAATACCTTCTAAATGTCCTCTTAACTGCTCTTGGAGATGTCCAAGGCAATACCTGTACATAGAGAAGTGCCCTCCAGGCATGCACTGCACAGCAAACACCAAATATATTAGCTTTCTCAAGCTTTCCACCATTGCACACACAATACCCTTCAGGATTATGAGCACTGCTTATCCAAAACCCCACACAGCTTCCTCAAGCTGCCAAATGCCTCTGTGGCAGAGGGAAAGCTGTTCTCTGTACCAACTGTGCCTTATAGTTCATATGTGGAAAGTAGAGATCCCAGGTAGCAAATGCTAGCTCAGGAAAAAACAAACAAATCAGATACATCCTGGTAATGACCCCCCATCCCCTTTGTCATTTATTCATTTTCACAACAGAAAATCAAAAGTCAAAAAGCAAGACTCAGAATAAAATTTTGTAGTATTAAATCAAGGGAAAGCAGTAACTATCCTGACATCTCCGGCTTCCACCTGAAAGCAAATACTTGCCCTTGTGTAACACTACCAGCCTGAATATATGATGTCTTTATTGGAGATTAGCTTGGTCGGCACAGAGGATGTTCTGACATAGGAAGGCAGGATGGGAGAGTGACAGCAGGTGATCAAGGACAATCCACCCTAGAGAATGAGCATTAAAGGCTGAGGGAGAAGCATGAACCTGGTAGGGGTGGGGGAGGAAGGAGTTTGAAGAAACACTGATTGAGGTCAAGAAGATTTCCCTTTCAAAAGGAAAGAGACAGAGGAACATTAAACAGGTAATGAGAAAGTAAATGGAGGAAAGCTACTGCACAGTATGGCTGCATGATAATCAGGAGAGGTTATACATGTATTCACTAGCTATTTGCACTGATCAGCCCAGGGACTTGGATCATGATGGTATCTGAGCATACAACAATAAAAGGAGATTTCCCAGGTGATTGTAGGCATGATCCCAAATGAACTACCTGCAGCTGTGTGGCCGTGTTGCAAGGCAATACTGCAGTATACCAAATAAAATACCCAGGAGTTCAAAGGCATACTCTGGACCCTGTATGCCTCCATGCCCTGGGAAGCTGAGGGAATGCATTTAAAGCGGATAATCATGTGAAAATCTGGGTCTGTAGAGCTCTCCTTTTTATGGACAAATAACTTCCATTAAAATCAGGAGGACCCGCTCATAAGGGGTCTGAATTGAAAAACTTTAAAATAAGTGCGAGTCTGTAGTCCTTCTATTTGCTTCAGCTATGCTTTGTTCCCTATTCTTCCTGAGTTAAGAAAACAAGATCTGTATTACTTCAGGTCTGGAGAGAAGTGATATTTGTATTTCCATTAATTTAAAAAACTGCGTCCTTTTTTTTTCAGTCTTTAAAAAACTTGTAAGCTATACTACATAAATATTACCTTTTGGACTAGACAGAACTAAGACTGACTTGTTAAAGCTGCTGTTCGTATAAGAAGCCCCCCAGTGCTTCAGTGTGAAAGCAGGCTGCCCTAGAATATGTGTCTGCATCCTCTCATCTTCACCATCATACTACAGCAGAGCCTGGCAAATTAAATTACCAGTGTCCTGTTTTCTCCCAAAGAGAAGAGAAATTTGTTTGCCTCTTGCCCTGGGCTTTCTCATGTTGCTCAGAAAGCTCCTATGCACCAGCACGGTCTGGGTGAGAGCACTGTGAAGGCAGGCCAGCTGCCAGCTCTGCTGCCTCCAGCTCTGCTGCTCTCATTCCTGAGCTGTCAGCCCTGCTCTTCCAGAGGAGCAGAGCTGTTGGGGGCAGTCGGAGCCTCACCACTCCGCTGACCTCTTGTAATTACAGCACATCCAGCATGCAGGCTGTTAGGAATACCTTATTAAACCAGTGCCGCTGACGTGGCTTTTCCTGCTAGTGTGTAACACTGCTCTGCTTTAAACCTGAGCATTTCTGAAGCATCGCCAGTGGCTTAGCTGTATCAATTGCTGCTGCTGTTAGTGGTGCAGGTGGAAGGGTGGGAAAGAGCCTGAAGCTGATCCAGAAGAAGGCCTGCATTGATAGCGCTTTTCCTGTCTATGTGATGTGGGAATTGTCAAGATGCCAAGAATTCTGCTCCTTTTGAACATCTTCTAGCAAAAGAGACTTCTGCTTTCTGTTCCAGTTGAAATGCTTCCACTGATTTCTCTTGGTTCCACCTGAAAAATAGGCATTAGATCAGAGCCTTTGGGCAACTGATTTTCTGGGCGTGTGACTGATCTCTGGGGCCCTAATTCACCAGTGGAAATCCAATGAATGTCCTCTGTGAAAGGTGAACTTGACCTGAAAATAGATCTCAGCCTCAAACATCAGAATTAACTGAAATGGTTTAACTTCCTGGACAGATATCCTGTTTTTGAGATGGTCAAGAAAAAGCTGTGCAGGAGACACTAGCCAGAGCTTTCTGAACACTCAGAACCTTCCTCAATTCTCCACCTTCTGCCCTGTAGTAGACCCATGTCCAGCTGATGCCACCTGCCCATGGCCCTAAAATGACTACAGTTACACCAGCCATGGTCCAGACTGGGAATACCTGTTTTGTTTTTTTTTTTTTTTCACAGCAGTGCCTCACATCAGGCAGTGGGTGCAGATTAGCATGAACCCGATAGTGCCCTCACATCTCCTGGAGATTGTCCAGGACTAAAAACTTCTCATATGATTAGTTAAACACACGTCACAGTTGCTTTGCATTATTGTAACACAGAGTACCATGACCAGACTGGAGAATCTGCTTCATATACTGTACAGAGCCCCAAGCCACAATATTTTTATTCAGAGTCCACTATGTGGGATTAGGTCTTAAACATAAAATCAGACTGAAAATATTTCTGGGTAATACAATTACAATTCAAAGAATACTAAACTATTTTTTTTTATTAGTTTATAAAAAAAAAAATATAAATTAATCCAACTAGAAGAATAATATGCCCTGCCTTGAAGAAGGGAATCACTGATTAACTTTTAGCATATATAAACTCCTGCCGGTTTCTGATAAGAGTCACCATGCTTCACACAGAAATCATTGCTGAAAATCAGAATACCAAATTGCTTTTCCATATAGAGGTAATAAGTGCATCTCATGATGGGCAGAAAAGCCTGTTACAACATTTCTGGTTCTGGGAATTTGCAGGCTAAGGAATTAGCAGAGACATAAAATGGAGGCTCTTGGATAGGATAAAAACCTTAAGTTACTTTTACCAATATGCAATGTGATGGACTCAGCAGCCACTTTACTGGAGCCTGTTTTAACTGGGATTGGATTCCCTATGGGTTAAAGCTGCTTTTCCTGCTCCAGTTTTATCAATTGCCTTGGACGGTAAGTATTTTTTTCCAGAATGAAAAATTTGCATTTAGATGGTCCAGGTCAGTGCAGCTACTTCAATCTTGACACCAAGTATAGCAGGCTAGGGCTGTGCAGGATGGCAGGGATAGAAGACTGCTCTGTGTCCTACACTATCCCTTTTCCTCATGCAGGAAGAAGTTAGTCAGGGTTTTCCTTCTAACCTAGGACACACATGATTGATCGAGTGAGAACCAAGACCCTGCCCAAGAAGGCTGTATAGGGTGGCATTGCCTCTCCTCTGCACTGAGTACAGGCCAGGGAGACTACACTGTAGCTTGTTGCAGGGACAGGATTTAACTTGTAGTTTTGTTGTCAGAAGAGAATGATTATTTAATTGATTTGTTTTAGTGTCCTATGAGTCTTTCAGGTGAGGCGCTGAGAAGTTATGTGGGCAGAACCCAAATGGATCTCTTCACTCCCAGGGGGTTTAGCCCAAGGCTCCAGTCTCACCAGTAAACCTAACAGACTGCCAACCCTATGAGGTCAACGGGACAGCTTATGTATTCACAGCTATGGATGAGTGAACAGGTTTGTAGGATCTGGTATTCTTTTTTCCTCCCTTTCTTTCCATTTGCTGTTCTACTAGAAGTCTTTTTGTGTGGGCCAGGCGGCTTTTCCTTACACTGTTTAGTAGAGAGCCCTGAGATAAGCCTGGGTATGTGGGTGCAGTGACTTCAAGTCACCTCTGTGCAAACACAGGGACTGTTCAGCTTTCCGTGAAGTCCTGGGATCAATGTGCTTTGCACCACCATTGTTGTTCACCTTCTTAGGAAGCAGTGCTCTCCTTTAATTTCTGGCCTTTACCATTGATCTGACTGGAAGATCAGATTTATCAGATACTGATCAGATGCACATTCACTGAAGACAAGGGTCTTTTGATCAATTGCATTGGGAGTTTTACCTGGAACTCAATATACATACAGTCTCTGAAGGCAAGGATTTTCACTGAGCTTTATCGTGAAGTATAAACAGCCTTCAACTATAATTGTTTTACTAATTTGCAGTCATGTCCTTTCTGTATGTGGACAAGATTCCTTAGTAAGGGTAGGTTATTAAGATCAGATTCTAGCAATGACTATACTGCTGGTTACTTTCTTGCTTACAGCATGTAGCTTTTTTTCTCTTCCCCCCTCAAAGGGATTTAGTTCTAATAGAGACCCTTTTGTACTGAAACAGTAAATTATTCTATCATCTGCTGTTCATTTAATAATGTTTTTAATTCTCTGCAGGCATATTTTTCTCTTTTTGCCTGGTGCCTTAACACTTCATTCTGTAATTGGCTTGCAAAGTTATTGCAAACTAGAATTTTAATCTCTGAGTTGAGAAATAGAAATCCAACTTTCTGAAAGTAAAAAAAAAATAAAAAATGAGGGGTTTTATAGTTTATTTGATATTTAGAGCTAATAAACTCCAGAGACTGGAGAATACTTAGAGTTCTTAAAATTAGGCTATAAATTTTCTTCATTGAGTTAAAAGAAGTATTATAGAGATTTACTTGATTTTCAGTGCATTTTTGTAATGCACACCATGTACATTAAAATGCAGTCAAATGTGAGTTACATGCCCAGGGCAAAGGATTAGGGATCATAACTACAGAATGGACAGTCACATCTTAGGAAACAGCACCATGCAAGAAGATATGAGGGTTCTAAAACCAGAGAAGGTAGCAGGAGCTCCCAGTGTCTGCTTTGGTGATGGGCACTGTGTATGAACTTCCAGCCTACAAGGGGGAGGGATTTTACCACTAAATGAGGCATTGGGGTCACCATTACTGAAAGAGTACAGATCATTCTCCTGCTGGCGCTTTAAAAATGAAAATGCAGGAAATAAACAGGAGAAGTCCAGAACTGAAAAGGACAAAGACAGAGTCTGGAAAAATGCTTTGAAAGCTGGAGGAAATGGCTTGCAGTGACAGACTGAGAACTCCATTTGCTTACATGGAGAAGACTGAGGAGTGACATTGTATCACTGCAAATTACCTTCACAGAGAAGGAGCACAAATCTAAAAGGCTTTAACCTACCCAAAGAGGCAGGAGAAGGAATGACAGAACAAGGGAAGACAAAGACAGGTAAAGCCGAAAATAAACATGTTTTTGATGCTGCAGAAAATTGTTGGAAGAAAGAGCTGAGTGGCATAGTTGATTGTTCATCTCTTTGTGTCTTCATTCTTCTTCTGGAAGATAAGGTTCAGTTAACCATCAGCAATTTTGTGCAGTACAGCCTCGGTAGACAGCAGTCCATGTCCTTCTGGCTGAAGCAGCGATGACAGGCAACTTTTTGTCCCCCCTTCTATGCTTTTTCTGCTTTTCCATTTCTAAAATAGTGGATAATGTCACAAGTTTCAAGTCTTGATGCTTGGGTCTAGTGTGGTTTGAGATCCTTGGACAAATGGCTGAAGCATTAAAAGGATAAAAGGGCACTTCTGCCTTGGATAAATGACTGAAGTATTAAAAATTTCATATTTGTTCTAGTGTAAATCTTCGTGTGTTTCCAGCTGCTATGGATCAGAAGAAAGACAAGACTGAAATATTTGGTTCCTGAAGTCTTAACCTGAATACCAGCAGGTTACTACTCATGGAAAGAAGAGGTACCCAAATCTATCTGTATATCAGGCAATTATTTTCATCCATAAGAATAATCATAGGTGTGGGGTAAGCCACCACTGAAACTTACTCTCTCACCACTGTCTTCCCAGGGAATACAGTTGTTTTACAAAGTCCTTTTCCAAAAGGTTTATGTAGCACCTTCTGTAACTGCTGTGTGAGACCATTGTTTCTCAGAGAGCTGTGACTATGAGATCTCTCATCTGAGAACTGCCACAACACACTTGAGGTGCTCTGAAAGTGTAACCTGTGACAGATTTGCTACTGAATTATTCTTGGCTACTTACTCCAGTTTCAAATGCTCTCATTTGAGTCCTAGCTAACTGAAGAGCCAAGAGCTATGAAACCATTTTCCATTTCATTCTGATGGTTTGGTATTGAGAGGGAATATTCCCCAGGGAGAGGTGAAATCATGACTACAGTTCATGGGTGGGCATTTATTGCTCTTGGTTTATTGCAGGTAGGAGTTCCTGCCTACTCTCCAACCAAGCATGCAGAGACTGTGGCATAGCAGGATACTGCTTGTAGAAAATACTATTGCATTTGAATTCCTGTAAAAGGCTTCTTTGAGAAGTGATACTCTAAAAAAGTGTTGCTGGGCTATTATATGAAAAGAAGCTTTTCCTGGAGTCATCCTTGACAGGTTGCAGGTTGTGATATTTTCTGTATTTTTTTTAGAACCAGAATTATGTTCATGCAGTCAGTGACTTTGCTAGTGAGCCAGGTGGTTTTCCTGGGCTTCACAAGCACAAGTTGGTCAGATGCCCTAGAGAATATCTTTTTTTTCCCCTGCTTTTTTCCTGTGCACTTTGGTTTTAATCCAACTCAGGAAGGCAGAAAGCCACATAAAATTCCTCATTGCCTTTACACATGTGGTTTAAAGCTTTGTGGACACTTTAATAGTAATGTGTGTTTAAAAGTTTCTTTAAACACCATGTTGAAGATTGAGGCTGGGGATGTCAGTGATAAATTGGGCAGGTACTGGCTTTGTGAGGAGGAGTTTTCTCCAACATGGTAATCTGTGAACATCACAAAAAAGCTAGGTCTAGCAGATATGCATTGCATGGTATTTTTAACTATGTTATGACATTTAAAAAAATTCAAATTAATCACATTTTAAACCTCCAAGGCTCATATTCTCAGTGTTTTGCTTCATCTTTATTTTTCTAGTCACGCAGAACCCTTGGTCCAAGGTTCCCAAAGGGACCTCAGACATGTAAATATTTCAAAACAGATATGAATATGGTAGCTAGAAAATAAGTTGAGAATTGGAATACTCTAGATCCTAGTTGTAGCTCTGATGGATTAGTACAAGAACTGGAGAGGTTACTTCTATTAATGCTTTGGTCTTTCAGTAACCCTAATTTCCCCACCGGTAAAATGAGCATTTACCTACCTCTCAGGCTGCTATACAAATGAAGGACTGGACTTTGAGAGGCTAACAGGGACATTTGCAAAGCATGTTATAGTTTACAGGCAGCATCTTCCCCCCCCCCCCCCCCCCCATTTCAGGGAACAGGAATCACTTCAGTACCACTAATACCCAGTAGTAACCTAGTGATTTCAACTCCAAAAATGTTTGAATAATTCAGTGCCATTTGCTATGTGAACATAAATTGTTACTGGGGAACGTCTGATCTGTAAACAGCCTTGACTCTTCCCCCTTTTCCCCTTACAAAACTGCCATGTTTTGTTAAACCTGTTGCATTTCATGATGAGGAGCAAAAGCAGCTATGTGGCATGAGGTGAACCACCATACCAGGGGTACTTTATCAGCTTCTGCTCACCAAATACAGTTTTCAGCAGGTTCCCCTCTTCTACTATGTGGAGTTTCCTGGAGATTCTGTAGGTAATATACAACATGCATGTGAGTGTATTAGCAGTTAAAACCATATTACTAGTCTTTTTATTATTTTGTACTTTGCCCATGACAAATGCATGTTTTCCTCCCTTCAGAGGAGACTGCTTGTAGTGTGTACAGCCAGACACATCGCTAATAAAAACTAAGCCGCCACCCACCAAAGAGCAGTCACAAACTCAATGGGACACAGTCTCAGTGAATTGCAGAACAGTGAATTTATATCTCATTTGTTCACTGGACCTACGTAGCTTTTGCTGCACAATCAGAACTGACAGGAATGTTATTGAAGTTTGAAGCTTTTTCTTTCAAACAGAGGCTGTTCTTTTCTTTAGGTAGAACATACCCAGCACAGCCCCTCAGGCCACCTCACCGCTGAGCTCAGAGGTGGCTCCCACTTGGCAGTACCTGCTTCTCAAGCTGATCTAGCATGGCCCAGCCTGGCTTTTCTATATGGCTTTTTCTCTATCCTGTGCAAGCTGCTGGGACACTTAAAAGAGCAAATATGGGGCTCTGAGAAGAAGAAAACATTAAGAAGAATGCTATTTCCAACGTTAACAAACATGAGACTCTTATTACGTGTTCCACCTCCCTCCCTACTCACATGCACATAGAAAGAAAAGGAGAAAACGGGGCTGGGGGCGGGAGGAGGGAGCAATCACCATTAAGATCACAAAAAACATCTGCACTCAGACATGTTATGCCTGTGCATGCCAACTTTTTGTATACAATAACACATTTGGAGAGAAGATTTTAGGGAATGTGCAGCCATTGGCAGTGAGGGCCTGAAAAACATTTGTGATCCTAGTTTTCATTTCGTGCATGCTTTTCGGTTGGTGAATGTACCTAGCCAAGATGACCACCATTATGTCATGCTCTCTTAATAGCCAGCACTGAAAAAGGATTCAGATCATGACTGAGGCATTACATTTTTTTAAATAAGTCTGTTTTCACATTGGAAGTTATCTCCTTTAGGGGACAGTTGTGAAATGCTGCTTTAACTCTTCTCTCTCCTTTTTAATTTTCTGGAAACATGGGAGTAAAGTCTGCAGGACAAGGCCAATGCTGTTGCCCTGCTGTGGAGCATCCTCATCTGAAAAGGTAGCTAGCTTTGTACTTTATGGCTTTGTCATTTAAAAGAAACAACCTGATTTGTTAACTGACCTTGGGTGTAAAATCAAACCATACTGATTTCACATAGGTGTTTACTGATAATCCTGTATCTAAAAAAGGCAGAAAATACTACTTTTTGGTCTGAAAAAAATCCAAGTAAATCACAGAACCCACAGAAAGCCAGAAGTATTAAAAGGTTCATGTAGGAAATACTCCACAAAATTTTGACTGTTATGAGCAACTTCTTCAAATTTATTCTTCTAAGTAGCTAGAAGACATTTAAACCTTATTTTTCTGTATGAACATGTGATCTCTGCTGTCTATGTGAAATGCACAGGAGTAAGAAGACTCATTACTGAGCCAGGATAATTTACTAGCTGCAAAGTGAAATAATTCAGAGGAGAGCTCAAATTCTTGAATCACAAGTTTCCAATACCCAGCTTGTGTTACATATATACATGTATGGGACTGGGCTCTCAATTCTGGGCCACTCAGTACAAGACAGGCATGGAGCAGGTCCAATGGAGAGCTACAAAGTTGGCCAAGGGACTGGAGCATCTCTCTTGTGAGGAGAGGCTGAGGAAGCTGGGCTTGTTCAACCTCTAGGAGAGGCACCTGAGAGAGGACCTCATCAATGTCTACAAGTATCTAAAGCAGGGGTGCCAAAAGGATGGAGCTAAGCTCTTCTTGGTGGTGCCTGGCAATAGGAAATAGGCAATGAGCAGAAAGTGATGCACAGGAAGTTCCACCTGAATATGAGGGAGATCTTCTTTATTGTGTGGGTGACCATGCACTGGAACAGATTTTCCAGAGAGGTTGTGGAGTCTCCCCCACTGGAGATATTCAAGAACCATCTGGACACAATCCTGTGCAATATGGTCTAGGATGACCCTGCCTGAGCAGGGAGGTTGGACCAGATGACCCACTGTGGTCCCTTCTAGCCTGAACCATTCTGTGATCCTGTGTGGCTCCTGAGCACATCTGCAACAGTTGGACTCTATGATCTTAAAAGTCTTTTCCAACCTATATGATTCTATACCACAACCAATTTGAATTGCAGGAAAGAATAAGCCTTGCCTATTTGCAACACTTCAACATTTAGGGCTTTATTTCGATTGTGCTTTATTGTGGCATAGCAACTGCCATGCAACCAGGAACAAGCATTTTTGCTGGAAAAGCAGGAGGGGGGGCCCTTTAACTAGTCCCTTTCTTCATAATAATAATAATATCAAGAAAAGAAATAATGCAACATCTCTGTCTAAGTTTGTTTCCACTGAGTTTCAACCAAAACAGCATTTGTCCTTCATCGCAGTTACCTTGGTGAGTTCAGATGGCAGTAACTCTACAAAAACAGAGGTCTCATAACAGCAAATATGGGCCATAAGAAACTCAGGTGAGCATTATCTTTCTGTGCCAAAGCTATGGGCAGGATTTTAAAAAGTACATTTATCACTTAGGCAAAAAAAAATAAAAATTAAAATTGCTATTGGTCTTGAATGGGATTTACTCCTGTAAGTCATTTATAGAGAGATTTTGAAGATGTATTTACGTAGGTAAACATCTATCAGGATTGAAAGAAACAGAGAGGTTATAGGCTCAAGGTCTCTTTGGCAATCTCAGTGGCCAGGATGTAGGTGCCCTGTCATCTAGCCCAGCCTTTCTCCAGTCCTAGGACTTGGCTGATGTGCCAAACACCAAACTGGGGCACTCCTATAAGGGAGCCCAAGTGACCAAAGAGCAAGGAACAAGGTAAGCAAAGGAAGGAAAGGACCTATCTAAACTACCCATGAGGTACCCACTTCATCCTCCTTGTTATATACACTGCAATCATCTTTTTATACAGAAATGGAGGACAGTGACACGAAGGACAAAATATTTTTTTTTATCATTACTTTTTAGGGAAACATGATTTCCTTAGAATATTTTCTGTTTAAGTGTACATTCCTGCCATCTTCAAGTACAACTCAGTTATGTCTCAATTTATTGTGTAAAATCATACTTAATTCTAGTTCAAATACACATTTTTAAATCCACCTATAAGACTTATTGTAATTAGAGTTAAAATTTATTTGTACTTGAGGTTCAAATTAAGGTTTAGCAGGCTTCTGTCATCTGCCCTACAATGCTTATATAAGAAAAATACTCTTTCCAATGCTGCATTTGACATTGTGCATAAATTCCACAACACTTACAAACATGACAGAAGTATGCCTTGAAAACAGAACAAGAGTCCTTTCTCTGACACAAGACTCCTAAAGTATCCACTCCTATTTCGTACTAAAGCTCTACTTGCAAAACCCTCATAAAACACAGGATGCATTAATATCCAACTTTTCTTCAGTTTTATCACATCACGAAGACTTAATGTTTTAAAAAAAATCAACATATTTATCAGAGAAAGAGACTGCATTACAAGTAAGTCATTTTGTTTGCTGAAAGCAAAAGGATAAAAACTTCCTGACTTAACGAAGATGTCTCCCTATTTTATCTCCTTTGTCATGTTATGATCAAGAAACACAACACTTTGTGTTGCATTTTGATATTGGCAAAATTAACTTCCTCACAGAAATCTGATACTCTTCTGACACACCTTTCTAGATCAAGTGACTTCTTCTGCAGTTGTTTGCTGCATCATGCCATAGAATCATAAAATCATTTAGGTTAGAAACAACCTTTAAGAGTCCAGCTTTTAACCCAGCACTGCCAAGTCCACCACTAATTCATGTCCCCAAATATCACATCCACAACTCTTTTAAATACGTCCAGGATGATGACTCTACCACTTCCCTGGACAGCCTGTTCCAATACTTGACAGTGCTTGGACACGCTCCAGCATCTCAGTATTTTTCCTGAAATGAGGGGCCCAGAACTGAACATAGGACTTGAGGTGTGGCCTCACCAGTGTTGAGCACAATCACTGCCTTGGTCCTGCTGGCCACACTCTTATACAAGACAGGATGACACTGGCCTCCTTGGCCATGTGGACAGAGTGCTGGCTTGTGTTCAGCTGGCTGTTGACCAGCACCCCCTGGTCCTTTGACAGAATCAGAGAATATGCCAAGTTGGAAGGGACCCACAAGGATGGCTGAGTCCAACTCCTGGCTGTGCACAGGACCATCCCCAAAAGTCACACCATGTGCCTGAAAGTATCATCCAAATGCTTCTTGAACTCTTGTCAGGCTTGGTGCTGTGACCACTTCCCTGGGGAGCCTGTTCCAGTGCCCAACTACCCTTTGGTATTTCTCCAATATCCAACCTAAACCTCCCCTGACACAACTTCAGGTCATTCCCTTGGGTTCTGTCACTGGTCACCATAGAGAAGAGATCAGTGCCTGTCCCTCTTCTTCCCCTCATGATGATGTTCAAGATTGCAATGAGGTCTCCCCTCAGTCTCCTCTTCCCCAGGCTGAACAGAGCAAGTGCCCTCAGCTGTTCCTCATACGGCTTCCCCTCAAGGCCCTTCACCATCCTTGTTGCCCACCTTTGGACACTCTCTAAGAGCTGAGTATCTTTTTTATATTGCAGTGGCAAAAACTGCCCACAATATTCAAGGTGAGGCCACCCCAGCGCAGAGCAGAGCGGGACAATCCCCTCCCTTGCCTGGCTGGCGATGCTTTGCCTGAAGCCCCCCATGACATGGTTGGCCCTCCTGGCTGCCAGGGCACTGCTGAATCACGTTCAAGAGTTGCTGTCAACCAGCCACTCTTCTTAGAGCCTGTAGCAACATTGCATGGGGTTGTTGTGACCCAAGTGTGACTCAATATGACTCTCACCCAGCTTGGTGTTTTCTGAGTCCCCTTGTTCAGATTTTTGATAGAGATACTAAACAGAACTGGCCCCAAACAAAGCCCTGAGTAACACCACTGGTGACCAGTCACTAGCTGCATTTAACTCCATTCACCACCACTCTTTGGGCCCAGCCATCCAGTCATTTTTTTACCCAGCAAAGAGTACACACATTCAAGGCATGAGCAGCCAGTTTCTCCATGAGAGAGCAGCCCCCACACTGCAATAAACTAACATTTTTCAGCTTGTACATCCCTAAATATTTTCAGTGGAGCAATAAATACCAACAAAAGTATGTAGGAAATAAACTTACTGAAAATACTTGCTTTCTTAATTTATTTTGACAGCTAAGTTGTCCCAGCTTCAGAAAGAATCTTTCATTTTCCTTGTGGTAAGCCACATGGTTTCCAGCTTTGCTTTCCCTCCTCAGATGAACAGAACTATTTCTTCCCCACCTAAGGTGATTGCCCCTGGGGTGACTCCAATTCTTGAATTTAGGCTTAAGCCTGGATGGAGAATCTCAAAGAGCTTAACTTACGCTTTTGACTATAAAACTGGTATAGGGCTTGGCTTGTAGCCATGATAAAAGGCTTACTCTAAACCTACTACTTACTGAGCCACTGGGAAAAAACCCCAACATGTAAATAATCTTATTTGAAGTATTATTTTATTCCTTTCATCTTATTTTGTAATCTGGGTTATGAGTGTAAAAACAAACAAAAAATAAGTAGGTATTACATTTCAGTGGGGAAGACCTGAAAACAGTCACATCCATGTTTTTTATTTCAGATGAGCAATTCAGCATGGCTGAAGGGAAAATAAAAGAGAACACTGTTTAGACATCAATAAAATTCAAGGTTAGGGTCTAAAAATACGGCAACAGCCTTGTCAGATTACCATATCCAGGATCAGGAATGGCACAGCTGTACCCTTTAAATGAAATTGTTAGTATTAATTACTATGAAATACTGTAACAGAAAGACAGGGCAGAAATGGACTAGCTAGTCCTGCTTACTGTTTCAAGGCAGGAATAAACAATACCTGCACGATTTTCTCATGTCAAGCTCTGATATTCCTTGAGCCAATTTAAAAGCATTGCTCTTATTCACCATATTTGGAGAGAGCCTCTTCCTCTCTGAAACAGTCTCCATATTTTTGAAAATTGTGATGATGCCTTTTTTCCCACTTCCAGATTTTTCTTTCCTAATCTAGACAGGTTTTTTTAAAAGTCTTTTATTTGTAGGTTATGTTCTTTACTAAGGAGAACATGTTATTCTTCTCTGGATGCTCTCCAAGTGTGCCACATTACTCTTGAAGTATAATATCCAAACCCAGGCACAGTGCTCCAGCTGAGGCTTGATCAATTCTGGGTGAAAAAAGGATCTTTCCATGTGTCTTGCAATCTATATTTCTGTCTGTATCTCCCACTCTTATAAAATTCAGGGGGTGTGCTGGTAACAGCACAGCTATGATTTATGATTAGTATACTCCCAAGACCCTTTTCCAAAAAAATGCTACCTAACCATTTATTTTTCTTCCTCTGTTGGGGAGGAATAATCAACTAACAAATGCATTGCATCTTATTTATCTTTGTTGAATCTCACCCAGCATTTTTTATCCATTTTTCCAGATCTTTTAAATTCTAGATAACGCTTGTGTGCATTTGCATACACACCCACCTGGAGTAATCTTCAACTTTAATCCCCACTTCCACTGCCTAAGCCAGAAACCAAATTAATCATCCTTAAAACATCCAAAATGTCTCTGATGCTTCACGCCAATTAAAAGATACATTTCCATGTCAGAGAAAATATGGTGGCACACTCATAGGGTGTTACTTGTTTCTTTGCAATTCCCCCCATTACTTAGCCAGTCTTTTTACTTGTGTTCTTTCTAGGAACTGGATCAGAGCGGTCAACCTATGGTGACCACAATCCTCAGCTTTACCATGAGAGACCTATCCTCTTTGCCCTTTTCTAGGACTTCACCCACCTTCAGAAGTAACTATTGTATTCTACCACAATTTTAGTCAGTTTTTAATATTCTAGGCCAGCTGATTTCAAAGCATCTAGCATAGGTTAAGAACACTTAGCTCTCTGTTTGCTCTTGGAGGAGATCAGTACTTCAACTACTAATAGCTTTTACAACACATTTTGAAGTTATGCAAAAGCCATACACTAGTCGTGACATTTAATGCTTGACTTTTGTAAGCATCAATCATCTTTCAAAAAGTACACAAAATACTGGTGGGACTTCATGCTTTCACATTTTAGGTATTCAGCAATTTATTAGTGAGTGAAGGGCACAACATAGGATGGTTCAACAGCAATCCTAAATTTTCTTCAGCTTCTCCTTACAAGAATCAAGCTTCTGAATCAGCTGAACACAATTCTGAAAACAGAAACACAGCTGTTTACTGCCAAATCTATAGGCTATTAATGAGAAGAGAGACTTGTTACTCTATAGCTTGTCCTCTCCCCATATTTATTGATCAGTATCTCACAGTTGTATTAGCACTCAGATTTCCTGCTTTGTACGATGCCTGATGTCTGCAGCAATTCCATCAATGCTTTTGATTCCATTCATGAGAGAAAGAAGAGGAGGGACGTTAGGAAGAATAAAAGATAACATCAGAACTCAGTCTTAATTTATGTGTAATCGCTAAAAAATTCTGTTCACCCATTTATTAGGGTAAAGAGACAAAGATAGAATATGTTTGTGATGATCATTACTACTGCCTTGTTACACGAGTGCTCCCAATACCTCCTTGCAGTCAATCCCAT
Source organism: Margarornis squamiger (assembly GCA_035222235.1). NCBI lineage: Eukaryota > Metazoa > Chordata > Aves > Passeriformes > Furnariidae > Margarornis > Margarornis squamiger. The sequence goes on along the minus strand of JAWWTY010000077.1, from coordinate 108,406,739 downwards.
CACCAGCAACCATAGAGCACTGGTTAAATTCTGATGAAGTTGCAGCTACAGGATGCTCCAAATCCAGGGAACCGTTATAGAAGAGACAAGAGAAAAACGTGAGTATTAAGCAGTGCCATCTAGTGTAGTGCAGGCACTCATTCACAGGGAAGGGAGCCAGCCTCCAGGCATTTTTTTAGCCTTTAACTGAAAGGGAACCACAGTACTAAACCCATACACACCACAGAAGGGTTTTGATGGCAAATAAAAGATGACAAAGCGGTTTTGTGCCTTTTAAGTTCTGCCTGATTTACACCCTAGTACCCAGATATCTTTTTTTTTTTTCCTTTTTTTTTGGATCTTTGCCTGGACTACAAAGAAGGGAGTGTGTCTGCATAAGCCTCGCTATAGATTTGAGCATTCATACTGCTGGATTAAGAGACCCATTTGAGAACTGCAATGACAGATGGTAAGAATTGGTTGGAGGGAGCTCCCAAACTGATTTGTGTGCAGCACCTGGTACTGCACAGCTTTAAGGGAAACTAGCAAGATTTGAAGTCCCTTACCATACAGGTGCTTTCACTAGTGAATTAGAAGACCTCCTACAGAAGAAGTTAACACACTGTCTAGTTTTAGGCATTGCCCATACTACACAGAGCTCTGCATTGCATGGTGCTAAATGCTCCACATTCCTCATTAGCATTTACAACTGAAACACAGTTCAAGGACAGAAATATAGATAAAATACTCTATGATATCACATAATTGCTGTTAAAAGGCAATGGACACATACCACAATCAAATCTCTCACATAGGTCAGCAAGGATTACTATAGTAAAATAACCTTTGCAACAGCTGAACATTTTCCACTCACAAGCACCTCCTCAGTCCTCCGTTTCCCTTGAGCAGGCTAGCAGACCAGCCAGCTGAACGGAGTACAGGCAATGCTTTCTGAGACACTTCCCAAAGGGACTAAATGAACCAAGAGCATAACTCAAAGCTAGGTAAAATAGGGGAACCAAATCTTATCACCTGACTCCTTCCAGCACTTTACCATCACCTAGATAGCAGACAGATCACCCAGTTTTGCATAACAGAGCCTTATCCTTAACATGACCCAGTCTCTTCAACCAGAGCAGGCTTCCTCCATTAAGTAAGCTGCTTGTTAGCCTTATCTCATCAGCTGGGAGACAGCTGATTAGTCACAGGTAGAGGCTAAACCTGTCATCTGAAAGACCCATCTCACATGTGACCTGATGGTTTCTCTTTTTTTGTTTTTTTTAATGTGTGGAAAATGTCCATCTTCCTAAACACATATTTTGAGAGTTATGGGATAATAAGAAACCAGATGAAATTATGTGACTTGTGTTACACAGAATAATGAATCAGAGGAGAAAGTGGCTTTTTCCTTCTTAATAATTACGATTGTCTCTCAGTTTGAGCAGTATAAGAAATGTTTCCATTTGTGTCTGAGTTGTAAACGTGCCCTCCTACATGATGGCACTATTGTCACAAAGAAACTGTCTCTTTAAAGGAGGTAATTCCTTTGAAAATGGTTATTTATAGAAATGGGCAAATTAAAGCTTTTTAAGTTTCCAGTGCTCAATTTGGGCTTCTAAAGTAATCACCTCTACAGATAAATATAACTGTACATCTGTTGTTATTCGCAAAACAAATATTTGTAAGTGTACTGAAAAGTAGAAAAAAGCAAGAGCACAGGACAAGGAGATGGAAAGGGTGAAGCATGCAATGGCCAGGTGCTTCCCACCCACTGCTTTACTTCCAGTCCCACCTTTGCAAAGCGGGGAACTCCAGGAGAAGCTTCTTCTCACCCCCTGCTCCTCTGTGCCACTGTTGAGTATCTTTGCACATTTTCGTGGTCTCCAGAGGGCCTGCTCTCTGGGTTGGAAAATGCTGTGCTAACACTTCACCAGGCTTGGGACGGAGAATGAGAGTGTCACTGGCCTTGGGATCAGGAGTGGCTGCAGTCTGCATGCTCTGCAGTGGGTCTTCCAGCAGATTGTGGGTGTCAGTGTGACCTTATTCCCTGTCCCCTCCAAGAAGGTGCCCCTCTCTGCCCTGTTCAGCTGGAAAGCTGCAGGGCAAGACCAGGCCATGCAGCCCTCCAGCACCAGGTTCATTACACCCATCTCTGGCTGAGGCTGGCACCATTTATACAAATCCCCAGGAGAAAGTGGCCTGACTTGATGCTGCCCATTAAAACCTCACTTCTTCATAGCAAGACCTCTGAAGAGTATGTGCTGATATTTTAGGCAAGATGTCATTTATTCAAAAATCTGGGAAAGATGTCCATATCATTCCATCATGTCAAAAGCCTCATGATGAGGAGACAGTCAATTATCTCACTGTGGGCTCTTAGAAGCCACTGCTAAGAGCAGGCAGCTTTGGTCATCCCAATTTCTCAGGGACCTCCTGGTAGACAGGCCCTTAGCTTTGGCCCTGTGTATAGACTCAAGGTGCAAGCTAAATGTGATTTTTACATTTTATCAGTGTCATTTCAAAATGATTTTTCAGAGCCTGTGTAAAGCAGCCAGACATAGCATTCCCTTGAGAAATTTTGCTGTACAATAAATGATTTCTGCCCATATTTACTAGCAGCAATCCAGTTCCCAAAACAGGTATGATTGTGTGGGCAGAGGTCTCAGAATAGGAAAATCCCCTATGCCCAGTACACTTCTCACACAGTATCAATAAACCCGAAGTGGAGGTTTGTCTAGCAACCATGATTCACATTAGAAACTGGAGCAGGCTTCTGGGGCGAAGGGGTTTGGTTGCAATATTCCCATATAAAAAGCTGTTTTTAAAAGTTAAGTGTGAAACATTTAAGTGTTGGCAGTGCCAGAGCCCAGCCTAGCAGGGATCTGTCAGTATTGGCCTGCAGTGATGTTTTTTTCCCACTAACTGTGGGGTTCTGAGTGAGTTTATCTTGACTGTCCAGACTGTGCTCATTGCATTGAGCACCCCTCTCAAAGGGAAGGTTGTTCCTTGCTATTAGCAAAATTTCTCACTAAATGTTTAGTGATCGCTATAAAAAAAATTCAGCCAGAGAAACACAAAAAGGTCATTGTGGATGTCCAATTATGCAGGATGTGAGGTCAAAAGAAGAGCCACACCAATACTACCCTGACCTGGGCTCACTTTTTAATCACTTAATTGACCAAATATTGCAAATAGGTGAGGTTCTGAATGTCTTCTCTTTATTCTCCCCAAGTTACCATTACCTGTTAAATTGCACTGCGGATAGCAGCAATTTTCCCTGCTTCTCCCTCATCCTCCAAAAATCTCTAATGCCTTAAAATGTATCGCCACTTATTGCTCATTTTGCCACCAGAACACTTGCAGAGAGCTGACTGACTAATCTCTGCTGTTAATGCACATCAGCAGCAGTCAGATCACTCGTATCTGAATCATTCATACCCTGTGCAAGCTGAGTCTTGTTCAGGTGTTTAACATGCTAGTCCAAGTGTAGCTCTACATTACAGTCATTAAGCAAATGAGTGATTGTTTTGGGTTTCAGAAGAAAGGCGGAAGAAGGGAATAGTTTTGCTATCTGTTCCAGTGTTGATGCCACCTAACTTTCACAGGAAACTAATGGGATACCCAGTGTTTAGCTTCTCTTCCATTACTTTTTGTTAGGTTAAAATGAGAGATTATTTTTTTAGATTGTCTAAATTATATCTTGATGTGAAGTTAAAAAAGCAGTTATGGGTTGATCCGTCTTCACAAAGAGATGGTGCATGATTATAGCAAATAGATTCAACTTGATGATGGATAAAATTCATAAAAGGATATATTCTGTGAAGTAACTGACCTGAATAGTTCAACCTGTGGATTATTTTAGCTCACTATTTTTATAAACAAATCTAATTTTGTTAAAAGAAAAAAAAAAGAGAAGAAAAAAGTGAGAATATCAAACAACTGGTTTCCCAGCTATGCTCTAAAGTGCACATTTTACTGTGTATGATCATTGCTTTTGTTTTATTTCTCTAGTATTCTGTGCTGTATGTAAAATCAGTTCTAATAACAATACTGTTCATGGAGAAAGAGTGGCAGCACTGTAGCTATGGCAGTTCAAAGACACAAAGTTTGCAGGAAAAAGTAACTAACCTCTTTGATTAGAAAAACTGTTATGTTCATTTTTTATCCAGCTGTAACAAAGGACACTCCCTCCTCTATCTTGGCTCTTTTATATAGCTATGAATGTTGTAATGGCTTCACATTACTATACAGAACTGCCCAGAGCTACACTTTGAAGTAATGTTTATTTACAGTTCTCTGTATAGTTGGTCTCCATGACTTACCATCAAAATGTCGAAAGGGTTCTCTTTTCCTTGTGAGCAGTAATTTTCTAGGTCAAGTAACATTTGCATTGAGCACTGCTCAGAGACAGACACTCTGCTGTATTTAGACAGTACAGTTTGATGCAGTGGCTGGGAAGATTTGGACATATATTGAAGTAAAAAATTCTCTGCCTACTTTAAAGTAGATTTTTTCCTTTTTATTTAATACCCCTCAGTGAAAGGTGCTCAGGAATAGAGAGGTCCTGTTCATAGAGGTCCAATGTTGTTTTGCTTTATATTTAGTTCTGCATAACAAAATCCATAGAGAACTATTAATTGATAATTTTGGATATTTCTAGTGTGGCAAATGCAGCATCATTTGGGCTCATCCAGTGTAATTCACTGAAATCCAAGGTTGAATTAAGCAGCAGCAGAATCTCATTTTTTAAATTTGGTCTGGGGTGTAATTTACAAAAGAACCTAGAAAAATCAGGAGCTCATATTCCACTGAGATGGACAAGGCATCCCACTTTCCCCTGCACCCTCATGGCAAACTATAACCCATGTGCCTTTTGGAAATGACTGCTGTTAATTACCGAATCACAGAATTACAGGATAGTTAGGATTGGAAGGGGCCTCTGGAGATCATCTAGTCCAATGTCCCTGCCAAGGCAGGGTCACCGAGAGCAGGTTACAGAAGAATGCACCCAGGTTCAGAGAGGGAGACCCATGACCTCCCTGGGCAGCCTGTTCCACTGCTCTGCCACCCTGAATGTAAAGAAGTTCTTCCTCAAGCTGAGGTGGAGCATCTTGTCTTTTAGTGTGTGATCATTTCTCCTTGACCTGTCACTGGGTACTACTGAAAAGAGTCTGGTACCGTGCTCTTGGCATCTACCTTTGGGATATTTGCATGTATTGATGAGATGCACACTCAGTCTTCTCTTCTCTAGACTAAACAAGCCCACCTCCTGCAGTCTCTCATAACTCCTCATCATCTTTGTGGCCCTCTGCTGAATCCTCTTGAGTAGCTCCTCGCCTTTCTTGTACTGAGAAGTCCAGAACTAGACACAGTACTCCAGATGTGGTCTCATTAGGGCCAAGCAGAGGAGAGTGATCACCTTCCTTGACCTGCTGGCCACACTCTTCCTGATGCACCCCAGGATACCTGGCCCTCCTGGCTGCAAGGGCATACTGCTGGGACATGGTCAACTTGTCATCCATCAAGACTCCCAGTTCTCTGCAGAACTGATCTCTAGTAGGTCAGCCCCCAACCTGTTCTGGTACTTGGGGTTATTCCTCTCCAGGTGGAGAACCCTACACTTGCCCTTGTTGAACCTCAATAGGTTTCTCTCTGCCCAACTCTCCAGCCTATCAAGGTCCCATTGAATGGCAGCACAGCCTTCAGATGTATCAGCCACTTCCCCTAGTTTCATATCATCAATTAGACATCAGCTCCTCAAGCAGTGAAAGAATGGTGGGGTGAAATGGGATGCTCTGTGTTGGAGATACCCTGGCCAGAAATTAGTAGTTCCACAGCCTTAAAACCTCTGAATCCCTATGCCAGACAAAATGTCCCACCCAAACAGCAAGTATGTAGTTTATGTTACAGTCCTTCACTACAAATTTCCCAAGCAAACGTAAATAAAAGGAAAAATGTTTGAACCATACTTACAAGTTACAGTAGGAGAATATAGGCCATAGGCAGCTGTGCATTAGCTAGGTGCAAACTTATAATTCCCAGAGCTAGCAAGACTATTTTTGATCATCTGTGTTTTCCCTGTATTACATAGGTTATAGGACTTTCTTGAATTAACTCCTGTCGTAACAAAAGGAACAATTTCTCTGAGAAAATCAATCATTTCCAACTTGAAAATGCCTAGTGATGGAGAATCCATTACAATCATTGGTAGATTGTTCTAATAATTAATTACCTTCCATGCTAAAATGTGTCTAGTTTCAAATTTCACTGGTTTCTGTCAGACTTTTTTCCACTTGACCGAAATGCCATATATTATAAAATTTCTACTCGTCTATTTCTACAGGAGACAGGAAATTTATAAATTATATCCAACTCTCCCCTTAACCTTGTCTTTGTTAAACTAAATAGATTGATGTACTTAAGCTTCTAATTGAAAGACATACCTTCCTCTCTTGTAACCCTTCTCTGAACCCCTCTCTGTTGGTCACCAGTCCCCAGTGGCAGACCCTAGAAGCAAATGCACGACTTCAGTGACTGCACCTCTGCCCATACTTAGGCAACACAGCTTTACTCTGAGAAATCCTGCAGCAGATATAGGGCACTAACCCTTTGACTGAAAATTTATACTTAGAAAATTATTCACCATTTCTCTTTCTTTTCCTTTCCTTCCTTCCTCCCCTCCCCTCCCCTCCCCTC
>JAWWTY010000077.1:108374162-108389190 GCA_035222235.1 Margarornis squamiger | reverse complement strand
ACAACACCAAAAAAAAAAAAAAAAAAAAAAAAAAAATCCGCTGGGATCTGCCTGCACCGGGACCTCCTTCGCTCCAGCTCGGAGGTGGATGCATTTTTCATGAGCGCTGGGTGAACAGGTGCAAAGTGCGGCGGGGCGGCCCGGCCCCGCACCCCGGCCCGTTTCGTGTGCTTGTCCGTGTGTCTGTCCGTGTGTGTGTGTGTGTGTGTGTGTGTGCGCCCCGGCGTGTGCATGTGTGCGTGTGTGTACTAGGAGATTATGGAGAGCAGCGACCGGGACATGTACCGCCAGTTTCAGGACTGGTGTCTCAGGACTTACGGGGACTCAGGAAAAACCAAGACAGTGACCCGTAAAAAATACGACCGGATCGTCCAGCTCCTGAACGGCTCCGAGTCGAGCTCCACGGATAATGCCAAATTCAAATTCTGGGTCAAATCTAAAGGCTTCCAGCTCGGCAACTCGGACGAGGTCAGTGGTGGTGCTGGAGGAGGGAAGCAAGTGCTGTACGTGCCAGTCAAAACCACGGTTAGTAGAGAATTGTCTTCCTTGTTCTATGTCGGCCGCTGCAGCCCGCTCCGGGAGCGAGAGGCGCAGGGGGAGCCGCAGCCACAGTTGGCTCCTTCCTCCCTCTTCCCCCAAGTCATCATCACCATGTTGCGTTTGCCTGTCACATTATACACCGCCGAGGTCTTTGTGGGTCCTTTCATTTAAAGCGATCGTGCGCACAACGCACCCCGCCGGTTCGGTGTCGTTCTCCTCGTCCTCCTCGTCCCCCCCGTCCCCCCGGGCCGCCGCGGAGGGGTTGGGGTAGGCTATTGTCCCGCCGCCGCCGCCGCTCCGGCCATTGTGCCGGGCCCCGCCGGCCCGGGCAGCGGCCCCCGCCGCTGGCGGGGCTGATGGATGGCGCACGGGGGTACCCTGCCTGGCACAAAGCCAGGCGCGGCGCCGGGCGGTGGTTCCCCGGGATATCGCTTGGGCTTATTTATTTATTTATTTATTTTTTTTTTTTTTTTTGGTTTTTTTGTTTTTTTTTTTTTTTTTTTAGTTTTTTTTTTTTTTTATTGTTAGCCCGCAGCCCTGGAGCCGCCGCCGAGCGGCCACGAGCGCTCCCGGCTTGGCCGTGAAGCGCCGGCTGCGCTAGAAAGGGGAGGCGGGGGAGAGAGGATGCTCAACAAAGGGAGAACGGGGTTCCGCATGACCGAGGGAAGAATGCATTTTGTGACTCTTTCTGGGGTCGCAGGAGCCCCTCAGCACTCCGTTCAATGCCCTAGGGTAGCGTGGCATCCCCAGCAGGCGCTGGCGCTGCGGGCTCGGTGCGGGTCTCACAGCGGGAGAGGGATTATGCTTGGTGGTGGCAGGAGCGACAGATTTTCCTATTTAAGAAGATGGGGACTGTTGGTTGCAAGTAGGTTTTGCCTATTGAACTCTCTTAATGTATCATTATTCTTGCTTCTTATGCGCTGGGTCACGCAAACTAAGCTTCTTTTGTCTGTGCGTGGGGCGGGTGTGGAGGGGGAGCCGAGAAAGGAAACCTAGCAATTAAAAATATTCCTGCCTGGGCATTTGGCTTGGATGAGCAATATTCTCTCTCTCTTTTTTTTTTTTTTATCCTGGAGTGGCAGCTTACCCAGACCTAACGGGAACGTTGCTGAGTGGCGCAGCAAAGGGGGCTTCTTGGAAAGTATTCTGGGTTGGGTTGTGACGTAGGCTGCCGGGGAAATCTGCCTCTCTTTGCCTTGTGAAGTCATAAACCTGGGCATTCCCAGAGGCTGGCTTCTATTTGCCCCCTTGTCATCAGCGCTGTCGTGGCTGTGAGGAGGCAGAGATGGGAAATTAATTTTAAGGAGTTTACAAATCTGAAGATTGAAAAATGAAAAAGAAGCTGTGGACTGGGTTTGTTCCCTTTCTATGGTTTTTATTTACTGAAGTGTTCTGGGTCTGCCTATAGATTCAGGTTATTTGGCAGCTCTCTGTTCTGCTGCTAGATGACTGATTGCTACTTTCTCAGCCCAGAGGGTACCACAGATACAATTTATAACGCAAATGTTGTCTAAAGCAGAAGTCTCCAGTTAGGTCGGTATTTTAAAATATCTCTCCTGCTCACTTAAATAATTATTTTGGTGAGCCAGTGGGGAAGACCGTTTATTCCCACGACTGTCCTTTTCACTGCAAGTTCAAAACTGTAAGCAAATTCAGTATTTTTTTTTTTAAATTACATTGACTATGCTACTAAATAAAGAGGCTAACCTTAACTTTACATGATGAAATTTAAAAATTAAGGGCTGTTTTGGGCCTCTGAAACACAAAACTCAGTGATGATCAGCTTGTCTATTTTCTCTCACCCTTTCCTATGAAAGCCTGGAGTCCCACCTTGCATCCTATTTTCTATTTTAAGAGCACAGAATCAATTTTTATTTTTATTTTTTCCCACCAGGGATTTCAGTCAGAGGTCAAGTATCTTGCTGGTCTTACATTTGTAAATTTGGGGGAATCACACTTGGCTGTGAATGTCTTTGTATGTCCTTATATATATGTATATTTATATTCATATAGAAGTAACTGTTTTTTGATAGCTTAAGCAACCAAGCAGGCATTCCAATAAAATAAGGATGTCTGCTAATGAAATCAAGAAAGGAAAGTTAGCATGACCTATCTGTAAGCAATTCCTGAATATCTGTATATTATTTGAACAATGACATACAAACCTTTATGGAAGAGGTCTTGCATATAGGTACAATTTCTTCCTTTTGGATAATGTAAATCTGTTGTCCAGCATAAATGAGAAAAGGTGATGCTTGGCACTCTTATACAACATTCAGTTCTGAGAAAAAAATGCCACCCTCTCCTAAACCCATGAATCTGGTGTCACTATCTCATCACAAAAGGCAGAGGAGTATTTAAGCAGACTCACCGGGTGGCAGTGGTTTACATGGGCTATTGCCAGAGTTGGGACAGTGCCTGCCAGGCACAGACAGCTCAGAAAGAACCTGTGTGACAGAACACGGATGCAGCCCTGGCCCAAAGAAAGTCAGTGGCAAAGCTCCTATTGACTTCAAGAGGCCTAGAATTTCACCCAGCTGGGAATGATAAGTTACTGGGGAAAAAAATTGGATTTTCATCAAACAGTAATTGTTGGTAAGCCTTAAAAGCCCAATCTCTCATTTCTTTAACTCTTACTTATTATTTAGGAGTTTATTAATTTATGACCATTTAGAAACATCCCCACTGTTTTGTTTTTCTTTCCTCATCTCTCATTGTAATCCTGTACATTTGAGCATGTCCAGTCTGCAGAAGTCCCAAGTGGTAACAGAGCCCCAAACTGTGAATCTCTCCCTCATCCTCTACCTCTTCTTGTCCATCACTTGATCTCACCATAGGTAAAAGTAATTTCAATTTAAAATTAATCACTGTTGGCAGCATGAGCACTCCCTGTGCAGCAACAGAATGGATGAAATTACAAGTTGGACTCTACAGTCGCAAGCTGGTCAAAAATAAGCAAATATTCAAATACTTCATTAGGAATTATTCTCTCCTTGAAGCTTTAAGATTTGCTGCTCAGCTTTGCTGTCAGCCAGAGAGATTTGCTCCTGATGGTGCTGTAATCCACTGCTGCTGGTAATTAGACATCATTACTGCTGCGTTAAAGGGAAAGAGAGAAGGAGAGAGGACAGGCTGGGGCTAATTAACTACTTGATTCTAATGAAAGAAAGAGAGCCTGATAGCAACTGGGAGGTTGCACCGGAACAGGCTAGATGTACAACACAGACTTAATTGAAGCAGGGGTGTCTTGCAATCTCACAGTAGCTGAGGCTTGGTCTACTTTCATATTCTGTGGGCAGTAGCGCACGAGGCATTATTCTGTTTTTCCCTTGCCTGGTTGATAAGTAGCTCAAAATCACAGGCCTGTCTTCAGTATCAAGTTTAAGCATGCCAGCAAGGAGACTGCATAGATGATTATGTGCTGGCTTAATCTATTTTACGGGTATGGTCTCCTCAAGAGCAACAGGAACAAATCAATTTCTGAATGTTCACATCCCTCTGTGGCCTAGGAGATGCACTTTTGGTCACCAGGCAACAACATTCCCTGCAAAACAGCCATTTTAGGTCTTGAGTGGGACAACAACACAGGAAGGTATTCCTGTATGCTTAAGGTATTCCTATTGCAACTCAGTGAGTATTTCACTTCCGCAACTTTTCAGATGGCTCCTGTTACCACTGTAGATTTTCTTGCATTAAACCCAAGCTGCACTTCATGAAAGCAGTGAAATTATGCCTAGCCTAGACACACTGTACAACAATGGTTGGCAGCCAAATGGTTGACAGCATTGACTTTTAGTGGTTGGTACTCGCAAACCATAAGGAGGCATGGAACTAGTATTTCTAGTATGATACCCTTTCTAATGGTATACATGATTTTTATGGCATATTTTTTAAAATTTATTTTCCGCCTAGTTTTTCAGCTGGAAGTGTTTATCGATTGGCAACTTGAAAACAAATTTCTCTTCACCACTCTTCTTTCTCTGACTTGATGTTGTTTGTAGACACAAATATCGATCCTAAAAATCAGTGTTGATTTAGAAAGAAGTTATAAAATAATGGCTTGAGTTGGTATCAGTGGATTTTAAGCAGAAATTTCCTGTAAAAGAGAAGGACTGCAGGATATCTCTCAAATATAGAATTTACACGGCATTAGGAAACTAATGGAATATAACCTCAAAGGCCATGTTCAGATTACTTTTATGTCATTACTAATTTGGAATGACTCCACTGACTTTAATGATATCACAAACCAAGGTATGAATTTTCGTGTGCTTTCTTTTACATTTTCCAACTATAAGCGGAGAATGAACTTTCATTCTGAAACCAAATCTTGTTCAGTTAAATCTTTAGATCCTGCAGGAGGATCTGGTACATCATGGATTGCTGCTAGCAGACCAGCAAGGCTCTCTGCAGGTGCAGAGCTGTACTACTGAACCTGATTACAGGATTTAGGGCTTAAAATTACAGGCCAGTCAGCTCAAAGGAACAGGCTGTATCCCAGCCCACCTCTTCTGTTGGACATGAAGAATAGTAGATAGACATATGAGTTTATGTTCCTTTTGGTTTTACAGAAATTACTCTGTTAATGAACAACAGAAAAAACAGATCACCACATAAATAGCTTATATGTCAAAATTCATTGCTTCAAATTGTATTACATTTTAAATTGTTCATTATTTTAGGGGATTTTATAACAATCTGAAAATAAGCTTTTTTTTTTTTTTTTTGCATTTCTCTCCATTTTTGTAGCCATCAGTATAAAAAAAATGCATAAAAGGATTTATGAAATATATATTGGTAGCTCTGTAGCCTACTGAACCACCAGCACATAATGGCAGTAAGTACTGCAGAAAGGTGATGCTGAGGGTGAGCTGTAATTTATCCCAAGGTACAATTCTGCGGGAGTTTACAGTCCCATTAAATGCACCTTCCAGGCTCAGGAGTGGTATTCGAACCCAGCCATATCCGTCCCATTTTAACTGCCCACCCCATTTTCCTTAACCTCTGTTCAGGTCTGCAGAGCTTTGTCTCCTCCCTTTACCCGCAGCCTCTGCCCTGCTGTTTGCAGACCTCCCGATGGACTCAGTGAGGAAGGATGCTGGTGAATCACACAGACAGTGCTGGAAAATGGTCATAGCAGATGGAACAAAACTGGTTTAGTTGGCAACTCTTAATGCAGGCATTCAGTGAAGTGTTCATGAATAAAGAGAATAACTCTGCCCTGGAATTTAAAAATGTTAAAGCGGCCATATGTAAGATGCCATTTCCACACGCGTGTGTTGTGAGAGGCATTGGGAGAGGAGGAGCTGAGATTTCTTAGTAACAATGTTGACTTAGAATTTTCAAAGAAACATGAGCCAAAGAGAGCAGATTTTTAAAAACTGAGTATTTTAAGATAGAAAATGTTGACATTACTTTAGAAACATTAAATAGAGCGTAGCAGTCCACAAACAAAAACTAGCACTGATATATCCATCCCATATATACACACATATAGTGAGAGACAGGATGACAAATTCAGTGCTATCACCTGGGCAAGGGTTCAAAAGCCCAAATCTTTCCAGTGATCAAAAATAACAAGTCACAGTTTAATTTTCACGGTGCTGTGAATCTTTGCCAAGAAGATTGAGGCTAAAGTGAACTTGTTTCTTTGCTCTTACCCTCAGTCTCTTGTCAGTGAAGCCGCACTGGATTTGGTGATGATGCAGAGACTGCCACTCAGATGCTCCAGCCCTGATTTTCTTTAGATGTACCGAGTGCTGCTTTTGTGGTTTCATAGCTATGTGATCAGTGGGAAATGAGCAGGTATTTGCTGGAAGGTCAGGACTCAGATGGGCTGATAAACATCAGTGCAGCATGATGGGACTTTTTCTGATCTTGTTACAGAGAAACTTTCTTCCCTTAACCTCTGGGATCATCAGCATAGCTCTTGTTCCACACTTTAGACTGAAAGGAGACACAGTCTGGAGAGACTACACAGAAGGACCCCATGGAGACAGGGGTTTTTCTGAACACGGGCCCCATGGGAGAAGAAGGCTATTGCCAATGTTGGACAAATGTGGGAGTTAATGATTCAAATTTCATTTTACGCTGCAGAAATAAATCAAAATTGGCTGACGTTGAACTGTGAGTTTCAGTCTGCTGTTGAAAGGAGGCAACCAGCAGCTGTTAGGTTTGGTCTGAAGGAAGCTATTTGGGTGCTGATCTTTCCCTGTTACGCAGGATACACCTGTTGAGAGTTTGCTGGTAAAAGAGGAACAAAACAAGCAGGGCATATAAATGAGACAGTGTGGCAGGAAACACACTCTTCAGGAGGGAGGATCATACCAGATTCTGCAGCCTCCCCTACACCACAGAGCATCACAGGGATCTTCTGTTTCTTGTTGAGTCGGTTGACTCTGGTCAACACAGCCTCCAAAATTAGTAGACCTTTCCAGGATGTAAAAGATGTTTTTGCCTTGTGTAAGTAATTTTAAACCTGATGGAAGCCTCTTTGACTTTAGAAAACTCAGGAGGTATTACCTGCTGCAATGAGAGTTGTTTACATTGTCCTGCAACAGCACTGAAAGTGATCCTGCAGCTTGCTTAAATTACCTTTTTGTTCTCTTTAAATAGATGAGCCTCAAAACCTTACAGTTCCACTAGCAAGGTATTTTTTAATGGTTTACAATACCCAGGTAGGCATTGTCAATATCCAGTGAAGACACGCTACAAGTTACAGCACTGAGCATTTTTTTCAGATGCAAATGGATTTTCTTAGCGATGATCAAGTTTATCACAAACAGTTGTACAGGCTTCTAACTGCTTATTCAATAACTCTGCAAGCTGCAACCCTGACAGTTACTGTGCATCTGGAGGGATTGCAGTGAGTTGTTGAAATTAAAATGTGGGGTTTGAAACATTTTGTTGTGTATGTGGATACTCTTCAACTTAAGGGGCTATCTGTAGCAAACAGTTTACTTAAAACTTATCTATGTTAGAGCTAACCTCAAGTAAAGGCTTTTTTCAGAAATAAATACTCTGTATAGACTTGGAAGGATTTTTTTTTTTTCAAATGAATGTCTTCAGCCTAGGGTGAAACTCATGCAACCTTTTTCACTTAAGAGCCTGTAATTAAGCTCCTTTGGGAAACAAGATGGTAAGGTCTGTGTGTCTCAAGGTTTTGTACATTTTGTTACCCCAGAGTTTTTAATACAACAAGACATGGATGCTGTAATACTTAGAAAATTTAGGCAGCGAGATTACTTGCACTTAAATGACTATGACTCTAACTCACTGTATAATTTTTAAATGAGTATGTCTTTTGATTGTTCTCTGTGTTGCCTCTGGACTTATACATACCACTACTAATACTGCCAAGTGGATTTTTCAGAAAACTTTTTTTCAAGGCAGATCCAGAGCTGAAGTAGCTGCTGTTAAATCATGACCTATCTGTAGGGTAAAGCAGCATTGTGCTGGCATATGGAAAATCACACTTAGGAATGGACCCTCACTACCCTGAGCTGATAGATGAATAACAAGCAAGTAATTATACAAGGAATTAGGTAAATAAGAACAGCTAAGATATGGCCAGAGGTTTCAGCGGACAGAAAAGACAAGAAGTATAAACAGGTTTCCCAGAACTTTCCCAGAACTTTATTTTTCAGTGTGCATCTTCTCTGTTGTGGGTGATAAAGAAATACCTATCCTGGGGTTCCATTTTTCAGGTGATGAAACTGAAGAATGGTCAGAAGCAGAGAAATAAAAAAGGGGTGATATTAAATTGCAGTGTATCACTGGGACTAACACAAGTTCAAGAACACTAAAGAACTTCAGAGTGAAGTTACTAAAATATACCATTTGACACTGTATGTGGCAGTGATACTGAGTATGGCCAAAAATGTATTAGAAAGAGAAAAAAACCAAGGTGATAAAGCTAATTCATAGAAATGACAGTGAACCGTATTTCAACACCGATAAAAAAAAAAGGTCAATATGAACTGTACCTGGCCGGTGGAACTAATTTGGATTTTGTGACAATTATGTTCTTCTAACCTGTTATGTTCAGGAATCTTTTAAAAATTTTTGACTGAAACTTTTGATACTTGTGTCCTGCTGAAATGAAACTTCTCTGATACTGACTGTATTAAAGCAGGGTGGAAACTTTGGCTATGATGACAAATTAAAAATGGTGAAGAGTTGGGAGACCACAGGAAGTGTTTGGAGCTATACAGTGCAGTCCAATGTGCATATATACACACACATAAGTATATATGTATATATATGTACACATATGTACACATAAAACTCAGGGAAATGAAGGGATTTCAACACCTTCTGGAAATACAAATTAATTAGGTTATGCAAGTAAAAGAAGAATTGGCTGGTAAAACAGAAATATCATAACAAAGGAAAAAAAAGGAGAAGTCATAGCAGGCAGAATTCCATGCAGACCATTGCCAGATAATTTACACTTTATGCCATTGTGACATTAGCTTTTTGAAAGGAAAGGAAGAATTCAAGCTTTTCAAACACATTTAAAATGTATGGAATTTGTATAACATCTCAAGAGCAATATTTAGGAATAGTTTCAAACAAATCAATAAGTGTATATAAAACACGCACAGCAGGTCTAACAAAAACTGACATTAGGAAAAATATAGATAACATTGAGAACTTCTTGTTAACTAAATGGTATGTCCTTGCCTTTAATAACATGCTTAGTGTATTTATCTCATCTCTAAAAGGTCATGACAGATGAAAGGTCTAGGGAAGGTAACTAAGCTAATTAAAGAAAAGGAATACTTATAAGGGAAATAGTTTTAAATGGTTCTATTACTCGGAAAGATTAATATTAAGAGAAAATGTACAGCAGAAAACAGACATGTAAAGAGGCACAAAGCTTGGTGAAATGTGTGGTGTAAATACTGATAAAAACTGCAAAGAGAGAGGATTCAGCAGCCACCCTTTTTATTTCTATTCCACCTCCTAAGACTCTTTTGACAACCATCTCAGAAGGTAAATTCAAAGCTAGGCCATTGTTTTATAATCCATAGTGTTGGGAATGGAAAGTCTGCATTTGTTCCCCTAGAGTAACCCTGATTGATTAATCCATTTTTTTTCCCTAAGGATTTTAAAGGAAGATGATAGTTCTGTGGCTCTTATATGGATGTAGTACGTTCTTTATGTCAGTTGAGCTTTGCTGGCTGGAGTAGAAGTGAGGACAAGTTCATGCTTCTGCCCACCCTGTTCTGTGCCACCAGGAGTGTGGGTATTGGTGTGATGGCAGCACCTGCTCCCTGGCTCTCACCTGGTGTCATGCAGCATCTCCTCAGGTGTTTTCCCACAGAGCACGGGCTAATCATGTTCCAGCCCATACAGTCAACACAGGGGAAGACTCGTGTGGCATAGTGAAATCCCATCATCTTCCCATCCCTTTCCCCTTTCCACTGAATTTTAACATTGCTGGTGGTCTCAGCCTTAATGCTCTTGTTTTATGAATAGTTTATGAAGTTTTAGGTATGTGTTCTTAGGTTGGCTGAAGCTATCAGAGGAAAATAAATCGGTCATTATTGTGCAGTGCACTGTATTTTGTTTAGGAATTTGTTTATTTGCTAGCTACTGAGCTCTGACACATCTTTTCCAGTCTCCCTTGCAGACTGGGACTAGATGGTTCGTTGGTCAGTTTGACTGTAGCAGTTTCTATGGCTCATTGCTGTGGTGATATTACTAGTCTGGAGGAAGGAGAGAGACCATCAAGAGCTCCAGCACTACCCTGTGTGGACTAGTGCATGAGATTATTGTGATTTATGGAGAACGTTTGCAATGAACTACCTCTGGTTTCCAATTTACTGCACTTGTGATGAGAAAGAATGTGCTATTTTCACCTCTCTATTTTTGTCTACCTGTGCTAGCTTTTTGTGTGTATATATTTGTTGTATCTATTACCAAACTCTTACCATGTTGGGAAGAAAAGAAAAAAGAGCAGAATTATAAGAGAATTAATGGCAAATATGAGAGGAAATGAGCTCACTCAAATGATGACAATTTCTGGAAGACTTTGTTTTTTCACCAGTGTGACCAGGAAGTATGGCATATATATAATTAGATGACTTGCCCCACTGCATGTCTCAAGGAGCTCCAGTAGAAAAGAAAAAGGAATGTAACTCATTTGTTCCTCCTTAATCAAGACATAGTTATAATTTGTTTTTAATAATATCTTTTGATAAGCTTTATCTTTTTATATTCTGAGAGTTCAGCAAAGCCCCCTGACTATGGTTGCTGTAATACTGAAGTATTTCATTTGTAGTGAGCAAACAGTCACCCTTCTTTTAATGAGTGGCATATTCAAATTCCAGGCATCTGCCTAAAACCTGTAGTTCAAACAGACCTCAGATATTTATCCCTTTTTGTCTCAATCTGGACTTACCCAACAAGGAGATGGGATAGTAAGTTCTGTTGGATGCAGCAGCAGAACCCAGAATTTGTCAAAAAGACGTTAATGGTAAACTCATTTCACTTTGACCCTGTGTTTTTTAGAAAACTTACACAAATCTTCTGCCATGTGTTACCAATGCATGTGTTACCTGATTCTCATTGTTTTGGTGTAACTGAGCATTGAATAGGGCACATGGGAGCTTTTGAAGAGTTAAATTTGCACTGAGGCAAATAATAAAGCAAAATAAATAAAGCCAGGTCTAGAACTGAATAAAGCTGATTAAAGTAAGACTACTTTCTTCCTTTTTAAGTGCCCCTCTCTATAGCAAATTTCAGTATTGTTCTCTTCAGCACAATTTTGTCAAGATACATCAGACTTTGAGGAAATTGTGAACTGAAAGTATTGCCATATCTGTATTCCTAATTGAGCCTTACATTTTCAACTTGAACTAAAAGGACTGCTTTCAAAAGTTGAGTAGGAAAAAGCGGGTCAAATTTTATTAATAAGTAGAACATTTCAATTAATAGAGTTCTAATGAACTATATGTTTTTCGTCTACTTATCATTGAACTTTAATGACTTTATAGATAATTGCCAAATATTTTTTAAGAAATTTAATTCCTAATAAATGTAAAGTCAGAAAAATTTTCACATATACAACTTCAAAAAATTTAACAGATTTGTATTATCGTGCTTGCTGTAATTTGAAAGCAGGCAAATGAACAAAGTGCAATAGAGATGGTTAAGTGAAATTATTTTAAAGTAAATTAGCACTTTGCCAACAGAGCAAAAGAGTGAACCAACAGACGTACAAAAAAGCTGAAAAACTGTATCTATAGGAAGCTGGAAGGAGTTTAGCTAGTGAAACTTGTGAGGCTTTGAAGGACCAATCCTTTCATCCTAAATGGTGCTGGGTGAAATCCCCTCCTGGGATAGGACCAGCAGAAGGTCTGTGAATAATTGTTTGGTTTTGGTTTGGTTTAGTTTTTTGTTTTTGGTTTTGTGTGTGTTCTTTTTGTTTGTTTGTTTTTTGTTTTGTTATACTCCTGTTTTGAAGAGATAAGGCAGCACCTGGCTGATGTGTAGCCTTTGCAATGGACAGCGCCTCAGGGAGGAGTCCACCCAAAACCCACCCACCATGGGCACTCAATGCCCGTCAGTTGGTATCAGTTGACTGGGTGGCAATGACTGAACTCTCAGTGGGATACTTTTAGATAAAGTTTTCCTGTTTGTAAAGAGAAATTTGCCAGTAACTGCTATCTGGTTTGCCATAGTATATTTCAGTGTGCTAGACCAGTGCTTCACAAGTGTATAGCCAAGTTTATACACGGTATAAAAATACCTAGAAAGGTCTAATAACAGCAAGGCCAAATTTGGTTGTTAAATAATACTAGGAGCACCCTGATTCCACCTCTTTGGTTGTAATCTTCTGAAATGTTGGAGTTACACTGTGCACTACACAGTGCACTGTATAGACAGCTCTCTCTTGTAGAAATCCCCATTTTCTGATTCTTTAAGGATGGAAAAACCAAATCAGAGAATGAGCTTATCTCAGTCCTTCAAACTCTCCATGTGTTTAAGTTGGCTAAAAGTGTCTCTCATCCTGTTCCCTTCCCAACTAAACATACCCAACACATATATTCACTCTCAATTACACTGTTGAGGTTGTTTGTTTACTTGTTTTTAAGTAATCTCCCTTTTCTATGGCTATCACATTAGGACATCTGCTATGGGAAGAATTCAGATCTCTTTCCCTTTTCCCTGTCTCTTTGAACTATATTTGCATTAGAGCAATCCTGCTTCTAATATGAGGGGAAGAAAAGTGAGATGAGTGAACAAATGGAGTGAAGTGTTAAAGCCAATCAAGTATAAACAAACTTTGGCTTAATAGCCTCCTATGAACTCATTCTAAAGCAAGAAAGTCAGCTTCAGGGGAGGTGGAATCTGAGGAAAGTAAAATAAGCCTGGAAAACACTTATTACACATTTCACAGTAGCAATAGTAATAATAATAAAGCTAATGAAGTAAACCAGGCAAAAGAAGGCTGATGCTTCCTGTTAGTTTGGTAATAAAACTACTTTTGATCTTCAAACTCAGTATTTAGGCATCTAGGCATACCTGTTGGCCACCTATAAGCACTGAATATCCTTAAGATATTAACAACCTAACAAAATTGCCTGGGAAACGTGAGGAAAATGAAACACCTTTTTTGGGGGATGGGTGTTTTTCTTAGAAATTTGATTTCAGCAGATTTTTTGGATAAATTCTTTGTCTATTCCCAACCATTTGGAATTTATTAGTCAACATTTAGTTCAGTGAGTATCACAGCATGATATAACAAAGAGTAGCTAAGCAGAATGTTGCTAGACACTAAAAAGGTTGTAGTTACGCAAATAAGTATTGTAGCTGCTAGATGCACCCTGCAGTTTGAATTTGGATGTTTCCTGTTGTGTCATAGCCCCAATATTTATCTAATGTCCACAGTGCTACATGTTTTCCTTAATTTGTCTTTGCTGCTGCAGTTTATTATTTACTAATAGGCAGAGAACAGTTTTTTTCCCTCATGTTGCCTTTATTTCCAGACCTCAAGGCCTGCTGTTTCTCATTTAGAATTCCAGTCAAATGGCAGGTACCAAGATTCACATTTATATTATCTATGAGCGGGAGGATCAGCCCATTTATGTGGCATCAGCTGAACTGAACCACTCCCTGCACTGGCTGCATTTTAATATTTTTAATCTTGCTTTGGAAGGTATGCTATTTTGGTGAGCAACCAAATGCAGTCAAAGCTGCACACAAGAGGAGATCTACAAATGGATTTCTAAATCTAGGCTTCTGTAAAATTAAAAAGCCAAACCAAAACAAAAAAACCCACCCCACTTAAAAACATGTAACTGGAGAATCTATTAGGTCCAATCTACCCACAACCATCTGGACCACTTAAGTTATCTATTGGATTTATCCAAACAAAACTTTGGACATAACATAAGCAGAAATGAGGTGAATAAGTTGAGCTGAAATAATTTATACATTAATCTTTCAAAATGTTTAAGGCCAAGAAGGCCAGTTTTAAGAACTGCTGAATGACATTACCATAATAATGTGAAATAGACCATTTTAAAGGCAAAAAGCTGTTCCCACTGAAGTCAATAGCAAAATCCCACTGACTACAATAGTAGTGGGATTGGTCTGCTAAGTAGCAAACCATGCTTTAAAAAATCAATACTTCAATTTTACAAGGTAATATGGATAGCAGTATAGTTGCCTATTATCAGACCTCATAGTCCGTGGATTTTATCTCTCTAATAATGGCGAGGTTCAGCACCTATCTTATGAATCATTGAGAGGAAAGACATAAGCCATTTCAAAGCATTTCCCCTGCCCCAGCCAAGAAAGCTCTCCAGAGGCAGGATGCGCTGCACGGAGCATGCCTCCATCAGCGCCGTGCAGCAAGGATTACTCTGAAATGAATGACTGCCTCGCTTGGAAAAAAAAATAAATAAATAGCATTAATCGCTGTGGATCTCGGTGTAGCGTTTGATGCCTAGGACTTCGATTCTAGTCCTTCATATGCGTCACCCATAAACAGAGACGCCCCAAAATGGGTCAAACCACACCGATAAAAAAAAAATAAATAAATACAGGCGTCGTTTTTATTTCGTATTTTCCTTTTTGCGCTTCGAGCCTTGCCGCGCTGTGACCCAAAACAGAGCTCTGTCCCGTGCGTCCCTCTCTACGGCACGGATATAGCTAGCTTTTAGCAGGACTAGGGAGAGGCTCGGGGAAGGGGCTGCAGAGGGCGGTGTGTGGGTGCCCGGAGCGCCCATCCCGGGGCGGCGGGGGCGCGGTGACCGAGCCGCCACCGCACAGAACGAGCGCGGCGGCTCGGCAGACATGTCCCTCACCCCTCCCCCTGCGGCCATATGGTGCCGTAAACAGCCCTGCGTGCGGGGACCGCGTCTTGTTGTTGTTGTTGTTGTTGTTGTTGTTGTTGGGGTGTGTGTGGGGGGGGGAGGGGGTGTGCATGTCCCCCGCCCCTTCTCCCCGCGCGTGTCCCGGGGCGCTCCCCAGC
>JAWWTY010000077.1:108027732-108372953 GCA_035222235.1 Margarornis squamiger | reverse complement strand
GGCAGGGTCAGGGATGCGGCGGGCAGGGGCAGGGGCAGGGGCAGGGATGCGGCGGGCAGGGGCAGGGGCAGGGTCAGGGATGCGGCGGGCAGGGGCAGGGGCAGCGGCAGCGGCAGCGGCAGGGGCTGGGGCAGGGGCTGGGGCAGGGGCAGGGGCAGGGGCAGGGGCAGGGGCGGGGGAACCTCTGCCCCCGCACCCCGCAGCCAGCACCCACTGCGGGCAGGGAATGCCGCGAGGGAAAACAGCATCGGCCGCGCTGGGTGTTCAGTGCAGCAAATGCCCTGTGCCTGCCCGGCGCCGTGGTTGCTTCTGTGACCGGTGGGTCCCCGAGTAATGCTGGCGGTGGAGATGGGTGGGTGATAGAATCACAGAATCATAGAATGTTAAAAGGGAATGGACCTTACAAATCATCTAGGCCCCACCCATCCTGCCATGGGCAGGGACGTGTTTCACTAAACCAGGTTGTTCGAGGGCTTTTCCAGCCTGGCCTTGAACACTGCGGGGGCTGTGGCATCCACAGCCTCTCTGGGCAATCTGTTCCAGTGCTCACCGCACTCGCAGTAAAGAATTTCTTCCTGATATCTAACCTCTTTCAGTTTGTACCCATTACTCCTTGTCCTGTCCCTACAGTTCCTGATGAAGAGTCCCTCTCTGGATTCCCTGTAGGCTCCTTCAGATACTGGAAGGTTGCTGTGAGGTCTCCACACAACCTGCTCTTCTCCAGGCTGAACAACCCCAGCCTGTCTTCACAAGGGAGGTGCTCCAGCCCCCTGATCAGCTTTGTAGCCCTCCTCTGGTCCTGTTGACCTCCTCTGTCCGAGCGGCAGCCATGGATGTATTTCAGCACCAGGCTGCTCTGTTCCCAGCAGAGCGGGGGTGCTGGTGTGCCTATGCAGGGATACAGCTGGTACCTATTGCATCAGGGCTGTCCTGGATGCCTAGAGTGAACTGGCACCATGGCTGTATAGCACAGACCTCTGGGAACTATAGTTTGACGTAAGGAAGCCCTTGACTTTAGAAGCAAGCCCTGGGTCTCCTAAGTAAACTCACCATGACACCACAGGAGACCCTTCTGGCGGATGTACTGCGTACTACACTCCACCTGTAGGGCTGCCCAGCGTCACAGCAGCTGCCAATACTTGCTGTAAATAGTGACGCGTTGTGGTTGCCATGACTTGAGGTGCAGGGAATGGAAATAAAACCTTGCACCACTGTCACTGCTGGTATTCACCCTCACTTTCTGCTTTTGCCAGAGAGCACTTGAGGCATCTCTTGCTTGCCAGCTCTGGTGTTCTCTTACTGTGTGTAGGTGGCTATATGGTATGTAGTGCAGTGTATAGTTACAGTTACTGCTGAAAAGTAGTGTTGCTCCATCTTGGTGCTCAAGGTACTAAAATAGTTATTACAAACAATAAAAACATTTGCATATTGTTACGATAGGAAGACCTGTTCTTGGATCCCTGACATACAAATATTAATATGATCTATTTTGAAGCCAGGTCTGTCCCCTGAAGAAGATTTATGAGTCCCTTCCTTATAGCTGATGGGGCAGCCCAGGAAAAGGGGGTGGGTAGAAGGAATGTCCTTAGTCCCAGGTACTAGAAGTAGTTTCTCTTTTAGCTGTAATATGAGAAAACTACTTTTTATCAGCGTCACTAAATGTTGGATTGCGTGTCATCGAATACAGCTGGAGGATTGCCGTTGTCTTTAATAGAACACAGCTGGGACCTAAAAAGATAGTAAAATATCTGACCAATAATAATATCACACATGAAAATAAAAATTGAATTCCTTTATGAAAAACTAACCACAAAACTGTATCTGTATTCTAAAGATGTTGACATCAAAAAAGAGCAGGAAGCTTTCTCCTTCTATATAGGTGTTAAAATAGCTCAAAAATGGAGTGTTATCAACTGTTACAATTTCATTGTGAGTCCCATAGTGTTTGTAATTTGTTCTTTAAAAATCCCATCTCTAGTCAAATGCTCGTGAAAATTCTACTTTTATGTTAAAAAAACCCTCAGACAGAAATCCTTTAATAATCCCCACAGCTGTACAGAAGAGATTGTCAGTTTTAGCAACAACTCCCTGTCAGTTCTCAAAATCTCTCAAGGACCATGGATATTTCATTATCAGCCTTTTGACTGCTGAGTATATAAAGTGCAGGAGGTTAGTGTGGTTCTAGAGGCTGATACCATTGATTTATAAACCACAAATGGTCTTGCAGGCTGCTGTTTGAGAACTTTCACTTTAAACTCTGCAAATGTCCCAAGTCAACCCTGTAGACTTAGAAACAAGGAAATAAAATGAGCATGTGTTTTTTTTTTTCTAAATCACAAAATTTTTCATTTCAGTTTAATAATTTTTCTTACCCAATTTCATTAATTCAAATATCAGTTAAATAATGATCCTTAAAACAAAAGCCATAAATAATGAAAGATGAGAAAAAAAAGGATACAATTTCATCAGAGTCCTTTCAACATAGTGCCTAGTAAGCTCTTTGAAAAAAATTCAGAAGGTGCTCAAAATAACAAAACCAGACAAATGTAATTATAGAGACAGGAACACTGAATACATCTTAAATTATATAAAGCTCAGCCTCATAGTAGGGGAGTCTAGAAGCTTCAGCTTCTGAAGTTTACAAATCAGATTGTAAAAGCTTAATGTGAAAAAAAAATGCCAGAGTATGCTGCACCATAAAGTAAGATCTGGAGAAAGAAAGCATTCTCGTAAACAGCTCACTGAAGACCGTATTTCCCAGGTCCCATCTCATCACAACCAGGAGACATTCCTTCTGCTGCAATGCAGGAGCAGAGGAGGATCAAATGTGAAAGCAACATCAATGACATTATTTTTTGGCTTCATGATAATGATAGTTTGACTTCTAGGGGACCAGAAATACTAAATAAATTGCTGTGATAACTACAACACCAATAACTCACATGAATTAATTAAGAGAATTTATATAGCTTGAGTCATACATAGCATCAGCTGCGTTGATTGCAATAATTCCTTCTAATCATCACCACCAACGCGTAAAGCAGGTTGAGGGAGGTGAGTCTCCCATTGTACTCTTCTCTCAGGAGACCCCACCTTGAGAACTGTGTCCAGCTTGGGAGTCCTCAGCACAGAAAAGACATGGACCTATTGGAGCAGGTCCAGAGGAGGGCCATGAATAGGATCGGAGGGCGGGAGCACCTCTCCTATGAAGACAGGCCGAGAGACCTGGGGCTTTTCAGCCTGGAGAAGAGAAGGCTACTGGAAGAGCTTATTGTAGCCTTTCAGTACTTGAAGGTTTTTACAGAAAAGACAAAGAGACTTTTCACCAAGGCCTGTAGTGACAAAACAGGGGGCAATAATGTTAAACTGGAAGAGGGTAGGGGCAATAATTTCAAACTGGAAGAGGGTAGATTTAGATTGAACATAAGAGATTTTTTACAGTGAGGGTGGTGAGGCACTGGGGCAGGCTGCCCAGGGAGGTGTGCATGCACCATCCCTAGAAGTATTCAAGGCCAGGTTGGATTGGACTTTGAGCAACATAATCTAGTGGAAGGTGTCCCTGTCCGTAGCAGGGAGGGGTTGGAACTGGGTGATCTCTAAGGTGTCTTCCAACCCAAACCATTCTGTGGTTCTATGATTCCATCTCTGTAACTCATGATACTGAGTATAACTGAGGGCTGGGAAGGATGAGAGGAAACAATAGGATGCTAGACTGAATACTGTTGTTGTAATAGATTTTTTTTTTATTTCAGTGAATATGCAGGCTGAAGCATACACTGAATGGAGAAGGAATGTCTATATGGTATAGGCAGAAACAAGGAGACAAAAATATGTGGGAGAAAAAAAAAGTGTCTGAGCAGAAAATCTAGTAGGGAAAAATGAAATGGAGCAGTACTTTTTGCATCAGCATCCAAAGTCTGTGGGAGAAACAAAAAGATTTTTTTGGGGTATCACCAGAAATTGAAAAATGTATTTGTCAAAAAAACTGAAGAAAAAAGTGTTCCTGACCCCTTGGAGGAAAATCTAATGATGACATTATATTGTGAAGTACTCTCAGATGGCAGGTTACTGTTAAAAATGACAGAACAAGATGGGAAATGGGCTGTAGTGGGAATAGATAGATGGGCTAAAACCCCAGATACAGAATGAAACCCCATCTGAAATGCATTGTATCAGCTGGTGACAGCTACCTCAAAACCTTCGTTTTTCTAAGGCTACATTTAGTCAGCTTACTGTGCGAGTAAAATACTGCTGAATCAAACTGAATTTAATTTCACACACACCCCTGCATGAAAAACAAGCACACATATTTACCAGACGTACAGCTGTGCTTGATGTCTCCCCAGAAAGCAAATTCCAGGATACATACAGAATACTCCCAATGAAGAGTTACAGTAGAAATTATTTGTTTTGGTGGGAAATGACTGTACTGTAGTAGGCTATTTGCACAGAACAGGGCTTGCTTGCATGGTCTTTTTAAATCTTCTTGGTGATCCATGCTGGTTTGGCAGTTGCAGTCATAGGATTTTGTATGTAGAGTTTTTCTAGTGAGGGAGAACTGGCCTTGTATTTGGGTAGCAGGTGTGATTCATCAATAGAGTAATAACATATTTCTTTTAGAGGAGAAAAGGCTTAAATCATGTATATAAAGTACATAGTCAGTCCCCATAGCTGACTCTGTCTACTGGTGCAAGGGCAGCAAAGCCTTTTCAGCTTTTTGGGGAGAGTGGTTGCTCAAAGTGTAAACAAATGAGTAGATGCAATGTATTTACAAAGAGAGAGATGTGACACGAGAGTTTCTACTACACTGGCATCCTTGATTTTACTAAATGTGTCATGAAACACATGATCTCCTTCTGCAGTGTGTCTTGGGAAATGTAGTCCAGGAAGAATCAAGCCTGATGTAAAGAAAGTTTGAAAAAAGCAAATTGTAGCTTCTTGTAGGCACAGCAGTATATCAGAAGATGCATTTTAATGTTGAACTGATGCAAAAAAGAACAAAATATTGTATTTGAATTTTCAGTCCTTGTTAATGTTTTTTTCAGCAGAATAAAAATGTTCATGTTGTCAGCA
The DNA here is from genome assembly GCA_035222235.1 of Margarornis squamiger. Lineage (NCBI taxonomy): Eukaryota > Metazoa > Chordata > Aves > Passeriformes > Furnariidae > Margarornis > Margarornis squamiger. Next base: position 108,367,880 of record JAWWTY010000077.1, on the reverse strand, counting down.
GCAGCAAGATGAAAATAGATGTTGGCTTTCCTTGCAAGATAAATTTGAAGCTTTATACTCTTAGCCATCTCTAAGTGATGTGAGAAACTGTGATCTCTGTATTTGCTGAAGAACTAAAACTATTGATAGTGTGTCCCTAGTCCTTTGCAGGAAGACCATTATTTTGGACAGAATAGGACTATTTGGGGGGTTGAGCCACAGTTTATTAAAATCAATGTGAGTCTTCAATGGGATTTTAAATTATGCTATTATTGGTGATGAAAGAATGTGCTGGACTCCTTGTAAGGGAAGCTGTTTTTGGCAGGAGCAGAGCAGGAGCTGGGAGATATGCTGGAAAGAAGGCAGTGAAATGGCAAAGCCTTAGGGACGTGATCACCTATTTCTCACTGCTGCTAAGAGGCCCTTGCTAACTCCTCAGCAGATATGATCTAGTATGACAGAGAAGCTTTATTCCCCAAATTAGTGCTAGAGAGGGTTAGTGTCATGTCTGTCTTCCAAATGAACATCATTAAGGAACGGCAGCACAACAGTCTGCAAAACTTTTGTAACAGGCTGTCGGCATGGGCTCACTCAAAGTTTCTGTGTTTACCTTTACTAAATAGTCTCTCAGAGACAATGGTGAAACCAACGTCAGATGAGTCATGTAAGACAAGACAAGAAAGTACATAATGAGCAACAGAAGACAATCCCTTTTCTGTCAGGGAGTGGACTGAGCGACCATTTGATTTTTCTTTCATCTGTCCCTGATTTTGCACAGTTCTGTCTATCTCAAGAGATCCCGTATTACATTGCAAGCTAAAACGTCACTTAAAGCCAGTGCTGGATTGATGGCTGTATCCATCAGTCAGGCTGTACACATCACCTGTATGTCATGAGAGGAAGGGAACCATTATTGTCATTACTGAAGACATCCAAGTGCTGTGCCTATTAACTTAATACAGCCAGTATACACTGAGGAGTGAGGAAATGGGCAGGTCACTTAATACTGGTGAATTACAGTTTTGCTACAGTTTGAACACAGTAGTTTAAACTAAGATATTGGGTGACAGAGCACCAAATTACTGTGACCTTGATGAATAGTATAGTCATTACACTGTATTTAATATATAATTGAATTCTGTGTTTCAACTGTGTTTCAACTTTTCTCCCTGTTCTTGTGAACAGCTGAGAAATTTAAAACTTGATCCTTTCCATATAAAGAAAGTGTAAGTAAGGATACATACAGAAAATTGCTAATATATTGTTTGGTTCTTGTTTTGAGCACAGAATTGTAGTAATTACAAAGCTTCATATAGTTTGCATATTAATTGTTGTAGGTGTGAGAAAATAAGCATGAACTTTAGAGCAGCCTTATTTCATCTGCATCTTTCCTTTCATCAGCTGTGCTATATATACTAATATTAGCATGTGAAGCAGTAGTGTACAGTAGTAAATTTGTGGGCATGCGTAGATTTAGGCACAAACTCTCAAACATCTGATTAACAGGGAGTCTTCAGCTTGCAAGTACTCTGATTTCCTGTCTTCTATCATGCATCAGATGTTGGGTAAATTTGATTACCTACTTATTCAAAACACTTGTTTTTGCACTACTATTGAAAAAATAATGATTTGACTCTTTCTTTAATTCTGTTAAAAAAGAAAAGGGATAGTGGGGAGCATCATTAGTGATCGGAACTGGGATGCGCCTCCTGCCTAAATAAAAAAATAACAGGAAGCTGATACTTAAAAAAGTGAAGAAGCGAAATTTAGCTGGTAAAACAGCATTTGCAAAGTCAGTGCTGTAATGACCACTGTTTTGAACTGTTTGCTGCTCAGAACATGCTCCAGATTTGATGCAGGAAAAGTTCTGAGTGAAATTCCTGTAACTGAAGATTTAACCCCTTCCTACTGGGAATTTCTGGTCTGTTTCAGTTTCAGAGCAACATAATAAAGGAAAGCAGTTCCATTCACTCTCCCATTTAATAATCACATTAAATAAGACTGCAAAACATTTTAAAGAAATTTCACCCAGAGATGCATCTTTTAGGTAGAGCTTTTTGAAGAGGGGGACTGCTATGCAGTAAAGGTCTGAATGAGGCAAACAACAAGCATGAACCCACTGAATTTCATTGCCAGTGGCATAACAGACACAGATTCTGATTTCCAGCCCTCCGATGAGTGTTGGTGCCTGAGGATGGCTCGGAGAACATGCACACAGTCCCTGTGAAAATTGCTAACCATGAATCTGTTTGAGCCTTGGAAAAAGTGTTTGGACTGCATGAGGAGCTGCAGATGGACTAACTGAGGAGCAGGGGGAAGAAAAAGTAAAAAGTAGGAGGGAAAATGCATTTTATCTTACTCCTCTAAGAAGAACCGTTGTCACTCCCACAAACATTTGAGCAGACTATTCTCATTGCTTTCAGAAGGGCATTAAGGAAGGCAAGAAAGACTTATGTTCCTAAAATACTTAATGCAAGGTTGATACAGCCTATTTAGAGAAAAACTGTGTTTACTGTGTCTTCAAAGAAGTCCAGGAGACTGTTTGAGATTGTTGTATTCTATTAGTGCATAAGCCTGCAGGCCAAGTAGAGTTTGGTGGGTTTTCATGAAGGTTCATGATATATAACATTACCAAGTGTTTCCTATTACACAAACAACTTCAATGTGATACAGAAGAGTTTTGCTTCTAAAGGAAATTGCCAAAAGGAATTGTAAAGGCTCCATTCTCAATCACTGGCACCATTTTTCTATGAGATTCTTTTTGTATCTATTTCATTTACATTACTGCAGCAAAAATTAGTTAGCAAGGTGAAAGTATAGAACACTGCTGAAAATTTCACCTAAGCAAAGTCTGGCTAGTACTGACTTCAGTGTACAGTAGCAGCATGTTTGTGCTGAATCGTGGTATGAACTCCCCATCTGCAGATATCAGCCTCCGAACTATCACACTGGTCAGCACTGAACATATGGTGGAGCAGTGTTTTTCAAAACTTGGTTCTGCTGGCAAATACTGGCCTCTTCATGCTGTGGACTTCATTTATGGCTGAGGAAGGGAGGAAGAAGAAAAGGAGAAAAAAGTGGTGTAAATGATCTGACTGTGCAACAGTGCTTTCTCACAGAACCACAGGATTTTTGCATCTGGCTCTTGTTCTTGCCCAGGTTACCCAGGAGAGAAAAGTGTTGCAGGAGTGAGAAAAAACATGGAATTAGGGAAATGTAATTTAATTAAAACAAGATCCAACAAATAAGTTATCTAAAAGCCCAGCATAGGTCTGCTGAGGCAATTTCATTTTGTAAAACCTGATCTGTGAGTCCACACACAAATATTAACAAAAATAATTTTAAAAAGGAATATTCTTTATTTACCAATTAATGTAGTTTGATGATGCCCTCTCTCAGGTCAGAGGGAGGATGAAGGAACATGAGGGTTTTGTGTATTTTTGGAAGGATAACTTCTGCACCACTCCATGATGAATTTTCCTGAAGACCATGGTTATATGTTTGGCTCATGGCATTACTGGCTACACCAAAAACTTGTTGCCAGTGTCTGACATGACATTTGCTGCTTCTGTTTCAGACCTGGTGGAGAAATTGTGTATCCAGCGTTTTGCCTGATTTTTTTGTGTACTGTGTTGCTTCATCTGAGAACAGATGAATCCCTACAGTTCCTACTTTGTTCGTAGGTCAATAGGGCTGTCACACCACTGCTGCTAAAACCACTTGCAGGCAGAAATCAGTGACCCATGCATTCCACTTGTACTAATATGACTGCTCAGTCCCCAGTGGCTTCTATCCCTGGTCAGGTAACATTACCTGTGCAATTACACTGAGCCTCTTCATAATCCCTGATCCTTTGTCCTTGCAGAAACCTAGGGGGATCTCCATTAGAAACTGTTAGTTTATACTCCAGGAATATTTAGTCTGAGAAGTACCTCTTTGCTCCCTGCAACGAGCAGCTTTTTTTGGTGTGGGAAGTATTTGATAATGTGGTCAGAGAACCAAGCCATGCGTGGAACATGGGTGCGCTGGAGACTCCTGTCCCCTTTGGCACTGGAACTGGGGCCAGTTGCCATTATTCTGTGCTTGGCCTTGCAAGTAAAGTTGCTGAAACAGTACCTGGATTGTATCAGCACCAAGGCTTTGTACGGATCATGCAAAGTCACTGATGTTTTCTCATCTGTCCCTATCATAAGCTGCCTGTACAGCAGCAGTGCAGCTTAAAATCTGATCCCAGTGTCTTACTGATGATGCTAATGAGGTTACCAATTAATGGCACATAATGGCCTGTTGTAGCAGTGGTTTTGGTGATGGAGACAGCTGTCCTCTGGGAGCTGGGTTGAGACCAGGAACTCATTTTGTATAAGCAAGTGAACAGCTGTTGTAGGAATATCAATGGGAGAGATTAGGTCACACACTTCATCTTCCTGCCACCCCAGGGCTGTTCCTTGCAGTAGGCAGGTGAAAGAAGGAAGCAACTTTAAGGGACAAAAGTCCTTGCTGGAGTTGCACCTAGAGATCTAGACACAAAACCAGTATATCCTATTAGCAGTCTTCTGATTTGTCCTCTTCCCCTGACTTTTTGAAGTATTTTCCCAATTGACTAGGATTTTGAAGCAATTTATTTTTTTCTAAAGTTTTGTCACTGAGCAGCATTGCTCTGTGGTGTGGTATCCTCTTGTCACCTGGTTACTATATGTAACTCTTGGCTATTGCCTATCACAGTATTTATTAAAAAAGTGCCCTCTGTGAACCCCCTTGTATCAGAAGCTTATGAGTATTTTGAATATCATTTCAAAATACACATTTAAGTTTTCAGACAGCTCTTTGGGGTAATTTCTCATTATTTAAGCTTCATTTCTGAGTTAGGTTACTTTTGGTGTACAGTAGTTGCATTTCATCAGTCTGAAAAAAGGTGGCATTATAGATCTACATTGCATTTGTCTACTGCTTGAATACCTGTAAAGTATAGCACACTTTAAAATAGAGTTGTGTAATTGTTCATTTTAGGAACATGACAGGAATGTTGAGTTAATGTTTAATTAGTAGCTTGCCCATTTCTTTTTTGCTGAGCTGATGGCAATACCAGATAGTGTAACTTAGGAAAAAAAACCCAAAACATACTAAACAGGCCTACTCAGGGTTCATTCTAAAATCCCCTACAGTGAAAAAGATTTGAAGAATAATAGTTGTGTTATCCTCGTACCTCTATTCAGGAAAATCAAATCTTTTCATGCTCATCAAAGATACAAATGACTGTCTATTTTGAGACTGAAGTAAAGCTAAATTTTGCGTGCCTTAGAATTCCTAGAAACTTTTAGAAACAAAGTTTCATGCAAATTAATGCTGTCGAAGTGGGGAGCTGAAGTCCCTTCCTTTTAGAATACTCACCAGAAGTAGCTGACCCTTGCAGATTAGCTGTGAGGTTGTAAAGGCAGTTCCCCTGCCAAGCATTTAGCTTGGCATTGCAGTATTCTCTGGAAGAGTCTTGGAGTAATTGTTTACAGCTTGGCAGATATAATTATCAGATAAAATGTATGAAGAGTAGGAAGACATGAAAAAGGGAATGTCATTTCAGTATTTGTACACTGAGTGGACACTTGTGCATCTGTGAGTTGTTATCCTTCGATTTTTTCACTTAGCCTGGTGATGTGTTTACAGTTTTTTGAACAGCTGAACAAATCTGTACACAGAAAGATTACCTCCAGTCTCAGAATCTTTTCTTTGAAATTTTTATATCTTAGTTAGAAATATTATTTTATATCTTAGTTAGAAATATTATTTTATAACTACCTTAATACTTACCTCTGTGTTCAGTTCTACTTTCAGTAAAAGAATAATGTGTTACTCTAATTAGATGAATTTTCACACACTTTCATTCCATTTCATGGTAGAACTGAAATCTTGACAGTTTTTTAAGCTTAAAACCTACAATTTCTTAGAATTCAAACAATTATGGGAAATTCTGGTAGAAGGTCCTCATACCCAGATGGCACCTTTAATGAGTCATCAAGAAGGAATACACACATTAAAACTTTGGTCATGAATGCAAACTTAAAATGCTTTGGTTAAATTGGCTGTGTTACACTCTTTCTCTGCTCAGTTATCTTTGACGTCCGAGCTAGGCTTATTAGCTCTCAGCTGCTTACCAAATAGTGAGTTTAGAGTGGGCAAGTGAAGTGTGCTGGATGTCTCCTGAAATGTAGTGAGTATTTTTTAAAAAAACCAATAAACTTCAAAGTCAAAACTTAATTCTTTCTAATAGAAAACTACCCCATTAGAAAAGACAGCATCATTCAGGGGACAGGAGATAATACAATCTGGTTATATAAAAAAAAAATTAGTTATTGCTCTTCTTTTAAAATATATAAACCTCAGAACAAACTCTTTTGAAATTTTCTTAGATCAGAAATTATTTTCGCAATGATCTTTGAAAATGAAGAATTAATTGGTAAATTATAGTTAAGTTCAAGTTAATTAAAAAATTAAAATAAATAAATTGTTTTTTTTTTTTTTTAATTTGCAGATTTTTTTGGAGGGGTGGGTTTGTTTTTGTTTGGTTTTGGGTTTTTTTTGTTATTAGAAATTGACCAAAATTTTTCACTTTTGAAGTGCAAACTACCATTTCCCCATAGGTCCTTCTTCTCTGTCTGTCCAGTCCTAGCTTTGGTTCAATTGGAATTGTCATACATTTCACTGACTATGATGCATATAGTGCCTGGGTTAATTTTTACTATACTAGATAACACCGACTCAACAAAATTTTGTAGACAGAATACAGCATTGATTTGCCTTCTCTATGAAAAAATAAAGAAAAGGAAAAAAGGCCAGCTCAAATCAGACTGCATCTAATGATGGAAGTATCACCTGTTGTTTTAACAGGCTAAGTAGGCAGGAATTCGCTGGAGAGGGAGGCATGTAGAAGGAGCAATGTGGCAAATATGGCCTCTGCTTCAGGACAGGTGTTTGCTTAGCTTCTTTCTGCTCTCCCTGGTCACACCAGGGCCATGTGTATCCCTGAGTTAGATCCTTAAGTATTTTGCTCATTGGTTTGGGTAGTGTTCACCACCATGTATGTGTGTGTGAAAAATCCTATCTTCTTGTCCTACTAGGGAAAATATGGCTGCATCTGGACTAGTATTTTAGTTTGGAAGATAGGGCTGTGGAACAAAGCTTCTGACCACGGTTGCTGGGTTTCATTTCACACTGCAGTGTTTATTTCAGTGCATAAATGGATTCCTTTCAGTGAAAAAAACCCTGCCATTTGTTCCAGGTGTGCACCTCCTGGCTTGTGATCTGAAGTGTTTGTCTATTGCAGAGGACCAGGTTAGAGATAGCCTGAAATATTTATGGTGTGGCATCAACCCCTTGGTATCAACTGCTTTGCTCCACAGATGTTTTGCTCCTGTGGTGCCCTGCTTGCTCATGGAGATGCAGCTTGCGGTGTTTGGTTCATCTGCAGCAACAGACTTCACAAATAGTGAAGTGTGACTTATCTTGTGATGTGCTTTTGTTCAGAATTATTGTGTAAATGTTTAAACACCTAAGGAAAAAATAATCAGGTGTTAGTGCACTGAGAGAAAAATGTATTCAGACCTCAGCTAAGAAGTAATGCTTAACTCTGAAGAGTAAACCACAGCCAGGGCTCTGCCTGTCCTGTATTCCTCACCAGGGTCTTCTCTGCCATTCCTTCATGGTTCTGCATGCCGTTGGTCTTGAGGTCTTGAGTCAGTAGATGTATTCCATGTTCCATTTAAAAGCTCTACTGCTGCGCTAACACTGATGATGATAGATCTGCCTATCACAGAATCAGAGAGTGGGTAAGATTGGAAGGGACCCAAAGTGGGTCATCTGGTCAAGCAGGGTCATCCTAGAGCACATTGCACAGGATTGGGTCCAGGTGGTTCTTGATTATCTCCAGTGAGGGAGATATCTCTGGGAAATGTATTCCAGTGTGTGGTCACTTGCACAGTAAAGAAGTTCTTCCTTGTATTCAGGTTGAACTTCCTTTGCATCAGGTTCTTCCCATTGCCACCCATCTACACTTCTGAAGAAAGATGGAAAAAAAAAGCTTCTACCCTTTTTCAGTGTGGAAAGAGCTTTAAATATTTATCTTAGAGACAACTGGTCAGGATATTATCCTATTCATGCCAAAAGAGCCTGTGAAGGTACCTTTGAAAGTACCTTGTGAATCAGGAAATGATCTCCAGGCCCATTTTACTACACTTCAAGGAAAGAAACTGCCTTTGCAGTTTGGCAAGTTGGATTTCACAACCCATTCACTCTACTTGCTCATTATTAATTAGTAGAGATAGTGACTGACACTTACCTGAATGAATGAAGATGATGACCTTACCTGAATGAACTCAATAGGGTAGCTCTTTTGGGTGGGATGTTTTGGACTTATATGGCATCCAGCATTCACCCCTTACTGTTTAAGGATGGTGATTTGGCTTTGGTGCTTTCCTATCATCTGGACTGGTCCAAGAGATAAAAGGAGAAAGGGATTTCTGCTCAGTATTGATTTGGTTCCTCATGCTCTTCATTGGGTGTCTTGTATACTCACCTATAAAGATGATCAGAGGACTTTTCACAGCTTTCATAATATCCCCAAACTTTGTGTCTGTTTTTGAGTTTTGGTCTCTCATCTCAAATGGCAAATTTATTTTCCTTTTATTTTCCTGATCTATTTTTACATTTAGTTTGACTCATTGCTGCTGGGTCCTAGCTTATTTATTTAGTCCTTGTAGGGTTTGTTGCTCTAAAGATTCCATAGGGAGAACCTGTTAGCTGGAAATGGTTCTGCTTTAATATAACTCTGATTTTTCCTGTCTCCATCTGCTGGTAAAATATGAGATTTGCTGCTCAAAAATCATATAATGAGAAACAGAAACTATAAATTTCAAATAATAAATATCCCTTTAGCTGTTACAGACATTTTTCATTTGGAACTGAATAGAAACAATCAATTTATTTATTTTAGGCTGCTTAATAATAGCTATCAGATACTAGTAACTTTTGATCTTTTCTGGGTTTACACTGCACTGGCAGGAATGAGTTAGATATTCAAATGGATGTACTAATAACCTGGGAATTCAAATACACGGGCTGATCTAACTAGATTTATTCATTTCTATGGGAATAAAAGACATTCCAGAATTGTCATCCCTCTTTTAAGATATTAATATTTTTTTACAGTTACCAAGCAAGCAGATAAAGGAAATGATGTGTAATGGTATTTTCAATCTGAATTTATTTTGACTTATTTCTGCAGACAGGTATATAGGGTTCATTTATACATCAACTACCATTGGTTCCTCCTAACACTTACAATACAAATTTTTCCTGTGTTGAATCCAGAGGGAGTAAAACATCTACATAGAATCATGTCAGGAGCTCATTATGTATAAACTAACAAGGTGGAGGGTTGTGTAAACTTTCTGTTCATTCAGAGTACGGAGCGTCAGTCAGCAGAAGACTTTGCTTCCTGTCCAAGGGAAATTCAAGACATAAATGTGCTTTAACTCTGCTGTTGTCTGAACTGGTTACTGGTGGTGAGAAAAATGTTACACATCCTATTTCTGCATTCAAAGCAGTCTTAGATTTATATGTGATTTATATTATGTAGTGAAATATTTAGGATGATTGTTATTTGCATCTACTCCTAATGTTTTGTAGGTGCTTCTGGCTTTGATGCTTTTACAGCAGGGGTTTTTATAGACCTGAACATTTTCTGTAAAACCACAAACCAAGCCTTTCCTTTTGTTTTCTATTTCTGTCTATCATGTCTTTATAGGAATATTTTTCAAACACTATCAGGATGCTGATGGTTATATTAATTCACAAAGCAAGAGGGTGTTTTATGAGACTTATTTTCTCCACAAAATTTCAACATGAGGTGGGGCAGGTATTCTCAAGCAAGGAATTACAAGCACTTTTGTTTCAGTGGCATTAATTTTAAAGGCTTGTACTAAATTCTTTTCTCCACTGTAAAGTAACTATAAAAATGACAACCTTTCATTTAATAGATCTTTTTGCTGTCTTAAGAGTTTTATCTATTTGCTTTACTGGCAAACTTGCTTCCCTTCCTTACTCCCACAAACCCTGTAGATTCCACCTCAATAAAAGAGACTGACTGTCTCCTCAAGCATCCTTATTCAAAGGGATCCTTAGCACTTTCTGAAAGGTGCACAGCTCTCTGTAAAATTCAGTTCTGTTTAGAAATTTATTCTTTGTGCAGATTATCTAAAAACAAACAAGAAAGCAACTTTTGTCTCAGAGTGCAAATGGACTTTGTACGGCTGAAATGAAAAGAAACATCTATTTATTTGTATTCTATGGACGTAAAAACAAGAGTAAACAGGAATACCTGTAACGCAAAGAGTAGAATTAAGTAGCATCTCACTGGTAGAGACCAAAACCATTCCAGCAGCTATAAGGCTGAATTGCATTTTGTCAGTCTCTGTTACACTGCTGGTGAGAGAGGCATCTGAGACAACTGGTTTAGGAGAGGGGCATGGCAAACCTCAGTGATGTCTGAAACGAGTGGGATGAAACTCAGCCTAAAAGATTTAAGAGTCTAAGTCCAATGTTTGAAGCGTGACATTCAGTGAAGCTTCCATTCCTAAGTTGTTTTTGAAAGCGAGGCTTGCCATGCCGAATAAAGGTCCTAAAAATACCTCAGTGATTTATAAATATCCTCCTTGCTATTGCAGACTTGTTAGTGCCCAAGTCACTTTGAAAGTGTTATTTAAGCTTCTCAGTCCTAGAGTTATCAAGAAGGAACTCAATTAATATCTAGTCTATCCAAGACAGGATTTACTCAACTATCCCTGACAGATATTTGCCTAACCTGGTCTCATAATCCTCCTGTGACATACATCCCACAGCGTTCCCAGGCAAACTATTACTGTACTTGACTATCCACACCAATAATTTTTCCAAATGTCTCATGTAAATCTCCCATACTGTGGTTTAAGTCTATTACTTGTCCTGTCCCTTGTGGACATTTCATGGACTTTCAGTCATGGGAATAGCATTACCATGTATTCTCTCATTCATTTTTTTTAGCCTTAGTTGAGCTAAAAAAAATGTCCCCTTAGGCACTGTGAACATTTTTACCCAAAGCCAGCTTACAAAGAAGAGCTTTTTTTGTTAATGCCTTTATCAAATAGCAATTTCAGGATGAAAGTGTAGTGTAATAGCATATGGCAGGAAAGCCTGATACAACTGCGTCCACTTCAGACACTTCACGGTTTAAATGGAGATTTGAGGTTGTATCATTTGCTTTTTACTTATTGGGATGTCAGTATGGGGTATCAAAAGTTTCAGTAAGTATCTACCTTATTCAAGTTACTCATCCAATGTATTGATTCTGCAGCTGAGGCTTGCATCTCTGCACAGCATTGCATGTTGCCAGATGAATTGTTTACTCACAGCAACTCAGCACCTTCTGCAGCACTGCAGGAGTTCTGAAACAAGGTCTACCTTACCACCTTAGGTGGCATCAAGCAGCATGAAGCCTGACCTAGTCATGTCTGGGCCCCACCAGGTAAAGTCATGGTGAAGTTACAGGTGTAGATGCTAAATAATAGTCCCGTCTTTCCCTGATTCAGTTTCCACTTCATGTAAAACATTTCTTTCCTACCCTTTTTGGCTGACACGGTTGGAAAGTTTGTATTCATTTTCTAGCTCTTCCATTAGGAGTCATGACAGAGAGTTTGTGCAGTCTTTACTTAGGTGTATTTTTAGAAGTAGTAGCAGCGATTACTGTTTTGGTCAGCTGCATGTAGAAATGCAGGTTCAAGAGAACACCCACATCATACCTGCCTACCTTTGGGTGTTTATGTCTGGGAAGGGAAGTAGGAGGACGATTACAAAGAGCACTGCACACTATGACTACCAACATGAATTTAATTTTTGAGTTTCTTCTTTGAATGTATTTGTAATATGTGCATGTGTCAGCTCTGCTGAGGTGGCTTCTCAGGTTTTAAATTAATATTGTTGTAATGCATTTCTCTTTAATTAAAAAAGAGAGCTCCCTCTTAGGAAATTTCATAAAACAAAACTCATTAGTAATAAACAGATTAAATCTTTATCAGTTAATCAACACTATAAACTTCTGAGTGTTTGGAGAGTGGTGTGAGATAACACTGTCGTCATAATAAGAGTGTTTGAAATCATTAGGGATCCCACTGTGCTGTTTGGATGGTGAGAAAATAATGATTGAAGATGGGCCCCCCTAGAGCTCTCACATGTGAATTCCTCTAAAGATTAAAGATGCAAAGATCTGAATTTTATGTTGGCCCCATCTCTAAAGCTACTTTTTTTTTTTTTAAATAGTAGGCAATGGCCGTGGGTAGTACCAAGCAAATTTTTAGTGATGCTTATACCAAAACCTGTCACAATGTCACAAAGTTTTTCAGCTGGTGGTTAGTGAAATTTTAGAGATTGATCATGGGCTGGGAGCCTCACTGCTTTCTCAGAGCAACTGTTCCCAGCTGATCTCTCTGAGGCTTTAACCCGTGGTGGAGACTGCACTGCAGATTTCTTGTCTTCCTTCACCCTGAATCCTCAACACGGTCATGTCCATCAGGACTGTGACAGTCCTCTCATCACTGATGTGCTGAGGTTCTGTCCTGGTCCAGCTGTCCCCTGGGGATAAAGAGCACAACCTGCTGTGCGGATGGAAGACACCAGCTAGCTTTGGGCAGGGACCTCTCTGGAGAACGTTGGGCATATTGGAGCAGGACAGGATAAAACCTGTCTGGCTGGTTTTAACACATCCTAACCGGCTATCATTTGGAGTAATGCACATTTAGAAAGTTATGCTATGAAGTCACTGATATTTTCTCAATTGCTACTGGGATCATGTCAGAGCTCTTTTGTGTCACCCTGGGGGTGTCTTTGAAGCCATAGGGATTATTTGGGTTCTTTCCCTGAAATATATGAAGAATTAAAGTAAGTAGGGTGGAATAAAAATAGGAGTAGTGAGAGAAATAAACCATGTTTTCCCACATCCAGCATACAATGGAATGGATTAGCAAGAAATTATGAGCAGGGGGACAGCAACCGGGAGCCATACATGATTATTACCTTTTCATTTCTCATATTTTGTCTTTATCTGGTCACTGCAGAGATAATTGCATGTGTTTTGTCACAAAAGTGTCAGTGTACATAAGTTTTGTTGTGGCATGAATCATAGCAGCAATAAGGGTATTATCAAATGGATTAAGTTTGGAGTACCCTTATTGCTTAAAATACACAGTGAAGGTTAGGTTACACTACTGCTTCCAGAGATCTAAATTCAAATACAGTGTTGGAGTACAAGTGAGTTGGCCATTCTTATTTTATTCTTCATATATTGATGTTGCATTGTAAAATGCAGCCTGCTTGATAGATGTCTGTTCTGGAAAAACAAGAGTCCCAGTTTCTGCCCCTTCTTTAAAATTGAGTCTGTAGGCAGCTGTAAACCAAATACAACCTCGTATGGATGGTCCTATTAAAAGGGTTGGAACTGAACTGCACTGATTAATTTCAGAGACACTGGCGACTGTTTCTGTTTAGAAGTCTTTAGTTATCATGGCACTATCACTTTTAAAAATCAGATGGTAGGTGTCTTCACTCTTCTGTCACTTCTTCCAACAGGACATCTGTGTGCAAAATAGCAAATGTAAAAAACATCCCTTTCTTTTCCTCATATTGTGAAGTGTCTTCAATGTAGTATGTCTTGAAGCAATTTTTGCAGGATTAAATTGTTTGTGGCGACTTGCTTTATATTCATAATTACAGTCAGCTCTGTGAATTAAACCCTTTTATTAAATACCTTTATGAAATGCTGGGCAGACTTACCGGGAAGGGAATGAGAGGATAAAAGAGTGTTGCGTCCTTACTAACAACCACATAACGCATTTTTGTGCCATGTGTTTGGGACTGCTTCTGCCTTTGAATCTTGTTTGTGCTTTTGGAGAAAGAAGCACGGATGCTTTATGTTTTGTTTTTTAAATACTAGAGTGGAAGACCACTCCCTGTCAAGTGGCTAAATGCCCTGGCCTGGCAAAATGGACTGCTTGCAATGGTCCGTGTGATCCTTCTGATCAAGTAGCTTTCCTCCAATACTGTGTCTGTCATTTGCAGGGTGGGTGACCTTCTGATCTCAATGGAAGGGTCTTAAAGTCCCTGCTAAAAAAGGTGAATGTGTCCCATGATTATCATGATTTATCTATTCATCTTGTCCCCCTTACTTTTTCTGTTCTCCCTCTCTTTTTTTTTTTTTTTTTTTGTTTGTTTGTTTGGTTTTTTTTGTTTCAGGATGGAGTAGGTGTAGATGAGAAGCTGTCTTTACGGCGGGTGGCCGTCGTAGAAGATTTCTTTGACATTATCTATTCCATGCATGTTGAAACTGGGCCTAATGGAGAGCAAATCAGAAAACATGCTGGACAAAAGAGAACGTACAAAGCAGTAAGTAAAAAAAACAACTAAGAGTGAACATGAGTCTCTGAAGGTGTGAGTTATTTGGGCTTAGTCACATGGCATGAGATTTGTGTTTTTTTTTTCTTCCAACTTGATTGGTACTGCAACCATCACCCTCAAATTGGTTTTAGAGATCTTCCAGCAATGCATGAAAACTTACAGTTTAGAAATCACATTTTCTGTGTAACAAGGGCAAGACCCGTTGACTTCAATAGAGATTCGCTCATTGGTACAAAGAGAATTTATTATTTCTCTAATGGTTTGGCAATTTCTCTAATAGCTTTGTGTTAGTTAATTGTTATTAAATGGATGAAGGGTGAAAGAAGATTCAGAAGGTATTGCCACAACTTGTCTAAATGATTTGCTGTATTTCAACCTATGAATGAAGTTGCCTTATAGTTTATGGCTGCAGACTAAGTATAGCTAATAGTCTAATGGTAAAAAAACTTGTAAATGTCCTAAATTCAAAGGGCTGGAAAGCTACTAGGTGTAATAAGGCAAGTACTGAGAGGGCAGCTCTCACACCTGCATAAACTTGCTGAGTAGAGAGAAATGATTGTTTCCAAGATTTTTAATAGCATGTTGTTACTTAACCTAATCAGTTCAATCCCTGCCTTAAAATTGTTTTAAATAGTTTTCATGGTTAGTGACACAAATATAACACTGTATTTTCATATGTAAAACTAGTGAAACATTTGCTGCACTTTCCCAAAATGCTTAAAATACGTCTTCTTGACTGGGTTTGGTTAGCCAACCTTCCAAGCGCAGGACTGTGATAGAGCCAGGTACACGCAGACGTTTATCTTGATGCACCTGCCTAGCTGTTTGCAGTTGCCTAAGCATGAGGGGTGGCAGGGCAGGGATCTCCAGCCAGGGCCCATCACACAGCCCTAGCCAGGGTTGCAGGGCATCAGGCACCTCTCCCTACGATCTCAGTGGGACAAGGCTGGCAGGGAGCTGTGCACGGGGCCCTGAGGTCACCTATCATCTTGAAGACAGTGTTCTTCAACTTAAAAACAGCCTGCAGTTATGTCAGCTGCTTTTCATCAGAGGTCACCAAAATGTGGGGGAACTCCAGGTTTCTGATTCAATTTTAGCTGTAAGAAATAGCTATTTTTCCATTACTGTTCTTTTTCACCTATGTAACAATTTTTTCTATGTATCTGTGAATCCCTTCACAGATATTTTATTTATAGGCTATTTCAGATGGTTTGTTGTGGGATAAGCTCTTGGCAGAATTTCTTATAATTTGTTCCCAGTGGTATTGACCTTAAGATAGATATATGAAGACATCTTTCTGCTGGGTGTGCTTTTGTAAGGCTTGGAGTGTTATTTCAGGGTGAACAAATGCAAACTGTCTAAATTAATTTTCATTTGGCACCTTGGCCATTTTGATAGTTGCTCTCCTCTTTTAGCATTAGAAAAGTAATATTTTCCATTGACCTTTCTCTTTCTATTTGGGTTTACTTCAGTAAGCTATTTAAATGTATAGGTCACAAACTTTGTAGAATAACATACTACTATAAGGAATGCTGCCAACTATAAATACAAGTCATTGTACAAATACATGCCAAGTATAATATTTACTACCATAAGAATCTCATGATTGCAGGTCAGATAAGAAATTTGTTTATTGTGAACAGCATGAAAGACAACTAGTGTATCTTTGGTGAGAATTATTTGTGCAGATTCAGTGCACAATGTGATTTGATGTCAACTTCCATTGCAATTGAGACATGAACCTGTTGCATCATTAAGGATGCCCAAATATAAGTTTGTGTCATTATCAGAGTCTGCAGTATTTGTGCATTCATTTAGATGCATGTTTATTAACAGCATTGAGTCATATTTCCCAGTGATGGGATTCATATGGGCTATATGATTTTGAAAGACTTCCATAGATTAAAAAAATGGAAAAAAGGCTCCAGAAGAAACTAATCTCAATTCTTGCTCTCTCTCCTGACCTAAGAATCAGGTTAAGTAAACAGACCTCAAACTGTACCATACCATCTGGGGAAATGCATGCTTCTTTACTGGACCTGTCCATTAAAATGCCTTTACTAAAAATTAAGAGCTGTAGAGTCAGTCTGTTCCGGGAAGTCATGTAGTATCTACCTTGTCAGTGGCACTGTAAGGAGGAAAAAGGTAGTATCTTGGATAACTGTCTCAGAAAACATTATACCCTAAAAGCTTTATAAATCAAACTAAAGTACTTTGGTGGGGTTTAATTTTATTAAGTGAATTTGGAACGAGATCAATTTAGTCTTGTTTCTTTATTCACATGTCAAAAGTTAATCATCCTTGAGATCTCTGCATGCATTTATCACACGTAAGTATTCAGATAGTTTGAGTGAAGAACTTTTACAGGAGAGATGGTTCACAAACTGTATGCTACAGCCACTTTTTGTTATTCATAACTTCTGGCATGTGATGGTCACATTGTTTCTTTTCTCTGACTGGATAACTAAAACAATTTAACAGAAATTACACAGAGAAAACCACTACAAATTTGGTAAAAAATTGCTAAATTCTGAAGTTCATAAATATTGTCATGGATTTTCAGTACCTAAGTATTTCTAAAACATTAGTGGCACAGCCCTAAGAATTGCAATGTATTGATTTCAAGTAATTAATTTGCTGATATGTGTGTGAGTCTCTATTTTCAGTAGTGAACCTGCTGCAGTTAAAATTTTGAGTAACACTCAAGTATGACTGGGAGGGTAATGAAATTGTCAAATGTGACTTAATTAACTGCTGTTTGCATTTATATAGAGTAAAAAACTTGGAATAATAGAGTCACCCTGGGTGCTGGAGTGCTAATATACATCAGTATGTCTCTCCAAAGTGTGTTCAGAACAGCTTACAAATGCAATTAGTGAATCTGTAATCTGCACTTCCTTATTTATGTTAACTGTGTGGAAATGAATGGCATTTTTACAACTGATTGATTTGTGTGGGATCTTCCTATGCTGGAGCTGCACAGGAAGATAAATAGGATGTGGTAGTTTGTACCTCTAAGAGAGGTATTGGAAAGGGAGCCTTTCTATTTTAATTGGGGCAACAATGTACCAAGATCAAACTTTGGGATTTTTTGCACAAACCCTATAGATAAATCAGGAAAGTATCTATTCTTCAATATTTAAGTTTAGGATAAGGTCCCATTCTCTTCTCTGCAAACTAAAACATCAGAAGGGAATTGTATCAAGTCTGTTTATATGATGTGGGAGAGTAACTCTGAAAATATGCAAAAGGGAGTGAGTGCCCTATTTCACTGGCAGGGTTTGTGCTCATTTCAGGTGCCTGATTTGTATACAAGACAAGGTCGATGGGCTGTGTTCCTTGCCAGCATAATTGTAGGTAGATCTACACCAGCAAAAAAACCCCAGACGTGGCTTGTATAACTAAAATGAAACCAAGAACTTTAAATCATATCTGTAGTATGCCAGACTGAATGGATAATTAATAAGATGCTTATCATCTCAGCTATTTTCCTGGTTCCCAGGGAAGTTTATAAACAGGGAAAACATTGAGGGCCTTGATCTGGGAGATAATTCTCTTACAAAGGGAGGATATGTGACACAAGGCCTGGCCAAGGCTGTTGCTCAGCAGGGGCACAGGTGACTAGGAAGATGCGGAAGGTGAAAAGAGCATGTTCCTTGGGGCCAAGGAAAGCAGAAGTGCCCATCACTGCTTGTCCTGCATTCCCCGATGGTTCCTCTGCCAGGCACCGTAGGAGGTGGGGTGAAATGTGCTGATGCAGGGAATGTGGTCAGGAGAAAGTACCAAGGATTCTCATAGGGATATCTCTACTAGCAGTCACTGCTACAGCTGAGTGTCCAAGACGAATTGCATTGCTTTGGGATAGTACTCTTCAGTCTCTGTTCTAAGGGAGTTATTTTTATATAGGCATCCTGCCCTGAAAGGAGAACCATGGCATCGAAATGGGGATGGGGATGCACAGGAGAAAAGTGGTCTGGAAAACAATCCAACTGATTGTATTGGGAAAGACGTGCAACAAATGCATAGCAGACTTCCTATGCCTTTGTAGAGCTACATTTCTCGATTTAAACCATTCAGCTGTGTCTGCAATTTAAACACGAATGCTAAGGGGTATATCAGAGGTGGGAGGAACTGGGAAAAGTTGTGGCTACAGTAGCAGCATAATGCAACAGGCTCAAGCTGTCAGGAGAACTCTGTGATTCAGTGCAAACCAGGAAAAAAATTGACTTACTACATTTTTCAAGAAACTGGAATGATTCGTGATGAGACTGAAGATATAAAATGTCTGTGCAGCCTCTCAGGCTCAGCTATGGGTGCAGTTAGGCCAGATTTAGTGTTCAAGCCCTATATTTCAGAGTAGATTTTATTTTCCTTACTTTGTTCAATATTCTTAAAATAGGTATTAGCTTTTAATTCATTTAAACAATTGAGTAGGTGCCTCACATTTTTGTGTGATAGCTGAGAACTGTTTGTGAAAGTCTCGTAACTACTTTAGGCACATTTAATTCTATGTATGTATTCTACTTTAATATTTTAACCTGTGAAGGATGATATGATATCTGCATGTTGAGCCTGTATAGTCACTGTGCAAAGCCTTGAAATGTTATTGCAGTGAACTTGAGTTGTGAGTGAGGGTTGTGATGCCTTAGCAGGAGAAGTGGGCCAGTTAATAAGACTCCAGCCCATAAATGAAAAAAGAGCCACTGGGCTGATGAGCTGGAAGAGAAGCAGGCTTGTAAAATATGGTGAAGATATTGAGGTGTCAAGGGAAAGTAACTTGAGGCAAGACTCTCATCAGATAGGTAGTACATAAATATATAACATCTGAGACATAACAGAATTTTTTTTTTGGTGTGGGGCAATATCTGAGATCCTGTATTTCATCCAGCTGTTACAGTAATGTTTCTTGATTTGGGATCAAGCTTTTGAGTAGCTTCCCTCTTTCCTATCACCCTAAGAGAAACCTTTCTCAGATTGTGAAACATAGGGTCATTCTCTTTCCCTCCCAAAACAGGATTGAGCTTGTGAGTCCCCTCTGAGCATTATTTGTCTTTTCCTTGGAGTAGAATTTTTTGACAGGTCACACTGTGGAATAACACCATCTCCTTCCTGATCAAACAGAGCTAAAGCAGCTTTGGAGCCTGGCTGGTTTTTTTACAGGGCAGACCTTGTCCTTGGGGAATGGGAAGAACACAAGGTTTGTTCAGGGCTTTAACATGCTTAAATTCTTGCATCCATGCCATTCTTGTGTGCATGATGAAACAGCCAAGCCCCGTGCACTTTTACTCTATGGGCTCATTCTTTTTCCTTTGCAAAGGGTGAGTGCTGAGTGTCCTGGCAGTTGTCCCACTAGCAGGTGTTTCCCATCGCTTCCCTCACAGAAAGTGACTTCTGCTATATGGGGAGGGAAGGGAGCTGTGAAGCACAAGTTTAGCACATGAAGGAACAGCATTTTCCCCACTATAGCAGGGTAGTGAGCTCTTGATAAAACTCCCAGAGGTAATATATCTGCTTTTCTATGTCAGTCTTCTATTATGACCTCTTGCTGAAGAAAGGAGAGGACTTTGCTTGGCTGGGTCGCCCTCCTGTCATCAAGAAACCAATTTCTGCCACCTGGCTTGATGGCTGCGGGCCCAGGACAGATTATCATGTTCGCTCTCTATCCCTATCTCTCTTTCTCTCCTCTCGGCAGTCTTCTTTGGATCATCTTTCCCCCCTTACCCTCTTTAATTAAAAAAATACAAACACACACATAAAATCTCTACTCTGACATGTCTTTCCAGACTACACATATATTCTTTATGTTAATTCTTTGGGGGTTAATAGGTTCACTTGCAAAATTTCACTCCCTCTCCTCACACTTGTCTTTCCTGTTCTGCCATATGTGTCCTAAAATCTGCCTTTCAATTTAGGACTTGTTAATTTTCTAAATAAAAATGTAGCTCTGAAATGTACATCATCACAACATCCTGCACTTAAATCATCTGAATATTGGAGAGCATAAAGGAGACTTTGCCCATTTTCTCTGCCTGCAGTGAGGTAGTAGGAATGCAATAGGTTTCTCATTGACAGTTAGGGTATGCATCGCTTAGCTCCAGTGTAAATCAGATTACATGCTCAGGTAGTGGATTACTTACCTTGTTGTTCTCTTCATGGGATCCAGTAAACAGGTCTAAAAAGGTCTTCATTGCTGGGTGATTTTTTGGATAGGTTCATACATGTCAAAATGTATTATATGATAACCTTTTTGTGAATGGTGAGATAAAAGTTTTGACTCTGAAGTCACTGAAGTCAAGTAATTTTATTTTTCTCCCAGTTCAGAGTTAAAACAAAATAAATGTAGGTTTAAATATAAATGTGCACGAGTGGTTTGTTACAAAATGGTCACTTCTTATCTTGTAATTTCTGAGCCTAAACAAACCCTCTATGATTTTTGCAGTCTTCGCTTAGTGCTCCAGATGTCTGGTTTCTTCTTCATATATTTTTTTCCCTTTACAATATAAAAAGCATTTAGCTGCAAGAGCTCTACCTAGTACACAATACATAAACACCTATCTGTTAGAATCTGCTTATTTTCTGATTTTTTCACAATACAGAATGCATCCAGTTACCAGATCTGTGTTACATCTGTACAAGCAGCAGAACCTATACTAATGCACAATAAAAGCACTAGTAAGAACAAGAAATCCCATAAGGATGCTTCTAGAGCTTCATATTTGAAAAAAGGAAGTTTATAATAAGATGGTCTGGCTATATATTTTGTGTAGCTCATAGCCTTGAGAAAACAGCTAGAAGCAGGACCACTGAAGGCAGTGGGAGTATACAGCATCAGTAAGGGCTGAGTCATTACTGCATTCTTTCAGACAGAATAGAGGACAGAAACAATTTTTCTTGATGAGGCCAGACCACTAAGGTATTTCTGTATAGTTACTTAGAAAGTGTCATAGACCTTCAGGCTGTGCTCTGAAATACTCACATGCAAACCAGCTCTATGAATTACATCAGTCCAGTCTTGTGCACAAGCTGGTAAACTCTGCTGAGAGGTGAAATACGGGATTTTGTCTTCAGCTTTGTGCTACTTTGGTTAGAGAGCTTCGTTACTACAGCTGGCTCAGAGCATGGCTAGACTAAGCAGTTCACTGTCTGCATCTTATAAAGTAGATATGCTCTTCTTTAATGAGAAAGGCAAACAAGCGTCTGCACTGTTGGGAATGTGAAGTTGCAATGGGGGAAGAGGGGCTGTTTGTAAGCTTTCTGGCATTGAAAATTGGAAAGAACGTTTTTTCTGTATATTCAGGCAATAAGAATAAGGAAAGCTGTGGGTTATTTCCCCTATGTATCTCTTTTAAAGTCATTCCTATTGTGTTATGCCAGTTTATACAGGCTGAAGTCTAGGAATGTAAGTAGTTGATTCAAATTATGAAGTAAACAGGGGAGGAAGTTGGTGAAATCTGATGTTATTTAGGGAAGGGCATTCTTAAAACTGTGTTGCAGTGGGAGGTTGGAGACACGAGCATCTGCTCTGTGGACAAATTTAGTTATGAAACCTCGTTCCCTTATAGTCAGTGGAGCATACCTATCAAATCTGGGCCTTAACTCACTTGCTTTCCATGGAGGATTTTCATTTTGTTTGAGCAGAACTGGAATTTTGACAGACATGCTTGATTAGAATAAATGGAGCATTCCTATCAAATGCAGGCAACTAATGAATCCATGGGTAAGCTCCATTAATTTCAATACACTGCTAAGCATGTTAAATGTTATGAGAGAGGTTGCTGCATATGTGCACTTACCAATTTTCTCAATACTAAATTCCAGTTGATTTTAAGTCCTTTTTTTTTTTTTTTTTAGATTCCATAAAACGTGAGTATAACCAGTGTTTTCATATTTAGAAAGGTAAATAAGCATCTGTTCAGTGTTATAAAACCCAGGAAAAAATAATCTGAAAATACTTTTTTTGGTAGGATCTCCCATTCAAAAGTGCTTCATTTAGTGCCGTAATTTTCAGATAAATTGTTTCAGGCTCCCAAAATATCTTTGCTAATTTTAATCACAGAACAATTTTTGCTTTTATAATAATTGCCCCCTCTCCCCCTCCCAAAATCAGATTTCTGTTGTACAGGAAAACAACAACAATAAACAGTCTAAACAACAATATTATAAACATGATGATGTGGTTTGCATTCCAGTTTTAGAAGGCATCAGTCCATGTATTGCCATGACACATGTCACATCAACAGACACTAACTTAAACTACACCTGTTTTCCAAAATACTGTCACTGTTAAATTTGGTTCATGGAGTTTTAGGAAACCTAAATTTCAACACAGGTTAAGTAAGTGACAAGTGGAAGAATGTAAGAGAGTTAAAAGAGACCATTTCTCTTCCTCTTAGCACCCTTGTGAGGAGCAAGAGTGATTTGGACAGTATGTAATCCCATTTACATCGTGTTAAAGCAAGTTTTCCTGTCCTTTCTGTAGCCACACTTTCATACATCCCATCTCCATCCTTCTACACTTCCTACAGAGATTTGCATCAGCCTAGTGCTTGATAGGAAATAAAATCCTGATGTAGGTTTTACAGTAAGGGAATACAAGCAGATTATCAATTGCCTCTCTAAATCTCTCTAGCTGGGACTTTGTCTTTCTTCAAGGATTATCTCCATGTCAAGATAACCACCTTAGTTGGGAAAAGAAAGGCTAGAGATTCCTTACAACACTTGCACTGTTCAGGGTATATACATCAGTATATATAATGAATCACAGGAAAGCCATGGCTTTGCCTTTTATTGCCTTGAAAACATCAAAGTTGGGATATTTCCATGCAACTTCACCCATCTGGTAAAAGCTGCTCCAGTGCAATGGAGTTTAGAATTTTCTGTTGATGTCTGGTTTGAATGTCCCAAGCCACAGTTGTTTTTGTCCCTGGTTATGCACTCTGAAGAGTTTTTCAACTCCCCTCAGGACAGTGGTGGGCTACAATTAGATCTTTCTTGGCCTCATAACTTACATGAGACAAATGCAGTTTCCTCAGCCTTTCATTCAAGGTTTCCTTTAGGTTCCACCTGCCATGGTGGCTTGCTGTGGAACCCTCTTCTGCTTCTCAGCAGCCTTCTTGAAGCGTGGAGAGGAACTGTGAAATGTGAGGGAAAACCTGGGCACATTATTGTAGCTGCTTTCTTACCGGCACTGAGTAGAGAGGGATAATAACTTTTCTTGATCTGCTGGCCATACACTTAAAGTAGCCAGTATGAGAAGTAGTTTATCTGTGATCAGAGAGTATGCTGTTAACCCATTTTCAGCTTGACACCAACCTCTAGATCACCTTTCCAGCATGGCAAGATGTCTATAAAGACATATGCATCCTTGGAGGTGGGGGGAATGCCATTTTTAAAACCAGCAATAACTGCTTCCTCCTCTCCCCTTTCAAAAAAGAAAAATAATCCCTCTGATGCCTGCTTGTGAGGATGTGATGGAAAAGAATGTTAATGTTGAACCCAAGAAACAACTAAAATCTGTTTTAAGACATCTCGAGGTAAAGCAGAGTCTTTAAAATCTATTGATTCCCAAATTCTGTAACTATTAGTAAAAATAAAATATTTACTACACCGTATAAAATCACAAGCTTTCCAAGAATATTTTCACAAAACATTTAAATACTAAGTTAAAATAGTAAGGAAACTGTCATTGCTTCTAATACACCGAGTCCTATATCTGTCTATGTATTGTTACAATAAAAATATATAAAGCACAGAAGCCAGACACTTTCTTTTTTGGCATTGGTTATGAAAAAAAAGAAAAAAAAAAGGGTCTCTTTTTAATTCTTTTTTAGAACCATTCCACAGTAGGATGGCTGTTATGTATGAATCTTTTTGCTGAAAAGAATTTGAAAAGAACTGTAAACAAAACAACCCCCCTTTTGGTGTAAGTAGAATTTTGTTTGGTACCAACTGTTAGGATCCATTAGATGATAAGTAGGCAGATTGGATAGGTGTTTCTTGAAATGCTACATAGTATGCAGAACATGCTTTCATTGTGCTTCCTGACATTAAAAGATAATATGCCTTTTTTAGAAATATGATGATCAGTTTTGTGAAATCATGTTCAATCACCTTATATAATAACACCTATATTTTGTTAATTCATTTCAGATTTCAGAGACCTATGCCTTCCTACCGAGAGAAGCGGTGACACGATTTCTAATGAGCTGCTCAGAGTGCCAGAAAAGAATGCATTTAAACCCAGATGGAGCGGATCATAAAGGTAGCTTTAGTGTCAAATAGTGGGATGTAAAGTAATTTTATTTCTAATACCCATTTATATTTTCCTAGTTTAAGTGAGGGTTCATAAAAATTTGGTAGACTGGAACAGTTCAGTAAGTCAGATCATCTCATTTACTTAAGCTGGAAGGTAGTGAATCTTCTGCTTTCAAATAAGGATGGAGTCTAATACCATATGCACCCTTGATAGAAAGATGATTTTATCTGAACAAAATAATTTATTTTGCTATAGAAATGTTTATGTGGGGGCTTAAGCATAAGGAATAGATAGGGTATATGTGCTGTTGTCACTTAGGGTAGGAGAACACATCACTTTTCAGGATTTGAACTTATTTTTCCTTTTTCTTTGGGAGATTTCCTTCTGTACAGCCTACAAGGGATTAAAAATGCCAGAGTTAGAACTAAATGGCATAAGACCCTGACTTTGACTGCAGAGTAGGCTAACACAGCCTCTCCACAATTAACATACAATGCATAATTACTACTTTTATTGCAGATAATGGAAAACCTCCAACTTTGGTGACCAGTATGATTGATTACAACATGCCCATTACTATGGCTTATATGAAACACATGAAGCTGCAGCTGCTAAATTCACAGCAAGACGAGGTAAAACCTGAAATCTTTTAAGTTTGGTTTTCTGTTGAAATCTTTAAGGCAGAATGCTTGATAAGTAAGTGTAGGGGATACTTTTGAAACTTTGAATAAAAAGGCAGAAAAAAGAAGGAAGAGGAGTAGACTGAGAATCAAGCTTCTTCAGAGACAATTGACACTATTTGTATTTATTTCTTCTCAAAAATTATTTTCTTTCTCTGATTTATTCAGGTTTTTTCCAGATCTTAAGAAGTGCTTCATCAATTGAGTGGCAATTACCAAATTATTTGTAATAAACTAATTTTGCTAGAAATCTGTTCCCTTACCATTTGAGTTGCCAAATAAAAGCTCTGCTATGTGCTGGCCAAAAAGCAGTCCTGCATTCTTTGTCTTTCTGCCTGACTACAAGATATTTTTCAGTAAAGAAAACCTTCAAAAACAACCTTAGCAGCTGAATTGTCTTAAGACCCAGACTGACTCCCAGCTTCTGCAGAGTCAGCCAGATTTGGTTTCCTAATAAGTAGATATGGACTATTGGTGAAGATTTTATGAATAATTCAACAGTCCTTAGAACAGGTTTTTCATCATTCTTCTAGAAATACTAGGATTCTTGTTTTGCTTTTGCCATTTTTGTTTGTTTGTTTGGGTTTATTTATTGTGGATGGTGTCTAGGGAGAGATCTCCACCTCAGAGTTCTTTGTGCACAAATACACCCTGGTCTTCTTTCCCTCCTACTGAGTCCCCAGTTATGTGCTGCCCCTTCTCAGGGATCTGGCAGCAGGGTTTCAAGTAGCACGAGAGAAGAGGCTTTATTTCTGCAGTAGAGTTAGGACTTAAATGACTTCTTGTCTTTTCCACTTCTTCCCTTTGAGAATTGCTACTTCCACAACAAGGACAAACGCTCATATTGCATCAGGGCCAGCTGCCACAGTGCTTTTATTCCCTGAATGTTTTGGTGTAGTTTTTCTAGTTTGATGACTGAAATTTTTGTTAAACCATTTTTTCATTCATGCAAACCAATGGAAATAAAATGGAGACAGCAGGAAGTACCATTGCCTGGTATTCCCTTGCCCAGCTCAGTTTTGCAGCTTTGTTTTTATTGTGTGTGAAATGCCTGCAGCACTGGATTTATGAAACCAATTTTTTATATGTTTTAGTGATAATGTCTTTTCCAGGGTAGAGTGGGCACAAGAAAAGTTCTCAAGACAATCCTTATGTCTTTTCTCAAAAGAAAGTTTTGCCAAGGCTTTCTTTTTTCCCTGGGCCATATGTTTGTTGCCCTAAGAGCCAAATAACAGTGTAAATGTTGTAGTACAAAGCAGCAGGATTTCTGGTTCAGACTACTTTATGCACTTAGAAAACATGCTTGGATTTGTAGGAAAGCTCTGTTTCCAAGGTTTCATCAATCATATCTGTATTCTTGTAGAGGGGGTGGAATTGAGACAGGAGTAAACTTGGATCCCACAGCTAGCTAGCACAATGACTGAAAGCCTTGTAATTCCCTCATCCTCAATTCAACATTTTTAAGCTGAGGCCATCGATGAAAGAGAAACAGGCCTCGTCTAAAAGGAGGACTCATCACTGTGTGGGAATTCAGAGCCAGTACAAGGATGCCAGTGGTTCTCAGCTTTTCTTCCCATGCCTGTGTGTCCGTGCAGATTCAGAAAGATGTTTACACACTTTGGGAAGTGAGGTGGAGATATTCCACAGAGCACTGTAGGCAAACAGAGGCTGCCTGTGTGTATTGTTTTATACCTGTGCAAGTGTCATCCAGAGCTCCCTTTCTGGGAGCCCGTGAAAATTGCCTAACCTCAGAATTGAAGAATGTAAGCTGCTGCTTGCTGTTTCCTGCAGGATTAAATGAGAAATACCCCTGTATTTTAACAGAGACACAGCATTCCAGAAGGTCTGTGGGCGTTTGTTTTCTTACATTGCTCTTTGAACAAGCAGTGTGCATTTTCCCTAAACCTCAGAACCAGCTTGCATGTGCCCTGGCCCTGTCTGTCTGGGGCAGGAGGCTAGTGGGCACCACAGTTCTTCTGTGAGGGCAGTGTTTGGGAGTTTGTTGCTGCTGTAACTGGGGTGCTCCTGCCCTATGTAGGGCGAGACAGACAGGTGCCTGCTAGAGAAACCCTCACTCTTCCATTTAGTTTTTTACAAATCTTTGAGAACAAGGTATGTTTATTTCATTGTTTGTCATTGTCCTAGTGTGATGGTGCAGAACATCATTGTCTTGTGTGTTGGCCTACTCTCACTCCTGAATGGCATTTGGCAGTGCTTCATCCCAATTTAACATGAGTCATGACTGCAGGGAGTTTGCTTTCTGGAAAGAAGAGAAATGCCCATGCAAACTGGAAACATTGCTGAGACCTAGGAGAGGAACTGATTAAAGGACCAAGCATTCAGAAAGAAGAAAGCAGCTATATTAATATCTGTTGTAACTAGTTCATAACAAGTACACAGTAGATCATATTCTAAAGATTGCTGTTTTTCTGGGTAATTTCTGATGAGCAACCCAGAAAAATAGTCAGAATTCTGCCAGTTTTAGTTTTGTTAAAAAAATGTAAAAAAAATAATTAAAGAAATATTTCAAACTGGTCTTTAGGGGATACAAAATTATTTGACATGTTTTTCTCTAAGTTCTTTAAAATACTTTTCTTCATATCAGGAGTAACCATCTCAGCAAAGTTCTTACTGAAAATATATCGGCTTAGGTTTGTACATTGCCTGAGCAAGACTTGTGGATGCTTAGTGTTTAATCCATGACTGGGTGCATGAACTTCAGTGGTACTGAAGCAACTGAAGTCAAAAATGTATTTGAATGTTTTCTGGATTAGGTCCAAAACTGTTTTGCTTTTATAAATGGGGACAATGATCAAGATTTTTACTTTTTGCCCCTCTGTTATCATACCTAGTTAGATGATCTGTAATTAGACTTGATGGATAAATCATGTTAAAGATATATAATATAGAATAAATTTGCAGTGATTCTCATGTGATTATATTAATTTGGTTTGCCATTGGCTGTCATTTGACCATGCTTAGCTCAGAACTTTTATAAGCTTTATAATTTTCATAGATGCTTCCTTAAGCACAGTAACAGTGTAAGGGGGACATCCTGTCAAGGAAGTTTGATTGTGGATTCTTACTAGGTCAAGGTGTCATTTGGAAATGTCTTAGTGTGAGTAGCTATAGTTTAAACCCAGCTGGCAACTAAGTAACACACAGCCACTCACTCCCTCCCCTCCCTGCTCTGGTGGGATGTAGGAGAAAAATAGAAAAAACTAAAACCCCATGGGTTAAGAACAGTTTAATAATTTAAACAAAGTAAAATATACTACTACTGCAGCTACTACTATTAATTGTAATGAAAAGGAGAGAGAGGGAGGAATAAAACACAAGAAACATTTGTGACACCAAACAGAATTGCTCATTGCTCCCGAAAGACACCTCTCCAGTCTCCCAGCAGCCCTTGGTCCCCACTGGCCAACTCCTCCCAGTTTATGTATTGGACATCATGTTCTGTGGAATGGAATATCCCTTTGGCCAGTTTGGGTCAGCTGTCCTGGCCATGCTCCCTCATGACTTCTTGTGCACCTGCTTGCAGGCAGAGCTTGAGACTCTGAAAAATCCTTGTCTTAGGGTAAGCACTGCTTAGGAACAACTAAAATATCATCAGTGTATTATCAATATTATTCTCACACTTAATCCAAAACACAGCACTGCACCAGCTACTAAGAAGAAAATTTACTCTATCCCAGCCAAAACCAGGACAGTGGTCATTCACAGGATTAACGATTTCACTTGGGAAAAGTAGAGGATTCAGGCAGAGAATGTCGAGAGATCTCCTCAACCAAATTTGAATAATGAGGACTTGGTATGGCATCTCTAGTTACCAGTCCTTTTTTGCAAAATACTGTGGAAATACATTTAAGAGAGTGTGGTGATGGAGCATCCTCATAGTTGAATAAACCACATTTGTCAGATTATCATATCAAGCAAAAATGGTGTTTTTCTTACTCTTCTTTATGAGCTTTGTTTGTTTGCTTATATACAGAAAGATTTAGCATGATTACACTACACACCAGGTGTGAGTGAAACCAATGGAAGGAGAGGGAACTGCACATATAATATGGACAGTGTACAATGTTTTCTGACATGTCTCCAAATCTTTCCATTTGCAGGATGAAAGCTCTATAGAAAGTGACGAGTTTGATATGAGTGACTCAACCAGGATGTCAGCTGTGAACTCCGACCTCAGCTCAAATCTGGAGGAGAGAATGCAAAGTCCTCAGAACCTCCAGGGCCAGCAGGATGGTAAGGCTCTCATTTCGTATGGAAAATGCAGCATTGCCTTGACTTTTTTCCCCACTCTGTGCTTTCATTTAGTACCTGCTGTGTCCTTTTCTTCATAGTGTGTTTCATTAGGTAATTTGAAATATATATTCCCTATATCTCAGCGTGAAGAGGATGAAGTTGGGGTTTTTTTGCAGGCTAATTTATTTGTTGCTTAGACCACTATATGTTAGGTAATATTATTTTACTATTTATATATATAGAGAGAGAGAGAGAGTGACCATACAGGAGATGAAACTCAAACCTCTCTGAGGCAGCCCAGAAAGCTAAGAAAGTTGTTTTTACTGGTTGAAAGGAGGGAGTGTAGAGTGACAGAAGATTATTTGAGGGATAGAAACTGGGATATGATATTCAGAAGAAAAGATGAAAACTACAAAGTCTCATAGGGAAATAGAGGTAAAAGAAGAGAAAACAGAGAGAGCAGCCATTGTAAATTTGAGTGTTAGTTATTTCTTTGTTACAACACAAAGCTAGTTTCTTGGTCAGACATGAAAGTTTTACTTTGAATAGAAGATGCATAGCTGTGTAGTCTTTGATTTCAGCCCTTGTTACAGAGCAGGGTAGATTAGCCTGATTTGGAATGAACTTTTTCCTTGGTTATGGAGCTCACAAGTGGCCTGTGTCCTACAGGCTGACAGTCTGTAGTCATGTGCTCAGGAGTGGCCCATGAATGCACAACACCCAAGGTACAGGCCTATTTTATTGGTATTAGAAACAACACATTGGCATCCTGTACTTGTTACTTGGTGATTTCCTGATCATGTGTGCCAGTTCAGAAGGGCTTCTTATATTTCTCTGGAACACTAAATATATGGGATTTGATGGTTAACCTGGATTTTTTCCACTTTATGAATCATGGCCAATTGCTAGCTGGTGAGATATTTAGGTGAGAATGGGTGTGGTGCATAGTGGCTGATAGGATGGCTAAGAGCTTCTGTTGGGTTGCTCTCTGAACAAATAAAGGAGTAGGATGTCTATGTTTATTTGATAGGCCAGATTCTAATCACAGCTGCATTTTGCCTGAATGTCCTCAAGCTAACACAAAATTTGTGCAACTTTTAATTTAATTTCTGTCTACGTATGCTCACTAAAGGAGCAGTTCTGATGAACACAGTGTATGGAAAGCTAGTTCACTTTCCTGTTGAAGTTTGACTTCTCACAGGGCTAATATATTATAATAATACTGCTAAGTTAGAGGTTTCAGGGATACTTAGGAAGGTGCCATTTTTATATATCTGGTTTTCAGTGCAGTACTGTGCTGTAGAGGTTGTATACTCAATGTTTCACGTTTATAGTGTTTCCTAATAGTAGTTGTGTGCACGCATATGTCTGCAATAAAAACTATAGCTCAGTACAGTAACCTGTGAAGAAATACCTGTCATACATGTCTTAATACCTGCTGCAGCCAGGTACATGTGTCACATCTAGTCATATTAGAACGCAAGTATGAACGATAAAATACCACAAATCTGTCACTTGCTGTTTGAAATGTTTGGGAAATAAATGCACTGTGGTCTTTGAACTGCAGGTAGTGTGATCTTATGAAATGGCTTTAAATCTCTCAGCATTCCCTCTCTTCGTCCCAGATGGTACTTGTACACCTTCCTAAGGCAATCCTATTTTTTGCTGCATCTTCTGGCTAAAGCATCTGCTGATAAAGAGATTTGAAATAGCAGTTCACTTCTTGCTTCATGGTTTTCCTTTGCTAGCTGTTGTCAGGTAGCAAACCTGAGCATGGCTAGTTATAGTAACACTGCTGTTTCAAATGTGGGAGAAGAGACTGAAGAAGGAGCAGAAAGACATTGGAGGAGGGGGGGAAGAAGGGTGCTAGGAGAGGGCAGGAAAAAAGATTGGAAAAAAATAACAAATATGACGGATTGAGGGATGGAAGTGGGAACAGGAAGGAGGGAAAATAAAAGGGAACTTAAATGAACTTTGGAGTGCAATCCCTTTTCCTGTCACAGCCTGCACTGTAACAGTTTACAAATTTAATACTTAATTATAGCACACACACCCCAAAATCATCACCAAAGCATGAATCTGTGTATCTGAAGTGATTCTTACTCCCTTCCCTCAGACATTCTGTACGTCCATAAAAGTTTATGTCAGCCACCACACTCAGTCTACAGATAAAGACACTTGGCATTTGACTCATCTGAAATGTGTTTGCTGCATTCTGGCAGGTGAAAACTTACTGTTGCATAAGGTTGCCTGTGTACACAGAGTTGGAAATGGTGTCTGTGGTGGAATAGGACAGCACAGGTCTTCTGCTGCCCCAAGCATGCCCTCTTTGCGAGAATGATTTGCTAATGGGAATCATTAGGAAAACTGCTGCCTGAGGTGGATTAGGATAGGTCAAGCATACCTAAAGGTGATGTATTTTATCACTTTGCATTCCTGACTTTCCATGTGAGGTAGCATGAGAATATTTTGGGACCCCACTGTTTTATTTTTCCTCATGGATTTCAACTATTTTGGTACTAAAATATAAACAGAGTCTATGTACTCTAGAGGACTATAATAGTGAGCTGGGCCACACCACTGAGGCATGGATGGAGGCTCCTCTTCCAGTTCAGTTTATCAGAGCATCAGAATGCTGACATTGCCTATGTAAAAGGAATAAGATGCTTTCATACCCTCATCTCTTGGGGATATACCTGCATCCTTTTTAGACAGGCATTTGTCTTTGGGACTCCATTAGAGAGCTCATTGGACCTGAGGTTTCTTAAAGTCTTCCAGTCTAATACTCTGTCCTGTTTGTCGTGGTTAGGTTGTTTGAACCTAAATAGAATAAAGGGAAGTGAGAGAGCAACTCACAGTGTCAACTGAAAGCAATAGACTTCTTCACCCACAAATGCCATGGTAGGTAAGAAAAATACTGAGGAGGAGGGCACAGACATGGAAAGTGCATATTTGCTCACAGTAGGTGGGGGCTGGTACTGCGCAAGAATCCTGGGCAAAAATCCTGGTATAAAGCTTATTAGGTTGAAAGGGAACAGAGAATTGAGGAAGAAAAGTGGGGAGAGTTGGTGAATTGTATGTATCCATGATACTGAAGTTGCCACAATACTACTAAGGACATTTTCCACTTTAAATTAGGCTTTGTACACTTTTAAATTACAGGACCTTGAGTCATGCCTGTTGGTGAATGGCTGAAAATAATATTCTGAGCACCTGAAGGTCTGCTGTAATGATGGGGGAGGATTTGGAAAAGGGCTGCTGCTCTTCCCCAGGGAGTTAGAAAAGGAAAGCAGCTCTAATTTGCAATTGCTCCATTCCCCAACTGGGAATGGGCTACAGCTCTCTGCTTACTAGTACCTCAGAGGTGTTTTCTCTAGCAGCCAGCTGGAAAATAGAGCTGCAAATTGCTGATGTGCTCTTTTGCACCCTTTTCCCTTGCTTGCCCATATTTTCTTGCTTTCTTAGACACACCACAGTTCAGTGTCCTAGGCTGGTTCTTTGGACTGAGCCCTGTGTACCACTTACCTGCAGGCAAAGTTCCCCCTTGAGAACTGTCTTTAATTCTCCTTTCCCTTAATAATGTTCTAGGGACTCTGATGTTGCTGAATCAAACCCTTTTGCCCCCATCTCAGACCACAGACAGCAGGCAAGGTTTGCAAACCGAGCTGGAAATAAAGGACCTTGGGTTTGTTTTTTTTTCAAATTAGTGGTTCATCCTGTAAGAAAATTATTTTTTAGTGTAAACTAGCCTCTAGATAGATCTGTCAGAGCAGCAGCAAGAGCTTCTACCCTGAGCAAAAACGGGACCCTTCTTGCCAAGTATTTAATCCATCTTCCCATTCTGAGCTGGTTGTACTGTCATACTTTGTCCTGTTTGTCTTTATTCCACTGTAACCTGCATTCCCTGTCTTAAAACATTGACTTTTTTTTTTTTTTCTCAGAGCAATTTAAGTGCAGGATATGTGAGTTCAAATAACAGCTGCAGGCCAAAGTGGAGACAGACTGGTGAAGGAGCACAGTGGAGTAAATTGTCTCTGCTGTTGCCTATGTATTGGCCCTGCTCTTGATCTTGAGTAAAGTGAGTGGTAACAAAGCCAACATGAGAGCAGATGATACCCAGCGTTAAATCCATGGCAACCTTTTTGCTGGTAGTTAAGACTTTTCAGTGAAAATGTTATTTTACATTAATTTATAAAATCAATTTACATCAATAGATATTGTGCTTTTAATTTATGTTCAAGCACTGAAAGCTTTTAGAAATATACTTGTTTTGTGTGAGGTCTAAGTCCACTTGACTTCAGTAAAGCCCCACTACAGATTAGCTGAACTGTTTGCAGTTTGTGTGTCTTTTACTTAAACCCTTTACTTCTTTAATCTTCAAAACAAAGCACCTGAAATTTCTGTGGTATATGGGATAGAGTGAAATTACCACATGAAATCATAAAGATTTAATAAAAATACTAAATACGAAAAATATTAATATTAAAAATAAAAATAAAAGCAGACTGCCAGTTTTCCTACATGCAACCTCACATACTTTTAGAAAGCATTTTCATTTTGTGGATTTTTTGTGACTTGACCAGTTTTATTTGCAATCTCTAGATCCATACTAACAAAATTATAAGGGTAGGAGAGTTGCTTATTATGCTTATACATTATAAAAGACATTGGACATACAAAGTTAATAAGCATTTTACTCTGAAGAAAAAGGTAATCTTTGCTTAACAGTGAAGGTTTGGGCTGACTGAGAATGTTACTTTGTAAAGAGAATGAAGAAACAATAACTGCCATTTTTTGGTTGGTTTTTGTTTTTTTTTGGTTTTTTTTTTGTTTTTTTGTTTTTTTTTTTTTTTTTTTTTACTTTGGTAAAATGGCAGATCATTTAAAATTACATTTGAGCTAGAACAAAGAGATCTGTCTGAATTTTGTGACATATTCACACCTTCCAGTCTTGCTCAAGCCGCTGAAATTTACAACGTTTTGGGTAATAATCTCACTTCTTATGACTAAGACTGGCACAATAAATACTAGTTTTTGGCAAAGATCTAAGATACCTGCCTGTCTCATGGTGGTGAAAAAGGAGTACAGATGTGATTGTCTGAGATCTCTTTGCCAACCTTAATGATTCTGTGATTCTATACGGTACCATCCAGGCAACACTAGCAATACAGCACCATATGCATTGTCTTTTGTGATCTCACTCTAATTTCCCTGAAGAAGAAAGCCCACCTGTATGAACAGGTTTTATCTTTCTCCTGTTCTGGAAAATAGAACAGAGGTAGCAGAAGCTGAATGAGGGCAACAACTGCATCCCAAAGAGCAGGGCTGAGACAAGCTGGCAAGAGAGAATGAGGAAAGTCTCTTCTTCATCTGCCTGGCAGTCTGTTCTGAGGATAAGCAAATATCTCCCGCCTCTGCAGCTGTGGATCTGCCACCTTTTGCAAGCACCAGCTTTGTTACTGAATAAAGCCAAAGACAGGTCAGTCATACATACATGTTTCTGAGTAGCCTATGGGATGCACTGAAGTGTGCTATCTTACAGATGTCAAAATCACGGACGTTTCTTTAGACAGGGAGTTAGTTATAATATGTTGCTCTGTCTGAGAAAATCAGTATCATCTTCACCTAAGCAGACTCAAAGTGTAACTGAGAACTTGGCATGAAGTGCTTTTTCAGTTCAGTGCAGCTACATCTGGGGTGATTTAGCCCATCAGATTTGGTTTGATATGCTATTGTTTGCCTAAACTAATGAATTCTAGTGAAATGTACCCCTGCCAAGGGCAGGGGGGTTGGAACTAGATGATCTTTAAGATTCCTTCCATCCAAAATATTCTATGATTCTGTGATTTAAGAATGAAGAGGAAAATGATGAAACAAAGCCAGAAAGCCAGAGTTGTGGAAATCTAGTTTTAGTGGTGTTTTAATGGCTTCTTTAGAAATGATACCTTATTGGTACAAAAGGCACTGAGTGACACTGTAATGGCACTTGAGCAGTGCTACAGCGTAATTGACAATGAACTGTATTGAGCCTGGGCAAGAGCTTGAAATGTCTCTGCAGATGCATTAGAAAGTTTCAGCCCTTAACATCATTGAGGAGTGCTGGGTAGAATTTTCAGCAAATCAAGAATTTTAATGGGCTGGCTGCTGATGAGGCAGCTGCTATGTGCTTTTTCATCAGAATACTGAGCTGATATATGAGGCACTTCTATTGTATGAGAGACTAAAATCTTCCTTTAACTCTCTACACAACTAAATTTGTTAAGAATTAATCACCAGTGTTTCTCAATGGAGAGCACTCTGGACCTACCTAATCATAAAAGGGTCCCAAACCAGGATTCGGACATGAATGCCTATCTCACTGAACCATGCAAATGGATTACTTTTACAGTTGACTCTGTTAATATGTATAGTCACTGTATTTTAGTTACTGTATTTTCATTTGCTTGTTGCAAGCATCTTGTGAGTTGGCTGTGCTGAATATCTCCCCCCTGCTCCATGTTACTTCTGTGTGTCTTATTCTGTCTTATAGTAACTTGTGTTCTTTTTTTGACATGGCTCTGTTTGTGTCTTATCTTATACTGTAATTTGCGTTGGAGACTAAAATATTATTAAACATGAATTATGCATTGAGCAGACTCCCTGTTAGAGTCTGAGTGGTCTGTTGCAACCAAAGAACAATCTCATTTCCCGCACCACCCTCCCAGCTGCACAACTGTCACTTTCTATTACACTTGCCTTGAACAATTGAGTGTGGCTTGTAATGACAATAATTGCCTCAAAATTGTTTGTCATGTTTGCCTTGCTAGCAGCAAACTACTAACTGTTGGTTACAATCAGGTTCTCAGCTATGACTCCATAATTACATCAGGGAATACTTGCAGCCAATAATAGCTGAGAAATTAGAATTATCTTTTCACAAGTAATGCTAAAATGCTTGCAGACCATTCGCCCTATTCACAGCCACTCTTCTTTCCATCAGCAGTCTAATGGTAAGTGAAGCTTACCTCCCTGCAAAAGGCTGGCTGCAGACCTGTGTTCTCTTGCATCTTCAGAACAGGCCTGCGAGTTACACTGGAGCTGTACAGGTCCTCTAACAATAGGTATTTATTAGCACTTTAGCAATATACTAACCTCCCAACCTACTGCTTTCTTATGCAACTCCTGAAGAAAGCCAGTTTGCTTTTGATTTCAGTGTGCAAGTCCCTGTAACTACGCTTAGGGGGATTTCTGAAAGCATTGGTTGGTTTCGTTTGATATTCTGCATTCTTTTGCCTTATCTTAGCATATCTCAGGCTTTTCCCTCCCATTTCTCTGTAACATCAAAATAAAGGAGGAACATTCTGCTGTAGGATATAGTTCTGATTTCCAGTACAGGCACTTTACCCAGTTTATCCTTTCATATGTGCCAGTTGACTTTAGCAGGGGCTGTATGCACAGATTGCTTGATTTAATTTGTCTACTTCCTTCCAGTGTAGTGGTATAGGCTGAGGTTTTTTTCATAACTGCTTTTAAAATGCATGCTAGGCATTGACTCTCCTTTTTCTTTTTTCCTGTTATGTTTGCTATAGAATAATATAATAGAGCATTTTCATTTCAGTAAGGGGCGTGTAAAACAATGTGCTTTAAAGAAAATTAAATTTAGCCATTGATTCTTCACCATGTTATATTTTAATTAAGGAAGCTATTAATATTTTTTTTTTTCTGATGAGGAAATTCCCTGGAGAGATTGGACTGTCTTGTGAAAGATATTTTTAATGGAAATTTCTTTGAAGCATTTCTTGTTTGATTAAATATTTGCAATTCTGAATGTCTAGAATTAGTAGTAAATTTTTTAACCAAATGCAAATAGTTTGATTACAAGAAGAGACTAGTACTTTTTCAGCACTGTAGTGTTTTTTTAATATTAAAACACATAGGAAGTGGTTATATATATTTTCCCGAGATTTGTAATGTTGTTTTCAAATAATTAGTTTCATGTTGCCAAATAGTAACTGTATTTGTTATTCCGAGGCAGAGGGATGTGCCATTTCTGGCACTTCTTAATAACAGGATGGAAGAAATGATGCAATGATCCTGAAAATTTTAGGATAGGCTGAACTCTAGTGGGGTCCTGCAAGTATTCATGAACACTGATAGCTTTGTTGTTGTGAGAAAGATGGAAGTGCTGGTTTGCAGGTTGACTGGA
The DNA here is from genome assembly GCA_035222235.1 of Margarornis squamiger. NCBI lineage: Eukaryota > Metazoa > Chordata > Aves > Passeriformes > Furnariidae > Margarornis > Margarornis squamiger. The sequence goes on along the minus strand of JAWWTY010000077.1, from coordinate 108,330,058 downwards.
GCCAGAAAGATACAAGAACAATGAAATTTTGCATTGTCACAGATTAGAATACAACTTCACTTGTTTTACAAGTTTATTTAGCACTTGGTCACTGGTTAACAGCCTGCTGGGAGACATGTGAGACTCTGGCAGTCTCTCCACCTCTGCATGCCAGGTGGACACTGACTGCTTCTGATCACTGAGGGAGCACCCTTCCACACTGACAGACTAGCAGCTACTCAGACACACTCTGGGAAAAGATGTGGAGGAGCACACTCTATTTAATTGCCTTTGTTGGCTGTACTGTGTATGATGCTGAGAAACTGATTCAGAACCTCAGTTGTAAGGGTTGACATTGCCAGTAGAATAAATTAAGATAAAAGCTATCATAAAGGAAGAATCCCAATGTATATAATATACAATTTTCAGACTTAGGTGCACAGAAGTGAAGAGAAATTGATGCCTTAAGTCACCTCTAAGAAGCTTTTCTCCATTTGCATCAGATAACAACTAATTAAGGCACTAGCCTTGCAGCTGAAATGTGGCTTTCCATGAGAAATATTGCCTTGAGAACAGTCTCTCCTGCAGAAGTTCCTGCTTATGGGGATAGATTTTTCTGAGGATAGCATTTTTGTGTATAACATCCTTCTTCAGTTTACTTTCAGAGTTTTTACAAGCTTGTTTTCTTGTGACATGAATCAAAGAATCAGTTTAATGCATCTCCAAGAGAACTAGTGACTGCTTCTACTGCAGTTCTAGCTGTCCTGATATCCCATGTGCTTTACTGGGTGGCATTGTTCCCTAGGCAGGAGACAGAGTGATCCTTGTTAATTACTGTCCAGGATCCCTGCTGTAAACAAACAGTTAAATTTTTGTAAAATTAGTAATTCCTTCTGACTGAAAGGTGGAGGTCAAACTTCTGTACCTAGCTTTTAGTACTCTGAAATTTGAATTTCGCATAAGCATAGACATTGGCAAGGAGATTTAAATGAGGTCTTAAACCAGAAAAAAAACACATGTGGTTCACTAGCAGCTTTTAAATAAGGCAATGGTAATAGATACTTTGGGGTAGTAATTGATCAGAAAATTTGATTTTATGCTTTAAAAACTGTGATAAACCCATGATGTCATCAGACTACTCTAACCTTAAGAGTGATAATAGCTATTACTGGTTTGATGGGAAAGGAAATTAGGAGATACAGACAGGGAATATCTAATTTTTTCCTCTGCAAAAACAAAATAGAGAGATGACATTTAAGTTACACAGTTACTGTTCCAAGAAGAACCAAAATATGAAGTGTACTAAAATTTTAACAACTTAATTGACAAAGACATCCAGTGTGTTTGTTATGTCGTACTATTTAAGTGTCTCTTGGATGGTTATTCTGGAGGGAGCTGATGCTGCAACCTGTCAAAGGGAGAATGAAGAGACAGAACTACAAGATGTGAAATTCTTAATGTGAATTACTTGGAATGGAAGAAATAGGTCCTCTTCAAAAGAAGGTGGTACAAATAGTGAGAGCAGCAGGGTGGTCTAGAGAGCTAGAAAGTAAATGGAAGCAGCCAGTGCTTTCAAAGAAGTTTTCAAAAGGGCTTCCTGCATGTGTATAAAGAATCTATAAATAATCTTTGAATAGTTTACAGGTCTGCATACATCTCGGATTTCTGTCTGTTTAAAAGCAGTTGGTAATTTTTAAAAGATATCCCTCTGAGGTAATTGTCCAAGCATTGCATTGTATTGCATGGTTGAAAGAACTTTGACTTTTAGTGACTTGGTTTTCAGAAATTTCATCCAACATGATCATGTCCAAAACACACAGATGCAATGAAAATCTTACTGAAATCAATCATAAGAATTTTTGTGAACTCCAGTGGAGACAAGGTTTCATCCTTCATGTTTTCATAATAGGTTATCTGTAGTTGAGTGAACCCTAAAACAGTTAATGTGGGCACTAAAATTGTTACTGGCTCTTTGGTGAAACCATAAGTGTGGTTTATGCAGAGATGGTAAGCTTTAATTCAGTGAGTTAGCGAAGCTTTTTCTGTTCCTGTGTCTTCATTTCTTCTTTCTGCTACATTTCTCCAGTTCTGTACTGGTTACATGTGCTCTCTAGTAACTGTTCATCTTGGATTTCTGGAGCAGGCTATAATCCCTGGTTATTCCTGTATATCTGTAGCCACAGACTTGCAGTTGCACATATCTTCTGAAAATATGCTCTATTTTAATTAAAAGCATGGATGTTGTAAAGCCTGTTAGCAAGGACAAATATTTTTGTCTTCTCTGAATCAGTTTCACAGCAGTGTGCTTTCGTTCACTCCTTGGGAAAAAAAAAAAAAAAAGAAAGGGGGCTTAAATGTTTGCTTGCTCAAGTATTTGAGGAAATGGTGGTTACAGCATTAAAAGGCATATGACACAGGTAGATTTCAAATTGTGAAATGACAGCCTGGCCAAGTTTTTCGTAATAATTTCAGAAGGAGTGTTTCATGGTGGTTCTTGAACTTAATTGTCTCTTTTTTAGTGTGGCTTTCCATAAAAACTTATTTAAATGCAGCTTTTCAAAGGAAAGGGTAAACATGGTAAAACTGCTATTTTTCTGAGAAATAATTCTTCACCACCTAGAAAACCACATATGTTCCTAACCTTCTAGCCTTTTGCAGGGAGCTCTGACACTTCCATGACGACACAGAACAGGTTCTTTTAAGAAGAATTTCTACTGCATGTATAATTTACTTGGGTGGGTAGTGGTAGCCTATTTGTCTTTTCTGTTTCTTGAACCCACTTCCAGTGTAATGCCTGGTTTTGAGTAGTCCTGCTCATCAAATATTCTGAGTTGGAAGGCACCCATCAGGATCATAGAGTCCAACTCCTGGCCTTGTGCCATCATCAAGAATCACACCATGTGCCAGAGAGTGCTGTTGAACTCAGACAGTGCTGGTGCTGTAACTACTTCCCTGGGTTCCAGTGCTCACCCACCCTCTGCGTGAAAAACCCTTTCCTGATATCTAGCCTAAACCTCCCCGACTCACTTTCATGCTTTTTCCTTGAGTCTTGGACAGCAGCACTGTCCCAAATCAGGCACATGGTCCACAAAACAAGCATGCTGTAGTAGGCCAATAGCCCTTTGCTTCTTAGCTGAAGTAGGTTTTAGGACCCTGTGTTACCTGTGATTTGGCCAGTGCCTGAGCACGAGCAGACTGGCGAGAAAGACCCCAAGCCTAAGTGATCGTAAGTACACACATAAAGGAGAGAGCAGATGCCAGCAATACCAGTATCTGTGGTCCTTTCAGTGCGTATGAAGACAGAAGATAACTCTTTGTTTTTTAAACTCCTTCTGCTTCGCAGAATTAATTTCTCTGAATAATAAGGAATTTCCTTAGACATGTTCCTGTCTTGTGGGTCAGGAAGAAATCTAACTCTTGGGAATACTGCAATTAGCTACACTTTGAACCCAAATGAAGAAATTAGGAGAAAACTCCTCTTATGACTCCTCCATTATTCCTGCTCTGAGTAAAAGCCGTCCCCCTTTAGCACCCTTCAAAGAAGGAAAATTTTATTTATTCTACTTTTCTATGTGAGTATGTGATGGATACCTTCCTCTTTGTTTCTCCCTGTTTGTACACACAGATGTGAACAGAAATCAGTTCTGAGTTAAAATCCAGGGAGTAGAGGATTAGGAAGACCGCTGAGGAAGTAGCTGAGATTGAACTTGCCAAGGTTATTTTATCAGCAGCATTTATTAAAAATAAGGTTAGCACTGAGTTGTATGTTGGCCCTGTTTTATATTTTGTTACACAATATGGAACAAGCACAAATCTAATTGAAGTTCACATGGATGTATCTGTTACTATGGATAGATTTCTTATTCGTAGGTTTTATAACCATATTTATAACCCCCTCTCTATTCTGCTTTTGTGTCAACCCACTTGCAGTGCTGTGTCCAGCTCTGACATCCTCAGTACAAGAAAGACATGTACTTGTTAGAATGGGTCTAGAGGAGGGCCACAAGAGTTGTCAGAGGGATGGAACAACTCTTCTGTGAGGATGGGCTGAGGGAGCTGGAGTTGTTCAGCTTGGAGAAGAGAAGCTTCTGAAGAGATCTTAACAAAGCCTTTCAATATATAAAAAAGGCTTACAGGGAAGAGAGAGGGATACTTCTTTTCCAACGTCTATAGTGACAGGACAAGGGATAATAGTTTCAAACTGAAAGAGGGTAGATTTTGAACTGGACACAAGGAAGACTTCTTTTTATGCTGAGGGTGGTGAGGCACTGGAATAGGTTGTCCAGAGAAGTTGTTGATGTGTCGTTTCTGGAAGTGTTCAGGGACAGGTTGAATGCGGCTTTGAGCAACCGGGTTTGGGGGAAGGTGTCCCTGCCCATGCAGGGGGTTGAAACTAGATTGCTCTTGAAGATCCCTTCCACAGCAAACCGCCCTTTATTTCTGTGGTTGCACTAATCAAAGTGAGAACTCATACGGTGCAGCTTGTAAGGCTTCTTTCAAAAAAGGAAGGAGATTTCTGGATCATTGCAGGTGGAATATTTTTTTTGTGCCATGCCTGTTTGGGCAGCCAATAAGGTGGCATCTTGAAAGATCTTAAAATTGAAGAGTGGGTTGAACAATTTAAAGCTGGATGTTCTTGTTACTGGAAGATGATCAGGAGGTGCTTCCTTCCTCCTACCACCCTGCATTTGTCTGCCTTTGTTGTTAAAAGGATTTTTTTTTCCTGCTATCACATAAACATCAAGACAGCTTGAGAAAGAAATGAATTGTGGAGTAAAAAGCTTTGTGCATTTGTGTCAGGTGATAAGGAATAGTTTTTTTCACAAGTTAATGTAGTTATGGGGGAAGAATGCTGAGGCTTTTTTTTGGTCTCTAATGTGTGGGTTTTGGCAGGAGAGAAACAGTTTTCATAATAATCCTTAGTTCTCAGTCTAAGGAAGTTGAAATATTTCTTGTCAATACTTCATCTTTGCTTGTTTACCAGCTGAAACTGTGTCATGGGAGAGGAGAGTGGTAGTAAAGGAAGGATTGCTGGTGTTTGAAAGACGTGTACTTTTATGACAATGGACTGGTGTAGAGCAAGTGGAAAGGTAAACTATCTTAATGCTGGTTTCTGGCTTGGATTTTGAGTATGAGATGAGAAAGTCAGTTTTAGCAGCAAGGAAAAGAAGTTTTCCACAGAGTTGTCTGACAGACAGGATGAGAGTCAGTAGTGATGGGTTTGGCAGAGGCATAAGTGGTAGTTAGACCTCTGGCTCCTGCAGAGAGGTAGCAGGAGAGAGAGAAAGCACTCTTCTGCCATTTGTGCCTGTGAAATCACTGCTGTTGGTGAAGGTTTGTTTCTAGTTCTCTTCTAGTCACTCCCCAAAGAAGCTCTTTAAAAGATTATTATTTGCCAGTTTTTGAAAGGAAAACATCAGTGCAGGCAATTTTGAATGTCTTGCATCATATTCTCGGTGGGCCTACACTGGTTTATAGCAGATGAGGTTCTGACCTTTTTTTAAAAGAGCTATTATTTTCTGTCTGCAATATTGATTTCTGTGATAGTTGATAGTTGTCAGTGCATTCCTGTAAGCATGAAAAATATGATCCTAACTTTATTAATTATTAGTCACAGTTTTTCAGTTGAAAGTGCAGTAGTAATAAAGCAAACCTGCTGATGTCCACCTGCTATCCATTTTCATCTTCAAATGGTGAAGAAACACACAGATGTTTGCGGTAAACACCTGGGTGATTTCAGTGCAAGAAAATCTGTTTTGGAATACCAGCAAGTCAGTAACACAGCATAAGTGATGTGCCTTATTATGTTGTCTGCATTCCGAAAGAGATGCTGTCACCTCTTCCACCCACCCTGTGCATGTGGAGTATCTTTTCAAAGCAATCTGAGAGTTTTTGCCCATGCATTTAAACTGAAGGTCTGATTCAGTAGTTTTATTGTTTGAAGTAGTAGTACTGAAAGAAACATTTTTAATTGGGAGCATTTGGAGGAATATTACCATCTTTGTTAAAGATACTCATCCGTACAACGAGAGTGACAGCCTTTTCCAGTGACTCAGAGCATCATTAATCCAGAAGGTTTAGAGCTATTAGCAGAGATAGCACAGCTCAGAAAGGTTATTCTACCATCTCCTTAGTTAAACCAAAGGCTAATAGATCTGGGGAAATGAGGCAAGGACAGAAGATGAGTCTTCTGTCAGAAGAAGGGACTTGGACAAAAGAAGAATGTCTCTTACTTCGTGTCACAGAAATACATATATTTATTATTTAAAAGTATACTGGAGGTATCAGAAGTTGCCAGCAATATGACTGAAGGCCAGAATATACCTTGCAGGCTGTGAGATAAAGAAAGCAAAGTAGTCAAAACAGTGTGGTTTAATAAATTGAGTTACCAATTTTGTGATGCTGGAATTTATTGATGGCTGTAATTAATATGTCCTGGAACTCTGGTGAATGGGTAGAGAAGAAGGAGGATGTTACTGTTGTATTCCTTTCATGGGAGTGAACAGAGATGATGGCAGATTTTTGGCAACTACAAGCTCTGATGGGAAGGAGCTGTAGAATTAGTGGAAAAAAAATCCACCTTAAATCTGAACTACACTTTAATGAAATGTAACCAGTTTTTGAAAGAAAAGGATGTTTTAGGCCCCAAACACTGAAAACTGTTTGTATTTGTTTGGTGTTTTTTCCCCCTGGATGTTCACAATGATTCAGCACAGACTATATATATATATATAATATTTTTTTTCTTTCAACAAATTCACTCCTTTGATTTAAAGAGGAGCAGCTTTTACACTAAGCCAGAAATCTGGAGGATATTTTAAGATCCACCTACACCTCGTGAGATAGTCTTTACTACTCTAAATTAGATTCCCTAAACATGCCAAATATAAGAATGAGTAGAACATATGGATTGGCCAAAGGTATCTGAAATAGGAGCCTTTTTTTTCCTGCCTACTTACAGCTCAGCTCAGCCTGAAGTGTGACAGGCACTTTTGGTGACACATTTGTGCAGGAAGGATAGACTAGAAACTTTCTCTCTGGTAAGAGCTCCCTGACTGCCTGAAATAATTACATAAAAGGCCATAGGGAAGCTGTGAGATCCTAATGTTTTCAAGGTAGGGCTGGGGACTTGCTTTTGGGTTTCTCCTTATACCTATATAGATGTGGTGCAAGCGACCTTTGGCAAATCCATAAAAAACCAGGGAGTTCCCTTGTTCCTTGCTTTAAATATGATCATCAGTGAACCCTTTAAAGTCCTTGTTTAAAGAATTAAATGTCTGTGATGTTTAAGCTTAAACCATGGTTAACGATCTTTATTAGATGGTGTTGGGGCCTCATGGATTGCGCATGTGTATCTTTAGATCGAATGAGTTTTAAGTTGAAAATTACCAATGAACACTGCAAAATGCATAGGATTTTGGTAGCAGAAACAATAGTGGATAGTTTAACTGGTTACTCTGATTCCAGATCTTCAGTCTTCTGCAGGGTCTGCCTTGGGCTGGAGTCCCCTCAGGATCAGCTGAGTACAAAAAATGCCTCAAACACATAGCTTTTCATTATTGGCTCTCAAATGAGAGCTGCTTAAACTATGACCCTTCTCGTTCCATTTTAGGTCTAATTCAAACACATAAGGAAGGGGGCTGTAGCTTAATCCCTTTCCATTGAATTTGCCACTTCATATTGACTTCACACTGAGGTGGAGGCACTTGTGTGCTTAGTTGCACAGTTAAATGAAACTATTCCCTATTGTACAAGTTCTCACTGCTCTGTTTCCAAAGAGACTGTAACCAGGAACATAAAGGAAGAGCTGAAGGTTGTCCAGGAAGGCTGTCTCTGCCCAGCTTCTGAGAAATCTGTGGAGAGGCAGGGTAAGAAACAGGAATTTGAGCTGATTGAATGAATGTTTGTCTTGGCAGGATGTGTCAAGAATCCTCTAAGCTGTAAGGACCTCTCATTTATTCACAATATATATGCTGGATTCAGAGGAGAAAGCAACATACTGTTTTAATAGAGATTAAGGAATAATATATAGTGCACTTCCATGGTATTCTGAAAAGTGAAAAATCACAGAATCACCGAATAGTTAAGGTTGGAAGCAGCCTCTGGAGATCATCTAGTCCAAGCCCCCTGCCAAGGCAGAGTCATCTAGGGCAGGTTACAAAGGAACACGTCCAGGTGGGTTTTGAATGTCTCCAGAGAAGGAGACTCCATGACCTCCATGGGCAACTGTTCCAGTGCTCTGCCACCATCAATTTAAAGAAGTTCTTCCTCATGTTGAGGTGGAACTTCTTGTGTTTTAGTTTATGGCCATTACTTTCCTTGTTCTGTCTCTGGGCACTACTGAAAAGTCTGGCACCATCCTTTTGGTACTCACCTTTGAGATATTTGAGATATTTATGTGTATTGAGGAGATCCCTTCTCAGTCTTCTTTTCTCTAGACTGAACAGGAACAGCTCTCATAGTGTCTCCTAACATCCTTTTCATTTTCCAATTTGTAGCTGTTTGCTCACCAATGCAAAGAATCCATGTAAATAAATTAGCAAAATCACCCAGGGTTCTTTTTGTATTAAAAAAATTTTTTTTGCATTGCTTTGCCAACTTTACAATGGCAGATTATTTCTGCTGGCACACGGCAGAAAGATTCTGCAGAGTAATATTGCTTCCAGTGTTATCCAGGTTGCTCAGCTAAACTTAACAAGTTTGGTAACACCCTTAGGCACAGAGTTGATTCGACAATGAACAGCCATCATCCTGTCTGAATAGACAACTATTGGAGTTGGACTGCCAAGAGGTCATCTGCTGAACTTGTTAAAAGTATGATTGCTTAGCTGCTAAATGTTTTGAACTTGTTCTTTTTGAACTGCTCAGCCTATGATAATAAGTCAAGAATAGCTTCAGTGAGTGTATGCTGGAAGATACTCCTCGAGGTGAGAGATTTTTGCATTGGCACACACGTTTTACATCACTGCATTTCCTTGTGTGTGCTCGTATCTCTTTGGACTCATTTTTGCACTGTTTCGTTCATTCAAATAATTTGCCTTTAATTACGTAGGCCTTCAATTCTGTTTAAAAATCCTGTGTCATGTTAAAGGTTCAACTTTTTGAGAGTGCTGTGTTTTCTCTCTTAGTGTAGACAAATATGTGCAAGGTAATAAATAGAAGATATTTTCTAGATGCTGTTTAGATTCTAAACCTACAGAGCTGGTGCACTTCTGGCGCTGAATTACATTTTTGTAACCATTTTAAGTTGTGAAAGTCACCTTGGCACAGAGGTTCATCAGAAGGCAGTAGATTTCATGCATAGGTGGACATGATTGTCTTTTAAATAAGAATCGACTTTTCTGATTGTACATATGAATTATCATTTTTTTGTCTCCAGCATATGAAGGAGGTCACACAAAAACCTGTTGAACAATTTTGACTTTGAGCAGAGATCTTTGGATTTGTAGTTCTGTAAAGATGCAGCACTACGTGAGGAAAATAGCTACTCTGACTACACTGTATCTGAAAGAAATAGTATGCACAAACTAACCAAAGTGGAGCCTCTTAAATGGGCAAGTGGGAGGCCTTCAGGCAATGAGAATTTCATTTTCATACTGCTTTCTTACTAATACTGTATGAGTCTAAGTGTATCTCCTTAGGAGATAAACCCCCTTGATTCCCTTTGGATTCCCTCAGAGAAAAAGACAGTTAATACCATCTGTAAAAGCCATTAAGTGTTTGTTAGTCCTAAATGTCACAAAAGCCTTATGACTAGTCATGTGGGCAAGGATAAGATGGCTAATATTTAGATGTGTTCATACAGATTTTCATCTTTGCCTTTCTGTATTTTGTGGAAAGTCTGACCCTTTCATACTGAGGAGTATGGGAAAGATAAAAATTGTAAATGTATACCTAGGCTCCTGAACTGCATTTCAGGTAATTTAGGGAAATGTAATGTCATGACAAAAACTTTAAAAAAGCAAATGAAATAAGCAAAGGCTTCAATTTTAGGGTTGAGTGTCCCTTATTTAGACATCAAATCTGTATCTTTGAGATTGCATTAAGCTAATGTAGACTGATTTTTCAAAGGTCATCAAGGCTTGCCCTTTACTGGTTTCTTTGCTAAATCACTTCAGGGAATCCTATCTATTTTACACTTGCAGATAGGCACTGAAATGTGACAGTTTAGCCAAAATGAATGAAAAATCATTAAAATAGATATTTTACAAAATACTGACAGTGGCTGGCTCTACGTATGACTAGCCTAGAGTCATGGCTAGCTACACCATGTGACAGTGTTCTCCTGTCTCACATCTTCCAGTCCAGACTGGGGACTGTCCCAAGCTCTCTCTGTAGGCTATTTCTGACTTTGAGGTCTTTCCCTGCAGCAAGCAGGATGAGGAGGGATGGTGCATGGGCAGGATGAGAACACCTGCCCTGGCTGGGGAGCAGGGAAGTGCTTTTCTGTCCCTTTTAAGGCTTGACGTGGAAATAGCGCCCTGGAAATGGCAAATATTTATGGGTTAATCTCAGAAAATATAAAAATATTCACTGCTAATGAAGATTCGTGTTTTAATGACTAAATTTGCAAAGGTAATTAGCTGTGTAATTTTATCAAAACCAGTGAGAACTGGGCCTCTGTATATCTGTTGGATAACAGTTGTGAAATAAGGCTTTTTTTATGGGTTAGTAACTCTAATAACATTTTGCTGCAGTTTTGCTTCTGTGGAGTTTTTCCTGTTTTCTGAAGAATATATTTGTTTTTTTAAAAAGTAATGAAATCATCAATTACTGTAATAGCCACTAGAGGTCTACTGATATCAAAATTCTACCAACATAAATTATTTCTGCAAGTATTAAAAATGTTTCATCCAAAAGAAAATGCTTCTTATTAAGCATTGTTTGCTCTGTGAGGTTTGTAATTTTAATTATCTGAATTTTTAACCTCTTAGTGTTTGTTTTAATTAGGTCATATTTAACTGAAGTAGGGAAGACTTGCAATGTAAAACTCACAACTGAAAAGTGACATAAAAGATTGGCAACTATAGTCAGCAAGTAAGTATATTATAACGTAATGCACTGGATAGAGTATATTTCTTAGTGGTTAACCTTGAAGCAAACAAAGTTTTAATGAAGTTGTTCTACAATTAATGGCTTCTTATGGCATTATTGAATTCCATATGCCTTTGAGGATTGCTTCTATTTCTCAAAAAATAAAACAGTCTTCAAACTCTCTTTTAAATGACCTTAGTATGATGCCTTGTAGATTTCTAACAAGTGGGAATTAGATTACTGTATTTCCTGTAGGCCTAGTTATTAATCACAAGAACAGGAATGTATTCACTGGGACAAAAGGGGTGATGTTACATCAATGACTTTTTTCCAGTGACTTTTCTGTCAGATAACAAATCCTGCTTCTTGGTCAAAACAAACACAAATCAGACCAACCAAACGAAATGGGTAAATTGCAGTTTCCTGTGATTCACAAGCTCCTTACCCTAGTTTGTAGGGGTTCAAGCTGAGGCATGAAAAGGTATGAAGAGACCTGGCTGAGACGTCTTTTTACTGGGCCCTAACAAGCCATGGAACAGTAGCCTGTGAGTCTCATAAGAAGTGTCAGACTCCTCAGATTTCATCTGATGGTGCTTCCTATTTGGTGCTATTGTTGCTTTTTTATGAAAGAAAGTGGTGTCATAGGCAGTGTTGCTGAAAGCAGCTGCTGTGCTAAGGATACAAACAAGGCCAGGTTCCGCACACTTTATGTGTACTTAACTGAATTAGGTACTTTGTTGGACCAAGATAAATCTTAGTGGCAATATTGATTGTATATTGTATACTGTATTGGATCTTGTAATGAAATACTGTCTGTGTTCTGACTGTATTGTTGCTGTGTAATCCCCAAGGTCTTAGCCTAGCATTAGCACTTACCTTGTGCAGTTTTCTTCACTCTCTGAAGGACGAGGGCTGTGACAGTGTGGTGACTTCAGTTAGTTGTGTGTGAAAACAGTAGCTGGTGGCTGGCAGCTAAAGGAAAGGAAAATCTACAAAGTCTGCCTTTTTTTCCAGACTGTTTATTATAATGAGTAAAAGTCTGATGGCCATATCTGTCAACTTTAATATTTATGAAGATAGCCAGACCTGCCTCTTACTAGTCACAGTGTTTGATATGAGTACACCTCTTCAAAAAGAAACAAAATTGTTAGTGGGATAGCAGAACAATTTGGGATAAATAATTAACTAAGGGTTTTGGTAAACCTGCATGTAAATGGCTACTGGGTATATAAGTCATGCCCAAGGTAGTTCTCACTTATTGCCCTTTATGGAAATATTTAATTTTTCTGCAGTTTGAAGGGGAAATGCCACATGAAGAGAGCAGTGCCTTCCTTAAGAATGACCAGTTTCTTCAAGAATAACCTTGCTTTCCTCATTCAACAGTTGGAGAATCACTCAGGTCCTTTGTGCAAAAGAGCAGACTGTCAAGGTGGTGTTGGGATGTGTCTCTCTGTGGGAGTCTGGAACCAGGATCCCAATAGGAATTCCCCTGGGAGACCAGGTGGTGTTGCTGCTCTACCCTTTCTGGGACTACTTGAAAGGAGGTTGTAGCAAGGTGGAGTTCTCTCTCTTCTCCCAGGTAACAAGTGACAGGACAAGAAGAAATGGCCTTCAGTTGTACCAAGGGAGTTATAAATTGGTTATAAGGAATAATTTCTTCCACAAAAATGTTTTAAAGCATCAGAACAGCCTGCTCAGGGAAATGGTTGAGTCACTATCCCCGGAGGTTTTTAAAAGATGTGTATGTGTGGCACTTGGGGACATGGTTTAGTGGTGGACTTGGCAGTGCTGGGTTAATGGTTAGACTTGATGATCTTAAAAGTCTTTTCTGACCTAAACTATTCTGTGATTCTCTATCTGCAAACTTGAGACAGGGCTGGGTTTCTTGCAGTGAACAGTGTTCCTCTCATTTAATCCTAAAGCCTCTCTTTCTGGCAGAGGTCCCAGCCTGAGGCAGTAGTGAGCATAGTGAGTGCTAATAAAGTGCCATTTGACTTCTACTCCTCTCCTTGCAGAGAAAGGAGGGAATAGGATGGAAATCTGCCACATTCTGCCCAAGAGAAAAAGGAAAATAAGGTGCCTTTTTCTAGTCCGAATAGTCCTTTCTCCCTCAAATCTATCACTTGCAGAAACAAAAAAGAAGCTTTGAAGACATTCACATACTGCTGACATAGGTACAGGCAATAAAGCTTTGAAGGGATGAATCACCACTTCTGGGGAAAGGATAACTAGGAATTCAAACATTTGGAGAAAATGCCATGCTGGCTACACCCCTTCTGCCATATAACTCCATTTTAACAATATATTTTAGAGCTAAAAAGAAAAATGTTTCCATTAGTTTTGCAACATTGAGACTCTGTAAGTAATGCCCCATTAGCCTCTCATAGCTTACATCTACTTTTACTTAAATATGAAAAACATAATAGCCCATGCTCATGATGTATCATGTTTTTTTCTGTCCCTTACACTAACAATTTTCAAGCATTCATTCCTCTGAAGTATGGGATGTTCAGGAGGAAAGCCAGACAGTAACAGTATTTTGCCTGTTGCCCAGCACTTTAGGAACAACTCAGGGTTGTACAGGAGCTGCAGACATCACAGAGTCTGTGTGTGTCAACCCAGAACCATTTCTGAGGACTATTAAGAGAGAGATGATGACAATAACAATATTAATACTAATAACACTAGCAACAGTAACAACAGAATTAATTTTCTGTAGCTCTTTTCAACCAAGTCTCTCAACACTAGATGAAAACAGATAAAATGATTCTTCATTCAGGAGCTGAGATATGAGGTGGTGAATGGATGCTAGTGAACAGAATAGATAAATGGCTGGAGAATGCACCCTTTGCTACTCTGGCTATACCTGTTGTGCTCTAACCTGTTTCACTGGAAAAACTTCTTTGGACCCCTGGCAGCAACTTAATGCTAGTTCTAAAGAGCAGTAAGTTCCTCTCTGAGCCTTTTCTCCAGGCTAAACAACCCCAGCTCCCTCAGATGCTCCTCGTAAGACTTTTTTTATCAATGACTTTACTGAGTCCAGGTAGACATCCTGAACCTTCACCTCATCCACTAGGTGGATCACCTTATCATAGAAGGAGGTCAGGTTAGTCAAGCAGCACCTGTCTTTCCTAAATCTATGGTGGCTGGGCCTGACCCCCTGGTTGTTCTGTACATGCTGCATGATGTCTGCTCCATGATCTTCCCTGGTTCTGAGGTCAGACTGACAGGCCTGTAGTACCCCATATCCTCTTTCTGGCCCTTTTGTGGGGCCGAAACTGATGATAAATGATGAAAAGCACGTTGCTGAGCACTTCCACCAGCTCTCTCAGTACCCTTGGGTGGATGCTATTTGGCCCCATAGACTTGTGTGTGTCTAAGTGCTGCAGCAGATTATTGACCATTTCCCCTTGGATTATGGGGGCTTCACTCTGCTCCCCATCCCCATCTTCCAGCTCAGGGACTTTTCCTGAGAAGAACTGGTCTTACTAGTAGAGATTGAGGCAAAGAAGGCATTAGTACCTCAGTCTTTTCCTTATCCTTTGTTGTTGTGTTTCCCTCTGCATCCAGTAAAGGATGGAGATTCTCCTTAGCCCTCCTTTTGTTGCTGATGCATAGAATAATTTTTTGTTGTCTTTTATGGCAATAGCCAGATTATGTTCTAGTTGGACTTTGGCTCTTCTAATTTTCTCCCTCTATAACCTCACAACATCCTTGTAGTTCTCCTGAGTTGCCTGTCCCTTCTTCCAAAGGTCATAAACTCTTCTTTTTCCCTTGATTTCCAGAGAAATATCTATGTTCAGTCAGGTTGTTCTTCTTCCCCACTGGCTAATCTGGGGAAGGCCTGCTCCTCTGCCTGTAAGATTTCCCTTTTGAAGAATGTCCAGCCTTCCTGGACTCCTTTGCCCTTCAGGACTACCTCCCATGGAACACTGTCAAACAGTTTCCTAAACAGGCCAAAGTCTGCCCTCCAGAAGTCCAAGGTGTCAGTCCTGCTGGCACCTCTTCTTCATTCTCCAAGAACCAAAACCTCTGATTTTGTGATCACTGTGGCCAAGACGGCCTTCAATCATCACATCATCCACCAGTCCCTCTTGTTCACAAACAACAGGTCCAGCGGGGCATTTTTCCTTGCTGTCTCACTCACCCGTTTTCACATGCTTCAGGAATCTCCTAGACTGTTTCCTCTCCACTGTATTGCATTTCCAGCACACGTCTGGTAAGTTGAAAACTCCCACAAGAAAAAGAGCTAGTGATTGTGAGACTTTTCCCAGTTGTTTTTAGAAGACTTCATCTGCCTCTTCATCCTGATTGTATGGTCTATAACAGACTCCCTTCACAATATCTGCCTTGTTAGCCTTCCCCTGACTCTCACCCATAAACACTCAACTGTATCATCACCATCACTGAGCTCCAGACAATCAAACTTGATAACATACAGGACTACCCCACTGCCTCTCCTTCCTTATCTGTTCCTTCTAAAGTGTTTATAGCCATCCATTGTAGCACTCAAGTTGTGCAAATCATCCCATCCTGTTTCTGTGATGGCATATATGTCCTAGTTTTCCTGCTGCACAATGGCTTCCAGCTCCACCTGTTTTTTGCCAACAAATGTGACTGCATTCACAATGAGAGGATCCTTAGGACCATGAAAGCTTTTTTGTTTCATTTTTTTGTTTCAGTTCTCCAGAGAATGTGATTGAGGACAGCTGTAAGCAGAAATGCTTATTCAAGCAAGACCCAATGAGACACCTAAATGAAATGTAAAAATGCATTTTGCCAAACAAAATGCAGATTTGGGAATTTGTTTATACTTGTGTGTGTATGTACGATTTCCCTAAAAATTTTAAGAAGTTTGGGCTTCTAATTTGGGGAACTTGATAGCATGGAAGTTATGAAGAAACTTATGGATAAATAACTCATGTTTTTTGAGTTCTTTTCACTTTATCTGTGAAATCACAAACCTTGACAACTTAAAGTAATTAGATGCTGTGTTCATATTAAATGCATTTATTAAATACCAAAGACACAGTGAACTGATTATAGATAATGTGCTGGAGAAAGCTGTCTATGGTGTTGGTTTTATTAATTGAATCGACAAGCTGAGTATTTTGCTTAAGGCTAAGGTGTCTATAAATGGAATGGCCTCAGGCCTGTTTCTTAGAGACAGGACCTGAGTTTTTGTGCTGGAAGTTGGGGGAAAGAAAGCCTTGGAAAGGGTTTCCCTCTGGTATTGTGTAATATAGATATAAATATGTGCAGAGAAAAGATGGCTTTTCTATATACCATGGGTTCAGTGGTGGGAACACTAATATCCCTCTGTGAAGCCTTTTCTTCCCGTGGCAGCCTAATGAGACACTGACATTGGCTGTCTGCTTGTCCTGAGTGGATGTCCTGCATTATGTTGTTTGTGTTGTATTGCAGGATGCTGAAGTGAGGTTGTGTGACTGCTGTCCCCTCGGGAAGCTCAGGAAGAGATGTACTGAATCTCCCATGAGGCTATTCTCAGAAACAGTTTTCTAACTAAATAAATACCATCTCCTTGAGAACTTCTAGTATAGTAACCAACACATAACTGTTAAGATCTTTTCCTACTGTGAAATCTTAAAGCCTTAACTATAGAATCTGCAATATGAAGGCACAGTTAAGATGCATCCTCTATTTGACGGATTATTATTTACTGACTGAACAGTCAGTATTGTCTTCCTACTTTTTTCAATGTGTAGCTTCAGTTGCATACACTTCATACTGTTTGGGACTAAACTTTCTTAGGGACTTTTGTTGTCCTTATTTACCATACAAAAACTGAGATCATCTGCAATGTGTTCTCTGATTTTTCTTAGAGATGTGTGCTAAGCAGGGAACAGAAAAGTTTAAAGCGATTTGCTGCATTTCTGTGTAGGATTTCTTAGCTGGAAATATATATCTGTGTATCCCGAAAGTCTGTAGTTGGGTCCAACTCATCAGAGCCACTGATGTGAGTTTTAAAAACAGCTATATGTTCTTCTGCAGAAGGGATTGACAGCTTTATATGGAAGAATAGCAGAGTGGAACTTCCCAATCTACAGCTTCTTTTTTATACATAAATTTATCTCATATGTGTACAACTGGGGAGAAATGTTAGCTAAAAATCTTTGTTGCTTCTTAAAACTGTTTAAAACTGCAGAAAAATTTACATACAAAATACGAGTTCTATTATCATGTTATGTTCTGTGTGCTTCCTTGGACTTAATTATATTATCACATCTTGAAAACTGATGTTATACTACAAATGCTATCACAAGGTGCTCTAGGCTTAGAGAAGACACAGTGAAGAAGAACTAGTATAGAAAGAGGTGTGAAATCACGAGACATTAAAGAAGCTTCTGGACACTTCTGTTTGGACAAAAATATGCCTGAGTGAGTGGTATGAGAGAGGTCTGTACAGTCTAAGTTGTGCATAGTGGTAAACATGGTATTATTCTACACTGTTTCTCATACTGTAGAAAACTGAGACACAATAAAATGATCAGGCAGTGAGATCATAAAAATTAAAAGACCTTTTTGCACACAGGCCATTATTAAGTTGTGGTATTAGTCTCACAGAAGGTTGCAGAAGCAAAAAAAAAAAAAAGAACAGTTCAAAAATCAAATGAACATAGTCCTGAAGCATAGATCAACTGATGGCTATTCAGTAGATTTTCTTAAAATCTTTACTCAGAGAAGATGGTAAAGAGCTGATTGCTGGAAGTTGCAAAGACGTAGTAAGAGAAGGGCCATCATATTTTACTGTTCCTGTAGTCTTTTGGTCAACATCTGCTTAAAACTGGGATCTTTGGCCAGATGAATCTTTGCTCGACCCACTGTGATTTGTGCTTGTTTTTAGATTTCCAGGTAGGAAATCTGATCTGTTTATCAAATACTTGATGGTATATAATGCATAGTATCAAGGAGGCAAAATCCTGTAGATGAAGTCAGTGAGGGGGTTCCTTTCACCTCTCAGAGCATCAGAGAGACAATCTGTAGCAAAACAGGAAGAAAAGGCAGTGTTCATTGCATGCTCTATTACAAGTCTGCTGTTTGATTTTCACTCTACATTGTGCTAATTATCATCATTAAACTCTTACTGTAAACTGAATCTTTGTCATACCTCTCCCTATTGCCTTATATTCTTTTTGCTATTGGTGAAATGGAATTCTTTACTGAAAATATCTGATTGTTTTGTAGAAATGTGCTCAGTCCAACCATTCTGAGCCCTTTTAGAGTCTTGTTACTGTTGACAATTTGCTACTCTTTTTTTTATTTTTATTTTTATTTTTTATTTTAGATGCGGATAATGTTACTAGATGCACCAGTGATTACAAAAAGAAGCAAATACATCAGACAAAAACAAAGTACCTCTGAAAAAGATATCAGTTTTGAGGTTATAGAAGAAAATGGCTAGGCAGCAAAAATAGCACTGTGGAAGTGACCCGTGTGCAAGCCCTGCTTTGTTCATGAGAGGGGCAGATGCAGATTAAGAGATTCAGTGGGTTTACATTTCTTTCCTGGTAATGTTTGCTCTGGTCAAGTCTTTTTATTTTCTCTTTGTCTTTTTTTCCTGTCTGAAGAGTGGAGGTGAAAATATTTCTTTAAATACATGTATTTTCTGTCTTGTCTTGCTTGATTCAGCAGTAAACTTTTAGACCAGGGAATTTATGGGTACCCTTATGCATGGGTACAATGCCTGGCATAATGGTGTCCTGATACAAGCCAGGGTGTGTAAGTGCTAATGCACTTATATGTGCACACAAGTTAAGCACAAATTTTTTAAAAAAACCAAACCAACTAACTAAAAGAATAATGACTTGAGGACAAAGAATAGGACAAATCCCTGGCTCTCCACTTCTGCCCTTTTTTCTCTCCTTACTTCCCCTCTTGTACTCCACTGACACTCTCACTTTCTTTTCCTTAACCTTTCTCCCACGGCAGGAGGAATCTCTCTAAAACAAAAGGCTGGCTGTGTTTAATGATGTTCATTAAAAGAAAAAATAAACTGTGAGGGAATCACTGCTTAAACTGCATGTGCCTGCCTCCTGTGAACAGACACTCAGGTGCTTTGGCATGCTCCTTAGTGGTTGCTCTGTGCTGTAGCTGGACCTACCAGCTTGGCTGCTTGTACCACCCTCATCTCCCTCTTCTGTGTAAAGAGTGACACACTCATTCATGCCTTGGATGCAGAGCTCAGTGGAGACGCAGGTGTTACAGGCAGCCCTGCAAGATGTGCCTACTGGCAACATCAAACCAGTGTACCAGCTTTGCAAAAGCAAACCAGAAGCGCACAACCATCCTTCTCACTGAGGAACCAGCACCCCAGGGCACTGCGCTAGAAAACGATTCTCTGTGCATCCTTGACCTTTTAGTGATTTGGTTGCAGAAAATGTGAACAAAAATTTAAAAAAAAACCTAAACAAAAGCAAAGGGGCTTTATTCTGTTCATGAAGATCTGTAGGTCTGAGATGCAGGGGAAAAGTGTTACTGTTCTCATTTTGATGTAATCAAAGCCTTTATGTAATGTGAACGTTGGTGGGAAAGAGTCTTCCTGAGTCGTGTTTACTAGTGGGAGTTTCAGAACTGATGTGTGGGTGGGAACTAACAATAATACCCCTCACATCCCACTGCTGCACTGCGTGGATGAAACTAGGCTGCTATCAAGACAAGTAACCAATGTTACCCTCACCAATTTTGTCTTGCATTGGGGACATTAGACTTGCCAGCATTTTAGAGGCACCAGCCATGTGTTTGAGAAGGAAGTGACACTTGAATTCGTCAAGATTTGGCTAACCCCTCTGTCATGCATTTAGTATAATTTTGCAAATTTTTCTTAAATTGGAAGGTTACAGTACCATTAAAATCACCTATAGGAGACAGATGAATTATGTGCATGACTGGAATTCAAGCCCCTAGTCCTGGTAATGCACTTCTCACTGGAATCAGTTTTTGCACTGTGGGATCCCCAAATGGTTTTGTCACTGCTTGACTAGGCTTTGAACAATCCTTTTGTTGGTGTTCGACCAAACGTCTTTGAGCAGTTTGTAAATCTCAGCCCAACCATCCTTCACAGTGAATGTCAATTCATTGTCCCGCTCTGTGTCTGAAGCACTCAGGCCCTAATGCAAACCTTCGTGACCTCAGTGAGCGGGAGACTAGATCTGCAGTAAGGCAAGGGTAATCAAGGTATTCGAAGGTTACATACTCAGAATTCATTTACCCTGTCATGACTAGAAAATACAGTTAATAACATATCTTTACCTTTTCCATGGTGAACAAACTGTTGCCAGTTAAAGCATTGATGTTGCAAGATGTATCATATCCAAAGATTGCTGAAATCACTGGAGTAATTCCCACAGATTTAAATGGATTTTGCTATAGGACTTTTCCTTATTGTAAAAGCAGTACTTAATCTGGTAGTGTACTGCAGACCAATTGTGCATCATTACTGGGAAGAAAGAATAGGGAATTTTTTACTTCAACTGAGACTTAACGACCATGTAGATTTTTTTTTTATTTGATGTCTTAGGATAGGCAGTCCGTAGAAGTTTGTTCTGGCAGTGCTGTTTTTCTCTTTTGTGAAACATATTGGAGTTTGGTTTTCACAAATGCATGGATTAAATGTTTGTTTTTCTCAAAGCAGGTGAGGGAAGAAGGTATCAATCACTGTCTTGACATGATAATTTTTTCTGCTACCTTATTATACACATGGAGAATGCTTTGCTTTGAGCACTAGAATACCCTACAGATGTGATATCCCTTTCCCCTTACCCTTCCTTCTCTACAGTAAATACTTCTAGTTCAGTTTTACGGCAGTATCCCCTCTCTGAGATGAGATGTTCCTTAATATTAATATCTATCTGTGAGCATTAGCTAGCAGATGAAGTAAGCCCATGTTATGATCCAGGTAATGCTCTCATGGCTCAGCTTTGTTTATTTGTATTTCTTATCTGCAGTGCATAAATGGTTTACTTCAGGGTAGGTGTCTTTGGAATGTTTTCCTCATATAATTCTGAGAGTCTAATTCCAGCTGAGATACTGAATCAGTCAACTGCTTTCTCTTCTGGTGAGAGTTTAAGATAACTATTAAAATTAGGGTTACATAATTGCCCTCTGGAAACTGGTTTAGCTGTTCCTCCTACCAGGGCCAAAGAATTACTTTTTCTATACCTGCTGATGAAGCTTAACAGAGCTTTGGAACTAGATGGAAAGAGCAAGAGGAAGTGAAGTTTTCTTCATACTCTTCTTCATGTCCTCTTGACATGCTATTGCTTCAGCATCTCATGCAAGTCTTCCAGAGATGCACCTTGTAACAAAGCAAAGAACTGATACAGGTAATTGGGTACAGATCAGCTATACTTAAAAGGTCTTAAATCTACCTGTGTAACTGGGTGTTTGAAAAGCATGTTTTACAGCTTGCACTTTCTTTAGCTTCACCTTACTCTCTTCCTTGGTTGTCATTCTAGCAGTCATGGGGTAATTATGAATAAACTTCTTACTCAACCAGATTGAAAATGTGAATATTCAATGCTTCTCACATATTGTACATTCCTTGATTATGATGCTTTGTCAAGCCAGAACTGGCTAGCATATCCTTCTTGCCTCTTTATAGTTATGTAAAGAAATAGAGCATAAAATTGGTTCACTTTTGATTTTGGTACTCATGGTCTTATGCAAAATATGTATCCTTAGATTTTAAAAGATAAATAACCAGGATGCTTTTTTGTTGCTTTGCTGGGCCACTAATATGGTATCACTTTTCTTGTTATGTTATCTTGATTTCTCTGTGTGTCTGTCATAAATGGCAGCTCCAGGAGAAACATCATCACCAAATATAGTTTGTGGAAACTTTGTTATTTCCTGTGATTTTTAAGACAGAAATGACTTCAAACATTTTCTCTTGCTCTGAATTAATAATCTGTGTAATAGGAGGACAAGGGGTTATGGCTTCAAACTGAAAAAAAAGAAGGTTTAGATTAGATATTAGGAAGAAATTTTTTACTGTGAGGGTGGTGAGACACTGGAACAGGTTGCCCAGAGAAGTTGTGGATGCCCCATCCCTGGAAGTGTTCAAGGCCAGGTTGGATGGAGCTCTAAGCAGCCTGGTCTGGTGGAAGGCATCCTTGCCCATGACAGGGGTCTTGGAACTAGATGATCTTTAAGATCCCTTCCAACCCAAGCCATTCTATGATTCTGTGGAAGCTATTCAGGGAGCTTTAAGTAGAACTTTCTGCCTGGCATGATTGGGAAACACACATTTTGGTCTTTCAAAGCTGTTTACAGAACTTTCAATCATCTTCCTATGTGTTATTGCATCCATTTCCAGCTTCTTCTGTCAGTGTGTTCCTCTTGAACAGTAACTTAAATTGATATATATGGGAAAAGAAATTCTAAATTTCTGACAAGACTAAATACTGTATAATTGAAAATCAGACTTCCTGTAACATTGAAAACAGACCTAAACACATTGAAACATGAATGCACAGGGGGTCATCTAAAGTACTGCAGTGACATGATTTGGAATAATAGGAAGGAAATTTGATGCAGATTCTAAAATTAATTTCATTTGAAACCATGAGCACTATAAAAAGCATTTATCATACTGATAATATTCCATAATGTCATAAATGTGAGTAATGAAGCAGAAATTACTTCAATAAAACTAATTTAGATTGTTTTCTTAACTAAAGGTAGTATTTGAATTTGTTCAGTGCTCAAACAATAGTAACTTGGATTTTCTGAATTTTTAAAATCGGCTGAAAAAGCCAGACTGAAGAGTATGGTACAGAGATGCTGCCTTTCAGCTGAAATAATGAATACTGAAAGAATAAAACAATAAATACTCTGGTCATGTTCACTTTGTTTTGTCTGAAAACGCAGGATGCCCCCCAGTCCTAATTGGAGAGCTTACACACAAAGACACGGGGTTGTGGAGCAAAATTCACAGGAATAAACTGAAATCAATTAGCTTTTTTAATAGTATTAAATGTAAATATTAGAATAAGAGAATAATAGAATATCACAATTTTGAAGACACCCATAAGGAACAAGTCCAACTCCCTGCTACTCACAAGACTGCCTAGAACTAAACCATGTCACTAAGAGTGTCATCCAGACACATCTTGAACTCTGGCAGGTTTTATGCTATAAATTCAGAGACTATACTTCCACACTGTGTAACACTGAGCTTGCAAAACATAGATTTGTAAATGACCTGTCTTATCTCAGAGCATGAATAGGTTCTACATTACTGAACATTTTCATTTGTCCAAATTTACATAGTGGTAAACGCATCCTTTTTGTGATACTACCCAGATCATAGTTAATTTAAAGTGCACATGCTTTGAATTTCTTTTCTGGAAATATGTAGTTTAATGGTCATGCTTACATTTACGTAGATAAAAAGTGGTCTGTCCTTCAAAGCATCTCGCATTGAAATGGAAGCTAGCAAATGTGAGTCTGGCAACGTTGCAGCTGTTATCCAGGGAACTGCAGATGAAAAAAATCAGAGGTCTTCACTGGTCGCGTTGGTAGAAACTGTCCTGAAGAGCAGGGTTTCTCTGCAGGAGCACAGTAGCACAATGCAGAAATACAGTGAACGAGGAAGAGTCAGGAGCTCAAACCTGTCAAGAGTTAAAAGTATTACTGTATGAAAGAGTTGCTGAGCTTGTGGCTAGTGTAGGTTAGATCTGTGTGCAGTTCAGAGAAGGGTCAGGGTCTGCAAGCTTGAGTACTGGAACACCCCAACATGCTCTCAGTTTAATTGTTACCTCTCTTCGAGATCTGTGCTGGGCCATTTTAACTTGTTTGTTCCAGTGCAAATCTTTTGTAAAGGAAAGTAGCCCTTAGCAAAGGGGATGAAAATGTGATCCATCTGGGTTTCCTAAAGGTTTTTAATAAGGCCCCTTGTAAAGGCTCTGTGGTATCTAAGTGGTTGAAAAATCAGAAATTGAGAATATGAATAACTATTTATTTCTCTCAGTGGAGAGAGTGTCACCAGTGGAGTCTAAATGGATTTGCAGTAGGGTTCTTACAGTCCAAAATATTCATAAATAGTTTGAAAACAGGCTGGAGAGCAAAATGAGAGATGTTGTTAACACGGCTGAGTTGCTTGAGGTCACAAAACAAAGAGTAGTACTGAAGATATGGGTTTAATGGGACTTGTAGATAGATATTTAATCAGCTAATGCGGTTGGAAAAAGTAGACAAGCTTTTTGGCACACAAAAAGATTGATGAAGTTGCAGACTGAAGGAGGACACTTCAGAGCTTAATGTTAAAGCTTAATATTGGATCTACCAGGAAAAAAATAGACAGCAAAACAGTGAGTAGTAGCATCCCCTTTCCTGCCCCCAACTTCCAGAAGAGGAGGCTCGGGAGACCTTACCACTCTCTGCAACTACCGAAAAGGAGGTTGTAGCCAGGTGGGGGTTGGCCTGTTCTCCCAGGTAATAAGCAACAGGATGAGAGGACATAGCCTTAAGCTGTGTCAGGGGAGGTTCAGATTGGACATCAAGAGGACTTTCTTCATGGAAGTTGTTGTTAAACATTAGAATGAGCTGTCCAGGGAGGTGGTGGAGTCATCATCCCTGGAGGTTTTTAAGGAAAGGCTAGATGTGACACTTAGAGCCATGGGCTAGTTGACAAGCTGGTGATCGGTCAAAGGCTGGACTTGATCTCACAGTTCTTTTCCAACCTAATGGATTCTGTGATTCTATAAAAAGGTAGCTGGATGATGAGAGGGTAAGCCAGGAAAACATGCTGTCTGTGTTCTCCATCGTGCCTGTAGCTGTTGGCTTGTGTCAGTGTTGGGAGATTATGTCTGTTCTTTTCCTCTTGCAGAACAATGTTAAGGGCTTATTGCTGGAAATAATATATATTTCAAAGTCTTTGTTATTTTCTATATATCCTCTTTTTGAACAAGAATGTCTATCAGGCTGAAGTATAGTGTAATCTTTTACTGTTGGTCTCAGTCAGCAGAGACTGTACTGCCACAAAGTAGCCCATGTAACTCACAGAATCACAGAATAGTTGATTTTGAAAGGGACCCCTGGAGGTTGCTCAGTCAAATCCCATTGCCTGTTTAAAAAAGTTATGAAATTCAGTTTTTTAGAAGCTGCATAAGCAACGGACATTTGAAAGAGCATTTTTATCTTTGCTATGCCTCTCCACCATTCCCAATCTGCAAACTAATCTTACAGATCTAGAGAACATCTGACCTCATCTTGTGTTTATGATTTCGATGTAGAAATAATTTAGTTTAATATTGTTTAGTGTTGCCATGTCTCACAGTGGGGTAGCTTATCCCTTCAGTGAGTACTTCCACATTTGCACTACATTCTTAAAATCCAAAACATTTGCTAAAGAAGACAAAATTATAGAACAATTTTACAAGTACAGGCTGTTTTAGTTTTACTCTATAAATTACTTTGGCTATTAGAAGGAAATCACAGAACTTTTAGTTTTTGAATATTAAAAAAATCATATCTCCTGAAAAGTATCATTACTTACAAAATTGTTTGATTCAAAATTCTTGAACACTGATTCTGCTAATTTGTAAACCTTTAGTAAAGTCAGTGAACTGAGAGGAACCACAGGGAGAAAAAAACAGTGTAAGACACACTAGAAATAGGTCCTTATTGCCTAGATGATCCACTGATAAAATTACAGGAAGAAAATGCTTAATCATATGACACAGTAAAGAAAAAATTGTGTATAAGAGCAGTTTTGTTACAGTCTTGGAGGAAAAAAGAGCAAAAATTTCTTGTTTATTTATATATTGAGGTGTATACTGATTATTTAGCTCTGCACCATTAGTTCTTTGCTTAGAATATGAAATCAGTGTTTGCTGTCAGAAGGTGGTACAGCTTGTGTTGGTATAGGCTGATGCTTGATGTATCACTGCACAAGGACTGAAGGTCACTCATTGTTTTGTATAAGAAATTCATCTGAGGAAAGTAGGATCTCAGTAACCAAGTATATTTAAAAAGAAAAAGAAAATATAGGGAAGAAGGAGTTCTAAACCCCAAATCACAGGTTTGATCCTGTAAAGTACTGGGCACTGTTGCTCTATTTCAGCAAGACTTACATGTGCTTAAACCTTTTGTTCAGGACTCTGCATTTTGCACTCTCTAATCTCAAATTAATAGTTCTTAAAAAGAAGATTGTTATTTCCTTCCAGCCACAGATTTTAAAGGACTCTGTGAGCAGCTATGTACAGAAACTATATAATAAAAATGAGAATGCAATGATGATTTCACAGTTAAGCATAGTAAAGAAAAACACAGGAGATCAAAACAGAAACCTTCACTTTCTCATGTCAGCCTTTCATGCTGAACCCGTATATAGTTTTATTTTCCTGTCTTTTCTCTTGTTTATTTTCAATGTGAAATCCTTAGACTCCTCATTTGTGTCCATAGCTGTGAATTCATGCAGAAACATAGGACAGGATGTGTCTCCTGAGCTCCCATGTCTTGTCTTTAAACTGTAGGTGTCCTATTGAAAGGAAAAGGGGCTGTTGTGTATTCACCTCTCATCCCCTTCCAAGCAAGAGGGTAGACAAAGGACAAAATTCAGACTCCAAACTTGATAAAGGTAGATTCTGCCTTCAAAAAAAGGTAAGACAGAGCTATGAGAACAGTGGGGGCAGTTTCTGCTAAGGACCTAGAGCTGGTTACTGTACTCGAGTCTTAGAAGCGTGCCGCTTTGCTCCTGGTATGTTACACATACATGTTGTTCCTTAGTTAGAGTATATGCCATATGCGTCTTCTGCTTTCATTTTATCTTATGCCCTGTTCTGGCATGCTCCACCTGGGTTCACTAAAACAGTTGCCTTTTTCTGGAGATAGTCAAGGATTTATGTATGCAGTAGGAATATCTGTGAGCTCTTGGATATTTCAGATCTCCACGCTTTGCTCATTTAAAGTGCTTTTATTTCTTTATGTGTGTGTGAGAGGGTGTGTTCCTTCTGAGAAGATGATTTGTGTATTCATCTGAAATAAAACCCAAGAAGTTTTTGCCAGAAATAAGAGTAAGATGGTCAGGGATAGTTTGGACCCAGCTTAGTAACTATGTGCTACTTATTTAGGGTGCTGGCAAGGGAATGCATTCCCTATCCAATGACTAAAGGAACATAGTACTTACATTTTGTATTTGTCTGAAAGACTGAATTTCCAGAAACACAGGATGCAGTATTATTAAATGGAAGCTCTTCACATAAGTATTAAGAAATGGATGTTTGCATTCTAAGGGCAATATTTACTGATTTCTACAGTCATAGTTTGTGAAACACAAAAGGAAACAGAACTTTACTTTCATTAACCATAATAGTAGTTTAGCTATTTTCACAGCATTAATCTTGCTGTTGACTGTTCTTTTCCCATTGTGAGGAGACAGCATATGACAGGAAAAATCTGTAACATCATTCAACATCTGATTATATGCCCTTTTTCCTCAAAACCAATTTGCATACCTACAAATATCAGTGTTTCCCACTGGAATTGAAGGCACAAAATATTGTTTCTCAAGCTGAAAATTATTTAGGCAAAGATTTTTCAGTATTTGGGAATTCTGTCTGGGTGATTTTAAAAGCAAAGCCATATGTCGCTTACATGATTTGGCATCTCTCCAGTTGGATAGAACTTGAGTGGAAAAGTGGAGGAAAAAAAAAAGTAAAACCTGACGCTAATTAGATGATAATAAATACAGGTGCTATACTGTGTGTTGTAATTCATCTTCATAGCAAGATGTGGAAGAGTCAGAGCCAGCAGATTCTGAGGGATACTGTTTTGTGCATATATATTCCTGACACATGCTAAAATCCAAGTTAAGGTGAAACTTGGATGGGTTGTGTAACACTGAGATACTTTTCAAGATTGCAGAGTTGCAATATTGCCTAGCCATGGAAAATAAATGGTATGCTTTTTTTGGGTTGGGTTTTGTCTGGTGGCTTCTCACTGTAAAAGCAATTAGTGTAGTACCAGGATAAGAGCAGTGATTTGATAATAATTTGGAGATCCTGACCTTGGCTTCCAAATGCCACCATCCCCCCAGACTTCCCAAAAGTTTCCTTATCCATTCCAGGCAGAAAGGTGCCTCCCCAAGAAGGTATCTTCCCTCTCCAGCCAAAGCCTTATTCCTGACATAATGTGGTTTGTGATGACTAAGTTAGCTGGGACTAACCTGCCAACTATTCTGTATAACTTGCTGTAGAGGGAAAGCCTCTATACATCTGTCCACTGTTTTGTCCACCCCTGCCTCCCCTGCCTATAGGATTTCTGGCAAAATGCATTCACTGGGCTCCTTCTCTTTCATGTGTCAGAGTCCATCATGGAGGTTCTTTGCTTTTAAAATTTCTGGAGAGAGAAATGGATTCAGATGGTGTAGACTTGGCTCATCTACAGCTCTTTTAGTATTCAGATAGGTCAAGCCTTTACAGTTACTGAGGGGACTGTTGCCTGCCAGTGTTGAGTGTGTAGCCACACATGTTACATGACTCAGAGTGAAGGCACAAAGGAGAGCAGAATCTGTCCTGTGCAAATATATGGTTAAAAACATGATCGTAGTCTGGCCTTTTCAGTTGCTGTGTATTTAATGTGAAAGCTCACTGAGACATGCTTGTGTCTGAAATAACAGGAGAAGACACAGTCATGCTCCAGCCTCCAGGAATTTACCACAATAATATGTTGTGTGGTTTTGTAAGAAAAATTAAAACGCAAAGAAAAAACCTTCGCATAAAAATTTGATTGAGCAATTAAAAATGTGTAAATAATTGAAATGCAGGAACTATGAAAGCTTTCTAGTATTCTCATTGAGAAAAAAAATCTTTAAAACATAGGATTCAGACATTATTCTGGGGCAGAAAATAGCTGATATTTACAGTATAGATTACTCAATTTTCTTTTGCCTGATGAACAGGGCTCCCAAAGCTTATTGTGGTTGTGTCATTTGTATAAGACACGTGGCTGCTGTGATTTGCTTTTCTCTGTGATTTGCCCCCTCCCCCATCAGCAGAACCCTTTGAGCTCCAAACACAGATGTTACACTGTGCTCTTTGTGTGCATGTGTGTGTATGAGCATGTGAGTGTAAGGGCATAAAAACATGGTTGATATGCTGGAAAACCAAAGCTGGAGCACAGGACTTGGCTTGTGACTTTGTTACAGTAAGATGTTATTGTGGACTAAGTGTAGGACTAATGTGTATGAATGAGTAGTGGTTTAAAATCAGCCACACTTAAATCAGCAATTTAATGTAAGCAGGAATGGCACTTTCATTAAATAATGCTATGATCTCCCAACCATATTCTTAACTGGTAATCTCCCCGTAGCAAAATACATAGCTAATCAACCTCCTAGCCTGTCAGTAAACTTGCAGGGGAATTAAATCCTGGAGGAAGAAGCCCATAGCCCCGGAGGAAGGCTGAGTGCATGTTTCACTGTCGTCTTTTCAGCTCATCTCAGTGGTCCCACTGCTAGAATGTGCTCTGTTGTCATGGCAACCCCATCTCCTGCTTCCTACAGGAAAGATTAGCTCGTACTGTGCACTGGAGAGAATTTAGGGGAAGTCAAGCTAATCCCTGGGTGCACTGCAAGAGAAAGGTTGGACCTCGCCTGAGGGATGCTGTATCTGCAATGATAGAATTGGCCTGCCACAGACACTGGTATTTAAGTTGAAGAGCAGAATTCACAGTAAGTGTCAGATCCTCCAGAGAGGAATATTGATGAGGTTTTCTAAGTCTTGGTGAAGACTGTCCCATGCCAATAGTGGAATGACAGCAGGAGGCTGTGTGTGGAATACCAGTATGGTTCACCCATTCAGGTGGTATTTCAAATATAGAGTCAAAGCTTCGGTTCCCTGGAAACTAGGTGATAAAATTTTAAAACATCATTGTGAGACGTGCACCTAGAAACCTGAAGTGTGTCTCGTTTGGTGCATAAAGCTGAACAAGTGACAATGAGCATGGCTTACAAATTGTGTATGCACTGTGTCGTGTGCTTAAGAATTCCTGAGTGCTGAAAAATAAGCGGGAAAACGTGAGGAAACTGGTCTGTGTATGCTGCAAACTCAACTGCAAAAGTGCTGAACTATCAAATTAAGCATGAAAATTTACAACTCCTGATTCAGTCTTGTTTTTTCTTCGTATAAAAACCCAAACAGAGAAAACATGAGCTTTTTAAAGGTGTAGTCATAATACGAGGTTTTCTTTGAGGAAAACTCGTTTTAATATAGCTGAATTAAGGTGGTGTGTGACGATGCAGTGTGTGAACTGTGTGTTTGTTGTTTTTCTTGCTGGTAGAGTTAAACAGAGGGTATTCTAGCTATTCCATTTCTGCTTATTTTAGTGTTCTGCCTTTCTTTGATATGATCCTGCATTTCACTTTGATAGATGCTCAAGACTCCCAGCTTTAAGCTTAAGATTTTAACTGTCTGCTCTCTATTACTGTCAGCTTTTCCTAAACTTATTTTTCCAGCAGAGTTTATATGTTCAGCCTATGTATTTTTGCATTTTTAGTATGCATGCTTTTTCCATTTTTAATCAAAAATATAATTTATAATTGTTTAATGGGTGTTTACTATATAGCAGTATTCTCTTAGACCTGTTATGCATATATGTGTTTTACATGTATAAAATGTATTCATGTTTGTGTATTTCTGCCATACATTTTGCATGTGCATATGCATATGCAGACAATATGTGCATATACATTTGCAGCCTTTGTTTTAATGAGGCCCGTTAGTGATTCATGATAATATAACAGCGAGGATATTAAAGACCTGTTTTCACCTTGCAGGATAGGTATTTTTCTCCTGTCTAAAATGCTTATTGTTGAAAAATCCTAATAAACACACTCAATCTGCTTAAAGAAACAGCATATGTTGTATTTCTCTGTGTGTCTGTAGAGTTAAAAGGGGAAGCATCTTGACTGATAGAATAAAAGAGCCTGGATCTCATGGATAGTGAAGGGAGAGTTGTCTTTTTTCTCCTCCCTTGCAGAACAGCTCAGAAAGAGTCACACATAAGCTCCAGACTGGTTATTGTAAGAGTAGTCTTCCCTTTAAACTTCTTTTTTTTTGGCTGGTTTACCAAATAGTAAGAGCATTGATAATCAAAAACACTGCCTGTCTTCTTTGTAGTTAAAAAACTCATTAGCCAGTATACATCTATTATGAAAGACTATAGAAATAAATGCAAAGGCTATGGAAGCTTTAAGCCATTATTTAGGCTGGCCCTTGAATCTGTGGTAGACATATGGGTGACAGAAATGCCAAGCAAAGTGGGGATGAGGGTAAGAGAAAAGGCATCAAATAAACACACTATGGAATTATTGCTTGATATCTGTCAAATGAAATTACTGATTAAAAAGTCCCTTCTTTGATAAAAAACTCACTAGGAAAAATTTGCCAGAGGTTTCATTGTGTATTTTCACCACCCCTGTGAAGATATAGTTTTAACATAGCTGTTTACAGCTTTTAGAATAATCAAGATTGTTTAATCCACAATTTTTCTACCTTGTGTGTCCTTTTATTAAATTAATTAACCAAGGAGTTGGATTTTTTTTTTTTTTTATCTTAAGGCCACAATTCTTTTCCATTTATTTTTCTCCAGCATTTAACTTGTGTTAAATGGAATATTGCTGGCTGCTCGAACATTATCTGATTTATGTGTGATTTTAGTAAACTGGTCGAAGTTTTATTAGGACTGAGTTTTCACAAAGGGTCTTGAATTCCTTATCTGCATTTCTAGAAAACATCAAGCACCAGCTGAAAACAGGACTAACTGCGCATGAGGAAGTGCAATGGGGTCCAAGCATACATCCAAACCCATAACCTGTGTTTGCACTCTCTCTGCAGGATAAGGGTGTGAATGCTCCTTGTAGCAGTGGGACTGTATTACACACAGAGAGGTACAATTGGTAGAGACTGCTCACACTCAGGAGTTCAGGCCACCAAACTTGAGGAAATTCCTGTGTAAACTCTGTTTTGATTAAATAAACTGAAACACCTTGAGTTACCAGAAACTAAAAAGCAGAGATGACTCTGCTTGCTGTATACGAAAAACTCAGAGTTCCTAAACTCTTAAAAATAATAGAAATAGTGTGTTCTGCCAGGGCTTCTCTTCAGCACTCTCCTGTTCTGAGAGCTGTTGGCATCCCCACAGCTGTGGGTGAGTCCTCTGCACGGGCTTTTCTCTTCATTCCTTTTCTGCCCGGCATTCCTGCTCCCAACAGGTATTACACTGCCTTCTTCCTGTGCCACACTGTGTCCCAGTGTTCAGGCTGTCTGCTGATCAGATGTTGAACTGGCTAACATAAGGTTCTCTGGTGTGGCTTTTCCATGCATAAAAGTAAGTAGGGTAATTTGATGTGTATACTTATTCACCAGAATAAGGTTTTGAATTATGACCCCAATCAGAAAAATATTGACAATAGTGTGTCGCTCTCTTTCCTTGAAACATTCCTCACTATTGCAAAAATAGCCCCCAAAATTGTACAGCACAGTCTCGGTCTACAGCCTCCATTTGGAATTCATGACTAGCAATTTGTCCTTCTTTCATTCACATTCTCATTCAGGGAAAAATAGGTAAGTTGTTCAGCACTTTCTGAGTGGTACACTGAACCTCACAGGATCTGGCTGTCTTTTAATGTCTACAAGTCAAAAGTCACAAACTCTATTCTGTCCCAGCAGGGATCTTGCTGCTGATATTAAATCAATAGTAGAAATCACACTTTTGTATTATACATAAACTTTATACACAATGTCTATCTCTCCATATCAGAGATTTATCTGGCACATTATAGGAAGAAAACAGTAATAATGACAGTATTTTTTCTTGGTTGCAAGGCATTTTGTTTCCTGAGGCACCTGTGCCTCTTTATTACCTTTAAAATATACATGTATATATAATGTTTCCAAAGAGACTATAAATGGACAATTTGATGGTAGCAGAAGTGGATCTCAAGTGTATCTTCACTTGAAATAGGAAGTTTAAATATTTGGAGGCTTTTGATGTCTTTAAACATCAAAAATGAGTTCAAATATTTTGATTAATATTTTTATTCTAAACAAATCTGCAAGGTTTTAAAATATCTTTGAGTTGACAGTTTGCCCTAATTTGAAACAGTAATAGCCATCTGTATGGGAATATTTTGATTATTTTAAGCATCCTTTTCTCCTCAAAAGTAAAACTCTGAGACCTCAGTTGTATGTAAATTGCATGAATTTAATGGACTGAATTATTTCCCAGGCTGCACATGCTGGCTCCTGTTGACTCTAGTGAGATTAAGATCATATGCATCCAAAGGTAGATTTCAGCCTTGTGTATGATGTTCTTCTGGGCAGCTCTTTGCAGTTAATTAAAAAGTGCTTTCTCAGTGCTGTGCTGCTGGCTTTGTGGCTTACTGCATAATAAGTTCTATATATTAGCTGAAGAGCTAAGCAAAACAGCAATGTTCATTTTCAACAGGGCCAAACATGAAGGCCAAACACAAACCAGAATTTCCTGGGCAAGTTCTGTGTTAGTTGTGGTAGTTGAGATACTACTGCTATCTGCCTGGCAGCCCTAATACTGAAAGGAGAGAATGAGTGCAGTTGTTCTTGTTTTAGCTCCATTATTCTAGTTTTGTGTGCTGTGAGCTGTAGCAATCAGAGTATTTTTGGTCTTCTCCAGAGGTTGGTTGTGAGATCATCACAGCAGGTGGCTATATGGAGCATGAGATACGCACATGCATCCTCTAGGGCAATTCTGTGGGTTTTTTTAGATTCCAAATATCAGGGTATCAAATATTAATCATACCAATAATGTCAAAATTGCAATTGCAGTAGAAAGTTATACAAAGGGAATCCAGGGTTTCTCTTGTTCTGTTGCCAGAAGAGAGTTACAGGGCTTAGGAGAATGAATGTGAGCTCAGGATATGAGTGATCGATCTTTTAACATGTAGTGCATTTCATTTTATCATTGTAAATTCATTCTTAGCAATAGATTAGCTATTGTGTCCTGGTGTGGACCCCTCTAACGGTCTGTCTTTAGGTGAAAAATCATTTTGAATTTGTCATTTCTCTAGTTGTTATGATTGAAATTGTTTTCTGAAATGTGAGAAGTCAACTGCTGTATGTGTGAGGTGATGGCAACAACAGCAGCATTTCTGATTGCATCTGTGATTTGTGAACACATTCAGCCAGCAGCAAACCAAATGGGATCTGATAAAAACTATGTTTTGGATAGTCAAATCCAAGAGCAAGAGTGCTGTGCTATCCACTAATGTCCTTCCATTCTGCTCTTTGCTACTACATAAACTACTGAAGATTGTTTTCAATGGCTCCTATTGTGGTTACCTCATGATGCATTAAGAACTGCGAGTCCTTTTACTGTCTGCAAATGCGCTGTCAGAATATGTCCACTTCTGATGCAAAAGCTCAGCCTCTGCTCCCTGTATTTTATCTTCATTTCCTGTATCACCAGCTGTGGTGTTGAGTTTGGCAGGAACTGCTAGTGTAGCAATCTCCAGCAAACTGCAGATTTCAGTGCTAAAGTTAAAAAGAAATGCTTTTTGGGAAAACAACTGCCTGAGAATTGGCTGATGACATCTATGTAAAAGGGGCTCCACGTCAGTGATTTCCAGTGATGTGCACCATATTATTTAACTGGTTTTGCCATTTGTTGAAAATATTTCAAATTAGATCTATCCCAGATGTTCTTCAACAGAGGAAGATAATGCTGAAATTAAATCAGTTCTGAGAAAATTTTCATCTTCAAAGGCTTCTTGAGTGAGCCTAAAAGATTTTGGACCAAAATTTCAAAGGCTTTCTAGAGCATTTTTTGTAGGTTAACACTGGGAGACAGGATCAGGAGCTTGAAAATCTGCATTTATCTCTTTGCATAAAGGGGAATGCCAAGACTATCTTTGAGATATTGCAGACTTTTCTAAAGAAGATCATAGCCTTAGACTGCCTTCTAAATGCTTCTGTATTGGAGCTGCTATATTTGACAAAGGGCTTTTCTTTCAGAAAGACTGTGCTTTGAGTCCTCCAAAATGTTTTTATTCATGTGTTGAAGAATCAAAGATGGCAACTGTTGCTTTGCTTAGACAGCTGAAATTTCTTTAAGTACCTGAACTGACATACATAGCTGGAGCAATCTGTTCGTGTGAATATTTTTCTGTCTTTTGGAGCCTGTCACACTCAATCAGAGGTAGTAAAATCATGCGTTCCCCAGATTGTTTTATAGTTTGGGACCAATTCAATATGTAGGTCTGAAGTTTCCGCTGATTAGTACATGCAGAGTAAGGAACAGTCTCAGAAGCTGTCATACCTGGAGCACCAGGTGCCATTGGCAACAAATTTTCCAAATCAGTTTGAAGTGCAATTAATAGATTTGATTGCAGTGTGTATACCATCGACAGCTCCCTCTTAGGTTGTCTTTTTTTTGGTTGCTGTTTTTGCATTGGTCGTATTATTTCTTCTAATGACAGTAATTTGCAATTGCAGAAAAGAAAAAGCCTGCCGGTGTACTGTGAAAGAGAACACACTAGGCATTTCACACTATTGAGTGTTGGTCTTGTTTGCTTTTACATTGGATATAAAAGATAACAGCCCCCCAAGATTGTAATAGTTTATTAGAAATAACATTCTATTCATGATCAGAATTGAAATAGTGTGTTTCAGCATGCATAATGTTTCAGCTTGATCCTATGGTGAAAACTTTCCACCCAGAAGGAATAAGGTTAATCTCTTCTCAAACTCATCTTCAGATCTATGTTCTGCTTCTAAAAATTTTAAACCAAGCTTCTGGAAAACATAGTTCCCTTAGAACTGGTTTGCAATTATTATTTGGGAATCAAGGGGATCAGTATATGAAGATGATGTTAAGGATTGCAAAGTAATGATCTGAGATTTGAAAGAACTTCTTAGGATTCTGTTTTTTAATGGGCATTTACAATTTATTTAAGCAGGAAAAAAATTATTAGCAAGCGTTGTTCGTTCTCATCAGTTGTTTTTTTGCAGACACTATATTTTCTAAGTTTTTTGGAAACTTGGGAACAGGTTTGCTGTACAGGTGTTTGTCATAGATCTGTTTATGTTTCTAATGTGTATTTCAATTAGATTAAAGTAGCTATACAACAACAATCTTTTCCAAATATAAAGCATATCGTGGGCCAAATAATCTTGTTTACAGATTGTAAAGGGAAAACAAATTATATAGCAGATTTTGCAAGATCATTGTCTTTACTTCTCTATTTAAAATAGCACCAAGCATTTCTGTAAGTGCTCTTGCTCTGGGCTTCCCCTTCCTCCCCAGCCTAGCTTTGCAACGGAGAACACCATCTTTGGATAGAACACTTGGTTTGCCAGGAGCAGCCTGCTGGTTTCCACACACAGATCTGTTGAGCCAGCTCAACAAGTGGTCATTTTTTTTTTACAATTTCATGCTGCCATTCATTCTCAAGTCAGTCCCATATTATAAGGAGTTCAAGTAGGTATTACAGTTGGACTCTTTGGTAAGGTTTTATTCTTTCCCATTCTAGTACTCTGACTTTCAACAAAAATCTGTATATAAATAGTTGTTGGAATTTTAGTGAGAATAGGAGTGATTTTCTGTGATTAAAACATTCTTGAATTTCATTGGTAATGGTACCTTATCAATAGTGTAAAGCACAGAAAAAGCACATGCAGCAATTACTCTCTGTGTGGACTCTCCCATTGCTGAACTCTGCTGGGCTACCAGAAGCCCTTAAGTAAATAGAATCATGGACCAGTTGTTCTATTTCTTAAGAAATCTCTCCAGTCTGCAAAGAACTGCAAAACTGCTTGTGGATTCTCTCTGAAGGGTGGTATTCTGTTCGCTCTACTTTCTGGCCTTGTTGAGTAATCTCGTTTTGAGACTAGCTCTCAGGGATGTTTCAGCAAGGGCAGACTGACTGCCTTTAATGAGAAGAAAATGTTTGGAAGTTACTAAAATAGTATTAAGTTCAAGAACGTGTAGTGTTTCTGTTGGCATTAGCTTCCCAGAAAGGAACTGTAAAATGATAGTCTTCGTGCAAACATTTTCAAGCGCAAAGAGTTTTCAAGTTTTAATCTTTCATTTACACTCTTGTTCATTGCACCCTCTCATACTTGCTCTGTTCCCCACCCAAGCGCAGCCCACTGCATTGCAGTGGGAGGGAGAGTTTGCAGTGAGAGGCATTGCTTAGATGGGTGGCTTGGCAGTGAAAATTTCAAGTCCACAGCTCTGGTGAGGAATAGCAGTAGATATGCCAGAACTATCTATCAGATCCTTTGGGTTTTATGAAGTTTCTGGGCACTGAATCATATTTACGTGGCTTGCCAGGAATATTGTGACAACAGACTATCTAGCGGAATCATTCTTTTTTTTTTCCTTCAGATACCTCTTATTCTAGTCCATTTTTAGCCCATGTGTGACCAAATGCTTAGCTATATTTTGGGAATTGTAAAAAAAACATTATTGACTTTGGTAAAAGAACATGGTTGAGGGTTTTTGTTTTTTTTTTTCTTTCATGAAAATAATTTCTGGAAAGAAAAGTGCATATTTTAATTTTGCCATGCAGATTGGAAGTCAGTATGTCTATCTGTGGGATTATGAGGCAATTGGGATTTAAAAATGGTGACTTTTGCAAAGGCAGAAGAGTCCTTCCTGTAGTATTAATACCTTATGTGAAATCTGCTATCTTCTGTGACACCCAGTTGATGTCAAATCTCTCAAATAATGGACATTTGTGGACAGAGTTTTCAAATCTGCCATTTTTCAACCCAAGTTATATTGCATGTTTCAGGATTCTGCTGACTTGGGCCATATGATTTTTCAGTAGGAAAAAACATTAGCTCTTGTAAACTTCCAAGCAGATTCTGATGCCTTGGGTATCATGATGTTTATACATCTCTCTTGGCAGTTTTGGCATCCACTGTGTGAGAGAGATTTTTTCAGACTGATCAAAGGGAAGTCAATCATCAGCATTGTTTATTTTTCTGCCTTATAATTGCAGTCAGCATGCTAGAGGGACTCCCAATATTCTTGTTCCCTTTACCTCACTGGCAATATTTTTGAGTTCAGGTAAAGCTTTCTTAGCTTTGCTGACTCTTACTACCTTTAGCATTCTTTTTCTGGTGTTTGGGCTGGCACTGAAGCATTGTTCATGCTGAATATTTTTAACTTACACTTGATACAGTGAAAAATATAATAGGAAAACCTAGTGGATATAACATTGAAAAATGGTTGCTTGCCAGATGGAGAAAGGCCAAGTTTGTTATCAAGTGGTGTCCTGTGTGACCAGAATAGTGTTTTCCCTCAAGCAGTGAGGAGACCTCTTACTGTAGTTACCCTTGGCATGCTCAAAGCAGGAAACAGTAATGTACAGGCTGCCATGGACATTCATAAGGATTTTAAAGTGACAGAATAAAAAGCAAACTGAATGGAAAAGGAACATGTAATTTATATCCCTTGAACATGCTTATTTGCTCAAGTTTGTAATAGCAGCTTTCCAAGCTCTGAAATTCATTGGATTTCTAAATTTACAGTTTATCTGTAGCAGAATCCTATACTTGACTCACAGAGACTGTCTCAGCAAAAACATTAATTACATTACATTCACCAAATAAGGAAGCAGCAACCCTTATGAAGTCCTACACTTGGATATTTAATGTTTTGACTCACATTCACTAACATCCAGTTTCCTAATGTATCGAGGAAGTTTTAGTTTATTTTTGATAATGCTAGAACTGCACAGAAATACAAAGGCTGTAAGTTCCTACTTCCTATTCCACATACTTTTTTTTCTAGTTCTTCCCAAATAGATGTTTGCTACCTATTTTTAAACTGACTTTCAGTATGTGAATATCAGAGGCACTTATTTTACTCTCTGGTGAGGTAGGAAATTTTCCTGAAAGCCTATGCACTGAGTAGAGGTAACTGATTGGGAAGGATGTGACAGAATTGTTCCAGAGTGAAAAACAAATATTTTGCAAAAAACTAGTTAATTTTACTAACATTATAAAATGAAAACTAGAGGGGAAAAAAAAGAAAAGAAAACTCTAGGAAATGTTTTCACTTCTAGTTTTGAAGAGTTTTCATGTCCTAGCTTTTAGTATGCAGTTGTAAGTAACAATAAAATTGCTTTGATTTAAGTAATAAAAATCTTTAAATCATACTTTTATGTGTAAAAAAATAAATCTATAAAATTAGATTATAATTTTGAAATCCTGAACTACAGAGCTACAAACCAGATGGTGAAGAATCTAACGAGTCTGAACTATCTGTACAGTTGAACAATCTTCATTGTTATAGAGTCCTGAAAATATTAGGCTGACAGGGCATCTTGATCTAAGTTGCACTTTGTTTTATGCACCTAAATAGCAATTGGTGACTGCTGAGACTGAGACTGTGTATACATTACAAATACAGAATAAAGAATGCTTGCAGGAC
Source organism: Margarornis squamiger (assembly GCA_035222235.1). Classification (NCBI taxonomy): domain Eukaryota; kingdom Metazoa; phylum Chordata; class Aves; order Passeriformes; family Furnariidae; genus Margarornis; species Margarornis squamiger. Next base: position 108,290,605 of record JAWWTY010000077.1, on the reverse strand, counting down.
TTCTTCAGAATGGTTCTAAAATAAAACTTAAAATACAATATTAGCATCTGTTGAGCTTCAGCAGAACTCTTGCTTTTCATACAATTGGGCATGTATAGGTATATTTTCCCAATTCTCTTTTTTTTTTTGGTTTTTTTTTGGGGTATGTAAAATTTTCCCTTGTTTCTACTCCATTCTAATCATCTAGTAATAGGCAAATATTAACAGACATACAGATTTTTCATATTTCAAGAGGGAACATCTGTTCAGTTCTCTACTTGGAATATAGTAGACAGGCAAATCCAGCAATTTGTACTGTAAAGCTTGGGGGGGCCAAGTCAGAGTGCGGGTTAAATGTTGCTAAGAACATACAAAGCTCAGAGCAGCCATTTCTCTTTGTTCATATGGCTTCTCCCCCTCTTTCTCTCTCAGTTTTACTGATGGAGAGAATATAATGAGCCTTTCCATAGCCTTGTTGCCCTTATGGAAGACTAGGCAGCAATTTGCTGAGGGGATGCAGAGCTGTCAAGCTATTACTTATCTTGCTTGTGCTCAGGGCTTCATCCTCCCAGAAGAAAATACAGACTGAGTGAACCCACAACACACTAAAACTGGTGGGCTACATTTTAGACTTTAAAGGGCTTTGTTAAAAATTCCAGGGTTTGGGGCATCCATTTTGCAGAGAATTTTTTCTAATGACTCCAACTCTTTGCTTTTGTCTTCTGCAGGTCTTGATGAAGTAACATTCGATATTACACACATACACTAGGTCCAAATGGTAGATAAGTTTAACAAAGCTCCTTTCAGCCCCATTTGGGTTGAAGTTTAAGCATAAACATTCACCTACATATTACTCTTTGTCTGTTGCTGGCACAGCACTAAATTCTTCTTGCTGCTAGAAATGGCAGCAGCTGCAGCTGCCCACAGCAGCCTTTAGTTACAGCAGCATAAGCATCTTTCATGCTGGACAAGGAAGAGGAGAGTCCGATATCATAGGTTACCTCTTTTTACTTTAAGGAAAAGGCTTCATATTTTCTCCTTTTCATAATCTGTTGCAGTCTCAAATGTCCTTGTTGCTGATATGTTCTGGACATGGTTAGAATTTTAGTGAATTTCAAAATTAAGTGGTAGTCTGTCCTCAGCCCTATTTGCCTTCCTCAGTTCCCAGCTTCTTGTCAATAAACTGCTCTGAAGTCCAGAGTCCTCTTTGGAATGAGCATAAGGCAATACCTCTACATTACTCATATGTTATCTGATTGAGAACTTGTTCGTGCAGTGCTTGCCCAGAGATGGAGCTCTAAGCCATGTTCTCAGTGCCAGATGACATTTTCCCTGTCAAATATTATCCTATACACATCATAAAAACTTTTAAAGTTGTAGGTTTTCTGTGGTAACAACTGCTTGACAGAGTCTTTGGCACAAAACACGCCTTACAGGTTTCTCCAGTGTAAGGGGAAACCCAGGGATTTTTCTCCCCAGAGGCAGTAAGAGCTATGTGTTTTGAAGTGTAAATGCCAAAGAACAAGTACAAACTACATGCATAGTGACAATAAGACTACTGTGCACCCAGTGAGCTTTCCAGTTGATTACTTACATGTGCAGTACCCTCCTAAGAGATATTCTGCCTCATGTCCTTGCTGTGTATATACAGGGACAGGAGCTCTGCAGGCAAAGTAAGCATGCAAGTCACTCATGAAGCTTTATAAATGAGCCCTTCTATAACACTTATATAACAGGGCAGTGTTATTTTTCTGATAGTTGCTGATGTCATGGAGTGGCAGTTGTTCACTGCTCTGTTATTTAACACTGTAATTGAAAAAAGTGTCTTCCTGTTTGATGCCTCTGACAAGGAGAGATGTTTACTCATGGAAAAATTGTGAATTACTGGAAGATTTGTTTCATCATGAAATAAAATTTATAGGCTGGCTAATGCTGATTCCACTGTGTATGTGCATATGTATATAAAATCTACTGTGCTCTTGTACTCTTGTTGATAAGGCTAAGGATTACTTTTGTAATTTCAATACCTCAGCCTTGGCCATATTGACTACCATCAATGGTCCACTCCAGTCGTGAGACATGGAGACACACCATCCATAATGCTGCTGCTTCCTTTGAGAACACACACAGAATCAGTCTTGAGGAAAAAAGACAATGCAGGAAGAACTGTGCCTCATCAATACTGCCCTTGGAGACTTTCCACTGTGTCTTTTGTAATCGGACTTGCCTATCTCACATTGGCCTTTTTAGCCATCAGTGCGCTTGCAGCAAGCGTGGGTAGAGCCCTTCCCAAATCTTTGTTCACAAAGCCTAGCCATGATGATGACTTTTGTAGTTTGCTTTGTTCCTTTCTCTTTTCATAAACACTTGCAGTGAGTGATTGCATGAAGTCGCTCCTGATCTATTCATCCACCACTGAAAACAACAGTAAACAGTTCATTGATTAGCATCACTGAAACTGATGAACATTCCAGGTTCAAATTTCAATGGAATGAGTTCCATACCTGAATTCACAGAAGTTAACCACATTGGGAAAGCTACATGTATCAAAAGGAGAAAAAAAATAGTTAACGTTACTGAGGTTAACTAACTGAAGAGGAGAACTCATGCATATTTCTGTAATGGAGCAGATGCAGTCTCACTGTGAATAAAGGGACGGAGCTCTGTGCACATCATCCTGTTCTGTCCTCTGCCCACCTCTTAATTCCTGTTCCTTGTTTCCTTGACACTGTACTGGAAACAGAAATAGTAGCAATAACTTTTTTGAGGAGCAGAGAAGGTTGCTTGAGTTTTACAGAGGTTCAAAGAAAGACTGGATATTTGGAAATCAAAAAATCTGTTGAGCATTGATATGTTATAGAAACCACATCCTACTAAGAAAGACCTAGAGTTCAAAATTATTGAACTCAGCAATCCGTAGGAGGAAGAATTGTATATGCTTGCCTTACTTTTTTCCCCAAACATCTCCTAATAGCCACTGCAAGAGACAGGATATTGGACTAAATAATTTTTTATCTGAACTACTATGGCCATTCTTATGCTTTATGAAATGGGGAATAAAAGAGGGTTTGGAAACACCTTTGTACCTCCATTAATTCGACCCCTGTTCTTTATCAGAATATGAAAGAGAATGAAGACAATGAATAGACAGAGTTGATTTTGACTGGCTTTTAAGTTATTTATTGGACTTGTGTTTGAAACATGACTTGTGATGTAAATGAAGCATAACCAAATACACAACTATGACAAATTGGTATTAAATGGTCCTTGTGAAAAGTGGTGTGAGTGAAATGTGTTCTCACCTTTTTATCAGTTCATTTAGAGAAGTCTCTATAATTATTTTATAATACAGAAGTTTCTGTGAGTCAGAACTGTACACCACCCTTTGTCTGATTCATGGTGTTCCTCTACCATAACTGCCTGTTGCCACCAGTAGAGTGTTTATTTCAATAGTTCCTGTGGGGAAGGTTTGCCTTGGTTTTGTAGAATTGTGGAAGGAATGTAACTAACTTAGTTTAAAATGCTTGCTTATGTAGCATATTATTTTCATTAAAGTTGTGTTTTAAGATAGAGAGAATAAAACACATGCAATATTGAAGCCAAAGGTTAAGGAGAATTGCACAGTAACTCAAAACTGGTCTGGAGCCTGTCACTCTGGTCTGCAGTGCTGCCTCTTGCAAGTGATCCTGTTCAAAGGAATCGGATTGCTAAGGGTGTAAGGCAGTGTTTAGCACAGTCTGGGCTGATGATGTCCAGCCCAAGAAGTTCAAAGCAAATTTCAGAATACAGACTCTTGGTAGACAATCTTTAAGAGTGGGTGTTATGACAGCCTGTATTTGCACAGCAAGAAGTTTCAGTCTCACTCATCCCACTCAGCTCTTTGCTTCCCATCTCCTTTTAGAAAGAACAGTTACCCATCTTGCTGCTCTCACAGATGCTCTGTCAACAGGTAGCCCACTCAAAATGTTCATTTAACCTGAGTGCATGCTACCTTGGAGTTTTGCAGGCATCAATGTCTGTTTGGCTGTGTATGGGGTACTCTCACACCTCCACTCCTTAGAGCAGAGCAAACAAAGTGGCCTCAACAAATGCCTTGTTCGTTTGGTGTGATTAATCAGACTCATTTTTACCAGGAATGGTTTTGGCCTGTAGGACACCCTCGTGTAGTCAGACTGTTTCAAAAGAGCCAAAGGTGTTGTAAGGTTAATTGCCTTTCCCTTGTTTTCTGTCTGCTTCCTAAGTAAGCTATCTGCCCTTTCAGTGGATCTGAGGTTCCATGTGGCCATATGGTTGCAGCACTGTGCCACACTCCTGCTGTTAGAGCTGAAGCCCAATGCTATGGATTGCTGACTAGTAAAATGTGTTTCAGGTAGCTGAAATCTCAGCTGTATAAACTATTAAAGCATACTCTAAATATTAATTGCATTCTCGCCTAAGAATTAACTTGAGAGAGGCTGAGGATTTATTCAGATATTTGTCTTTTCTTTAGAATGGCTTTTTAACTCCTCTCTGATTTCCCTTCAAGGAATATGAAAAGTCTGTGTGATTTAGAGTATGAAATTGCTATCTAAGAGATCCTTTAAAACATCTGGAGATTTTTCTGTCGAGGAGATAATTGAGAGTATGTATAGGTACCTTGGTTTGCGATTCACAGTACTTCAGTGACACTTATATAAGAGTTCAGATCTTAAATCTGTGCTCTCAGAAAAGTGGTATTTGATCAATTTGTTATTTCAGCCTTATTTGGTGCCCACTTCAACTTTTTTTCCTTTAGGAAAGTACTGTTATTGAGAACAATGTTGAACATTTGACATATCTGGTCTGAAGACAGTGCTTTCTGGGTAGAACAACTGCATGTTAACCTGTAACAGAAGTATGTCTAATTCTAGCAATATATGTTGTTTTCCCATTCATAAAGCAAGACATTTTTTGGGAGGAAAACATATTCCTGTAAATTAAGACCTAGTTTCCCGCTCTAAATCAGTGTCCTTAAAATGTGAGCTGCCACTGATATCACCTTGCAAAATCTAAGGTGTTAAATACGGGGAAATTGGGTTCTGACAGAAATTTAGGCCATGATAATGTGAATATCTGTGGCAGATAACTGAATGATCCAGTAGTTCTGAGGATCAAAACTCGTATTCAGAGCATTTGTTTGCTTGGACTTTATTTGGCATTGTCTTTTCTTCCATCATTTTCAAGTTTCCTCCAAAAGCAAGGAGAAAAACTAACACAGTGATGATTATAATAAGCCTGGAAAGTTCACAGCAGGAATATGGACTTCTTATGGATTCAAAACCAAAGGTGGTGTCACTTTGTATGTTGCTGGTTTCAGTGGGATCTAAAGGAGGAGCTGGAAGCTGTAATGCAATGTGATGAAAAAGAAACTAAATTGAAGTAGAAAAATTACTGCAGTTCTTGTTTTGAGAATTAGAATCAGAACCATAGAATAGTTTGGGTTGGAAAGGACCTTACACACCCTCTAGTTCCAACATTCCTGCCATGAGCAGGGATACCATCCACGAGACCAAGTTGCCCAGGGCATCATCCAATCTGCCCTTGAACACTTCCGGGAATGGGGCATCCACAGCTTCTCAGGGCAGCTTGTTTCAGTACCTCATCGCTTTCAGTAAAGAATTTCTTCCCAATATCTAATTTAAACCTACACTCTCTCAGTTTAAAGCCATTACCATTTGTCCTCTCAATTACAGAGAGTACTTGGACTGAAGGTATCGAAAGGGTGCTGCTCAGAGCAGAGGATCAGTGTGGAGCAGTGTGCAAGGCAGGGAAAGGAGGTGTAAGAAATACTGGTTCACGCGTGAGAAGTCTGTGCCTAAGCCTGGAGAGTGTGCTATGCTTCAGGAAGAAGGTGGCTGCTGCCTGATCCAAAGATACATTCAGTCTGTTCTTGGAGTATTTTTCTGAGAGGTGATGCTTTTTAATCCCTGCAAGAGGATCTCAGCATAGGTGAGGCAGGCCCCAGCTAGCTGTTCTTTTGAAGCGAAACACGTATGTGTTTTGTGGTCAGACTCTCCCTTTTCAGGCTTAAGAAACAAAACCAGTTGTAGATGTGCTTCCAGCATTCTGGGGTAAGGGTTTGAAAGCTGCACAGTTCCTAAGGACATATCGTACCCTGAGCAAGCAGTAGCATTTGATGAGGGCATCATTTGCTGTCATGGCTGACGCTTGTGGATAGCATTGGCCCTGGGTGGTGATGAAGATGTAAGTTCATCTCACAGCCTCTTTTGTGGCTGCCCCAATACAAATGCAGGGCAGGGTGGCCCCCTGCTCCCTCCTTTCTCAGGTCCCAGTGCCTGTGGCAGGCTTTGTTGGAGGTCTTCCCATAAAATCTGCCCTGCAGTGGTGATTCATACAAACTACAGGATTGAAAATACACTGCCCTTGAATCAGTGAAGCTTTATATTCCACTCATCAGTCATCTGTGGGAGGGGAGCCTGGAGTGCCTGGTGACCAGCAGTAGGGCCAAAGTGAGCCTGGGGAGGACCGCTGTGGTTTGCTGAGCCTGCTGTTGAAGGGCATCCCCACAGCAGGTCTGTGACCCCATGTACACCGTGTTTCTGATACCTGAGAAACTCTTGCTTTTAAATAGCCTTATTGTTGGCAAAAATAGATGGCTGTCCAGGGATGAGGAATGTACTAAACCTTGTAATCTAGTTACCTTGGTAACATCTATAACAAACAACTAGTGCTAAGCCACTTTTTGTTTTTTTCTTCATCTGTTTTATGGAAATACATATTTCTGTTTACTTGGCAAAAGTGTGATTTATACCATACCCATTGTAGTCATTCTCCTTAGCATTATCCTGAACAAACGAGTTTCCATTTCTAACAAGCAAGGTTAAATGACTGTAAAAACAGGTGTTTGACTTCATAGTAGAAACAGATTTACCATTACCAGTTACCAGTAACTAAGCTTTTGCTAAGAAAAGCCAAAATCTTGTAAATATTTTTTTTTTTTCAGAGTATTATACTGCTTGATTGCATTTACTCAGCATAGGAATCTTTTCAATGGTCATGTTTTAGAATATAATATTTATTTTTCTTCTGCACTGTAACCTTCTCACGTGTAAGTTTTAGTTATCAACCATGTGTCATACAAGGGAACAAAAAAAAAAAAAAGGAAAAAAGCATTATTGCTTATGATTACAAGGTAAAACTAACAGCTGTGTTTGAGAATTGACTGTTCCTGGACCTGGCTCTAAGCACAGCTCTCATCATTCCCATTTAGCAGTCCATGTCCTTGTAGTGATTCCTCCTCATTGCACTAGCTGGGACACTTGAGTGCCAGCAGACAGAAGTTCTCTAGGGCTCAGACTTGTGTGCTCCCACCCTTTAGGTGGTTCCTTGCATTCTCTGGTTACTCACTTGTTTCTCTCTTTGCTCCCAACAGTAGGGAATTTTCGAAGTCCTTCAAAGGGAAGAGCATCCCTCGCTTGGTGACTGATTCAGTAATTGATTTAATTAATTTGAAACTGACTGTCACTTGTTAAACTGATAATCAAGAAGCCAATTATCTGTTAACAGTCCTAAATACAAATCAGCAGTAATCAAAGTATTTGTCTGTTAAAGAAATCTGGATTTCTTTCTGATATCTCAGAGCTTTTAAAATGAGCTGTAAATATGGCTATTTTCTTTAACAAAATAAAGACCCTGTATTGGAATTCCATTTTCTATGTCAGAATAATAAATCTGCATGTTTATTTCTGGAACTGGATTTAGAATTTTAAACTTTATCTGTGCTTTGCCCTTTAAGACAAAAATCTCAGGGCGTGCTAGAGGGTTTATCAGGGATAAATCCTGATCACTTTATTCACTTACATAGCTGAAATCCTCAATCAGGATTGCTCTGTTGCAAGTTTGGTTTGTGCACACATTTAAAAGTATTATTCTAGTAATGTTATGTCTTTTATTGTATATACATTTGTATTTGTAAGAGGTAATGCAAAAGTGGTACATACCAAAGCATAGCTTTTTTTTTCTTTTTTTTTAGCCATTAATTATAAAGCATTTTACAGAACAATAAAAACGTTCCTTAAATAAAAACATTTAAATTGTTATTCTTATTATGTATTTTTATGGAACTAAATTTTTACAGATTTAAAAAACAAATGAATTTAAAAAAATATGTTCATAGTGTATGCCCACTGCATCCTGTAAACTTTACGACATAAAATTTTTGGATGATTGACTAAGTATTAATTAAATTAGATCACTACCCATTTATACACTCTTTTCTTCTCTTTCAAAAATCTGGTCTGAGAGCAGTGAATAGTTGTTTTTTAATGTATTAGTGATGGTGAGTCAACAGTTTGATTAATCATGTAGTTCAAGCAGGAGTATTTCTGAGCCCATCCATTGAAGAATGCGTCCTGATGTTTTTAAGTTCCACGTGTCTGTATATGTGTTTACTTCTTTTCCACGGAAGTTGTTTAGAAGGGCCCAAAAGAAGACGGTATATTAAGGTGCTAAAATATTAAGGTCCATCTTACCCTGTATTTCTAATTTCAATCTGAATACATCCCTGACTACTAACTCGCCAGTTTTGTTTCCAGCTTCACTGCCTGCAGTAAGATAGGCCTGCAGAGCCCTAGGCAGGTGTTTGCACCATTAACAAAACCTTATAAGTTGCCAAAAAAGAGGTACTTTAAGGAACAAGAAGTAAGGAAATTGAGTGCCAAATTCTGCTGCCATTTAACCCACTGGAGGATGAATTGTTTTCCTAAATAGCCTGTTGGCCAAAAGATTGCTTCAAAGTAAATAGTAGTAGCACAGGTGGCAAATTCAAGTGCTGACAACAGAATACACAAACCCATAAGTACGTGAAGACATTATTAATCATACAATTCAGCTGTAAAATCTTGGGGGTAACAACAACACATCCAGAGTTTGTGGATGTAGCTTTCAGATTTATAATTCAATCCACTCTCGATTGGTGTTTTTAAATATAACACCCAGTGGATGATCAAAGTGAATGGGTGCAGGAACAAAATGAAAAGAGGATCTTGTTTCTGGAGTCAACTCTACCAGCATAATCTCTACTTCCAACAGTGAATACATCAGCTGCATTTACATTGTATCTGTGCAAGAAGGTGTTTATGGATGTGATGTGCTGTTCTGAACACTTCAAACCTGAGAACTAGATTCTCTCTCAGTACCGTGTGGACCTCTGTTGATTCCAGAAATATGCAGTACCACAATAATAAGCACGGTATAAGAGTCTAAATAGGTTCATAGACATATGGACAGACAGATTGATTAAGGTTGATTAATTTGTCACTTTGTCCCTAAAAATCCTTTGTGATACTTATCTTCTGTGTACACAGTGTTACCAAGGTGTCAGCCCAGATAATTTCCTGTAACTTAGTAATATTTTATGGATTTACTTAAAGCTTTTTCTTGAAAACATGGAGGAGTGTGTGTGCATGTTTTGCAGAAATATACTGGTGCTAGTAATATAAACTGTTTTCATTCTATTTTGAAAAACGTTGTGAAGATATAAATTATGTTTGAACTGGACAGAGATGATTATGTGGCATGAGACTGAAATTATATATTTTTTAATAGATGATTCAGCTGCAGAGAGTTTTAATGGCAATGAGACCGTGGGACACAGTTCCAATGCTTCAGGGGGAACACACTGCAGGGAGATGGCAGAAACCAACAGTAATGGCAAAACAAATCTGGAGCAGGATGAGCAGCCTCTGAACCTGAGTGACAGTCCCCTCTCTGCTCAACTGACTTCAGAATACAGACTAGATGATCACAGCAGTAATGGAAAGAACAAATACAAGACTCTCCTAATTTCTGATCTCAAGATGGAACGAGAGGCAAGAGAAAATGGAAGCAAGGTAAGATGCTTCCACGTGCTCCAGATATGAAGTGTGTAGTTTAGAAAAGGAAAATATTTGTGAGGGCAAACTAAAGGTTATTCCCAGATAAGCACTTAATGCAATGTGTCTAATGTTTTTCAGATCATTATTTAAATGCTATACATAGATTTGTGTGCATACATACATTAAGTGTATGTGGATGTACATGGGTGAATACATATGTATAGGCATGTATATTGTACTGACACACAGACAAAAAATGTTGCAGTTCTCCATCTGACATGATTTTATCAATCCATTTATTGAGAACTGTCTACTTATCCATTTGAAATATATATATATAAATATGTATATAATTGGATACATATATATATATGTATGTATATTTATAGATGGCCATCTCATCATGTGTATTATATATCTGTTGAATTGTCATGGTTTAACCCCAGCCAGTGACTAAGTACCTCGCAGCCACTTGCTCACTCACCTCCTGTTCTGGTGGGGTGAGGAGGAGAATCAAAAAAGGTAAAACCTATGGGTTGAGATAAGAAGAGTTTAATAATTGAAATAAAGTAAAGTATACTACTACTATTGCTACTAATCGTAATGAAAAAGAGAGTATCTGAAAAGTGGTCGGTGGCTTCTGGCCAACTCCCTCCTGTTTATACACTGGGCATGGTGCTTTAGGGTATGGGATAACCCTTGGGCCAGTTTGGGTCAGCTGTACTGGTCATGCTCCCTCTTGGCTTCTTGTGCTCCTGCTTGCTGGCAGGGCTGGGAAACTGAAAAGTCCTTGACTTAGGGTAAGCACTACTTAACATCAACTAAAACATCAGCATGTTATCAATATTATTCTCACACTTAATCCAAAATGCAGCACTGCACAAGCTACTAAGAAGCAAATGAACTCTCTCCCAACCAAAACCAGGATAAGAATGAATGCATATGAATGTTGTGTGTATACCCAAGAAAATTACTACGTGTGAATTATCAACATCTGAAAGGAACTGACTTGTTTCCTTCATGATTATGTTGTGCAGGTACCTAACCTCAATTAAAACTGACAAGTTTGCTTCAAGAAGCATTAACCCCCGGAAGGCTTTTCTCTCTAGTTTCTATTATGTGGGTAAGGGGAAGAAAGGGTTGTTATTTTGTAGATAAAGACAGATCCTATAGATGAGGTCAGCTAGCTTTCTAGGAAGGTGTTGTCATGAGGGCCTGCTGTAAGGTAGGGTGAAGAAATGGACTGTGTCATAGAATTTAGCCATTGATCTTACTGGTGACAAATTCCTGGTTTTTATCTGATAGCCAACTGACTTACCACTTTTACAGCAGCAATAATAGGATGTTAGTCCTGGATCCAAATACTATTAATGCTAGTCACTAGCTTTCAGTAGCCTGACATCGTAGATACACTTTGAATGGGCACATTTTTTAACAGAACTTTGGAATGGGAGTATTGCGAAATTCACTTTTTCCAGGTGTGCTTAAAAAGGGATTGTACGTGACTGATCTCTAGAGAACAATATTTATTTATGTTAAAATTTTGCCTTCTGCCTTCATTGCCTGTGGAGTAGAAATAAAAACTTGAAATGTTTTTGTAACTTAAGTGTCTGAATTTTGGTGGGTAAAAGAAAGGGAGACTAAATGGGAGATTGTTAGTCTTTCTTGTGGCCATTCAAATTTAACAAATCATGTGGCCAAACACCTCTGTAAAATCTTTATGAAAAAATGTCTATCTGCACGGAATACTTTTTTTCTCAAAAATTTTCGTATGACGGAAAATGTGCTGACTACCTGTGGTCTCAGCATGTGTATACACCACAGTGCTGGATTTACTCAGTACTTTGACTGCACAGTGACTGGCTTTGCACAGTGAGTCCCAGATTGGCTAATATGAGTGGTATCTTCATTTGCTTCAGGGAACATTGTTCCAACGGAGCTCTTCACCCAAATATTGACAGACACACAGGCTCCTTGGCCTGAGGTAGGTTGTTGCTTCTGCCATCACTCTTGCAAATGCACAAATAGATCTGCTGAAGAAAGGGGGAGTCTTCATGTGGAACTGATTTACAGCAAAAACAGGAACATAGCCTAAATTTCCAATTTTAATAATTTCCAACTAAGATGCAAAAAAAAAAAAAAGTATCAAAAACTGTTAAAAATCTGTTTGTAATGAATTAAGATGACAATCAAAGCCATTTTATTCTTTGTTACTCTACAAATTTTAGGAGACCAGAATCATCCCCCACATCAATACATTCTTTCACACTCACTGTCATCCTACCCACTCTCTACTGCCAACAGTATGCAGATTTGTCTCTCCTTTTTGTCCTAGTGTAACTCATGTTGATGTTCATAGTTCATTTAAGTATATGATTTACTAGGTATGCAGTAAAGATTATTAAATATGGATTAAAGACTTGAGGAAGAACACAATCCTGGGATAAACAAAAATTTTTCAGAGGAAGCTGAGTATAGAGTAAAAGAATGTTTTTATGGCCAATTTAGTATTTTACGGATTAATTCTACTTTTATTTTTAAATCTAAAAAAGTTGTAAAATGTATTTAGAAGGGTTAAAACACATCAGTGTATTAGAACAGAATGTGACTGTACAGCATCTCAGAATTTAATAGGCATACATATATATATAGTCATATAAATCATTATTACTGTTTTACCTTAAATTTTATCTTACATGGTGAAGAGTCAGAGAATGTTTTACAGACCCTAGACCAGATCAAGGTGGTCCTCTTGCCTTCTCCTGGTGATTCTCTGGCCATTATTGAGCTGATTAAACAATGAAGAAGATCAAGCTCCTAGGTGTGTCAGTAGTTATTGGATGCAGCTGGGCAGAGAACTAGCCTGGACTCTAATTCCCTACCAAAAAAGGAAAGAAAATAAAGAACATGTCAGATTAACATAGTACAGTTTACTAGGAGCCATATCTCACATATCCTTCTCACCTCAAATACACCAAGTATGTGGGATGTTTTCTGAAGTCACCTGGAAACTGTCCCAGTGCTCTTGCGGCCATTCAGTTAAACAGTTACCAGACGTGATTGGACCTGAATAATGGCATCATTGGTGGTCATGGTTAAGCAAATGTGTCCTGATTTTGGCTAAGAAAAGGTTTAATTTTTTTCAGTAGCCATGAAGGGGCAGCACCTGGAGCCGTGTGGGTGTGCCCAGGACCATAGTGTTATTTGGTACTGTCTCATATCCTTTGCCAGGTTGGGGGAGAGGGTTTCTCTCTTGTTTCCAAGAATAGGGGCATTCCTTTTCTGGTGGAGGAAGTGTGGTGAGCAGAGGGAAGCTGTCCACCATCATTTCATTGTCCCAGCTTGGTGAGGATTTTGCATGTAAATCACCCTCTCTTTGTACACTTTTGTTACTAGTATTGTTGTTACAGTTCACTTTTCTCATCTGATTGCTGTTTCCAGTAAATTATTCTTATCTCAACCCGTGATGTCTGTGTTTTGTGCCTCCCACTGGGGGGAGAGGGCAGTGGTTTCTGGTCTTTTTAGTGGGAGTACTAAACTGGGGAATACCATTCCTCAACCATGACACCTCTAATCATGTTTTCATGAGAAAAATAATTTGTGGTATTCACCAGATGTAAACTTGATATGCCACTTTGCACAGTGTAGTATTCCTATGGTATCTTTATGTGGCAAAGAATTGAGAAAAGTTATATGAGAAGTTAGTGAAGAAAATATCTGTTTTCTAAATGAAGGGAAATGTATTTCAGATATTGGGCTAGCACTGGAGGAACAAACGCATTATGCTTCCTCCAACTTGTGCAATGGCCCATTTAGCTTGCACAAGATGTTGCTTGTTTGGGATGGTGAGGACTCTGTGAAACTCAGAGGCAAATGGATGGAGCTGGGAAGATCTCTTGGTTGACGTTCTGACAGACAATTTTGTACGTGCTGCAGAAATATGATCAGAAGCAGTTGAGATAAAAATGGTAGTTTTTCCATCATATTTTCTTTGTAAATTTGACAGCTAATAGACAAATATTTTTTGAAAATGGTAACTTCTTTGGGGAAGTTCAATTTTTAGAATATTGATCTTGTCCGTACCTATTTGAAGCAATTAAATGTTTATGATATAGGGGAAGTTTGCTATGTAGTGGCCTTATTCTGCAAAAGAGTCTTGGATGTCAAAACAGGAATACTTAACATCTTCCCAAAATCAGGCCTCTTTAATGTACACAGAGGAGGTAATTAGCAGTTTTTAAGAAATGTAGGTTTAGAGGTTTTTTATAATAAATCAAGTTTTTTTGCCTGAAAAGAATAGGATAAATAACTGGAGATTAGATAACCCTGTGAACAAATTTTAGTTCAACTTTTCAGGCTACTAGGGAATATTTTTTAACAAATGCTCTGTTAAGTCACTTCAGAATATCACTTTTAAAACTGATGTTGATAACACTCTCTAAACAAGTATGACGTTTCCGTTGACAGTGTTACTTTGAGCCCTCCGTTCCAGGCAGTGAGGATATGTGGTAATCTCTTTTTTTGTATAAAAAGACCATGGGCTTAATGCAGTGGAGGGAGTTGCCAAATTGTAACATAACCTTAAAATCTGATCCAAAATGTTTTACCATTCACTGAAAAAATGTTGTGCAAGGACAAAATGGGTTTTCATACTGTTCAATACATATATGTAGGCATGTATATGTATACGCTTTAAATATATGCTTTTATTAAACTTATGTTAGGGAACAGATCCTCCACTAAGACTTAAATGTTCACATCAGTAAAACTTTCTACAACCCTTTATGGCTAAACTGAAGTCTGAAATTTTGCATAGCTGCAAAATTTACACACAAATTTACCTTAACAGTGCTGGGTCTTTGTACTACAAAATACTTAGAAAGTATTCTTCAACAAATGCTCTGCAAATGCAGTTCTATGAATTCAAATAGTTAACTGCACATATAAAGTTAGATTATTATATACTTATGTGTGAGCCTGCTGGTTTTTGTATGATCATGGTGAAGTCTGTAGCACTGAGGTTTTTTCATTGCTGATTCTTTTGTTAGTGCTACTTCCTATACCTCATGTTTTATTTTGAAAAGTCATTATATAGCTTTATCTCTTCTTCACTGTTAATTTCATTAAATATAGCAATCCTGCTCCTTTTAAATGATTTTGTCTCTTCTGCATTTGGATAAAAGTTTATTGTGATACAGTACGGGAAAACAGGCTTTTGAGCTAACCAGTCATACCTACATAGTGCCATGTATTTTACCTGGATTAATAAAGAGTTCATTATGTCTGTGTTGCAAGGGATGCTCCTCATATGCAAAAACTTTTCTTTGGAATTTTCCCAGATAGAAACCTGTGCTACTGATTGTAAATCCCTAGGAGATGCATTAAAATTAGGTAACAAGGACAACACACGTGTGCCCATTTTCTCTAAATACCTACTAATTGTAAACAGCTGGTTTTATTTCTGTCTACCAGACAACATTTTTGAAAATAGAAAAGTTGGACACCTGGAGTCCCTATGAATGTATGATAGGCTAAGTTAATATGCATTATGCTTAGCTCGAGTGTGTAACTGGCTGATTGTAGAATGACACTAGATAAAAAATTTTTCCTCTAAGTCTGAAAACCCCCCATAGTTTTAAAGAAGAGAAGAGTAAATAATTGCTGCATACCATGACCTTTATTTATAATGGTTCATTCTAATGTGCATGTCATTGTAGTGACAGTTTTTCAGAAAAAGTCAGAGCATTCATGTAGTCTCTAAAAGGAAAATCTTTCTGTCCCTCCTTTAATGCTGGGCTTTTGAAGTGTTTCTGAAGCTTTTTCTTCAGCCTGAGGTAAAGAACAGTGTTATTGTCATGGGCCACTGCCGGGGGCTGTTTGCTTCCAACAACTGCAACTTCAATCCAGTGTTCTAATGGATGTGTCCACACCACGGCAGGTTAGCCTGGCACACTGTCTGCTTTTAAGACAGGTAGGTCCTGTCCTAAGAAAGTATTTAAAGGCTGTAACCTTGCATGGAATCTGAAATCCAGAACGTATGTGAGGTCCTGGGAGAAGAGTCATTTGAAGTTCCTTCATGATACTTCAGTTAAAATTTTAGTAATTTTCAGTGATTAGTCCAGCTGTGGAATCTTGTAACATCTGCTTTCCTGGTGCTCATTGTTAATGAAGGGGATCAGGCACAAGCACCCTAGCAGCCTGACATGAATATAAAAATATACAGGTAAGCCTGTTGTCTGCTGGTGTATCATGAATCCATCTGGTTTCCAAAAGTGCACATGAATTTAGCCACAGATAGACACCATCTCTGAGGAGTAAGGTAGAGTTTCAATGTGTTTCTCTCTCTCTTTCTCTCTCTCTCCTTTTAAAAGATAAGATTGTGTCTTAGTAAAAGGTGGAAGGTCACTGCTTATATCCAGTGAACATTATCACATCTGACATTGTGTTTCTGAGGCATGTGGAGTGACTGTCTGTCTAGTTCCCCTCTGCTTGTATTTCCGTCTGCAAGTTTTCTCGGGGAGGTGGTCATGGTCAGAATATAAAGGAGCATATGGCCTTTTCTAAAGTAAGTGGAGTCCTCAGGAGTTACAGTGGGCTTTTATAGAGACAGATAGCAGCTTGTTGAGCAACTTAGAAGTAATTTATTAAAAAATTTTCTTAGTGAAATGTGAAACAGGTGTGCATCTACTTGAAGCAAGAGTAAAAATGCAGACTTTTAAAGTTTAGTTTTTTCATTCATCATCCTTGATTATTTATATTCAAGTGGAATAGATAGGTTCCAGCTGAATGGAAGCATTGTCATATGGTGCTTATATGATATGGTTAGCTCTAAGTGGGAAGGAAGATGGAAAGCATAAGATGGAAATACCTCTTCCTCTTCTGAGGATACCATTAAGTGCTGCATGTTGGCTCTTTTGGTACAAAGAAAATTTCCTTTTGCCCTTTTATTTTATTTTGCTAAATGCCTAGGTTACAAATAATGAATCTGGACTGAGAGTTAAGCCTTTTAGAAGGAGCTTTTAACTCCAACTCACCCTCTCCTGAGAACTTTTCAGCATCTTGCTTGCTTGAAGTTGACTCTCACTACCTAGATACAGCATAGGATGAAATTAGATGTTTTGGATGTTTTTGGTTTAACTGTTATGTTTTATTTAATTTCCATGGTCAGATAGAAATTAATTGTAAAAGCAACACTATATTTTACTGACTGCTGTTTTGTTAATGCAAATACCTTGTGAGTTTGCAGTCCAAGGATTTGACAGCCTGGGAACTGGGAAAAGGCTTAGCATGAAATACTGTTTGCCACTGTAATGAGTTACCTAGGAGGAGGGAAGCAAAGTTTGTTGAAAGATACAGGCAGGACATGTTACAGTAAGTAGTGGTGTACTAGATTTTGAGCAAACAACAGCAGAGGTGGGGCAAAATGCAAAGCCAGCGTTATATACATTCTGTGGAGCAACAAGATACCAGCACAGACTGAGTCTGCAGCTCCACAATGGTGCAGTCTGCTCTCATCATTCCAGCCATAACACTGAGGAGAGAATGGTGGCATCTTCCACCTGTGTCAATTGCTACGCAGTGGATCCATCGCTGCTGCTCTACACTTGATCTTTGGAAATAGTTTGTGCTGAGATTTAAAAGTGAAAATGATAAAGGAGTGCAGTGAGGTTGAAATCCACCCCTGTCACTGTCATGTGTAGGTGACCAAAGGCTACAACTTCTTTTGGCTTTTATTTCACATCCTTGGTGTGTGAAGACAGACTCAAATGCTGTGTTGAAATATGCATCTTCTTTCTCTGGTATCCTCAGGTTTGTGCAGAGGTAACAGGCATGCCACAGTTTTTCATAACTTCCTGGCTGATAGATACACTACAATAGAAGGAGGTAGGCCTATTCTCTTTTCTCATGTAAAGAGAACATTAATGAAAGAAGAACAAAAAGTGTATGCGAGCAGTTTTGTGACCTAGTTTTTTCCTACCCACTTACCTACAAACTAGCCTGTTTTCTCTTTCCCTGGGAACCCCTACTTCATACATAAGGTTTTTATGGGTGGCTCTCATTGTAAAGACTGATCCCTTTATATTTTTCTTTACCACTTTATCAGACACCTTGATTTTACTCTTCCCTACTTTTAGAAAATGAGAAAGCTGAGAAAATAACCATTTTTTGTCTCCAAGTCAGTTTATTTGTTGTTTGGAGAAAGATGAATGCTTCTATGAAGAAAAAAAGCTTTCTTGGTTTTTACTGCTTTTGTAAGGGAATTGTTATAGGGCACTGAGAAGCTTTTTGGTACAAAAAAAAATAATTGATGTTAATTTAATGGTTTAATAAGCACTGTTTAAGCACTGTTTAATTGTAAGCACTATGGAGCACTGTGTTTTCCAGACTTGAATCTTCTGATTTTGCAGGCTACCCATAATAAATGGCTAAATAGAACATTGTTTTGAAGTGAGACAACTACAGGTGCATGAAAAAAATCAGTGCTGTGTTTGTCAGAAAATATGGATGCTGTAGTGTTCTCTAACAGTGGCATTCATCAAAGTCCTTTCTCTATGATAACAGTTTTATGTCTAATTCTTTCCATTGGAAGTACATTTAGTAGCAGGTTTTCATGTTCAGTGAAAGCTCTTGAAAACGAAATTGATTTCCTGCGGGGCATCCATTACAATGATGTAACTCCAGTTCAATTAAACTGAAGTTGATGATGCTACTCCAGATTTACATATCTGTAATGGAGAATACAATCTGGCTCCACGTGTGGATGAGATCTCAGCTAATGTAAAACTGCAATGAAGGAGAATAAGTTTTAATATGATTTTTTATACATTTCCTCAGAAGTTTTTTTTTTTAAAGGAAGAAATGCACATTGGTCAAATATCAGACAGTGGTGCTGTTGATTCCAGATTGCATGTGTGTTACTCACAGATCCAGCTGTCTATCCTCATTTATACTCACCTTTGGAGTCTTTGGTCCTTCATATTGAAAAAGCAGCCTTTGTACATGGAGGGGATGCAGGACTTTGTCCAATTTGGTTTCAGTGGCTGGACATCTGTTTGGACAAGAGAGAAAGCTCTCAAGTGCTTCTGAAACCAGTGAGGTAAGGTATTAGTTAAATTATTCCTTCCCTCCCTATTTACCTCCAAGAACTTTTTATAACTGATCAGCCTAGGAACCTCTGTCTGTACCATTCAGGCAAATTCCTGACAGATTTCTTCCTGACAGACACTTTCAAGGCTGGGCCTTGTTACAATCCCTAAATCTTGCTTTTGTGTTTTGTTTAGTTCTGCCTTTTTTTTTTTTTTTTTTTCCCCCATTAGGAAGGAAATGAAATTTGTGTTGAAGTCCTATCATGTCAAATCGTTTGCTGCAGATTTTTCTTCTTCTGTTATCATAAATGCAGCTCCTCTGCCAACTAGAAAAAGACTGAGAGGAAATCTTGCTTTTGGAAGATTAAATGCTATTTGATGGTAAATTGAGAGAAATATAATGGGGTAGCAATAATTGCTACCTACTGTTATTGTGTTTAGTCTTAATATTATTTACAGTTTTAATGAACTGTCGTTTTTTTTATTTTTCAGATGCAGACGTTGAAGAGTCTATTCTCAAAACTAATCTGTGATGAATAGCTTGATAATTGGCCACTTTTTACACACATTACACTCCTCCAAAACTATGTTGTTATTCAAGAAGTTGTTAATTGTGACTGTTACTCCTAATTGTTTCTTTCTGGTGTTGAATTCTTTTTTATATGCCGAGTGAACTCCTGAAGAAAGGGAGGAAAGAAGTAAAAGATTTTTTTTTCTTTAATGACTTTTGTAGCAACATATTAATGAGGTTTTAAAATAAATATAATTTTTTTTTTAGTTGTCTTACAGGTGTCTCACTTTAATCTTGTTTTTCTGTCGAATGAATGCCAGTAGTCAAATGTCTTTCTGAATGCTTGATACACCTTCAGGCTGTGCTTTTGTGTGCTCTCCATTGCAATTGTTGGAAATAATTACTTACACTAGAACACTGAATGCTTTTTTTTGATACTTACTTATTCATGTGACCGGATTTGCTAGGTGATGTGAGAGAAGTGAGTAGGTCAATTTTTTGACAGAGGAAAGAGAGAAAGAGAAGTAGAATTCAACTTTAAAACTGTTTAACTATTTTGTTCTCTTTCATTGTTCTTTTTATTGCTAGCCTTTTAATCCTCCTTTTCCTGCTTCACCTTTTTGTGGCAATTCTCATCTGTACTCCTCTATTTGCTTCTAAAGACTCCTAGGACCTATCTGAAATTTTGTTTTTTTTTAGGAACAAAATAATAGATGTAGATAATGTTATTACTTACCAGAAAATAGGACTGTGAGGAATTACTTCAATTTCTGAATCTAGTCCTCTGTAAATGGGAACCTAGGTAATAGACATTTACTCCAAGAGGATGTGCAACAGTTCCGCTTACAATGTCTATGAAGTTCTGATTAATAACCTTCAGACTTATAGAAAACAGCAATGGTGCAGCTGTAATATGCCACTGGAAAACAGTGAGATAGTAGAATCATCACTGATGTCCTAGATCCCTACAACAACAAAGGATTTGCTAGTTGGATTTCCCAGATGGTCTCTAGCAGTATCTTATTCCCTGCAGAATGGGAAGTGAAAAAGAACAACTGCCAGTAATCCCTATCAGTCTACTTGAGGTTTTGTCTGCCATATGTTTCATCAAAACATCCTGCTTTGTATTTTGTCTCTAACAGTGACTGATTTTGAATATTTCAAAGAAACAATTAAAAACCCAGCATCTACATTAGTTATTGAGGCAAGGAGGGGTTGATGGTGTAGGTAAGCACTGAAACACACATGGTGAAATGTGTGTCATGTTTAATAAACACAGTCAAAAGACAGTAATCAAATAATTTTGCAGAATTCATGGCAATGAATAAACCACTCATTGTTACAGGTACTACTGAACAGTATTCTTGCATACGCAATAAAAGATCCTGGAAACTAGTATTCGAGAACTGTGTAAACAGTCAATATTTGTATTTCCCTGTGAACTGATGAAAGACTAGGAAAACATGAGCACATATGAGAATATAGAGCTAAAGGTAGGAGTCTGTAACTGTGTGAGATTTCATTTCACCATGTTAGTGTGGTATATCGTGAAACATTTTAATATGGGATGAATTCCATATGAATTTCTAGAGTTTTCTCTAAGCTGCTGCTTCTTGGAGCTCTCACTGTTTCTGTGAAATACTGCAGCTGTTGCTTGGATCTTGGCATAGTACAACTGAGTATTTCCCATAGAGATGCTTTTCCTCATCAGCTTCTTTGGTCAGACTCCCATTCTCAGTGTCCTTTCACGCCTATTCAGTTTGTGTTTTCTAACTCCTGTCATCATGATTATGCCATGAGCTACCCCCAGATCTGATGGGAAATGATGCATGTTCTCTTCATATACCTACATACATAGATGCAGACACACACACCTTATATATACATATATATTTATATATTTTCCCCCTTTTCTGATGAGAAAAGTCATCCAATGGCCATGACCCAAAGTTGGTGGAATCCTACAGGTGAATCAGAAGCATACAAAGAGCTTGTATCCCTTGTTGTTAAGGCATCTGCAGTGATACAAAGCTAACCTTTGTGTACAGGTGCTATAGCAGACAAGAGTGTGATTGTCTTTCATGCATGTTTTAATTAAAATTGGGATGATATATCTTGCTTCTGACTCCATTTTGTATTTGGGTAGAGATCGTGAAGTAATGTGTGTCCTCCTCTTGTGTTTCCCGTGGCATTTGGGAATTGTCTGACTTCATCAGGAAGCTGCCTTGCAGAACTATTCAGAATTTATGCCCTGTACCTTCTGCCACTGAACTCCTTGGCTGCACCATCTCAGGATGGATAAAAGAATCGACAGGAGAAACACGGAAAGGTGAGTTGCTTTCCTTAGGGGTTACCATGAGTGGCCCCATTATGGCCTATCCTGAGTCCACAACATTATAGTGTGAGCTCTGTATTAGCTCTCAAGAGGACACATGGATACTGTTTGGGCCTTTTTTTACTGAATCAGTGATATGCGGTTTTTTGGACCACTTCTGAATGTATGTATCTCTGTTTCACTTTGCAGTTAGTCATATACTCTTAAAAAATCTTTTGCAGATGGAACCCCGTGGGACTGGACCTGTTTCAAAAACTGTATTAAATAACTAAAATAAAGGTTTTTAAAATTCCTGTTTCCCACAGTGTTTTGCTTGGCAGGAAGAGCTGCATTTAGAGGAAGAGAAGTCAGATGGGTCTGGGGCATGTGCCACCTGATACCTTCTTGGCTCAGCTGGGAGATGGAGGCATGAAGGAATGAGATACAGGCATCTTTTGGAATGTGGCCCTTGTGTCAGTTGTGCCTCAAAGATGATTTCTCACAAGGTTGATGCTTCTGTGTGGTTCACTGGATGCTTTTTAAAATCCATCTATATACATAATCCTGCAGTTAAGTGTTCACCCTGCCTTCAGGAAGCATAACATGCAAGTTTATGTAATACTGGAAAAAGATATTGGAAGTCACAGTGGATCTAAATGAGTGGCAAAACACTGAGAAGCTGAAAAATCTGCTACATAAAGAGAAAATTACCTTGTTAGAGATAAAGCATCAGGGACTTCATCACAGATCTCAGTGGTTCTTACCAATTAATAAGTTGTCATCTTTTTGGAAGGCAAAGTTACTAAAAGACTCAGCAGATGAACCTTTTTTTTTTTAAAATTTAGGTTGGAATCGAGATAAAACATTTTTACCATGATTGTAACCAACCATTCATATGAAAGTAGTTAATTATTACACAAAAATGTCTCTGTAAGGTAGTCGTGCTTTTTATATGGACTAATCAATCTGGAAATATATGTGGCGTGATTGTGTTACTTAAGAAAGCGGTAACAACTATACCCTCCTGTTTGAGAGTGGGCAGGTTATGTTCTATGGTGCAGGCATTCACTTCTGCGCTTAAATTAAGTCCATGAATCTGTAGAAGTGTCTTGAATGCTTAAGTAGCCAAAAAGGCTTTTAGGCTCTCAGCCTCTCTGTTCCCTGGCCTAAGCTTTTGAGAAATCTGGCCTAAATGTCTGTATTTCATGGTCTTTAGTACTTAGCCCTGCATACATTGCATTTGGGATATAAAATCCAGGACAGAATATTTATTATTACTGCACTCACAAGCCAGTTCAAGATCATTCTATTTAGTATAGGAGGTAAGAAGTGTTTAAGACTATCTCTAAACTCTGTGGAGATAATTTTTTATCTTCCTTTTTATTTTTCCTTTTTTTTTTTCTTCTTTTTCTTTTTTAATGGGAAATTGGCAGGGAGTATGCTGGTTTGCTTTTAGCCTGGTTCTTAATTTCTGGTTTTAGATTTAGATTTTATTTAATTTTTTTAATATTTATTGCTATAATGTTTACAATACCTAGACCTTATATCTAGCGTTATGTCAAATATCAAATTAAAAAAGAAAATAGCCTGTGTGAGTCTACTGTTAACTGTGAGCCACTTCTCTCTACTTGAGCTTTTCTGTCCATATGAGGTAGGCAGTGTCAGTGGTGGCATGATCTTCAAAACATTTGCTCCATTTTTTACTCTTTTTTTGTAGTTGAAAGTTATGTCCTTGAACTGTATATGATGCTGCAGTGTTACTTTTTACATTTGTCATTTAACACCCATAATTCATGTAGGTAATAAAAGTTTTAGGACATAATATTTCTAATAAGAAAATTCTGCATAATAACTTTATCCAACATAAATAATTTGTTTATACTTTCACCAGTATTTTAATTGCCAGAGGTTCCTATATCTTAATTCTTTGGATTTACATAGCACGTTTGGGATTCTGAAAACATCAATAAAATAAATCAGCTTAACATTGGATTGGTCCTGTGAGGCAAATGTGTTCTATCACTGTCTACTGATTAGTAAATACAGGCATGACATAATTCATTGACTTTCCCAAAGCAAATCAATCCCTAGGAAAGCTGGAGAAGTCATTTGTTTCCTCTGTGTTACAGCTGCTCATAAATTACAGTAGGAGTCCTTATCTCCAGACGCTACTGTTCAGCTAGGGTAAAGAGGCTGAGTAAACTTCAACGGAATAGCCATTGGGAAGTTTCCTCTGGTTTTATTAGCATAGCTAAAATTCAAATCAGTTTTTTAAAATGTTTGTTTTAATTTGTGTTTTGCTGGAACTTTGAGGAATACAATTTCACTGATTGTCTTGATAAATCTGTCCAGGCCTCATCATGAAAACATGTATATGTATGTACAAGAGAGTCTCTGGGCTACATTGTTAATGTATGTGTGAACAAACCTTAATTGCCTTAAGTTAGATGCTTTCTTTAGATTCAGTCATATAGCTTCCCTGCATAGTAGATTTATATAATACGGAATTTAGAGATTTATATAATACAGAATTTAGAAGCTGTGACAGTTCATCCTGGTTTTAGGTAGCGGAATGAGATTCAGTTGCACAGAGATGGGTGTTTGGCACTCTTGTAGGGACCCCAGGGTACTCTGTGTCCAGCATACACCTCCCTGGAAGGATGTGCCTCTCACATATACTGTGTGAGATTTGCCAGTACTGTACAGTGCTCCTATTCCATCCTGAGATAGCAATGGGGCTCAGTTGCCTTTCACCTAGTCCTCTGGTTCTATTTCAGGCTGTCTCACACACCCATATAGGAGGCTCTTCTCTCGGCAGTCAAGTAAGTTTGCAGTACTTTGATACAAACTGCAGCTAATTCCACCTGCATTGATGCTGTAGTTTCTTCTATGTTCCTGAGGACAGTAGACAAACATTTAGCCTCTGAACTTCTCTAAATGTGTTTCAGAACATGATTCTGGCCTTACAGAGTTGAAATAGATACAGCCATTAATTTGCTGATTGGATCATTGACTGAACTAGGTACTGAGTATGTTGTGAAAACTGAGAGAACTGCAGGATCATGACACTGTAGAAGTGTTAGAATAATTGTCTGTAGAAGTGTTAGAATAATTGTCTGTAGCTATTTAGCGGTTGGGTTTTTTCTCTTTAATTATGATAAAAAGTCAAAATCAAAATAATAGTTCAAATTGCTGAAGCACTGGACTTTAAATCTAGGCTTTCAATTTATGTACAAAATATGAGTATGAGTGTGCATCTGTGTACCTGTATCAAGCAAGTTGTTTGACTTCCACCTTAATGTTGCTTCTTACCATACAATCCTTATTTCACAATGCTGCTATATATGGCTTGCTTGGCTGAGTGCTCTCCCGGTTGCTCTGTGTATGTCCTGCTTAACAGGTCTGTGTACTTTCCATGTGTTTCTGGAGTATACATAGCTGAGGGCCAAAATGGACATTTGCTAGGAGGGTTGTGCAGGTCCCCGCTCAATGCAGGAAGGGCAGGCAGTAAGCCAGGAGCAGCCTGGGACACTACTGGCCCCCACTTGCCCACGGCATAGCTCAGCTTCAGGGGGGCTCCTGGAAAGGGGTCTGGAGGTAGAGGTCGCAGGAGAGGTGGCCAGAAAAAATAAGGCCTGATAGTGCACTCAAGGGCCTCATGAGTTTATGGATTACTGACAGAAAATGTGAGGGAGTTTTAAGTGATGCTGGTAGAAAATGAAATGTTCACTTCAGAGCCCATTGCTATCTCATGTGGGAGGACTTGTATTAATTCTGCAAGAGCAAATTTCAATGGGCTGTTCTCAGGCCACAGCCACCTATCTGATGCAGTAGAGATGTTTTCTTTTGACTTTGGTGGAAATGCAGAATCCAAGATAGAGGAAAGCAAAAGGACAGCATTTAATTTCAAAAATTAAGGGGCCTCACTAATTCTACCCTAAGCCTTTCATCCTTTAAGAGGAGAAAACCAAGCAATATCTTACCTTGAATTAGTTAATTGAGGGCAGTGTGGTTTTCAGGGATCACGTCAAGCGAAGGACCAATCATTTTTGGTGTGCTAAGTTAACACATAAAGAGTGTTTCCATAGCTCCAGTTGTTTAAAGCCTGTGAAACGTGACCTCTACAAAATGTAAAGCACAGAAAGCCTTAAGTTTTGCCCCATGATAAATTGTGTGTGTTTTTTCCCTGACTTCTGGAAGGCTAAATGGTGAATAGTAAAAATGTTTGCTTTCAGTTTATAAATATGTATTTTGAAGTTTAAAAAAAATCTGGAAATGTCCTAAAACTCATGTGGAACTTTGATTAGTTATATAATGCAGAATTGATTAGCAATTAAAAACTACTGGGTGGTCCCTTTGTCACTCAAAATGTCTTAGAAGGCCTAGGAAGGCAGTGCATTAAGAGAAATGTGGCTGAGCACAGACATACTGCTTCTTACATTAGTTAACCTCTCATAGGTTTATTAAATAGAAGCAGCTACTTGGAAAGTTGAATCTTTTACAGGACATCACCTTATTAAAACAGTCTCATGAAAGATATTTCATGCCTTTAAGAGATTCTGTATAATCATAACTTTATATTTCTTGCCTTCAGTCAATCTGTGAGGTTAAATTATATAAAATAAATAAAAATAATACAATATCCAGGACTTACTCAGTATTGTGGACTACTTAGTAACGCCACTTGTAAATATATCCAGAAAAATTAATAGTATATTTTAGTATATAGTGCTATGGAAATGGCTAATAAATATGGGATTCTTCTCTGTATGGATACCTCCCACACGGCACTTTGAAATTCATTCTACCTAGAGCAGTAATCTGCAAGATATTTGTTAGGTCTTTTCAAAATATGACTTTCCATAAAAATACATTTGGGTGCAAAGTGTTATTGAGAGATTTTATGCCACAGTTCCTGTTTTACTTATGCCCAAGGTAAGAAACAATTTTTAGAATCCTGGTTACAAGGAAAGTTTTATACAGAAAAAGTACGGTTTTGCTATCCATATGGTTTATTCTATCAATGTGAAAAGGTGTTTGTTGTCATTTGTTGCTTTGATTTTTTTTTCCCAAGGTGTTTTATGCTCTCTCAGTTTTTCTGTCCCTGCAGAACCTTTGAAACTACTGATCATTTTCAATCTGATTTCATAAGGTAGGAATCTTGACAGTGTTGATTTGCCAGGAGCTGTGAAAATCTGTGTTTGATTCAAGTAGAAAGACTCAGGTTATTGCCTTCCTGAGGGACTTAGATTTTTGAGAGGCAGAAGCTGCTTGGGCGATGAGTGCTCTCCCAGCCCTCAACAAGCGACAAACTCTTGCCCCGTAAGAAGTGAGAGAGATGTGGAGTGAAATGGAGAAGGCATGCAGGTGAGCACTTGGGGATCTAGGACATATGTCATTAGGGTGTCAGATTTCTTCAGTTCTACTTTTTGAAGATAAGCTAGTTTAAGTAGAATGGACATCTCTGTGTAGGAATCACTGAGCAGATATTAAAGCTACTCCTTTATGGGACTCGTAGAGGTGAGCTGTGACTGCCAGCTTGAGTCATGTTTCTGTATTCTGTTTGTTGCTTATGGCACTGTTGAAAACATTTACTGAATAGAAAAATTCAATAGCATGAACCCATATCATTGCATTAATTTAAAAACAGTAGTACTGGAGTTGCAAAAATTCTTGGCAAAACTGAAGAAGTTGTATTTTCCAGAGAAAACCAATTTCTACATTCTTGCATTGCTTGTGTGGTGCTGCTTTTTAATAATGGAAAATCAAGCTATTAGCATCCTGTGTGACACATGAACATGTCCTTGTGTTAAAACAGAGCCCTGCTATAGGTATTGTAGGCTCAGGGTCTACAAAAGGAAATCCTGTTTTATTTTCTTTGTTGATTAGAAGATTGACAAGTAGTTTAGATGGTTGGAATGGAAAGCAAAATATATATAGAGTAATATCAGGGATGTTGCCAGACAAGTAAACATTGCTGGTTCATAAATTCTGGTATTGCAAAGCTTGATGGTGTATATACCTTTAAAAATTGTGCTGGTTTCAGGAAACCTTCTATCTGGGGACCATTTTCTGAGTCATAAAATTTTCTTTTGGATTTTAGAATGTCTGCCTGTAATCCTTTAGCTACAAAATTAATACACTTTAGCCTTTTCAGACCCCCTACAAAATCCTTCTGGTGAGCTGAGTCAGAGTTTCATTGATAAATATTACATTTAGAGACTCACGATGCCCAGTGTCTAGTGCCTGTCTAGATAACCAGCTGAGATGCTTTCTAGGTGCACATCAGGGGATCTCAAAAATCAGTAAGACAAGACGAACAGATGGGTTTGTTTTGTTTTGTGCAGATATCTTTAAATCCTTGAATTTAGACTGTTAGCCCATGCACTGTTAATTTAGTCGCTCCTAAGGAACCAGTAAAAATCTTGGGATAAAAACTTCTGTTTTCTTGGTGCATGGACCACAGTGCAGATATACCAGATTAAGGTATATGGGTGCTTTTTTGACTCCACATGGCCTTCTGCCCTATGAAAGGTATCATCCTATAGAGATACTTAATGATATTGGTAGGGATTTAGGAGGCTACCATGATCTGTTTGATTCTTCTGGGGAAGAGCATTTGCTCTTCAACACAGCTGTGTTGTTTGCTGGAATTGGTTGCCTGAATAGTTTGAGCAGGAATTGCCTTTTTTTTTGGGTAATCATGTTTAATGATTTTCATATTGTCCTCATCCCTCACCCCCAGAATGTCAGGCCATGTCTGTAACAGGAGCACAGCCAGCTTAGCTTTAGAACTGAAAGATTCTCTTGCTGTTTCTGTTTCTTGGTGCTCTTTTTGTATCAATCCTAAGAATGTCGTGGTTTGGAAAACTAGTGGATAGAAGCTGCCTTTATGAAGAATTTTCCTGCAACATTCTTATGATTGCTGTCATGTGCTAACCTCAAGCAATGCTTCTGGCTTACTCATGATAAGCAAGGAGCATCAAACTAGATGTATTTCTTACAATTCAGTCTAAAGATTTATTTATGGTAGATAAGTAGGGAACTAATCAGTAATCTGTTCCATCAGCTTCAGCTATAGACATCTCAGCTGCTCCTCTGTTACTCAGACTGTTTCAAACAGTCCTCTCTCTCTGGTTCAGGAGCCCTGTCTTCATCTATCCCATCTTGATTGGCTTCAAGTTCTAAATCTCCCCACCTGGCTCTTATGCAATAATTAAGGCTATTAGCCTCTGTCTCCAAGGGCTAGTTACTATAACACAATCCAGCTGATTTACCTCCAGAGAATTTTTTTAAAGCTCAGCAAAGGGGAAAAAAAAAAAAAGTTTTCTTCCTTAAGCAGATAGAGGCAAAAGGTGGAAAGGAAAAGCAAGAATAAGCTAGTCCTTCATTCTCAAGTTGTATCCTTCTCTGTAAGCATGTGCAACAAATTTGTGTTGTGATCCTGTTGTGTTCCTAGTTTTCCCCTAGAGAAATAAGTCTTTGGTATGTAATCTTATTACCAGGATCAGTCATAAATGGCTATTCAGGACTAAACAAAATATTTTGGGTTACATGCATGTCATTAATCAATTGGCTTTGGGGTTTTTTTGCATTAGTCTGTCTCTCAGTATGTTACCATTACTGGTTTTTTTTTCTTTAATCTGTACTTCTGAAAACATAAATGATTGATCAGAAAAGGAGTGACAGTATTCTCTCCTCTTACCTATTCTGGCATATGACTGTTGTGACTGAGCAAACTCAAACTAAAGAAGGGCCTAAATTTGTCTCAAATGATGGCGACAGGTGAGTTGGAGTTGCCTCCTCCGCTGCTTCCACCAACTGATTTTTTAATCTCCTTCCCAAACGTAGGCACTTGTGCCATGTGCAGACTGGAAAGGAGAAAGTTCTGAAAAGCCATTGTGTAAGAATGAATTAAGAAGTGGAAACCAGCACAGGGAAGAACTTATGATGAATTCAGAAAGACCATACCAAGAAAGGTCTATTGTTAAACCGTTTCCTTCTCATATCAATCATTATTTTTAGTTCTCATTATTTGCTGCTTCTGTTCTGTGCACTGTGCACTTCATACTCATATGAGTTAGGATAAAAAATGCTGGTCCTCCTTCCCTACTAGAAAATACAGGTCCACTGCTCAGCATATAAGTATGTGTTTAATAAATCCAGTGCTGTGTGGCCTTAGGCAGACTCTGTGGGGAGTTACTGAATTCCTGGACATCAAATAGCAATCTTTTTCCAAAGTCATAGCAAGGATGGGACAGAGGCATCTTTAGTCTTCGTTGCTTTCTTTCTCTTTACATAGTGAAAACAAATGCTCCTCTCTTTTACTGCTGTTCTTGCAGCACACAAACCCTGTGGTGATGATGTTTTATTATTTCTACATCTGCCTCTGCTGGTGGTCTCTGGAGGTTTCTTTTGAAACTTTGTACAACCTGGAAGACTCTTGTGTACCTTCCATCTCTAGCTTTTCTGGGATACACAGGGAAGTGGGAACAAGATGAGTGTCCCAAAAAATGGGGGAGGGGGGGAGGAAATTTTTCTTTTCTTCTGGCTTCCTTGTACAACTCAAGCTCTTTCATCTGAGAATGTGTTTGCTCCTTTAGAACATTTTCTCTGCTATTGAGGAGTGGAAAACTGTAGGTAAAGAGTGAGAGGAAGAAAAAGGGAGGGAATTCAAGGGGCAGGTACAAAGTCTTCATTCTCTGTAGTTGTAGTTCTCTTAGCAAGACTTCACCTGTAGGTGACAGTCATAGATACAAGCGATGTTATTTACAAATAAACACAGTTTCCCACTGTGGATTCATGCTTTGGGACTTGAGAAGATAGCCTTATTATGCTTCATAGAATCATAAAATTATTTGAGTTGGAAAGAACCCTAAAGATCATCTAGTTTCAACCCCCTGCCTTGGACATGGATACCTTTTACCAGACCAGGTTGCTCAGAGCTCCATCCAACCTGGCCTTGAAACACAGGGATTGGACATGCAAATCTTCTCTGGGCAACCTCTTCCACTGCCTCACCACCCTCACAGAAAATAATTTATTTCCATTATGTAATCTAAATCTACCCTCTTTCATTTTGAATCCATTCCCCCTTGTCCTGTCACTACATGCCCTTGTAAATAGTCTCCATCTTTCCTGTAAGGCTCCCTTCAGGTACTGGAAGGCTGCAGTTAGGTCACCCTAAAGCCTTCTCTTTTCCAGGCTAAACAAACCCAATTGTCTCAGCCTGTCTTCATAGGAGATGCGCTCCATCCCTTTGATCAGCTTGGTGGTCCTCTTCTGGACTTGCTCCAAAAGGCCTATGTCCCTTTGTGATTGAAGAAGAAAATAGGTTATCAAACCATTTTAGTGTCACAGCTTAAATTTATGACAAGGGGAAGCAGAGAGAAATTTAGGGAGGAAGAAATGAAGGCAATAGTTTGAGAGACAAGAGAACAAAACAAAAAGAGAATGAAGCAAGAAGAACTAAAAGCATAATGAGTTCAAAGATAAAAGAATGAAAGATTTTAGGAGAGAGCAGCTTGGGAAAAAAATGGCTTAAACTGAACCAAGAGACATGAACAGAAGGAATAGCAAAGGAGGAGAAAAAAGACTGTGGCAGTTTTCTGGTTAACTGTAGATGTTTTACAAGGGGCCCATAACTAAACCAGTGAATGGCATGTGCTTTGTATTCCATTTTGTATTCTTCACTGCGAAAGTGAGGAAGTGGATTCTTGAGTTTTCCAGCAGCAGTGTGCTCAGGATTAAAATAGAGCATCCAGTGATGCTGTGTTGACAAGAAACCCTGCTCTTCTGTATTTACAACAGCATTACTTCCCTGCATACAGATGCCCATAAGGAATTAAAATCTTAAAAATAAAAAAAGTAAGCTTAGCCCATTTAGACTAGCTCAAGAAATTATATTGCTCCTGTATCTAACTTTCTGCTTTTGCAATCAATGACTTCTTACCTAGGTCAGGATTCAGAGGCCATGACTGCAGCTGGAGTATTCAGCAACTATTTCTGTTTTGAAAGCTAGAAGCTGTTTGGAATATTTTCAAACAATAGGGATAGTTGGCCAGTAAGTGGGATCTTTAATAAATAGATGGGGTTCTGCCAGGGATTCTGGTGTTTTCCTGCCGGAGAGTTCCTATGAAACTTGACTGTTGTATTCCTTCTGACATACTTAATTAGATCTTACACTTCTGTCAGTTAGATGAGGACAGCTGCAAAGAGAAGAGTGAGAGTCTTGAGACTTACTTTGTAACTGTTATTGTGATATTCAGGTTTTATAGATGTTCCTAAATGTTGGAACCTACATTGGAGGTTTCATTCTCTATTTAAATAGAACAAGAAGAAATTAATAGCCCAGTGTTTGTGGCAAAACAGTTTGTAGCTCTTACCAGCCAGTTGTCTAATGATTGACCAAAGAATTGCTGGTCAAAAATGTTCACTATTTGCCTGTAATGTGAACTTCAGTAGTTACTGAAGTATATTCCATGAGAAGAATGTTCCCTAGTCCCCATATAAATGGTTGCTATTTCAGTTAAAAAAGAAAACAAAAGAGAAAAAACCTTGACAAATGGAAAACTGTGGGATCTGGATGAAAACTATAAAGATTCTTGGCAAAAGGTCAACATTTCACCAGAAATTGGAAATGGTACTTTTCTAATAGAAGGTTTTGATTGATGCATTTTGACAAAAGCACAAGAACTACGAGGAGCTCCCCCAGGCTCTTGGCTTCACAGAGCTGTGGTAGTACCTGCAAAGTCTGCTGTTATTGTCCTTAAAATACCACTTGTGAAGTTTTCTTAACTTTGATAATAAAGTAGGTTTTAGCCTTTTTTTATTATTTATTTTTATTTTTTTAGTGTAAGATCTTGAAAGAGTATAAATTAATTCAGATCTTCTGGTTTGATTTTGAGTGTACTATAGGAAATTTTTAAATACTCTATTGGCTCATGGTTTGCAGAAATACGGACATTTGTGATGGAGCTTTCCTGTGTGGCAACCTTTGTTTCTCAAATTCACAGAAACCCTGTCAGATCTTTTAAAGCGTCAAAATAGCAGTGTATAATGCCAAAAATAATTTAAGCTTTTATTTGAGTCTGTCACCATTTAGCTGTGATTTTTCAACTCCCACAAAGGACATTGTATTTTTGCCAAAGACACAGCAGCCACATTTTGCAATATGACTAGTTATTGGTCGTTATATAACTAAGTTGTTTTAGTATTTGGTTGAAAAAAATTTCTTTTCCTACATCAGTGACAGAAGTTCTAGAAGTTCATTAATAAAACGACTTCATAAAATAAAAGCTGTGAGAAGTAGGCAAGTCTCTTGTTCTGTTAAGTCATCTCTGTCCTGGTACTCTCAACACTGGTGGACTAGGGTGGTTTGGACACACTTGTTATAATTTGCCCAAGAATTCTCCTCCTCCAGAATGGCTGGGGAAGGAGCAGGAGCTTTCCTGAAGATGCTGAATCAGGTAATGAGATATTAGTTGTGGCCAAATTAAAAAGATCATTTAAGTATTGTCTATAAATATACTTTATTCTTCTACTTGACTGAGAATTCTCAGTTGCCTCTCTGTTTTTACTCCTTCTTTTCTGAGGTTGTTTCTATTAGGGCAAAGTGATGTATTTTATTGTTGGTCAGTATCAGTGGGGATAAAGCCAGGGTAGACTGTATTTTAGGTAAAAGGAGAAAATGCAGCGCAGGAAGATATGTGTTACAGGGGGTCTTTCAATTATTTCTTATCTTTCAGTTATCCAAACTTCTATTTTTCTAGATAAAGCCCACGAAAATGAAAGTGTCTGGATAATTTACAGTTTCCTTATTGCTAATAGAAGTGCTTCTGTTGAAAGAAATATTTTAAGCAAACATAATAAGGTATAGACTGGCAAATTACTGAGAAAGAATGAGCAGGTAGTCTTAGGAACAGTCACATTTCTCTCAGGGACTACTGTAAAATAAATTACTCTGGAGAAAAGACCATGTCAAAGATAATTCAGGAGAAAAATATTTTTTATTTCTTAGTTCCGATTGTAAATAACTGAACAGTTTCTTTCTGGGGCTCACATTGTTAACACAGAGCAAACAAAAAAGATCTTTCAATATTTCAGAGTAATACAAATTTTGTGTAGAAAAAGTCTTACGCAATCTACTCCACAACACTTAACATGTTAGATAACAGTTTTTATAGAGTCAAACCTATGAAACTCTAGATTTGAGCTCTCCATTTTTCCAGTAAAAATGCTGTTGTTCTCATGCTCCAAATAGCAGAATTACACACAATGATGCCTTCCCATTATCAAGGGTGAAATTTTATGAAGGAGCTGGAAGGGCCAATTGTGATATAATAAGGGGGGCAAACTGGTCATAGTCAGATGCAAAGATATGGGTGAGATGAGGAAATATGTGATGAGTTTATAAAAATGAGGTTAATTGGATCTTGAAAGAAATGGGGAGATGCTGGAATTGTATTTGAGAATGCACAGTCTTTTCTGTAATGAGAAAAAAAAAAAAAGAAAGATGGATAGTAAAGTTCTGCACATGATAATATGAAGGTTTATAGGGGCCATGAAAAAGGATAATAACAGTAAAGTCTGAAAGATAGAAAAGCATAGGATTTAAGAGAGGTTATGGGGAAAAAATGGTTTATTAATGAAAAATAATAGAGAGTTGGACTTATATCTATAAAAACTGAAAGAGAATTGCTTAGGATAATAACAGTACCTAAGTGTTCCAGTTATACCTCCTGCTTTCCTGTTTGAATTGAGGAGAAAAAGGTGGGAATGTTTGAAGTCATGGTTCCATCTCTTTTAATACCAAAAGCGCATGTATGTGCCAAACATATTTTATGTTTTCTAATGTGAAATTTATATTACATATCGCTTAGATTTAATGAAAATAAGCCAGGTCCACCACTACCTCCTGTAGGCAAGTTCCCTGCTATATGGAGAACTCAGTTTGCACAGAAAAGATGTGGAACACAGTGCAATACAAATTTCAACTATATTTTTAAGGGGAAGATATAGGACATGAATTTTCCCTTAACCTTACAGGCTTAACCTTTTAATTTTGTTTATTTGTCAAATAAAAGTCATGCTTTTTAATCGCGGTCAGCTCTCCTAAAACTAGTGTCAACTTTGTCATATGTAGGGTCCGTTAAAAATGTAAATGTGGAACAAAAAAATAAAATCAAGCTCTAATTTAATTGAAGATTCTGGAAAAAAACCCCAAGCAGTCTTCAAAGTCTAATAGACGCCCAAACCTGGCGTCTGTTAGAATATTCTATTCCCTTTCTGGATCATAGGAATAGTTACTATAAAAATATGTATTCACAATAGCACATGGAAAAATATACAGAAAAGCACACATAATTTGCAAGAGTAATTGCTGAAATTGTAGCCTTTTGTGTATTCTGTAGTACAGGGGGAATTACTGAGATGTACATAAAAGACGAAAGGGCTGGTACAACTGAGGGGATGAGCAGAATTCTGTCAGCTTTAGATAATGGTTTTATTTGCTCATTAAAAGGATCCAGTAACTTTTACAGATATGGAGGCAGATTTCTAGAATACAATAGTGCATAGCCACTAGCGTGTTTTCATCTCTGCCTGTGTCCTAACTCCTTTCCTTTCAGTGCAGTATGGACACCTATGCTACTGTCTTGATAACTCTTCAAATGTCTCAATCTCTCACAGGAGTGCTGTGGTTGATGACTGTCTAATGTAACAACTGAAAGAATCACATACTATTCAACTAAATGTAAAACTCTCTAAATGTAAATGTAAAATATAATGCAAATGTGAAAAATGAAGTTTCATATTAAAAAAAAAAAAAAAAAGAATTGCTACACTTCCTTCAGAGGTTTCTTTCCCTGAAAGGTGGGGGCTTTTGCTCCCTGTTGGCATTTTTAAAAAGTCACAAAGATGTGATTTTCCCAGTTTTTGGTCATTACAAATTACTACCCTCAGTACTTAGCTTTCTATCACTGAGTAACTTTTGCTTGAGTAATTAAGAGCTGTCTTCGTACACTCGCCAAGATAACCAGGAATCTCTTGCTGTCAGCTGCTGTGGGAGAAGCCTCCTGCAGTGAATTCATGTGGCATCATCCTCCCAAACCATGTCTGCTGGCCATACACCAGTGTCAAAGTCTACCAGACACTGCAGCACTACAGTAGACTTTGTATTTATAAATGTTATAGATTACTTCTGCTTTAGTTCTCATAAAATAATAGCATGGCTTGTTTTGGTGACTGTGGGGTTTCTGCATTGCTGTCTTTTGCATGTATGGGGTATTCTTTTATCTTGCAAATAAAGTGATAAGCTTTTTCTGCTGTAAGCATATTAGAAATTAATCAAACAATAAAGAAATAAATTTCTCATATAAAGGCCGAAAATGGAATGCACTTCGGAATTCTGGGAATTGCTCTTTGAGAAAGTTTCAACCCAAATGTAAAACATACAGAGCAGATCAGTAAGAATAATTAAGAACGAGGAAAACATGGGTTTCACAGCATAAATAAATTGGTTGGGAAGAGAATATTGAGGAGAGGCGACATGATAACAGTCCTCAATTGTTGGAAAGATTCTTCTAAAGATGGAAGAGAATGCTCTCTTCTCCAGATGCCACAGCTTTCCTCCATTGCAGTATGTGGTAGATACATGGAAAAGAAATAGGCTTAGTACTCTTTATGAAAGTCAGAGGTGGGTGTCAAGAATGCTTTAATAATTCTAAAGACAATGAAACACTCATGCAGGTTGGCTGGGAGATGCATGGCACCCCTGTCACTGGAAGTCCTAAGATAACCAGACAAAGAGTGGTCAGGATTGATCCTCTGACCATGTTCTGTGGCAGGAAGATAAGCAAGATGACACTGTGATGTTCTCCCAGGTCTTCTGTTGTATGATTTGACGCCTTACTTCAGGTGGTTGTTGTCGCTGGCTTGTGATATTTTAGAAAGAGTTTGATATTTCATGTCAAAAGCAGGTTGTTAGGGATGAATATTTACTTTCATTTTTATAAAGTAGAAGTGCATAATAATTATTATTGTGGGGAAGAGATTCAAATAATGAACTCAGAACCTTCAGAAAAGGTTAAGGACAAAGTGATCAGAATATATCAACATCTCATATTTTTAAGGCAATGTTATAATCATAAATATAAATGTTTGGGGAAGGCGATAGTCTTGGCCTTAGTCTTGACCTCATTTTTTTCTCCTTCAATAATTTCTCATTTAAAATTGTTGTGACTTTCTTTTTCAACCCAGATTTGTTAAGCACAAAGGTTTCACCTGTGAAACATCTTGTGTCTACTAATGTTTACACTCCACAATTGTTTTAATCTTGCATTGCTGTGAAACCTAAAATATTTTAACCAGGCTTCTTCATTCAAGTTCACTGCAGGACCATAAAATGTGTGTGTCAAGGGGTGTTCAAGAATCTGAATGAGAAAGTTCCTGTCTGTCAAAGGTGGGAGAAGCCTTTTGAAAGGATAGTACAAGACCTAAAACTGGGACACAAGTACTAAAGAAAAGTTATCCTCTGCTGTCCTACTCCATGTTTCTTTAGCACTGCAACTCTGAATAGAGTACCAAAAGAAAATGCTTAGCACCTTTTGAACACCTGCAGAGTCAACACAAGTGAGAGAAATGTCTCTTCCTTCTCTGACTTCTATAGTGATCCGTGTAGAAGTACAGAAGGGTAGAAATTTTGTTCTGAACTGAGTTTTCACAAATTCTTTCCTCAGTTTGCCAATGCAATAGCTAGGAAAAAAACCCACTTTTTTTTTCCCCCTCCCCTGGTTCTGTACACAGTCCTTGAATCCACAGTGAATAAATATGGATTCCTGCCTTGCAACTTTCTCAAAGTATGCTATTCCCCACAGTTCATTTAAGATACTAAAGTTGTTGTTTAAATGAAAACTTTGGGGAAGATATTGGCCAAAGCTCTCTATGCAATTCTTTCTTTAAACTAAAAACAACAAAACAAAACCCTGACTGTTGCATTTTTGAGAGACATACTTAAACCAGTTTGACCTGAATTTGTTTCCTTCACAAAAACAAATCTCAATCCTGGTGCATAATTTATGATCCTGGCATCCAGCCGAAACATATGTACATACTGAAATCAGTTTTGCATCTGTTTAACTTTATGCACATGACTAGTCTAATTGGATTTAGTCTGATGAAATGACTCATGCGAAATTAAGTGGCTGCACAACAAGGGTTTCAGTCAGTAGGGTTCTTCAGGGAAGTAGCTTCTATGCTTTAGGTAGTGCCTCACATATGAAATGGCTTTTTGATTATCTCAAAGCCTTCTGTGTGCTGTGTAACTGTAGTGACAGGTGAAACAAAGAAGTACAAGACAAAAGTCTTGCAGCGTAAGTCAGATCTTCTACTGTATAGCATAATAGCTACTTTGTTGTTTTTATCCAGAGGCTGGCTCTTCTGTATCCTACATCTACTATAAGAGTCTAGGGAATGGAAAGTGGCTTAATGGGGAGACTCAAGGAAGAGGATGAGAGAGGCTGCAAGTTCTGATATTAGGAGCATTAGGGATTAAA
Source organism: Margarornis squamiger (assembly GCA_035222235.1). Lineage (NCBI taxonomy): Eukaryota > Metazoa > Chordata > Aves > Passeriformes > Furnariidae > Margarornis > Margarornis squamiger. Next base: position 108,252,308 of record JAWWTY010000077.1, on the reverse strand, counting down.
AAGTGGAACTCTGGGGGATTTGTACTATGAGAATATAGTCTGGGTAGGATAGATAAAAAAGGAAAGCTTGGAGTATGAGTGCTTTTAGGGCAAGGCAAAGTGACTCCAAAACTGATATTGTACAGAGGACCAATGTAAGATGGAAATGAAAATAGGCAAAGGGGGAAAAAATCCATTGAAGTAAGAATATAAAGCGAGAAATATACCTTAAAGATGAATGGCTTTGTTGGTCTTTCGCTTCTGCCCCACTGCCCATATATTTTCTGTGGTTGACAAAAATACCATGAAATAAAGACAATTTTAGGAAGCTCAGAATGCAAGCTCAAACATGCAATTTTAAGTATTTCAAATGTATTTTTGATTGAGGCATTAAGCTCCTGCCTTTTGGTGACAGAAAGGCAGGAGTCACCTAAGAAAAGTGTGTGTGAAGTTCATCATGTAGTACCTGATTGAGACTACAGTATGCTTTGAAGCAAAAGAGAAAAATAGTGAAATATTACAGCATTAAAATACAGAAGTAAAATTGTGCTCTGAATTACCTAAATGTGAAGCTGATGGTTCTGCTGAAGATACACTCTGATATTTTTGTGTAGCTGGGGAAAAGCTTTGACCTTGAAGTGTTAAGCTGTAGAATTTTAAGTTGAAGAAGGCTTTTTATTACTGATGCCTTTTTATGGTCTGCGCTTTAAAGTGTATGCAGTGGAAACAGGTAACTGAGGACTTGATATTGCAAGGGAAAATGGACTGTATTGACTCCTGGTAATTGGAAACTTTTCGGTCCTACTGGTGGATACACTTTAATGAGATGGTCATCTGCTTAACTAAGAAACGGAACTTCTGCTAAGGGAAAAGTTCTGAATGCTGATTTGCAAAGACAAAATGGTTTTACTACACGATTCTCAGAGGAGCATTCAAAATGTTAACAAATTGACACATCCCTAATTCATTCTGGGGTTTTGTAAGTGACAAAAGAACATAATCACCTCCATGTTTTGAATGACTTCTTGCAGCTCTTGATAATATTTAATGTTCATTGAATGAATATCAGTGTTTCTTACTTGAATCCCCTTTGCCTTAAAATGTGTAATTTTTAATTCTTTACAGTTTTGTTCAAATCACCTACCCCTTATTTATATCTTAAGTAATGCAAAAAAGTTGATATTTGCAAGAAACTTCTGTAGGTAGTACATGAACAAGGCTGTATGACAAAAAAATCATGTTAATTGTGATTATCATAGGTAATTAATTTGTTAATTGATTTACTGAATTTGCAGGTGGTCACATTTTTTTAAATCACTGAAATTAATATAGTTTTTGAATTGTTTGCTCTTAGAAGGTTTAGGAGCACTTTTTATTGAACAAAGAATAAAAAGAATTCATGGAATTCATTAAATATTTATCAAACATTTTTTTAATAGACCTTATTTTTGTGGTGGATTTTTACAAGCATATTCTTTTTCTGTTTTCAGTCCCCTGCACATAGCTATTCAAGCTATGACTCTGGCAAGAATGAGAGTGTAGGCAGAGGTGCTGAAGATCTGTCTCTGAATCGAGGAGATGAGGATGAGGATGACCATGATGAGCAGGAAGATCCCGAGAAGGTCAATGAATCAGATGGGGTAGAAGCTGAGCGACTGAAAGCTTTTAATGTAAGCCCTCTTGCACTCATCTTGTTTTCTTCTTCCATTCCTTTTGCATTGTTGTTTATGGGTAAGTTTGACAGTATTAAAAGCACATTAATTTAATTTGCAGAATTTATTTCAATTAGTATTTTAATTCACATTAAACTCTTGCTAACAGATGACAGATTTATTGTGTTTTATTTAGAATTTAAGGCAGAGTGCCATCTTTACCAGTAAGGAAAACAAATCTTTTTCTCTGTATCTGTGCATGCGTGATCGTGTGCGTGTGGATGTGTGTGTGTGCATGTTCACCCATTGAATGGAAAGAGGCTGTAGCTAGTTTACCAGAAGACCATTCTGGTGGTCAGCTGTTCTCTATTGCTTTCCCAATGTATATAATTATGCATGAAAACACAAACAATTTTCAAACAAAGAAAAAATGTGAGTCAGTTCAATAAAATGATTAGCAATCACAGCTTATTGTTAATAATGAAACTTAAGTAGTGCCTATTTTCACAATCTGTTCTGGTTTATCTCACAAGTTCTGTATCCTATAGACTATTCTTTTCTTGTCCTTTTTTTTTTTTTTCTTTTTAATAAACCCCTCCCCTCCCCCCCAAATAACCCTTTAAAGAACTGTTTGAATAATATTTCTGGCTTCCCATTACAAAGCTCTTCAGTGGATAGAAAAAAAAAGTCTTCCTACCAGTAATCAAGCCAGGAAGCTAGGAAGAGAAGAGAGCCACCCTCCAAACCCATCTCCTCTGTCTCCCTCTTGCCAACAGATGTTTGTCAGGCTGTTTGTAGATGAAAACTTGGACCGAATGGTCCCAATCTCTAAGCAGCCCAAAGAAAAGATCCAGGCTATCATTGACTCATGCAGGCGACAATTCCCTGAGTATCAAGAGCGTGCCAGAAAACGCATACGTACTTACCTCAAGTCCTGCAGGCGGATGAAAAGAAGTGGTTTTGAGATGGTGAGTTTTGACTTAAAACCCAGCCCTAGTTTCCATCAAAACCCCATATGTAAATCCATGGCACTATTTTGTTTTCATCTTAGCGTCTTTTTTTTTTTTGTTGTTTACTTTTTTTTTTTTTTTACTACCAGGTCAGAGATTTCTCTTTCCCTCCTTCATTCTTCCTGAATTTAATTGCCTTTGGTTTAAAAGTGCTTTAAGACACTAGAGTTCACAAAATGAACTAGTATTGATCTATAGGAAAAGAAGAACAAAACAAGGCATAAGGAGGGAAAACAAATGATGGACTATAGTGACTTATATCCTACTTTAAGTTACAGTTACAGATTTTTGCCTGGAAAAGTCTTGCAGTAAAATAGATTTTTTTTCTTTAAAATGCCTTTGCTAACTGGATTTCAGTGAGCTCTGTGAAAACTGAGCCTGCTAGGAAAAGGCTCTACCCAAGAAAATGCCCAGTGTAGTAACATCATAGTGGCAATGGGTTTGGCTGTGAGTTTTTTCTTGTACAACTTAGTCTATTACTAATCAGTAAAAGGTACACCTTTGAAATCTTTCAGTTGATATATGGGTGTGCAAAACATATTCAATGGTTGTAAAACACAGACATCAAACTTACAATTTGAGCATCCCAATGGTTTAGTAGTCATAATTGGACAAAAACTTGTGAAAATTATGTTGGTATACAACTGTCAGTGTTTTCAGACATTGATAATTTGATATTACTCAGTAGCATAAAAATGGGTAAATAATGTCTTCCCACTAATTGGCATCTTCATTATCTCTAAAATACTTTGAATTTCCAAAATGGAGGAAAGTCAGAAGAAACTAGGTAGCTACACACCTTGTGTTTAATATGTCTTAGCTATCTCTCTGGCCTTTAGATGACAACAAAATCACCTCATCATTACAAATAGATATCATTTAGTGATTAAACATACCTTTTTTTTTTTTTTTAATGAATCATCTACAAGCCCATTGACTACATTAAAAAATTACTGGAGATGATTGAATTTTACTGTTTCTCTCTTTCTCTCTGTCTTTCTCTTTCCTGCAGTTTTTGCAGAATACTTACGAGTACCATATTTTTTAAGATGTTAGCTGACAGTTTTAAGAACAAAATATCAGGCTTATTTGTAGGGTCACAACACTATTTGTTTACACAAAAAGCAAAGACAGAAAGTAATTTTTTATGTGTGTTTGTGATTCTAATCAGCTGCATGGTTTTATTATTTGCAACATTGGGTTAACACTGTTTCGGAACAATGGAAGCTCAGATGAGGAAAGACAGGTAGAATAAAGGACATCTGTACAGATGGATGTGCCAAAGATTGACTGGTGGTGTACATGTCAGCTTGTTCAGCTTTCCGAAATAAAAGAAGGAAAAATAGAAAGTAAATATTTTCTACAATTCACTAAATAGCATCAAATTGCATCTACTGACTGTAGCTGACAATAATTCAGCAACATCAACTTCAGCTTTCATGATGCCAAATATTTTTATTTTGCTTTACTTTCAGTTGAAAATACTTACAAAATTATCCAGTGCTAGCAAGTCTCTTCACTGTTCCAATTTATGGCCTTATTGCTGTCACTGTTCATGTTGATGAGCAGTTATGTAAACTGGCTCATTTTTTGTGATCTGAAAGACTTGTGCAACTGTTTTGCAATATGAACAAGGGGCTACAGTCTGACCCATAAGAGCTGGGTTGGCTTGACTTCAGTGCACATTTGCAAATGTTGCTTTCATATGAATAAAGGTTGGAGGATCAAATTTGTTCCTGGAAGGGGAAAAGCAGCATTGATTACAAGGAATATGATCCAAATAGGTAATCTTTACAGTTCATAAATATTTCCTGATTTTATAATGTTTCCTGACAATTTATGATGGGCTCTATTTCTCTTTAAACAAACAAATTGCTCTCTAAAACACCAACTTTTTGCCCACGAATGGAAGTGACAAGGCACTGAAGCTCATGCCAAAGATTGCAGCCCTCTTGGGCCTGAAGGGATATCTGTCCTGTGCCCCTGTCTGCAGGTAGGAACACAAGTCAAAGACTATCCAAAGTCTCTGGAGGAGCTACCATTAACTTCCTAAGAGAAAAATAAGCACTTTATATTTATTTCTTTAATAATTATGAAATTTAATATGTATCCCTTCATTTTTTAAAAAAAATTCTTTTCTGATTTCTAAATTACTGTATCATCGTTTCTTGATTATAAGCAGTTTAAAAAAAGGCTACCATGGACAGAGACATTTGACTACATGATTGTTTTAAATGCACTTACCATTTTGACAATGGAGAATAATCACTTTGTCTGGATAATAACATTTGTTCAAAACAATCATGAAGGGCAACAATGATGTTGATTTGAATAAGGGACTACCCTCAAATACAGCAAACCAGGATAATGATCTGCTCAGCAGCAATACCAGTACCACTGTTATATTAAATAGGATGTCAGACAATAATTTCCACAGGAAACATCTTTTGCTATAGACACGTTAAGTTTTTCATTTTGTTGAGTTTCAAAGTACTACATTTTAGGCATCTAGTTGCATGAGAAAAAGAGAATATTCTCTTTTATGGCATATGACAATTCAGACTGTGCGTGGAACAGTGTAGCTATCTACAGCATCATACTGCAAAACAAAGACAAAATGTAAACACTGAGTTAAATTAGTGTAAAACTGCATGGTAAAGACGAGAAAGCATGCCTGAAGCCTGCTTCTGTCAATTATTTGCCATTTGTAATCCAAATGACAGCTCTTGCTGCATAACAGGCCAGTTCTAGCTTTGAGGCAATTGAAAAAGACCCAGTCTTGTGAGAGTTCATATTGTTAATTAACATGATTCTTAGTATTAATGTTTTTAACAGATTGCTTTTAGTTTTTCTGCTCCCACTTATGACAGATAGTTGTCTGTGGATTCTGAGGCAGCTTGCATGGCTTCTTGTTACAAATATGCCTTTGAGAAGCTCCCTTCCAATATCAGAAATGCTTTGCCCGTTTTCCTGTTCTGCTTGTAATTGTGCCATTGTCATTCTGACACAAGTATATCCCTCAATAAGGCATTGTTTAAGATTTTCTCATGAATTTTAAGATTGTTTTTCTCCTCCCATTCTCTCTTACTAATGGACTGTTGAGCATGTTCTCTTATTAAATTGTATGATCTTGCTCAGAATCTTTCACTGGGAGGGAAGTTTGTCAGGTACTGAAATCACTGGCTTTGGGGTGGGATTTCTAGGTTGTGCTTCTACCTGTGCTGTGCTATAGTGCTTTGTGAACTTCTTAAGGTTCTTGATGTTCTTAAAGAAATTCTTTCTTTTTCTCTTCATCAGCCCATGAATGAAAGAAAAAAAAAAGAGTACTGCCTCTTTCTCAAGGACTGATATAAATGAGACTTCCAATATATATATTAGGTTTTTGTGACCTGTATAGGCTATGCAAGATGAATTTTCTCCCTGAAATGGTCAGGTGACCTGTTTCACTAATGTTTTATAAAACCTTTTGTTTAGACTTGTCCCAGATTCTCTAACTATAGAGAACTGCCAATTAAAAAAATACAGTAGTCCGATGCTGAGGGTATGTGGTATGTGTTTATTTAATTGTAGTCCAGAAAAAATATTAGATGCTAGAAGTAATCAAATGAGGTTGGTTTGACTTAATGGTTGCATTTTCTTATTATTGTCTGCTTCCTCCCATCTTCAGGATCTCCTATGGTCAGTCTCACTGCATTCAGTTTGAAAGTGGATGTTACAGTACCTTTTTTCACAGTAATGCCATTTCTTTTCTTGTGAGCATCCCAATGCAAGAGCAGGATTTTAAACTCTTACTCACAAAGAGATTCTTTGTTTTGCTTAAGCTGAGGAAACCCTCCTTCCTAGGTAGTACAGTAATACAAAGCAATAGTATCAAAGAGCAAAGCATTCTTCTGTATTGGAGAGAAAAGGCTAGTCATAAATGCTTTTCCTTGTCTGAAAGCAAGTTTGGATGTGCCAGAGAAGAGTCACACTATGCCTGAAGACTTTTCCTCATTTAGATCCCAGTATTGTTCATCCCAGCTCCTTCTGTCCTATCGCCAGCCTCAATAATAAATAACTCTGCTCTGTATCTTACACTGCCACAGCCATTTGGTTGGGGTAGTTGGCTGTAAGAGGTGTTTTAACAATTTGCAACTGTGCTTATGTTGATCAAGGTGTTTTGAATGTCTAGTGCTTGTCATGCTTCTCTATTGTGATTGAGCAACTTCGGTGCGGACTGGTTTCCAGAAGGGTGTTTTGTTTTTTTTCTGACATCTGCCTCATTAAGATTACTCAGGATAGGTATCTAGGTTCTGATTTTTAAGTTTTAGGTTTAGAGAGTGGAAGCTTTCATTATTTACTGAACTTAGTGCTGAAAAGTCCAGCTGCCCATGCAGTCACATGGGCTTTCAGTCCTCTAGGCATTTTATGTCTGGAAAGGTCATAAGCGTTTTCAGGAAGATGAGGGTCTGTGGATGCAGGGATGCATATCTAATTGATTAACAAGCTGGGAAGCATTAAGAAAATTATCACAAGAACAGTTACATGAAAATCTACAAATAATAGTAGAGTTATTGCTTTATACTACACCCAAGCTCTGTCAATTGGTCGCTTTCCTTTATAATCATCTCACCCTAGTTTTGCAATGGTTACCTTATGTAAGTCTGGTGGGGAACCTGGCTAAAAAAAGGCAAACCTTCTCTCTAACAAATGCTGACTGCTACCACCAGATCTCATATATTCTTAAAAACATATTATAGAAACAGTTTCCCAAAGGTTCTTAAGTATGGGGGGAGGGTTTTCACCACAGAACATTTAAGTGACTACTCGTGACTTTCTAAGAACTGCGTGTTAAATCTGTCTCAGATACCTTTTGTCTTCAATAAATTTTGCACATATAGGCAATTTTGGAAGAGTGTGCAGAACAAGTTACATGTTTGCAATTAACCTTGGGTAATGTGAAGAAATTAGCTTTGCAAAAGCTACTGTACTTGTAAAAAGAATTAAAAATAAAAAAACATTATAAATACCTAACAACCTGGTAGCACTTAATCTTCTACATTCTGGGAAAGGTAGAGATGGGAATGCAATTTTGACTTTTGTTTCAATTTTTTATGAATATAGAAGAAAAATAATTCCCTTCAAAATGGCAATAAGTGCTGATATAGAAAAAAGCCTACCTTTTGTTTGATTTTTTTTTTTTAAATCAGAAAAAAAAAGGTAGTAAATATTTCTGGTTTTCTTATGCCCTGATTCTGAGTTAGATTGATACCTCTGCTGCAATGTTACTTGATAACTGGTTTGTGCCAATAGTTTAAGGACAGGGAGACTGTTCAGTGTATTAGTTTAGGGGAAACAGGAAATAATGTTGATTCATACTCAGTTTTTTCTAGTCCTCTGGATTTTTCCTAGTAAACTGCTGTCAGAGTGTCCAAAATGATCCTCACCTGGTGCTGAAGGACTTAGGTCAGGATGATGAGTCCTGGAGTTCTCTATCACTCTGAAAACACCATAGGGATAGAGGTAGTCTTGCCTAATTTTGTTAGAGAAACTAGGTGACTGGCTCCCTCAGCAATCAGTGAAGTGCTTAGATGAACCAGTCCAGAGAGGTTCATAGTCAGGTACCTTAACGCTAACCCTCATCCTTCTGGAACAGGAAAATACCTGTCTTTTCAATGAAAACAAAAAGGAGCCTAGATGACTGCTTTAGACAAAATCCTTCAGTTTAAAGTCAATAAAGTCAGATGGATATTCTTACTGTTATTCACATAAATCATTTAAAATTTCCACTTGCCTTGCTGAAGCTGCTCTCTTGAATAAGCAGAGCAGTACTTTGTCCCATATGTAGGCATAGCAGCAGCAGTAGAAGCATGGAGGTTGATTGGAAAGTGTAATTTGCTTAACATTTTGACAGGAATATGAATATGATAAGACATATACAGATATATTAAGGTGCTGTCATAATCAAGGTGAACATGAAATATTTCAATTAATTGTATTTCAAAGCTGAAAACTTAAAAAAGAGATGTGAACATCACTGAAAGTTTCAAAAAGCCTCTTCTGCCATTTAAGAAAAAAGTCCTAGTTTCTTCGTTGAATTCTTTAGTAGGTGTTTCAATTGACTGTTTTTCACAGGACTGCAAGACTGAGCAAAATATATCAAAACCCAGACTGAAATGCAGTGCTCCAAGTATTAAAATGCCAGTCCAGTTGTTCACATTTCACTATTCTGTACTAACAATTCATAGAATCATAGAATGAAAAAATGGTTTGGGTTGGAAAAGACCTTAAAGTTCATCTATCTCCAACCCCGCTGCTGTGGGCAGGGACACCTTCCGGTAGACCAGGCTGCTCAAAGCCCCGTCCAACCTGTCCTTGAGCACTGCCAGCGATGGAGCATCCACAGCTTCTCTGAGTCACCTGTTCCAGTGCCTCACAGTAAAGAATTTCTTCCTAATACCTAATCTATATCCACCCTCTTCCAATTTGAGACCGTTATAAGTGTCTCCAGTGTAGTGCAGTACTGTACTTCATTCAGTCTTTAAATTCAAAAATACTCTGTAGAAAAGGTTTTTGAGTAACTGTGCTCTGTAGGACAGTGGTATCATACATTTCACTGCACTGTGCTGAGTAAAAACTCAGGTAATGTGTTCCCTGTCTTGTAAAGTATTTTGTATGTTTTCTGTGAAAAAATGCTATTTAAATATTGCATACTGTTAGAAATATTTTTGGGGATTTTAACACATTGTGTTAAATCTTAATAATTTATTATGAAAGAGTTGTGGCATAGTTAAAATATTTAATTTTGGACACAAAATGGTTTTGCAATACTGAGGAAAAAGCTGATGTGCTGGAGAGCACTCAGGACTACCTAGCTGTTGGGAGCCCAGCATTCAAAGAAATGCTTCGTGGTAACTCTGAAAAAACTCAGTGAGGCATCTTAGGCATTGATCTTCACTTCTGGATGCCAAATTACTTTGGAAAATTTGAAACTATTTTTTTTTTCACATTTGAGTAGTAGTTAAAATACTTGCTCATTCATGCATTTATATTAGAATTCCTGCTTCTTCTCCCAAGTAGTGAGCGGTAAGAGAAGAGGAAATGACCTCCCCTTTTGCCAGGGCAGACTTAGATTGGCTATTAGGAAAAATTTCTTCACTGAAAGGTATAGCATTGGGACAAACTGCCCAGGGAAGGGATGAGTCACCATCCCTGGTCATATTTAAGAGAAGTGTGGATGTGGGACTTGGGAACATAGTTTCATGGTGGGCTTGGCAGTGCTGGGTTAATGGTTGGACTTGATGATCTTAAAGGTCTTTTCCTACCTAAATGATTCTGTGATTCTATGATTTATATTAGGGTCTCTGTGAGCTAAATTAAGTAATTTGTATGTTTATGTGCTTGCAGGTGTGTTATACTGAAAGATATGATTTTCAGTGTTAATTGGCCTAAACTACAAGATAGTATTTATGAACATGTCAGCTTCTAATGTTTGGCATTTTAGCAGGTGTACATGTGTGCCCATTATCTGACATAACAGATAGATATATTTTTCCAGAACTGAATCGGACTGATGCAATGTGTAAGAGTATGTAGACCAAACTTCTGTGTGACAACTTTGACTTCTATTTATGCTGGATCTCACAAAAATGCCAAGTAGTAACTTTAGAGACAATAGATCTTTAACCACAGGAGGACAGCATGCGCAGTAAATTGTGAAGTTCTTTTTGGTGAATATCCTGCTCCTAGTGGTTTACATTGAAATATAATCCACCTATTATATCAATAACTGGTAAATTTATACCAAAAATGTACATATGAAATTAGAACATAGCAGTTTCTTTAGATTCTGTATAGAAATACAGGAATTGTGTGAATATGCCAAAAAGGGTATTTTGTGTTTCCCATGAAGATACTGCAAAGGTGCCTCCCTTTAAACAGAAGACTTGATGATACTGTAATACACACTTGGTGTAATGAAAATGGGTGTTTTACAGCAGATTGAACATGCTAGTCTCTTCTTTGTTAAGGAGTCAGGGATTATACTAATTAAGCTAGTGTCTAGAAGATCTGGGCCAAGGATTTCTAATTTCAACTACTAAAAAATCAGCAACCTTGCAGGACTACTTTCTAACTCTAGAAATTCTTGTTGTAAGATGCTTTGATTGTTGAGAGTCAGGTCTAAAGACCATCAAAACCACAGAAGGGTCTTTGTTCGCTTTAATATACTTTAAAGCAGATCAACAGTTATTAGACTAGAAAGAGGTATCAACTAATTTGTTTTTCATTAAACAGTCTGTGAATGATTTCTAAACTCTTCAGGAAGAGGAAAAGGAATGAGTGTATAAAGTCTTCATATCAATTTACACAAAAAATTATTTCTCAGAAAACCGTGCAAAATTGCCTGTCCAATATGGTGGTTAATTGTGCATGCTGCTTTTTTTGTCAACGTCATCATCTACAGGCTCTGTGGTGGTCTTAAAAATCAGTTTTAAATTATCTTGAAATACAGTTTCAAATATGAGAGGACTGAAGGTGTTTGGTCAACTCCCATGGGCTACTGAGGGAATTCCAACCACTTCCTGAATATCAGTCACTCCAAAAGTTCTTACAAACAGAGGCATCCACATGCACATGCAACCTAGCAGCTTTTCCTTACACCTTTTGTCAAAATATTCTTTGCCTACATCATGATAGGAGCTCAATGTTAGTTGTGTGTCAGCTGAAGAGATGTAAAAAACCCAAAACAGATGTGTGTTCAAAATGTGACAGCTCTTTTAGTGCAGTCACGTGTTTCCAAGTAAATACAAAGCAATTCTGTATACTGCTGTTGTGTAATGGACAGAGGCATAAAGTCTTCTCAGCAGGTCTGTATCATGCTGTTCATCAGATTTCTTCCAAGTGTTATTCATCTTTTCACCTGAGAGTTTCTACCAAATTTTCACAATCATCTCTTCTATCATTGCTTCAAAATTACAAAAATGTTATCCTACCTTCTAACTTTGCCATGTGAATTGCTTGTTTGGTAAACTAAGTTCAGAGGTTTGCTTCTTTTCTGTTGTTTTACACATGGATAATTCCAGTATAGTTATTTCCTGCTTTACGTCACTATGAAGTGAAAGACATACCAGACTGGGTCTGTGACTTGTGTGTTTCAAACAACACTGTGTGCATTATGCCAGTTAGAGCTGGTTGGGAATTTTTTAATAATGTCTTCCCCCCCACCCCCCACCCCTTAGGAAATGTTGATTTGTCAAGGGTTTTCTGTTTTTACATACTCCCATAAAATGAAACCTGGTTTCCTGCTAGTTCAGCTCACAGGTTGTGGGTGTGGGGATTGTGGTGGTAGTCTGGGAGTCCTTGGAAAAAAAGCTGTCCTCGTCTCCCACATTTGCCGCTGTAGTCCCAGCCATGAGCCCTGAGCTCTCAGCTCTGGAGAGGGCAGCCTGGGAACCTACAAAATGCTGGTTTGGCTGAGATCTGCAGGGTCCCCTTTGCAGAACGGAATGATGTTGCTTTTGCCATGTTTTCCAAGGCCTTTGTATCTCACGCTCAGATCAGGAGTTGAGAAATGTTCAGAACCCAGCAGGGACTGGGATTCTTGGGCTTCTTACAGAAGTGGTTTTATAGCTGTAGTCATGACAGATCATGAATAATCAGAATAATCAGGGGAAGTTAAGCTTAACCAAAAGGGACCTTTGAGCTTGGAAGATAGAAATATTAATTAAGTATATTTAAAAACATTTTTTCAGAAGTGGTTATTTCAAAACAATTTTTCATCTTAGGCAAGGCTTTTCAAAATCGATCTTTTTGACATTTTACAGATATGGAATTTCATGGAACAGAAAATCTTCTTTTTAGCAGCCCTACTCCTAGTGAGAGAAGACTGTGTTCATCTTCTCAGTGAATGCCAGACTGGTGCTCTGTTGATAGAGTCCGAACCTTAATCAGATGATTTCTCTCCTGTGCTTTGTTATAGTACTTTACTCCCCAGGTGACTCAGCCATGCATTCATTACATTTTCTCTAAGGTTCACTCCAGATAGTTCTTGATATAAACATAACAACAGCCAGCTGCAGTGATGAGTGAAAGAAATTATGGGTTAACACTTATTTCAAGAGGAAAATACTCCATTACCGGGAGATTTCCTCTTTTTTACAGGTGCTAACTTGAGTTCAATATTTCAACAGTGAGCACATAACCACTACACTACTTTTCAGAGAAAAGATAACTGCTTGATTCTTATGGGATCTCTGTATTTTTTGTTTTATAAAACACTTCAATAAGCTTATTCTCTCCTATAAACAAATAAGCTGAGGGAACTTGTGTTCATTCTACTTTTTGGTCGGAACATTTATGTTTTTGGCTCATGCTCTGTCACCTTCTAAAAATCCATTGATCTCTAGGGATAGTTATAGATTTCGTTAAAGACCTGAGTTGGAGGAATTAACCAGGTGTTTGCTCACTATTTTTCAAGAATGTCATTGTGTGGCCACTCTTACAAGACCACACTGAGACTTCCATGCATCCAGCATATCCATTGTACCTTCAACATACATAAACCAGTGGCATGCACAGTGTTACTTGGCCTCCAAACACAGGGAGGGATTTAGTGTGATGCAAAAGCAAATTCAGAGTAACATCACCATTCTAGGGAAACAAAATAATAAATATGCTGCTTTGTCAGTGAGGCACTTCCACAGACTTGCTCCCTCCTCTGGAGCTCCGAGGAAGGTGTCTGCTTGTACTGTATGTAATGTTGACTTCTGTAATGACACCAAGGTTTACATCAGTGTCCCTCATATCCTAGACTGATTTATTTTCAAAACTGGGACCAAGTTCAATAGTTTATTCTGTCAAATCAATCCAAATATATTTTATTGGAGCATTGCAGCCTCTGGTTGTCTTTCTTACGCAGCTGTTAAGCTGGTGCCAGAGAGCTTGTTCTTGTATGGGTGGGGAGAAATAAGCCTATTGCGCTAGTGAGGAAGGCCCATAAATCCCTGTCTATTTCTAGAAGCTAGTTCAGCTTCTGGTCCCAGACAGACTGTGGTCCCATGCATTAGAGAAAGTACAGTGTCTGATTAAAACTGGCATTATGCAGAGCACATCCAAAATCAATAAATGGTCTTTAATTTTTAAAGGTAAAAATGTAATATTAATAATGGTTGGCTCCTCAGTTTCTGGAATGTTATGAAAACCATAAAATCAGTTGAGCAAATATAATTAATCTGTTGTAATGTTGTCTAGGAACTAAATGGGAATATGTTCAAAATTTGCTTCCAAAATTGAGTGATGTTCCATAGCAGATTCATATATACGTTTTCGGGAGTAAGAAAGTAAAACTCTTAGGAAAAAAAAAAAAAGAAAAAACAACAGCAAACAAAAAACCACGCCCAAAACCCCACACACGTGGCCACTTCCTCAGTAGGCAAAAATTTACATAGTATTTTTGAGTTCAATGAAGCTTTGAAAATTTATGGTAGTTCATAACTGGGTTCAATAAACTGCAGCCTCTGTAATGGGCTTATATGTATATCACTATCCCTGTTATTGTCCCTCCGTTCTTTATTTTCCTGGTATATCTGATATATCCTGATATATCTTTGTATATTAACGAGGATTATTTTAATTGTGAGCTTCATCTTTCAGAAAAATAGTTTTGCACATAATCAGGAAAAAAAAAGATGCGTAAATATTCTTCTTAATGAAATGGTAGGGAAAATCATATTGGAGTTCATAATCAATAACAAAACTAAAAAGATTTTAGCATTCCCTTGTTTTTTGGGGGATTCACTGCACCTTTAACCTAAAATATGTAAATGCTCTGAAATTAGTAATGAGATGTTTTGAACTGGAAAAATTAACTACATCTAGTTGACCCACAAAGTATCTACAGTTCTAGAAGGCTGGCATTATCAAAAGAAAAACATTTTTTTTAAAGTCGTTTTAATCACATCAGTCATGTTGCAGCAAGGAATGCAAATATTCATATACTACAGATTGAGGCTGCTCTGAAATGTTCTGACAATCTGTTAGGTTTTGAGTGATGTTTCAACCCTATCACTTGGGGTTTTTGTTTTGTTGTTTTTTTTTTTTTTTATGACTATAAAAAAACACTACTCATCTCTGTCACATGCTGTACAGGATAAAAAGCCTTTCAGTTTTCTTAACAAGAATCAGACGGCCAGGGTGCTGCTGGAACGCAGAGAATATGCCACTGTCTGTTCAAAGTACAGCTTAATGAGCCAGACTAAACACACTGGACAATAGAGCTGTGGGGGGAAAGGGCTTCTCGTGGATCTGTGGATCAGCTGCAGCTTTAACATCTAACTAGTTTCATTTTTCATCTTTGCAAGTTCCATTTCCCTGTTTTGTTGGTATAAACTGCATTTCAATGAGCGGACTTTCCTGCCTAGGTGATGGTATGGTGTGCTTTGAAAAAGGATATCGTGGATTATGCTAGAAATAATTTCCGTGTTTCTTTTTTTCTCTCATAGTCACGACCTATTCCCTCACACCTTACTTCAGCAGTTGCAGAGAGTATCCTGGCTTCCGCCTGTGAGAGTGAAAGCAGAAATGCTGCAAAAAGGATGCGGTTGGATAGACAGCAGGTACTGTGTTGTTTGGGGGTCTACCACATCCATATTTATAAATGCCATTTACATAGGGTGCAGAAGGGTGGTGCAATCCCTTATATGTTTCTTGCCAGCAAGAATAATTAAAATACAAAAGCTGTAGTTTTTTAAATGAATACACAAGCATGTCTTTGTCTGTATTTACATAAGCTGTATGAGCGTGTCTTAATATATTTATAATGTCCAGCTGGGAAAAGCCATATATTTACTTTTTAATGATTGTAGATTTTCAGAGCATAATGTGTAGAATTAAGAGGACAGAACATACAGTATATCTAATTTACATAAATAATAGAAATGGGGCATGTGCCCATGACTCAGTGTGTTTATCTGAGCACATACTCTCTTTCAAAATGTGTATGCATTTGTAAATATACGGTGAAATATTTTAAGTTTCTGAAAATACCTATTTGCCTGAAACAGAAAAGTTATTGTGATATATAACAAAATACTGTCAATTAACTTACAAGTTTTTAAAGCTCATAGATATTTCTAATATGATTATTTACCTTTTATAGTGCACGTTAGGATTTTATTAATTTTAATTTTATGAAAATTGCATATTTTCTTTCCTTTTTTTAAAAAAAATCCAACTGGTAGCTCATTCCAGACTTTATTTACTCACTCCATAGAATGTCTAACATTCTTATTGCAAAGACCATTATGCTTTATTTCTCTTCGTGATTGTAACAAAGTAAAATCTTAGTAGTGTCTTGGTTCCAAAATATGCTTCTGTCATGATAGATGAACTTTTTTTTTCTTTTTGCTGTTATATTTTTTCCTGTATTTTCATTACTGTGCTACATTTGCCTTAAGATTTACAAATCATACGGGATGTCAAAGCACTGTAATATTAAGTATAGCTTAGTTTAGGAGCAGTGCTCATTCAGGTTGTGCAGGTTTTATATTCTCTCATTTGCACTCTGATTTTTCAGTAATAAAAAAAATAAAAGCCACAAAGTCAATGTGCTCTTACCCCGAGGAGAACTAGAAATGACTCATGCAAACATCAGTTACTCTCAGTGCACAAAACTAATGGCTCAGTTCCTTGGTCCAGTCACACTGAGGCAGAGTTTTCAAGTGGTTTAAATGAGAATCCCATAATACTCTTTAGGGAGCTGGAGAGCTGTTGAAACAAAAACCAATACTTAAACTATAGTCGGAACTCAAAAAGCCTGTTAATAGGAATTTTTTGTCTTTTATTTGTGGTATTACTATCATAGAAGGATTTGATAACAGTGTTGAGGGGAGAGACATTTCTTTACTTTTCATTACAGAATTAAAAATCTGTAGTCAGAATGTCTCCAAGCTGATCACCTTAATTACAACTGTGATGTTAAAGTTGCAAAGCTGCCTATGAAAAATGGGTGTTGGGTTCTGCTTCCTTCAGCTCTTCCCCCTTTTTGGCAGCGAGTTCTGGGAACACTGTGGTGACAGTTGCAAGTGGCACCAGCCATTTGATTCAGCAAGCAGTAAATTAGCTGGGTTGATGTAGCTTTGGTGCCTGCAAAACTATTTGTGAATTCAGAATAGATATGCTGAATAGTTGTGGCTGGAAAAAATTATGGAAATGTGTGTTAGATAGCTTCATAAAACTTAGAGTGAGAAATTTACCCTGCAGGGTGCAATAAGTTAAGTCATTAGAGAAGGAGAAAACCTTGGTTCCAGCTCCAGTTCCATTGAAATTTAATTACTTATTCCAAGTGTGTGACATTAATGAAGTAGACTGAGTGCAAAGCATTCCAGAATATTTCTGAGTGCAGTATTAAATGCACACTAGTGTGCTCAGTTCGTATGCTGAGAGGGAAACTGGACTGGTATCCTCACATCCAGAGAGTGTGACTTATAGGTAAAAGGGTTCTATTCTGCCCCTCTTCCTATTTTTTTCTTTTAACTTACTATTAAATTTCCCTCACTTTTCTTAAATATATCTAAAATGAAATATTTTCATTGGATTCTTTTTTTCTCAAACATGGAAAGGCTGGAAAAGGTCAGTGCAGCATGTTGTTTTACTGTTCCATAACTCTTAAAAACCCACCCAAAACAACAATAAAGGAAAGCGCCTTGTTTTCCAGAACCGGTCATTGTACCAATGTGTAGACTCAGGCTTTGAGAACCCTTCAGTGAAAATTTGGGAGGGAGAAAGAGGAAATAAGATTTTGATAATGAAAATTACCACTTCATAAATTATACCAAGAGATGTTCTAATTGAGGACAAGCTTTAGACAGTCCTGAAAAGTAGGTTAAGAGAATCTGGCAAGAACACTCATTTAGTACTTCTCAGATCTGAAGGGAAGCATAGCCTTAGAGCTGCTTTACTCTTGCATGCAGTATGGTGAAGTTCTGCCTTTTATTCTCCAGAGGGGTGATCTGTGGGCTGCCTCAAAGGCACTCAGTGTCATGGTCTAGCTGACATGGTGGTGTTCAGTGATAGGTTGGACTCAATGACTTGAGGTCTTTTCCAACCTAATTGATTCTGTGGTTCTCTGACTCTGTGGTTTGTATCCCCACCACCATCTTTTTCAGAATGTTAGGTATAAACATGAATGTATTAAAAACACAAGTGTTATGCCCAATCCTGAAGACAAAACTTCAGCAGCTTCCTGAACTCCTTTGCTTGTCTTGTTTATGCTCTTTTCTTCCCCATTTGTCCTTCTCTCCCTGGCACAACACAGCCCCTGAGCAGGAAGTTCTGAGCATGTTGCATGTATGTCCCTAATGGAAGTCTGTACTTTGTTAAATAATATGAATTTCCAAACTAAATAGGTTTTTGCCTACAGTGTTAATTTTAGCAGTGGTTTGATGAAAAGCCATCGCAATTATTGCTCAACAAAAGGGACCAGCTTAAAAGTCAAAACTGTGAAAACTTCTATGAGCTCGTTTTTTTCCTTTGAACAGATAGTGTTGGCCACGCTCATGAGTATTAGCAGTTTCTTTCACAAGTTAGAAATATGAAGAATTTGGTTTATATACCTATAATCCTGTGCATAAATTTTTTCTCTCTTCAGAAGAAACCTCTCCAAAGTGCGTGTGTCTGTACACACATAAATACTGCATCTTATGAATGACTTTCCTGAAGTATTTCTGATAGCTCCAATGCTTAATATACCCCTGATCCAGGGACAGTGTTAAGTGTCATAAAGTTAAGTCTGAAATGGGAAGAAGCCATCCTTCATGCTACGTCTTATATTCCACTGGTGTGATCTTTGCATTTCCTAACTCAAGGCTGAAAATTTCTGCCTGTAAAAATCCAATTTTAAAAATAAGTTAATGAAATTTGGTCTTGCTGGCATCACTTATTTTCAACAGTGGTTTTTTCATGACAGTAATTTATTTTCTAATGGGAAAATCAATGTGATCTTGTCTGTCAGGAAACGAGTAACTTCCCATGGTTTTTGAGAACTGCAACAATAAAAGCATTGTCACTTTGTGTGACTTTTCTGTAAGGAATATAAATGTGTTTACTAGGTCATGGTAGCTTGGACTATAATGCTTTGGCTCTCTGACCATGTTAGATGTTACTCAAGTTCTCTCTTAAGCTTCAGTGCATTTTCATTATCTTGAGATCAAGCACTATTTGGTTGGCCAGAAGCTTAAGTGCTGAGAAGTTCTGTATTTGATACTTATTACCCAGCTGAAGAGTTCTGTCACTTCCAGTTTTTAATTCTGCCTTGTACTAAAAATAATTTATTCCGATGCACAAATTTAATAGATTTATATGTTGAAATTGCATGGGTTTACTGGTGTTACTGCTGAACAGTGAAATGCTTGTGACACTGGGCTGGATTTGGTTGATCTTTTCCAGCCCTGCTCAAGGCAGTACGTACAGAGGCAATGCAGAGGTTTTGTGTCTCTCTCCAAATTACCTCTGCTGAGTTTGGATACTGAAAAAGAGTAACTCTCTTGAATTCTGAGGACTTTTTTGATCGCAGCTGATAAAAAATGTAGAAACAATAATTGCATAAACCTTCCATGACTTGTTCAGTCAGAGATAGAAAATGCATTATCTGAATCCTTAAGATTTCCTGTGCTTCTGAGTGCTATATTTGAGTGTTCTTCTGGGATAATCCATGCAGCAGTTGCACTAGGTAGAGGTTCTGAACTACTATCAACAAGGGAATCATGAAACAAGTTAAGCAGAGTGACAATACAGCCCTATTCACTTATATTCATTACATATGATCAACAGGATGACTTCTTTTGTCATGTCCGTCACTTTATGAACGGAACTTTGTCTTAGTTGAGCAAAAGAAGAATGGTTAAATAAGTAGAAAAATCTGAGAAAAGTCATCCTGTCATTACTGGCCTGGGCAGTGAACAGAGGAGTGGGGTGCCTGCTTTATGCACTACAGAGACCTTAGTAATGTGGCTCTATTTGTTGTTGATCACAGAAATGGAAGTTTCCTTTTAAGAGCTGAACTATGGTCAGTCTCTGCTTCTTTCAAACAGGTATGTGTGTGCTGTAGTTTTTATAAAGCCTTGTCACAAAACATTATGGAGCAGTGTTGGGCTCTGTAGAAAGTGGAGGTGGATTAGTCTTGTTACTGTCCTGTCTGAAATCAAAAAGGCCAATAAAAATTCTTCAAGGGAAGATGTAAGAGGAAATAGTAGTTTAGTACGTGAGAGGACCTGCCTCTTTATTTCTCCTGAGGAAGCTGAAATGGTGAAGTCTTTCTTGGGAAAAGAACGTAAGAATGGTACTAGGAAAAAAATGGCTTTCTCCTTTATTTGGACACAAGTGTTTGTTTTTTAACAGCTGCCTTTTGTTTCATTTTATTTTGCTTAGAATTTTTTTTTTTTTGCATGCTATTATATTGCAAAATTTATGAATGAGCATTTTTCTTCTAATTGAAATAAGTAGTTTTGGACAATCAAGACAAAATGTCAGCACTTAGGAGTGAGGAGGGAGGATGAATACGGAAAGGAAGGAAAAGAACTGAATTAGAGACTACTATGTAGAAGTATATGGACCTTTTTATGGACATGCCATGTATAATTAGCCAGATAATTTAGAAAATTGATGTCTCTTTGTACCATGTTGATGTGTACCGGTTAGGAATCTGGACCTTTGAGAACACTTTATTATATTTGCAGATAGGAAAATAGGGTCACATATGACTGCAAAGCCAGTGGACTGGATTTTCTCCTGGATTCAATCCATGTCATTTTAGCCATTGGACCTCCATTTCAGCGAGTAATGTCATGGAAGGGCTGCAATAGTGTGCAGAATTTTTCAGTCAGCCAAAGGAGGGAGCTATGTACACTTCTTTTATTCTTGTATCACAAGTAATTGGATGTGCAGTGTATGATTCTTTTGTAGTTACATAGCAAATGACAAGTTGAACTCAAGGAAAACTTAAGCTCAGAGGAAAATGAAAGTTATCTTTATCTTACATATCTCACTTCCTAACAAAGGCATTTCTCAGTCAAAGCTGGTGCTTTTAAATTAGTAGGCTTTTCACAGAGTGCTTGTCAGTCAGTGTTTTATATAATATACATGATAAGAAAAAGGTTTTTTGCATTTTCATTTTTTTAAAAAAATGTGAATTTAAAGGGTAAAGTCTCATTCCAGAGACTAGACAAAAGTAATAACAGCTATATAACTTTATGGTCTGAGAAAGATGTTGTCCTCATACCGTCACTATATAGACATTGGGATACAACTGGCTTGATGTGCTAAAGTCAATTTAAAAACACCCAAATCTTTGATTACTGGAACTTTTCAAGTTAATAAGAGCAAATCTGTGCATAGAGTATCATGCACTATGGTGCTATGAAGCAGTTTGTTACGATAAACACCGAATCATTTTTAAGGAAATTTCTCATCAAGATGACAGCTGTACTTTTTTTTCATGCTGTGATTTGTAGCCAGCCAAATTAAATATCAATAGTCATCATGGTGGAATCAAAGACAATATCTAACCCCCAAGGAGGAGAAAGTTTAATGATCCCAGGTTTACAGTGAAACATAAATGCACATAAATTTACAAATAGGTACTTTAAACACATTCGTCTCACCTGTTTGTATTTTGGGGTATAAAAGGAAGGAAAATCTAATTTTTTCAATGAATAGGGCATTAAGGATATAGCAACATTTAGTAATTTTAGCAATATTGCTTTTAGCTGTTAGAGGAGTAGGAGTAGGTGGCTATTAGGTTTCTGACAAAGCAATTGTGGCCTAGACACATATGCTGGGAGCTGACCTGACATTTGCCTGTGCATAGTTGTCATAGCAGCAACCTGAATAGAGCAGTTTGATACAAGTGCTGGTTGCACGCTGGATAAAGGCTCTGTGCTAATGCAGTGCATCTGAATATTAATAAACATGCATATGTACTGCCACTTGGCAATCACTGCTGTAGGGTTTCCTTCCATTTATATCTAATTCCTAAATGTTCATTTTTAAAGAAATTGAGGTTTATGAGGAGATATTATCGATCTGCCTCCATACGATTTCTGGTGCTGTTTCACTGCGTGTAACAGTGGGGTTGACATACAGAAAGGCTCTTCAAGCACATTTTTATTAACAAAAATAATGACTGGCTGTTGCAGACCAGGAACAGTTTGTGTTTTGATTAAGAAGGAAGGAAATTACTGGTGGACAAATTACAGGTAATTGTAAAACTGTTCTGGAAGAAACTAATTAAAAATCTAAATTGCAGCGAGGGCATGGACCTCCATTGCAGGATCACTATCTGGCTTTCAGCAGTGAGGGGGAAAAGACCTTTAAACCTTTCTATTTGGAGGACAGAGAATTTGTGTTTCAGTTATGCCACTAATGCACAGCTTCTAGATCTTGACACTGAGCAGTTATTTCCTGTATTACCCTTCAGACAGCAGGAAAGAAGGAAGAAAGATATAGCTTTGTGTCCCTGTGTGTATGTTGTTCTCTTTCTTGATCAATGTGCACTGCAGCTCCCAGGAGTAAGGAAGGAAAAAGCTGTAGGATTCTTAAATGCTTTCTGTATTCTGTTGTTGTTTTTGTTGTTTTTTTGGTTTTTTTTCCTGGTTGTTTGGTGTGGATTTTTTTGTTTGTTTGTTTGGTTGGTTTCGTTTGGTTGGTTTGGTTTGGTTTGGGAGTTTTTGTTCTGTTTGAGGGTTTTTTTGGGGAAGGGGTTGTTTTGTTGTTTTTTTTAAGTTTTTTTTTGTATTACGGGCAGATTTGGATTATATTTGTTGCAGAAAAGGGAGTTATGCAAGGATATCTCCCAGCTGATGCTGGAGAATGCCCTGCTGAGGCAGTGCTTCTGTGGTGGAAAGCTGCAAATTCAGAGGGAGCACAAAGAAGTGGTTTTGTGTCAGGGAGACAGAGTCCTTGCTGCAGCTATTCAGTATGCAGGAAGAGCACATCAGCTGAACATCCTTGTAAGAGGTGGAGGAGAAAGCATCAGAAGGTCCCATTCTCTTGGGTTTCACAGAGCCTAATTTGCTCTAGAGGATGGGAAAGAAAAGACACTTCATCCAAGTGGCAGCAGAGTGGAGGGATGGAGCCATGTCCTTCCTCTGCTGTATATTTTCATGAGACCTGAAAAATTCCAGCTCAAAGTGATTTTCACTTCAGAATGGAAGGCTTATGGAGTCTTAGAAAAGAGCAAAAGGAAGCAGATGGTTCACTTAACATAAAGCAAACAAATAGAAACTGGAATCCCAAAATCCACAAGAGGCAAATGTCACTTTAACTTGAAAAGAGCTCAATGGCTCTTACACTATAGAAGCTTTATTAATAACAGCTTTTTTTGTTCAGACATCTCTTTGCGATTTGGAATTTAATAGGGATCAGAGTGATTTCTCTATTTCAGTGCTTTGTCCTTTTTTTTTTTCTGTGTTCAAAATGATTGCTAAGATGACTGTAATGTCCTTGGATACTCAAATGCTAGTTTGCATTTCAGGCCTTGTTCACTTCCATCATTTCCCCACCTAGTGATTATTTTACTTCTAGGTTGGTCTTTGGTTTGCTTTTGTGGTTCCAAATGATATGCCTTAACCACTGAGGCAAAAAATGTTATGCAGGCACCATTTAGCTGCATGGGCATTATTGTCAAGAGATCAAATTATGTATTAGTATTGGGAAACTTAGCCAGAATGCACTGGTCATATTGTCAAGGGGAAGAAAATAAGTGGTATGCATTGTAATTTTAAATCCTGATGCCTTTCAAGTCAGTGGCAGAATTCCTGATTTCAGCAGTGCTGGGTAGGGTTCTGTCATTAGCAGATGCAGCTGGAAAGGACTGCCAAGTATCACAGGGCAGCTTCCACACTCCAGCCCAACCTACATTCAATTTCCTACATGCATTGGAAAGGAATAATGTGCAAGGCATGCAATTGCAAGTAATTTCATGCCTTAGATTTACAGTGAGGCCCCAAGGTGAGCAGCTAACTTTTCACCTCAACACAGAGATCATTAAATTAGAAAATGCTGTACTTTTACAGGTTCTTTGTGCTGAACATATACGGTTGAATTTGAAGCTGCTGATTTCAGACTACACTTTAAGCACTCCAAGCTGCAATAAGGTCTTGAATGTGAAGTGAAACTGATGTCAATGTAAGCTTTCTGTTCTGGAGGTTGATAAAGCTGAAGGCTCAAAAATAGAGTGTTGAAACTTTTGAACCACCTTATCTCCCTTCCTACCATAGGTGGCATGAAAATGAAGGGAGACTAGTACAGCTTTTTTCAGTGTATCTTTAATATCCAACTTATGCCAAAAAGGCAGAAGAGGATGGGCCAGTGAAAATGTAAATATAAAAGTTCTCTCTTCAGGCTCAAAACAGAGATTTTAGAGTCAGGGCTTCTGTTCTTCCTGCTCCCATCTTGAAAGCCAGGAATAGAGAGTTTTTTACTTATCCCTTCCTTTCATATGGCAAGAAGATATTAAATGTGAAGCATTTTCTTGCCTGTCAGATGTTTCTAGCATAGATCTATCTTTTCTTTCCTGTGTTTAGCTAATGACTTCATTGCACACACCCTCCTGCCTTCAGCACTGGCAGGGAATAATGTTTCTGGTGAGTAAATCCCTGTTATTGGGCAGAGTTTGGGCCAGTTTAATGAAATCAATGCAAACCCAGCATGCATGAGCAAACTTTCGTTTTTCAAGAGAGGCATATTCTGGTTTTGCTTATTGAATTAGTAGATTTAGAAGACTTTAAAAAGTCATAAATTACTCCTAAATTCCAAACATCACTTGGACATTAGGTTCAGAAGTATTCCTTAATTAGGAAGTGCAGTTCTCCACACAGTAAATACATGTAGAAGTGTATGCACAGATTGCTTATGTTTGGTAGCAGGGACATTTTTGTGATTCAACAACTGGCTAGATGTCCTAAACTAAATTTAGAAACATATTTTTCTAAGAAAAAATAAAAACTATAATAAGCTGAAGCTGTGGGAGCAGGAGTTGACTACATTGCCTGGGAGCAGCACCAGCTGCTAAAGAGGCTAGGCACGGGACAAAGCAGCCAAGCTGGCTGTGGCCAGCAGCCCAGGCATTGTGCCAAAAGAATTCTCCCCTGAAATGGGTATATTTGGGGAACAGATTTGCACTGCAGTACACACATTTCATACTTATTACTCATGGTATTTCGTATTTTTCAAAACAGCTTCAGTTTTACTGTCTCCATTAATAAACCAAATCAGAAAGCGCATCCTCCAAAGGCCAGTCAAAGTTCATTTCTTTGTTTCTTCCACTGGCATATGCTACTCAGGTTTGATGATTGTGAAATCAAAAAGCCATCCTCCAAAACATCACTTCTTACCTACTGAATCTTTTAATATACAGAATCCTCACAGTACTGAAGTTAAAGGATATATGCCAACTTCTGTAATAAATTTAGAGTAGGTCTTCTTCAGTAACAAAATATTTTCTTTCTACTAAGGAGTTGGAGACAGGGTGGGGAAGTCATGGTTTTTAAAATACCTTTTATTTTTAAAAGCTTTTTTAGACTATAGAGGTCAAGTTGTACCTGAAGTAATGTTCAAAAACAAACATCCTACACTGAATTCATAGAAAGAACTTTGGTTTCCACAAACATGCAGTTCAAGTTTTAATGCAGATTTGGAATGAAATAATTGGCATTCAAATGGATCCAACACATACCTTTAAAATATCTGAACTGTTGAAAACAAGAACAAGTCATTAAGTGAATGCAAAAAAAATAATTGCTCACTCTCTAACAGACACGAAAACTGGTTTTTTTAGAAGGCAGTTATCTATAACTTCCACTAGAATTTATCTGTGGAAGAGACACCATCCTGTAAATACAGCAAAATGATGAAATCTCCAGTTTGTTTATTTTTTTTTCTTTTCAAAGCAGAACACACAGACATTTTTAATTAGCCGGAGCTGAGGAAGTTAATTCAACATTGACCTCAAATGCTTCATGTCCAGGCTGTCATCTTCTGTTTCCAAATGAAGAAGAATTTAATTTAGAATCTAACATAATGTGCTTTGGTCCATTCCCGCTGCCACACACTCCAATGTTTGTAATATTAAAAGAGAGTGTGGAGCAGAAAAGAAATAGGAAGAATCACTCAAAATCCAAATCATACCCCGTAGTTTTTCAATAAAGCCTTTTTCAGTAGTTGCATCTCCATATCCCAGATCTGGCAGATGTATGGAAAGCTGTTTTGTGTCAGAAAAATAGGCTGTCAGTGTGGGAGTAATACCAGTTGCAGTGCAGTAGATGAAGAGACCTATAGTGGGAGGTTTAATTATGTTGACCATGATGATATTGTAGTAATAAATCTGCAAAGCTTGCACAAGCAGTGCTCCAGCACTCCCACACACTTTTCCCCGTGTGCTTCCTAAACATTTGATTCATGAGTTTATAAAGATTTTCTCTGTTGGTGCTCTGGTGCCACAGTTCTCCTGCACTCAATGGAAAAATGCTGATCTATCCCAGCTGAAAGCATTGCCCATCATAGTCACTGAAAAATGGCATGTTGGCAAGGGGGGAAAGGAACTCGAGTGCCTCACTGAGGTAATTTCCTGAGGACAGTACACATAAATATGAAAAATGCAGAGAAAAATGCTTGATTGTAATCATAAAAGTGGAGCTGCCTGAGGCATAGCAAGGTTTGTTCTGAATGAAAGGAATACACTGTGAAGGAGGAATTTCTCTTGCATTGCGTATTTGTGGTTCAGCAGTAAGTACTGCTATGCCTTTGTCATCGTGCATCAGTTTCAGTAATACATTGATTCATTCAGCACCATTACCTGCAGGCAAAACTGCACTTGGGATGGGAAAAGATGCCATTGTTTTCTTGCTGTTTATGTTGTTTTTGTTTAGAAGAAGGGCCAGATATTGGGATTCTTCCATCTGTACTGCCTGTCAATGAAGAAGCAGCAAAAATGATCAGTAGCCATGTTCTTCTGCAGGGTGGTGACCTCAGCAAAGAAATTTGCTTTGAAAGGATGAGAGAGTATAGGCAGTAACAGAAGAATAAACAGGAGATAACAGGTACTTCATTTTCACTGAAGTTTGATCTTTATTTTCTTCAGATTTTTAGCTAATCTAATTCCAGCAGGAACATCCTAGGCCCTGGAGTTCATTATGCAGTGTTCCACTTGCACCAAATAATCATGCATGTACCAAATGAAGTCTTTTCAGAAGGTGCAGGTTCAGCAAACCTGCACCCATGGTACTGTGTCCTGACTGATCTTAGGCTGAGAGGTCTGTGGAGGTGACACAGGGAAGGAAAGGATCCTTTCATATTCTCTCTGGTCCCATCTTCTGTGTCAGACTGAAAGAGCTGGTGATGAACTCTTCCAAGGGAAACTGACTTTCCTTTAAAGGAAGATACAGGCTGAGAGGGGGTGGGGAGGTATAAATAGAGGAGGTGGGTATTCTCAAGGTTGACTACTGTAACAAAGACTCAGTCAATAACTTATCATATGGTCCAAGGCAAAGCTGTTCTTTAGGTCAAAGTCTGTCCTTTTGTTTTCTGTCTATCCTGAGGAAGAAATGCTGTATGAGACCTGGGCCCTAACAAATCCCTTCTGTTGTTACAACGGGGAGGAACAAAAGTTCCATCTTCCCTCTTTCCTCTGGTGTTTCTTTGCAAGGCAGAAAGTGGTGGTGCTGAAGACTAGTCTGGTCTTTGCATGACATCTTCGTCCCTTTGTCTGAATTTATACCACTTTATAGGAAATGTCACACATATTTTGTGAAGTACGCTGTCAGTCCATAGGAGTTTTGCCAAAACTCAAAGGCATTGGCACAATTCCTGTATTCAGCCAGATCCAGTTCTGCCTTTTGCATGACGGTAGCGGCTTGTAATCTGGTGCTGGCCATTGTTGGATGTGATTTGAAACTACACTGAGGAGGTCATGGCTGTGCATACACTGCAGTGCACTATGCAGTCTTGCATTATGCATCCGTCTTGTGTATTGAGGCAACTTTCAATTAATAGTGGTGAAACCATTAGCTAACAGAAGGTTTTCTTATATTAAAATTCTCTAGAAAAGTAAAGAGCATGTCTGTGTCCAATATAACTTATGAAATAGTTTATGAATGGCGATAACTGCAACCTAAGACAAGAACAGCAGGAGCTATAGTTAACTTGCAAGGATACATTTTGTCCTTAATCCACCTCAAATGAGATTTCTACATTGAGTTTTGCTTTTTAACATAGCTTTATTCCTGATGTAAAAAAAAAACAAAAAACCCCACACCAAAATCAACTATTAAGAACTTCACTAAAACCCAGTAAGTTTATCTCAAGCACCACCAGAATAGATAAATGCTATCCTTTTCCATTTAGACACAGAGACATGGTCTTTGGCAGAACATGGTTTCTTTTCCCCCAGTGACCATGCATCAGTTATCTAAAGTGTAGGAATAGTTCACCCATGTGTCCATGCTCAACTAGCAACACTGGTGACCTCTAAAAGTTCATGCTGCTCTTCTGCTGTCACAATGGATAATGAAGTGGCTAAAGCTGACAGACTGTGAATAATGATCCCTCTGCTTTGGTATTGCTCCAAAAAGGTGATTCTCCAACAGCTCCTTGCAACAACCATGCAGGTACCTCTTCTGTACTGCAGGTGAAGTGGCAGTGGTGAAAAAACAAGACTCAAACACTGCAATGTGAAAACACCAACCTTTTATTTAAGTTTAACATACCTATGCCAGTCTATAAATTATGTGTCATTCTATCAGAAATGCAGAAGACTGAGGTTCATTTATCTCTCTTCTACACAATAGCACCTTTTTATTTTGATCTTCTTTTCCCTTGTCAGTATCATGCTTTCATTTCTTGTTGAACACTGGCTCATGTCATTTTTGATGCCTGGTGACAACACTGATGGTGACAGTTCATTTCAGTGTTAATAATCTGCAAGTGAAAGGAACCTACTGCCCCTCTAATCTGAAACTGAAGCATGGTGCTTTCTTTTCTTGGCTCTATACCCCATGTCAGTAGGACAGTTTGGGGCTCCTCGAAATGTTGGCAGCTAACTTAACATTTTGATAGACACTCTTCAGGTTTCTGCTTTACCATTGGCATTACAGGCAGTTTATATGCCTAACTGGACTCTGTATTACACCTGATTTAGCTCAATTAGACTAGATCAGTATTTCCTCAGCATCCAAAAATTTCTCTTTATCATTCTGTATCTAAAATAGGAGAAAAACATTTTGATACTGGACTTCAAAGCAAAATCCTTAATACTTCTGGCAGAAACATGCCAGATACAGTTGCTTCTGCATGCTAGGAGCACTTTTTCATATAATCTCACATCTATGACAGAAAACTCTATGCTGAAACTGATGTGCTCTCTGTGTAATGATGAGATGATAGACTCACAGCCAAAGCATGAACGTTCAGCTTAGCTGGAATTCCTGGCTCCAGCTGAGCTACAAATTGAGTAGTATGTCACACAAGAATGGGTTTTCTCATTTATTTTTTTTTTTACATACTTGATTAACGTAAGTAAAAGTGAAGAAAATAATGCATGGAGAGTGGTAGAGAAAAACATAGTCTAGATCTGATAATAAGAGGGTGGAAAACAACTATGCAGTCCCCCAGTTGCTCCTTACAAGAGGATAAATAGTGTGCATACCAGAGGACAGCAATTATGTCCCTCTTGATTTCATTGCTAAGTCCACTCCTGAATTATCAAAACATTTCCCAATCTAAAGAATATCTGGCATGAGTTCTGTGGCATTTTTTAAACTTTACTTCATGTTTTATTTTAGCCAGCTTGCTCAAATTTACACTTACTACTTCTGGGTAAAATGTCAGGGGTCTTTCTGCTGGTTGTGCGTAGACCTCTTCCTTAAATCTAGTGCTTTATCCCCTGGATATTATTCCAAATGCAGAAAAGGGAGGTAAAAATGTAAGAATTAGCCTTGACTGTCTAACAGAAAATCTTCCACTTCCCCATGTTTGTGTATGCCCATACTGATACTGTGCTGAGCAAGATGGTGCTATGAGTATCACGCTAAACCAAACATCCTCTCTTGTCACTCTTGTACTCTGTAACACTGTAGGAGTTGCAAGAGAACAAAAGAAACATGAAAACAAAGATGAGCTAAGTAATCAAGCAGAGCTGTTGCCTGTTCCAAAAATAGTACTGAAAACCAGATATCTGAAAGAAGGCTCACAGAGGTGTCCTGAGTAGAGGTATCTCCATTTGTGATTCAAGTCTTCACTATGTCCTCTTTCAGAACCCAGAAAGGAGTATCGCCTACACTACTGTATCGTGTAAGCCTACTTGTAGCTTGCTCTATCTTTAGATCATACTGCTCCAGCAGTGCTTTTTGTTGAAGGACAACTACACCTAAAGGGAAAGGAATCTCTCCAGAGGTGCAGATATTTTTTTACATATGTCTGTACTGATGATTTTGGACAACATGTCAATGAATGCATCATTTAAAAGAGATATTATGAGATGTATACACACACGTGAATCTTGAAAACTTATCAGAGAATAACTCTTCCCCTCAGATAAAATACATCTGTGTTATAAGTATTTTCCTGAACAGACTACAAAGATTCTAGCAGTTCATTTTCGTTTTTCAGGTTTCAGCTATGGGTCTGGTATGGTGAGTTGAAATCTTAGGTAGATGTTAATTTTTTTGTTAATATTCTCTCAGTATAGGGACTGGAAATTTTGTAGAACTTCATTCAGAATAGTTTTGAGGTATGAAAGCATGGTGCTGCATGGCAAACAGGTCACACAGATTATCTTTTAGATGTGCAAATTCATCAGAGGCTGTAGCAAATGCATGGCTTTCTCATTGTTTCAGTTAACTGCTGAGTTAACTGAAAATCCATCTTTTTCTTATTGCATTTTAAGAGAACTAAGGCTTTTGGGGGAAGGTAGTATCTTTCCTTAGATCAGCTTTTGGGCACAGACGTTCTTCTTGTGGTCTTGCCTTACATTGCTTCCATGCTGAGCTCACAGCTGTAAGACCATCTCCTACAATATGAAAAGATGTTGTCTTTTAAAGGACTATAAATATTCAGTACTTCAAATATGAAGGTCAGCCATTGCAAAGGACTACTGTGAAGCTTTATTTGGATTTCAAACTCAGTGAATTATGTAGACCTATTTTCTTTTTGTTCAAGCCTCACTAGTCTTGATCAGGCTTTATTTAGTGAGCAGTAATCCCAACACAAACCTTAGCAACTGCAGAGGAGAGAAAGAATGTGCAGTGGAAACCAAAACTAAAGTGAAAACTCACATCCATCATTTGCAGAAATCCCGTTTTCACCATTGATAAGCACACTGAGTCAACAGCATTACTGCAGCGTTAAAGGAAAATGTAGCCTACTGTGATGTGCCAAAATAATGTTTAACTGTCTAGGCTTCCAGGATATTGGTCATAAAATTCAAAGCTGGGTCAAACAGTAGGTAATTACTTTATTGTAATTAAAGCTAATAAAAGATCTAGTGTTCTGTTAGAACAATGTATGTCATCCAAGCAGTATCATCACTTATTAAGATTACCTGACACTTCCCATTATAATAATAGGCATGCAATTTGATGATAACTTCATGACCTTCAACCCACAGAGATTACATTTACTGTTCTGTATGTCTTCCACCTGTTGAACTCTTTCAGAGAAAATTGCAGCCATTTTCAAGAATGAGGAAGATTTTCGTCCTGTAAGGCTAGTTTGTTCCTTAAATGTATTTACCATTCCTTAGGGGAAAAAACCCCAAAAAACCAACCAAAACCAAACAGGCTCTGTGGTTGCTCTTGACAATATAGGGGTGTCATTTATGCCGGGGATGTGACACTGGTTACACACAATCGAAGTATTTTAGTTGCTAGATTCCCAGATTATTCAACTTTCAGTGGGTGTGACTATGATTCTGATCTCAGTGCAGAAAAGAAAAGTGTTGAGGCTGGAGTGTTGTAAGTGTTGCCAGAAGCAGAGATAGCAAGGGATGAAGGGAAAGTAACATTATGAGATGGGATTGAATGAGGAAGTAAGTAGCCGAGACTGGCAATGTGATGGAAACTGATCAGGTGAATTAAAGAACTAGTTGTGAAAGAGGATCAGATGCTACTAATGAAAAATAATGTGAATTGAAATCAGGAGCTGCCCTGGCTAACTGTGGAACCTGACTTTGCTCCCTGTGGGACAGGATTTGGGGATTAGGACACTGGCAGGAGCCTGAGGAGGGAGAGGAAATCTCAGATGTGACCATCAGCAGATGTGACAGTGATTAAATACAAAGCAGGAAACAAAAGGCCTTGAGTTGCTGGAGCTGATCAGGTATCTGTTATCAAGAAACATGTTTGGAAAGGAGAGATTAGGGTTTGCTAGGCAAGAAGACTGTAACTGAGATGGAGGGTGAAGATGAAACTGGAGAAGTGTGGAGGATGGTGTGAGGAGTCGGATTTTGAAGAGACAGTATGAAATAAGTTTGAAGAGTTAGAGAACAAAGTATACACGATCAGGTCAAGGAAACAGCAGAGGTGCCAGGTGTCCAAGGGGCCACATTCTGGGCCCTGCAATGGGACCCAGGAATGCTGTGTCTCATTCTCCTTTAAATAGCATAGGCTCCATGCAGATGATAATGGCTGCTTACCCTGGCAGCAGCTTCTCTGTGCAAGCCGAGATGGGCAGAGAACTCCACATCCCTCTGTGGATTCAGCAGGGTGCCTCATGATAAAACTTTTGAGTTTCTTCTCATTATTTTATTTTAAAAATTAAGTTACAAAAAGAGAAGCCCATTATGTTGTTATGGTTGCAGAACTCAAGTATTTTACACATTAGGTAATACTAGCTTAAGGTTGCCTTTGTTGCCAGAATCTCACCATCTGAAAAGCTGTGATAAAATCCTATCTAACAAGAGTATTGTAAGGATTAATTGGGTGTGCTTTGAAAAGTTCTGTGTGGTTTCATCATGTGTTTCTATTTATTTTACTTTTGATTCAAAAATCATAGAATTAAATTAGTGGGTTTCAAATGGGAAAAATATATGAAACATTATCTCCTTTCTTCTAAAGCCATCTTACAAGCCATTGAGGCCTAAAAAGAAAATAAAGCCTGTTCTGGTTTTTCATGTGAATGAATTTTTTTTTCCTGTGAAAAAATGGAAGACTAGATGCAAATATTGGGTCCCTGGCTTGCCTATTTGTTTGAAACCTTATCTGCATTTGAGTTTTCCTAACCTCAAAGTGGTATTCTAAGAGAAGTGTTTATTGACAAGAACAACAAGCAATCCACATTTTTCAGTTTAACATATTAAAAAAGAAAGTATCAAGAAATATGAGGCAAAAATGTGTTTGCCTTTTTGTCTGTTTTCTAATTGATGGGGAAAAAAATCACGTTGACATAGGGGCAGTTAAAAGCTGTCATTCTGAGGGTTGGTAATTTGTCACTCTGGGAGATACTGCGTTTCATGAAGGCAGTAGCTAAATGCATGCCACCATCTTTGCCATTTTCAGAACATTACCATTTATATTCTCTTTGCAGAAGTTTTGTTAGCTCTGTGTTTAGCTAGTATTGTCCATGTGAGTTGATCTGCATACACACTCTCTTTTGGGATTTAATTTTCATGTTAGCAATGCCTGTTGCTAAAAGAGAAGCCAAGGCAACAGCACTTCTCTCTCTTAAGGCCAGTACACAGAATTTCTGACACTTGTGTATATATGGGATCAAAACTCAGTGTAGCACAGATTTTCCTGGGCTTTTTATTTTAACAAACTATTGCTTTTTGGTATTATTTTGGTGGTGGTGAAGGAGATGAGGAAGAGAAAGGAGCAGTGACATTGCAAAAGGTGCTTCCATGAAGGACAGACTTTTCAAAAAGGGCTGTGTGTGCTTTGCCTCTGCTGGCAGGGGAACAGGAAGCTGGGAACTGCCAGTGAGCCTTGCTCTTTGTACCACAGTCCGGACAATCTGCACTAGCATCTGTGTTGCTGTGGATGGTGTTTCCTCCATAAAGTAATTCATTTGCTGCTCAGAATACCAGTCAGAGCAGAGCAGGGTTTCCTCAATATACAGGTTATGCAGTAGTTCATGGAAACTTTTCTTTGTATGTATTGTCCTTAGAGAGTTACTAAATTGCTTCCATGATTAAAAATGAAATCAAATAAATTGTTTCTATCTGCTCTTTTATGGAAAAAAAATGTCTTCTTCTGGTACAGACCTTGACATAAAACTGAGACATAAATATCTCTGGTATATATCAAGTTGAGGATCACAGTAAGAACTTCATGCCTTTTTTTCAAGTCAACAGATACATTTTTATATTAACATGCTTTTGTACCTAGGAGGTATTTTTCCATTTCCGTGATTTCCATAATTTTCCAGATGATGTGCTCAAGACTTAAATTGCTTCTCCTCCAAAATAAATTCAGAAGAGAAATATTGTTAGAAGAATGACTTATTTCCATTGCCATATACAAAACTAAGATAGCGTGAGTCAAATTCTAGATGAACAAATGTTTTATCTACATCTTGCTCGTACTTCTTATTAAAGGTAAATTATAAATAGTTTTAAAATGGTTAGTTAATACTACAAAGGTGTAATAAATTTGTTGTGAATTACAACAGTGTATGTTCTAGGTAGTTAGGTCAAACATACTAAATACTAAATGATTAGTTAATTGTTAATGGTTATTATGAAACTGAAGTATTTTTAAAATGACATTTAAAATAAATCTTTCCAGTGTAAACATTATATAGGGAAAAAAAAGAGGTACTGAATGACTAACGCAGAATGTTTTAAAAGTCTCAGTTCTCAGTGGAATCAATCTCAGCAGAACAACGCTATGTTTAATTTCTACATTAGTTTAAAAGCAAAGGCAATTCAGATGAAAAGAAAGAAGGGAATGAATCTGTGAAGAATAAATCTCAAGTCTACAAAAATTAATATCACACTCATATTCTCTCTCCCCAAGAAAAAGAGAGCCTGGCTTCTTTATCCTTGGTATGGCTGCAAGGAAAAAGGACACGGTTTTGCCTTTTGAAGTACAAAACATTTCCAAAAAATGCTTAAATTCCAGGGGAAATGTAAGAAAGGCAACACCTAACCCTCTGGGACTGGGCTAATGGTTCATAATCCTGCCAGTAGGGCTGATACCTGAGCCTGCTCAGAAAAAGCTTGCCAAAAATTCTGTCCTGCTTCTGCATTTAGTTATCCTGAAGTGATGTAAACACTTAGTTGAGAATCAGATTTAGTGTCTGAAATGTCTGAAACTTATTCATCATTTAGGGTCAGATCATCATTATGCTCTTTAAAAATATATGTAGTATTTAGAGAAAGCCTTTTGTTTAGTGGCTGAGAGATTAGAGCTCATAAACAGAACCAGGTGTCCTGTGCTCAGCATCATCCTTGACCCCTTCCACCTCCCTCAGGAATGCCTTCCCCACCAGCATGCCTGGACTCCACCTCAAGCCCCAGCCCTCAGGACACTACAGTGTTTTGCAGGGCTGTGGTTCATTCTGTACAAACATCTCCCTTCAGCAGTGCACCTCCAACCTTGGATTCCCAACTTTAGAGCAGGAATTTTGTGAATTTTGTGTTGGGGAGTAACTGGAAGGGAGCAGGGCTGGAAGCCTCCCAGGGCAGCACTTCTGAAAGGGAACTGAGTCACGCTCCCTTTTTGTTTGCTATCTCTGTAGCCCTATGAATTGTGCATTTCTTTTTGCACAGTGGCACAGCTTCAGCGACGACTCCCACTGCAGTTTTGATTTGAGACTGGTTGCTAGGAGATGGCAGCTTTGAGTTCAGGTCCCTTCCTCACCACGGCCAGCAGAGACCTCGCATCCCAATTTTTCCGCCTCTTCACCATGGACTGCAACAAGGAGCCAGCACTCTGGTGTCCCTGGCCATGTGCTCTGACACGTGGGCTGGTGTGCACCAAGGTGCACCAAGCACCCTTGCTGTGTCCTCTGGCCAGGCTCTGCATTCTGTGCTTTTCTGGAAGCTCAGTGCATCTGCTCTGCAAGAAACTCACATTTAGGGCTTCACTGCACTGACTAGAGTGGCTCTGGAGGTAAATTCAGGGACAGCAGATTTGTGGGTAAGGATATCCTCCAGTGAGGATAAGGAGACAGGCCCTGAGTTACTCTGCTCAGTTTGCACTGCACCCCTTGAACACAGTGTAATAAATTGCCTTGATAAATTTGCAGAAGATCCCTTATTGATCTTTGTGAAAAATAAAGTGAGGCTCTGAGAGTCTGTGGCAGGAAGCATTACCTAGTTTTAGACATAAGGATACAGAGCATCTGAGTGCTGAGAGTGTTAAAGTTTTGGACAATGAGTTAAGCTCTGTTGCCAAGAAAGAACTTTACTGTATAGCTTATGAATATTCTCAGAGAAAAATAATACATTTCTTTCATAAGAGACAGCAATAACCTTTGGAGCTAAAAGGTAAATTATATTAAAGTTGAATTCCTGGCAAAAATATCTTGCAATTCTGGTCATTTGTTTAAGATTATTAGCACTTATGAAAATGCTTAGGAGACCACTTCGGCCAGCTCTCTTAA
The DNA here is from genome assembly GCA_035222235.1 of Margarornis squamiger. Classification (NCBI taxonomy): domain Eukaryota; kingdom Metazoa; phylum Chordata; class Aves; order Passeriformes; family Furnariidae; genus Margarornis; species Margarornis squamiger. Next base: position 108,216,097 of record JAWWTY010000077.1, on the reverse strand, counting down.
AATGCAAAGTTCTGCCTCAACTGATATTAGTGTCCAAGAGGCCCCATTCTTATTCTTTATGGAATTAATTCTCTGATGGTTCAGTGTTCTGTATTAAATATTAAAATTTCTGTTAATAATATATATACCTTTTCCTGTCAGTTGTGCTGAATTCTCTTTCACCAATAAATATCTGCAAGACAGGGATGTTTTCAACTTGGAAAAGTTGGTACCCTCTTATTCGAGAGGTGGAACCAAGAACTTCTCCTAATGCATACAGGAAAGCTGCTTCACAACCCTCTTTGCTTTAGCACAGAGACAGGACACTGAACTATTTGATCTCTCTAAGTAAAAACTGTAAAAAAAGGTTTCAGATATTTTATAGCATTCTTAATATGGTATATTTAGCAACCATAAAAGGATTGTACAGAAGACAGAGGCATAAAATGGACAAAATCTTACACAAAGGGGAGGTAATTCTAGCAGATTTTTTTTTTTTTCTTCTCAGATACCTACTCTGAAAAGGTCTTTTAAATAACAGATCTTCTGTAGATCCATTTTGTTTGAAATCACTGAAATATATTTTCATCAGATGAGGGTTTAAAATCAGACCCATAAAAAAGTTTAAAATGTAAAAAAACCAAAGAAAATGTTCAAATATATTTGCAGACTAAATAGAAAATCTGGCACTCAGGTCCCTGTAGTGGGATGAGCAGTCATGCACTGGTAGTTTTTCTTGTTTCCAACTACTAAAATGCATTAAATCTTCTTTTAATGCTTTTCTTTTTTTCACCTGTGTCATTACCAAAGTTGCCACAGGGATGTTCTGTGATCATGAGGGAAGGTGAGGTGCTCTAAGTAGTAGCTACAGTAAGTGCAGATGAGGAAAAACATACTTTCGCCTGAAACATCATCTCCTTTAAGGGAAAATTGAAGAGCTGTTGTGTTAAATTCTATTGAATATTGTGTGATCACCTAAGAGGCAAACAGGGAGCACTGAGAAAAACTCATGGTGTACAAACAGCTGTGGCTCATACACAGATAATGTGTAGAGACACCCCTACCTTTTGGCTGTTGTGTGGAAAGACATTCACTCACCCTTCCCCAAACACAGAAAATGCTATTTTATTCCATTCCTCTATTCCTTGTGTCATTTCTGAGACTGATACATCAAAATAAGTAGTTAGTGCATTCTGTATTAGTTTTTCTTATTGAGAAACATATGATTTTCTGACTTGAAAGAGTCACTCTGGTACTTACGAAGTAATGGCTTTTTCCTATTCTTTCCCACTATTTCTGGACAGAGTTGGGTTTTGCAGAAGACTGTGAACTCCTCAGTGAGAGCTTCTCCCTTGAGAAAGAGTATGGTTGGCAAATAAATGAATATTCTCAGATTTTTAGGAAATCTGTATTCTTGCTTATTTCCATTGTTTCTTTTCAGCTGATATTTGGCCAACCAGAAACATATCTGTGCTTGTTTAACATGTATTATACTTTTCTGAAAGTAATAGATCTAGACTCTTGACAATGGAAAAGACCCTCTCACGCAAGGTAAAATGTAACAATAATTCTAAACCTTTCCTTGTTTTTGCAGGACGAGGCTGCTCCAGCTGACAAGCAGTACAAGCAGGAGCCAGCCCAGGTCACTTACTCAACATCAGCTGTTTCCAGCACACAGGAGGTGTTGTACATCAACGGCAATGGGACCTATAGTTACCATAGTTACAGAGGGCTCGGAGGAGGGCTGCTAAATCTCAATGATGCTTCTAGCAGTGGTGAGTTTCCTTACAAAATGTGCCTGCGTGTCTATGTGCTCATGTGTGTTTCCCCCTGCTGTACTAAAAACTAGTCCAAGGGGCTTAATATCCGTAGGTTATTGTCACATAATGAGCAGGAACACAATCCTGCAAACAGCTACTGCCGAGCAAAATGCTCGCTCACTGCATGCTAGTCTCCTTTCAGTTTCAAGACACTAATGCACAATAGGGCAAGACTGAACCATAAGACTCTAACAAAGCCCAGTGGAAAAATGCCAGATTAGATCTTCAGTTGATTTGTGTGACTTTATGAGGACCTACACTGTCATTATTGCCCTGGCCTATCCTGATCACAAAATGAGCCCAGTAGTACCTTTTTGGCTTGAGTTTGAAAACACTGAACTCCATATTGTGTAATACAAATGAATTGATGTAGATTTCTCACATGGTCTCAACAGCTAATTTAGTTTACTACAGATAAGGATATGGCATATCAAGTGTTAAATGAGAAATCAGCATATCTATTTATACTCTAAGCTACAAATGATGCTGGTAAGTATGTGTCACCCTGAGGTCGTATACACATCTGAAAAAAAACAGCGGTGTCATTTGTTTAGACAAAATTCCTTTCTTCTTATATTGGCATACTTTTGTAACATACAAATGTAAGTGAATTGTAGTATTTGTTTGAAATAATCCCTCATACTGATTTCACATAAATTCAAAGCATACCCATCTGATAGGAAGGGTATTGTGTCTCTGTCAGAGAAAAGTGATTGCTCTGGAAACCAAATGGGTCTATTGCCTCCCAGAACTGTATTTCAAAAAATGTCTCAGAGGATGGAGAAATCCCTGGGGTTTTGCCCTGGCTGATCCCTCTCTGGCTGAGGAGAGTGCCTTTTTAGGTAGGTGGGGTTACTTAGGCAAGGTGATTAATTGTTGAGCTACAGCCTCTATACTTGGCATGCTCAACAGTTCTCAAAACACTATCAGGGCTGCAGGAGTTATTGGTATGTGGTGTCCTGGGGACCTTCAGTCATGTCTGCTTCCTTACTGCCCACCCCCAAAATTCTCAAAGATCTGTGGATGATTTGCTTTAAGTTTTCAAAAGGCTTTAAAAAGATAATGTTTTAGTTTTCAAAAGATAATGTTTTTGTTGTCAAAAAGTCCTTGACTTCGAGAGTCTGAATGATGATTACAATTATTTCCATACACATGAAAAGCACATCTGAGGTACTGAATATGGTCTCTGATCAAATATTTTCATAAGAGTAAGACAGGCTGTGGAAATCTGTTGTTTTGTAAAAATGCACAAGAACTTTAAAATTGTCTTTTACATTGTGTCCAGAGAGGATCCAAGCCAGTTCTCACTGAAAACAGTTGGCCTTTATACCCAACGAAGAGTAGGATTAAACTCCACATGTGTCATTTGTCAGCAAAAGCCATCAATACTGTCCTGGTTTATATAATCTTAAACTGTGAGGAAACACAACTGTTTTGTATACTTATTTTTCCATTCAAACATCTTGTAATAGGATACATTTTCATAACTTCCATTTTTCAGTGAGTTATGGGATTTAGGCAAAAGTATTCTATGTCTTCAGCATGCAATTTTAAAAAATGATGGACAAATTAAACACTATTAAGTTAGTGTTGCTTTCTGATTAGAAGCAACTTTTTCTTTGTGCCTTTAACATAGAGAACTCCAGTGTTTTTTCACAATTAAAGCCCAAGATAGTTTTGCATACAGACATATGCTCAAGCACTTCTTCCTTGCCTTTCCCGAATTGCACTGGAAAATTTTGTCTGTGTGACCTCTTATTCTGGAAGACTAGTAGGCTATTGCACCTCCTCCATATGACTGTGCGTAGTTGGAAGGTTGTGCAAAGGTGTCTATCTTCTCCACAGGGATCCTACAGGATCCAAAGTACATAAGCTCCACAAACCAAAAGTCTGTGTGCCAGGACTTGGAACCAGTTGTTGATGCTAACAGTCTACTTAGGTTGCTGATTTGTGATCCACTTGCCATTTGAAGAGGAACATTAGGAAAGTTGGGGAAAGGCAACTCTGTCAGTTTCTTAGTTTCATTGACACAAAACCAGTCAACCAGCCTAATTACCTCTTGGCTATTGACGGTAAGTTGCTCTGCCTCTGGTAGCTGGTTTCCCCTACAGGAGAAATGCGGGGACTTGAAGGCCAGTTCTTTGGGATATGCCGATCCTTTCTGATATGTCCCTTTGTAGATAAAAGGAGTGGATGGAGTTGCAGTTGAGAAGAGTAACCATTGCACTCCTGACTGACCTCACAATTTCCTCATTATGCTATTTCAGGGACTCTTGTTCCAAACATATGCAAGGCTGTTATGATGGTTAATGATTTACTTCTCTGGAGAACAGGATATTTGCTTGCAAATTGTTTTTCAGTATCAAGGAAGAAACTTAAGAATGCATTTCCTTTCCAATATAGTAACCTATCAAATGTTCTTGTCACGTTTACAGATGTTCTTCTAGTGTAAAAAGAAATAGACACAAACAAATATGGTCTGTTTTTGTGTATCTGCTAAAATAGAAAAAAAGAAGTTGCAATAGCTATCTAAAACTTGCTGCTAGAATGCTTATTTCTGGACCTTCCCCCTCAGTAATGTGATTACTGTGTCCCAGTTAGTTCTTTGTCTAATAGTCCATCTGAGGCATGCATTTTGTATGTTGTGACTCATTTAATTTGGTTATTTACTCCCTATAAAGTTCATCCCTACTTTGATCTTACAGACTTAGCTATCTGTTTGCCCAACTGTTTGGTGGCTCTGGCTCAGGGACCTCTCTGTGCCTGCTGTTGCAGTGTTTCCCTCCACATGGAGAGGTCTGTCCTTCCACATGGCTAATTACAGAGCCATAATTAGCTCCTTACACAACTGTATGGGTAAGCCTTCATGAAACTGCTCAATATGAGCAAACAGAATGCAGCAGCTTGTACAGTGACCCCTCATTTATTATGGGCTGGGAAAAAAAAACACAGAAGGAAAAGGTTTGAGCTTACAGCACCAAGGTGTCTTTTCCCCCCTCCTTTAAAACTTTTTAGGCCAGTCCAGTTTAGCCGGAAACAGTCACCAAGCAATCTGTGGGTTGAGAGATTCTCTGTCAGCCTGTACATGGGCTGAGGAGAAGCCTTTGGGCACGTTGTCCTTGATTCTTGTAGATGTTAAAGAAGAGCTGCTCTTTGAGAAGGGTGGGTTTCCATGGCTGTCTTTTTTTAAAACTAATGCAGTTTCTGCTACAGAACAGAATACAGAACCTCCAAGGTTGAATAGTTCAGCAGATGTAAACAAAATTTGCTTGCCAGCTCCTAGCCAGCCACAAAGGTTTCAGCTGGCCCCCCTCCATCCCACCTGGACTGAGGTTGGAAGAATGCCCAGCTTGGGGCAGGAGGGTGAGGGCAGGAGGGTGAGTACAGGAGCTACTGTAGGGAGCAAAATCTCTTGCTGCTGCCAGGAGCTGTTGAAGTCCCTCCATGCTGCCTGAGCCTCTCCCGACACAGTAGGATTGGCTTGTTTCCCCATGTGTTTCTGCCCAGTAGGTCACTGTCTGCCCTCTCCCGATGACTGGCAGGTGTCAGCACTCTCCAGAGTCATCCTCTTCACAGCCACTTCATTTCCTGAAGTCCATTTTCTTTAGTAGGTGTTTCTGCTGCCATTGTCAGGTTTCATGAATGTGATTTGGGGCTGTTTCTTCTGCATCATTGTCAGATTTTCTAGGCAGAAGTATCAGTCATTTCCCTTTGTGTGTGTAAAAAGAGGGTATTTCAGACTCTGTGTCAGACTGGCCTTGCAGGACATGTCCTTGTCTCATGGTAAGACAAAGCAGCTGTTGTGTTTCCATTTCTCTACACAGATCTGCAGCCTACCTCCACCACAGCCGCAACTCAGCACTGCATCCCAGGCACCACGAACGTCCAGTCCCCTTCCAGCTCAGGTGAGTCCTCTGGCTGAATCCAAGTATGTTCATACCAAAAGCAAATCCTGAGCCAAATCCTCAGCCTCCTCTCTCACCAGCAGGCCTGCAGACCATAACCAATGGCTCAGTGGTCCAGCTGGTAGCTGCCAGTCTCCCACCGCACTGCTCACCCCTCCTGCTGCTCCCACCCTGAGGCCCAGAAGTTGTGCACCCTCCCAGCTGTTCCCTGCTTTAGCCTTGCTGAAGAAGATGGGCTTGCTGTGGGAAGCTCCCAGAGTAGATGCTGTTAAGCCCCAGGGATCAGCATAGCTGTGCTGCTCTAGAGCAGGAAGAGGAGTGCTGAGCACTCTTGTCCACTTCTGCATGGGACAGTAGGGAAGGTGCTCCCTTTCCCCATCCAGAATTTTGGTGAAGCTGTAACCTTGTGTAAAATCTTGGCATTTGCATGATCAGTAGAGGCTTCTTAGAACTAGGGGAAAAAAAGGCCAGGTGAGAATATCCAGTATGTAGGTAATTTTGAAAGTGCTGACTGGTTTGCCCACAGGTTGGCTAGACAGGCTAAATGGGATTTTTGCTGTGGTTGCTCTCTCCACCTCTTCTTTATACCTCTACTCTTGCACAGTCTTTCTGTGCTCTCAGTGCTATCCCGGTGAAATCAAGGCAATGCATCTTGTCTCTAATGTAACTGGAGCCCGGAGCATGAAGAAACACAGAAAAAGAGTGATAGAGTTAGGAACCTGGGACAAGTGTGTTCAAGCCCATTTTTAAAAAGACAAAATGTGGGGTTGAAAGAAGTTTGACCCATGTTTCTTGGTGGGAAATGCTGGCTGAATTCTGAATTAGGATCTTCCCCAGATTCCTCTTTGTCCTTGTCTTCAAATTATCAGATACATGGTACATGCAAGTATTAGTCTGTTCCCACTAAATGGAATGTCTGATACTGGCAGTATCCTACTTTTCTGCCTCTGCACAAAGCTGAGGAGACAACTGTTAAGGTAACACAGGTATATGGCACATAGCTAAACTCCTGTGGTGGATAGGAAGGATCTCTCATAATCATTTAGTCAAAGACCAGTATTTCTGTTTATTGTTGGAAATGAATGATGTTCAGTGGCTGTAGGCATTTCTGCATTTTCATATCTCTTTCCTGAGGCAAAACTAGCTGAAGGTGTGTTTTCCAGAGGGAAAGGTGCAGAAGGGAGAAAGAACCTTAAAAGGTCTAATTCATTAGTCCCTGTTTTCTTGATCTCCCCTGGCACTTGAAACAGTACTTTTAGGCACATCTGCTCTGTTTGAAGTCAGGGGGAAAAGAAGCATTAACATATGCATAATATCACAATAAAACATTCTTGCTATAATAAATACATGTGATTTGGAAAAAAAGATAGCATACTTTGATAGGGTTTTTTAATTTAGTTTTTTTTTGAGTATATGAGAATCTAGTATATATTCTCTTCTAAAGCCACTCATGGGGAAAAAATGGGGAGAGAATAGACACAGTAGAAAAGATACGCACAAGAGCTTTCAAAGCATGGGCAAATGTATTTTTCTATAAGTGTCACTACTTTTTGCATCTTCACTGGTTGCTTCACTGTTAATGAAAATGTAGAAGCCTAGGTGCATAAGCACATAAAGTTTTTTTAAAAGATTTTTTAATTCTGTATTATTATCTAAAATAGTGATAAGCATTTTGAGAGTCCCTGACATATTTATTATCCTTTCAGTAGTTAATTATAAGATTGGTAGCTACCCAGTGACAACATACAATTCTTAAGGGAATTTTGCTGAGACAGTTGATACTGTCTAAGCAACCACTATCAGCACATCTACATCTGACCCATATTTTGGAATTTGATATAAATCATGTTGGTAGTGCATGAGGCAATAACTAGTTCCATTAAAGTCTTTCAATTTACAGAAAAGCCATTTGTTCTGCAGTGTATTTAATGGCAGACGTTCCTAGCAGCTAATTTGATAAATGTTTGTCTGGCACAGGAAGAGTAGGTTTTTAGAGTTTCCATATTCATCTTGATGTGGCTCCAACAAGAACAATTTCACTTCGCAGGGGAAATTAGGTCCTCATAACTGGACAGAGTGCTAAATCAAAAATATTCCCAGGTTAAAGTGTTGATAAGGTGGCCTCAACAAGAGGCAGAGCAACAATACTTTAGTCTTCTGAAAGAGTATAAAAGAAAGGATCTGTCTCAGCAGTTTTTTTGACTCACTGCTTGAGAGAATGTTTTGCTGTTATAAAAACATGGGAGGTGACAATTGTGCATTATAGTAGCATGCACTAAGAGAAACAAAGAAAGAAAAATAAGTCTCCTGTCTAAGGCTCTGTGATATATGCTTAATCTTTGTTTGCACACACAGACATTGTGGAACCTGGTAATGTTTGCAATCAAGATTTTTAATTGTCATGAAGTGCTCCAGAGTAGGAAGCAGTATGCTAAAATGTGCAATAACACCTTGAAAGAACGTGACACTGCAAAATTCATTGCAAAAATATTCAGATTTCCCTCTGTATATGTATACACTTCCTTGTTCCTGTGAGGACTGGCAGCTTAAGAAATAATTTTAAGTACATTAAGGAAATAGTAAAGATAGTTATTAAAAGAAATGGTGGTGAAGCTGTTCAGCTTTTTCCACGTTTAGTCATCTGTAGTGATGGCTTCTGGAGATAGATGTACATGGAGTGTCTATTTTAACCAGCTATTTTAAGCCTTTAGAATAGCTGTAATTTATCAGTCTGGTTAAAGAGATGTGGTAGATATGAGTAAGGTTTAGGTTTCTGTGTTTCAATAGCTTATTTGCATAAAATTACACAGGAAAAATCTACACTGTAAGAATAAGATATACTTATTCCTTATTTTCTAAGCAATCAGGTATGACTGATGAAGCTACAAATAAGTTATAGCATTTTAGGATTTAACAGCCTGGACAACTTTTGAGAATCTCTATTACTGCCAGCGAGTGTCTATCATAGCTGTTAAAAGCTGAGACCGATAAAATACATCCTGGGACTAATCTCTGAGTGAGGTATTCACCCAGACACAAAGCTTCTCTTATAGGCAAGCTTTAGAAGTGACATTGTAGGGGTCATGTAACATAATTAAAAGAACTAAAATCCTTATCCCCACATCAAGCATAGCTTTTTCTCCTTCTGTTCAGCTCTCAGCTAGCACATGCCTTCCTGGAAAGGCATGGGTGTACTCCCTGTCCCAAAACCATAGCCATGAAACTTTTCTCTCTGTGTGTATTTATTTGCCTTTTCCCTCAGGGGCCCTTTTTTTTTTTTTTTTCCTTTTTTTTTGAGGGGAAGCAAGACAGCACTGTGTCTTGTTAAGTACAAAGCAGGAGCTGGGGAGTGAAGTTAAATCCTATTTTCCTAGTATATAGAAGTTTAAAAAAATGAAAATAAAACCACCAAGTAGTTTGAAATTTCCAGGGTAAGATAAAATCAGAGATATCTTACTTCCTTTGTATACAAGAGCTCTGATTCAACAAAAAACTCCCAGACCAAGGCTTTGGGGTCATGATTGTCCCTTGTGTGTGCAGACTGCCATCCAGGTATTTCCAGTACCTTCAGGGATGCAAAGATAAACATTCTGAAGAGTCACAAAACTTTTCCTCATGCTAGTTGATCCAGATGTCTAGAAATACAGGGCCAGATCTTCAGTTTGTGACCCTATAGCCCTGTGAGGACTTAGACTGTTTTGTGCATGCTCAACATCTGGTCTTCTCCTAGTTTTCCTTTCAGAGTGGTGCTTTGAATCATCAGCTTTGTAAGGAAAACCTGATGTAACCAAGCACATGTCTGTGAATTTTCTACTTAGAAGTGAAATAAACTGATATCCTATTCTGTTACTTAAAATCTGATTACCAATGAGAAAAGGCCTTCAGCTACGTCGCGTAAAAAAGTAAGCTCTGCTGCAGAACTCTGTTCTGCCAGTTATTGTGTGTGTGTGTTTTTGGCTGTGACATGAATGAGAGTCAAGGAAAAAACACAAAAGTTAAAATAGGTTCATATGGAGCACAATGCCCTCTGTATGTCAGTGGTAGCTTTTTCACTACTGCCTCAATAAATATAGAAGTCTTTCATGGCTTCTTACAACCATTCAGTCCAACTGGCTTTGTGATTTGTATACCATTCTTCTCTTTGCTGGGTTAAGATTTTAGTTAGAAATATCCTCTGAGCCTCTTCACACCGTGATTGTTTTCCTGCAGCGTGTGGTCACACCAAAACAAATTCACTGAGCTAATTGTCCTTTTGTTTATCCTTTGTACACTGGAAGTCATTTAAAAGTCAATTCATTTATGCCAGTGTAAAACTGGATAATACAGTTGTAAGGCTAAGTGCTGCTTGTGCTGGTTGCGTAGTAGGAAACCAGATCTAATAGGACCCTTTCTGTTTGAGTAGTTTCTTTTCATAGTCCCAGCTTGGCTTTTATTCACTCAAAGGAAGATTTTTCATTAACTTTAGTGACTAGGGGCACATGGCAATCTCCATATTCTTTGTGGTCTCAGCTGTACCTCTCATGAACATATAAGAAAGTAAGGTTTATGACCAGATCTTAAGCTTCTGGAAATCAGACATCTCTTTTCATTAGTGCTCAAGACTGTGAATCTGGTTTTGAATCTTGTGATTCTGATGGGATTATTTAGGAGGACCTCCAGAGTATGAACTGATATGTTCTGCATTCTGGAGTTGAATATGCTAAATTTTATAATTATTCCAGTCTTTTCTGGGAAGCCTTGGCATTGACATATACTGTCCTCATCAAATTGAACAGTGTCATTTTTCGCATAGGAAAGCAAGATATATTGCTTTGGATAATTTGATCCAAACTTCGAGGAGAGTATTAAGATCAGTCTGGTCTGATCTTCTGCCTGGTAGAAGCATAGGTTTGCTACACTGTCAAAATGAATGAGCAGTATTTTCCAGACTTGTGTATAATATACTGCCTGATAGGTATATTTGCCATCTGTACCCTTCTATATATGGTTAAAAAAGTCTTCTGTCCAATTCTACCCATCCAAGTTTACTCTCCAAGAAGAAAAAAAAGTGGAAGAAGCAAACATTTCATTAAACACTGTGCATCTTATCTGGTTAGTAACTGATCAAATGGCCAAGGAAATTCCACACAAACCCGAAGTTCATGATGGCAGATTTTTTTGCCATTCGTGGTAACCTGCAGACTGCCCTCAGGAGTGCTTGTCTTCTCCATGCAGCATACACAGTCTTGAGAATATTCTGTGAGGAAAAGTGCTAAACATATCACTATAAGCTGCCAGAGCAACAAAGTGATTGCTACAGCTTGTCTTGTCAGTGTTCTGGCCTTACAAGATCCTTGCAATATATTGCCAGCTGTATGCAGCCCTCACAGATGATAGTGTACTCCTCACCGTAGCAGCCAGATTGTCACCAGCCTAATCTCATTCATGAGCAGCTATTTATGTAAGTGATCAGACGGCGTCAGGCTAGTCATGTGAATGACCATTTATCTATGTCTGCAAGGGATTCACAATCTGGCTGCATGCTGATTGAAGCATAAAATGTGAAAATAGCTATCTAGAGAACATGAGTTTGATTTTCTGTGATAAAAATTGCAAGTGTGCAGATTGCCATGAAGTCTACAGTGGCAGCTGGAGCTGAGGGAGGCAGAGGAGACAAACCTTCTGCCTGTTCACCAGCATCAGATCCCAGGGCAGTGCTGGGGTGCAAGTAGCTTACACTGTTGGTATACCCTCCTGGAGGTTAGTTTTCTGCAGGCAGTGGACTTGCTCCTTGTGTTCCGTAAGTGGGGTCTGTGATACATAAATATAAATCTCTGTGGTTCTTGTCAAGACAACAGTTATTGCTTATTTCTGCTACTTCTCACTGGCATTCAGCTGAGAGCAGATTTTACTACTCTGCATTTGTAGTTACAAACCTGCGAAACGCCTCCGGCACCAGATCTGAACCTTCTTTTCTTTTTCTTTGCTATCTGCAGGTCCAACAGATCTCAGTATGAAGAGGCAATTAGCAACCAGCTCTGGATCCTCCAGTAGTTCAAGCTCTAGACCCCAGCTGAGTCCAACTGAAATAAACGCAGTGAGGCAGCTCGTGGCAGGGTATCGAGAATCAGCCGCATTTTTATTGCGTTCTGCAGATGAACTGGAAAACCTTATTTTGCAGCAGAACTGAGTCATGTGACCTTCACACCGGCCTGGTCTTATCTCAGAATTTCCACTAATGACATTTTGATTTCCCAGAGCACACACTTCAGTTACTGCACAGTCTTTTAGGAGAGTTAATTACCATAATGCCACACTGTTCTTGATCCATAAAGTGATGTGTTAAGGTGCTTCAAGTGAACTTCGACCTCTGGTATTTCTGAGGTACTTTACTGTGTCCAGCCTATTGCTTTTGTTTTAGTGTGTCAGCATAAATATCGAAAAAGTGGCTAGAAATTAACTCATTCTAACAAGTGGAGGAAACAGAAGATGCTGTGATGGTTTTTAAAAAAAGTGGTTCAAGATCCAAGTGCAATATTAGTGGAATGTGATACTGACTCATTGGACTTAAAGCTGCAGTATATGGCAAAACATTGCCAAATGTCCTGTTGCTACAGGGCACAATTGCAATTAAAAGGATCTTGTATTTTAAAAAAATGTAATTTTTATAAAAAAACAAAACAAATGATTTTTTTTTTCATTCAAGATTTTTCATTTTTACTTTGGTAAACTTTTTCACTGGTCCTGAAAATGTTTTGAGGAGCTATTTTAAGTCCCCCCCCTTCCTCTCTTGAACCCCCGGCTGTGCCCTTCTCCCCAACTTCATATTCTTTCTACAACGAGTAACTCTTGATGCTGGATTATTCCTCCCCTGTGTACTGTAAATTGTCATCTATGAAATACCTTCCAAAGGAAGCATGCATTTCCTGCATTCATACCATTCTCAACTCCATTCTGTAATATATTGCAGCTTTATTAGCAATTAATAAAGAGTTGAGCTTTTTTTAAAAAAGACATATCATTGAGAAAAAAAAAAGATAAATTGATTTCTTATGGTGAGCTCATCTAACTCCATGATCACTGCTGCTGTCTTATACAAGTCCCTCTAGTTGTGATTGGATGTAGATGATGAATGTTAAGAGGTTGCAAGTGACAATCTGAAAATTTGCACTCTTGTGTGTATTTATTTTTTTTCCTTAATTTAAACAAAATTCTTACCAAGGAAGGTCATTGACACTTCTGGTATAATTTGTATAATTTCCAGGCCTAACTAAAACCTGTACAAAACTAAATGGATGCAGCTGCAACTATAATAAAACTCTTCTCTCCCCTTCCCCACTCTTCCCAACCCCTCTATTTCTTATTTTATAATATTGATTACACATTAATGGTGTTTTCTTTGTGCACTACGGCAGGCTTCTTTTTAAGTATATAGAAAAAAAAGTACTTTAGTTCATGCTTACTGTACTATCTGTTCTGTTGTTTAGCTTTTGTTGAATAACAAGTTTCTTGTGCATTCCTAAATTTGCCTTATTTCATGTACAAAATTTTATGTAATTCTGTTTTTGACAATGAGTTTAAGGCATCAGTGATATTTTATATCTACTTGTTACATATAGTTTTCCAAGTAATGACTGTGATTGTGACCAAGTAATGTGCACTTTTTCTTGTAACTGTGGACATTGCTATGCTTTTTTTTTCTCTAGTGTTTCTAGAATTACTGTTGCTTACAGTTATGTAAAAGAAAAAGAACTTTTGTGATACTGTTGGTGAATATTAATGTGAAAAAGCCTATGAAATATGAGTATTTTGGAGGTACATAGATACACAAACATCTCTAAGTTGTGGACTGATGTTCACATATTTAAATGAGAATTCAAAACCTGAGGGCTGGAATCATTTCCTCTGTTTTGTTTGGGTAAATAAACAGATTTCTGTGTTTAAATACATGATTGTGAAACATTATAACATTTAAATTGAATAGCATTTGAAGATATAACTATTATTGTCTTAAAACAAGGAAAAGAGCCTTCAGTACAATTTATGCAGATGCTCAAACTTTGTTTCTCAAAATTATTGAGTCCAGTAGGTTGATCTAGCCGAAGCTTTGTATTAATGAAGGATTTCCTCAGTAAGAGCAGAAATGGGTGGTCCATAAATCAGGAGAATGAGTCACTAGCATTTTATAATTTAAAGCTGGCTAGAGGGAACACCATTGTGCCACTCCACATTTATTCTTAAAAATCTATTGGATGTCTTTTTAGAGACACTTGTTCTTGGATATGAGAATATTGGTGCAAATTCTTATTAGTTGGTACCTGCCACTTGGGAGGCGCATTTGTTCCTAACATCACCTCACCATGCTTGTGAAAGCCTACAGCTTGTCCCTACCAGAGATGTGGGGTTGCCTCAGCTTTTCTCTCACCAAAAAGAGAGAAACTTGCCTTGGCCTTATGCAAAGAAAACCTCGGGCATGCATCTTCCACAAGACTGACAACTATGCCTAGGTTTTGAAGTTTCCTTAGTCCTGTTGTGCAGGGCAGTGTACCTCAACCTGCCAACTACGCAGCAATCAGCATTTTGTCCAAGAGGCTGTTTGCCAGCCAGGAAAGCCTCACTACGTTTCAAGCTGTCTTGCTAAGTCCAGGTAAGGCCAATATACTAGAAGATAAAGTAAGAAATTTGCTTCAGTGTTGTACCTTCTGACTGTTCTTTCTTCTCACTCAATTCCTCCTCCTCTTGAAGGAGAAGTAGGAAATTGGGGGTCAACATGCGACCTTCAAGGCATATGGCTAGTCTCCCCTTTTTCCTGCTCCATTCCCGGCCTACTCTGATAGTTCTCCAAGTGTTCGTTCTACAGCATGTCTTCTACATACATCCTCTTCTTCTGCATGCCTTCTCTGAAATATTTAGGGCCTTCTTCAATTACAGGAGCAATTGATGTCCTTCTCTAAAGTCTCATACAGACAGTTAACAGTAGCAGTATCCTTAAGTTGTTTATCTGTGCCGAATTCGAACAGACTGATGGAGGTCTTACTCTATATCTCTTTAAATGTCTAAGTACTGGGTTTATTCATCTCTTCTTTGGAACAATCATAGATTCAACTTCCTTTTCTTCTATGAGGGTACTGAAATTCAGATCTATCCTGTGAAGAAGAGATTGTAAATCTCTGTCCACTTTTGGGCGTGCAAATCTAGATCCAAGCATCGCAATTAAATTCATCTCCTGAGTTCAGGTCTCAGAGCCACCTACTCTGTCTGCCTTGAACCTTCTAAGGCAGTAAAGGCACAAGGAGAGACCTTGCTCCAGCTATATATTTAGTCAGGCACCCAGCAATAACCTCAGAGTTAGTTCTTTCTCTTATCCACATCTTCTGTAACCAATACCTGATCATCTCAGCCTAAATATTGCTGTTAGGATAAGGCTGGTTCCTTCCTGCATGAGCATGTCCCCTGAGTATGACTGCTTAAAGCTGCCTTCAGAAAAGCATTATCCTTATGTCTAATATCTTTATTAAGCTAGTACTTTGAGTTGATGGATGTCTCTCTACAGAACTTCATCAACACAGATTTGCAGGTGCTGCTCCTCCTTGAGACAGCCACACGTCTTCGCAGTTATCCTGGAGTTTTGTTGTGAGTGGTCTTGTCATACCTTCAGTGCTGAAGGGATTGCTGGATAGGGAGGGATGGTAGGAGAATGTCATATAATCCATAAACTTACATACAGAGTTAAATACCAAACTTAACCATGGTCTCAGTGTGTTGAGCCTTTTTAGGATTACATATACACTGGGAAGATGAGTCATTCATCCAGTTCTTCTCTCCCTGATTTCCAGGGTAGTTTTCATTGATTGGACAGGCAGCTGTAGGTAGTATCTTTTGATGCAGCTTTGGGTTGTGAGAGTGGAAAATGCAACCAACTTATTAACTAACCAGGTTTGTTGATGCCAGCTGGGAAAATGGAGTCAGAACACATGAAGAGAGATCTGGAGTCAAAAGTTTTTATCCAGATTGGCACCTTGATGCCTGTCATCAAAGGAGAACACCACCATACCAGCCATGGTGAGTATAAAAAGCTACAGAAGGACTATACATAAGTAAGCAAGTATATGACAGTTCTAAAACTCCTCATTGTGTATAGAGAAAGAATTTTCTGAATGAGGAAAAGAAGATGAACATGTGGGTGACAGTAGCTATAAAACCAATTGGAAAACAGAGTTATACTGAAGTGACTGAAGATTCTTGCTGTAATGACCTGAGGCCCTGATGAATACAGTTTAGGTGGAGGTAAGTTTTGTTGGTAAAACTCCATTGAAATAAGGAACACTTTAATTTCTCTCAAGTTCCTAGCACTGTGTTAAAAGACTTGCCATAGATTTGTTGAAAATCCTCTGAATTTGGCTTTGAATGGCTTGTGAGGCATTCATAAGGAAAACATATGTTTTTCTATATAAAGAAAAGCTGATCTTGGTAGATCTTGAAGTCAGGATCTAGTCTCAACTTCAACCACTACTGAAAAACACTTACCAGGACATGAAAAAGAATTGTGAAATAATGGCCAAAATCAAGCAATGCCGTAGACATGGTCACTGGATTAAATATGTAAGAATATAAAATGTCTGTACTGGAGAAGATCAGTAGTTCACAGCCTTGTATTCTGTCTCTGATAATGTATAAAAGAGATAAAGATGTACAGATATAGCAGACCAGAAAAATACAGCAAGCATATAGCAAAGATTTCTAAATGAATGTCCATGGCTACAACCGTTTGAGTCTCCAGTGGGTTGTCCTTGGCAAGCAGGTAAGCATCCACCCTCTTGCTCACTCCTCGCAGTGACATGCAGAGAGAACCTGAAGACCAAAGGGGAGGGGAAAAATGTGGGTCAATTTGAGTAAGTGAAGAATGAAAAAAGAAAAAGGGATGCAAAGGCAATCCCTCACTACTTCCCACCAGCAGGATCCCAAGCAGTGGCTGCTTTGAACACACATACCTTACCCCAATGCCCTCCACAGTTTTATTGCCAAGAATGATGTCACATAGTGTGGTGTATCATTAAAAAATATCACAAAAGGGAAATGAGTTGCTTGAAGCTATACAGCCTGTGAATGCTGGAGTCTGTGGAACCCCTTGTGTTGTCAGGACTAAACCAAATGTTGTGGAAGAAGGTACAAAAATGGGTTTTTTTACCCCTACCCAAATTACCTGCTTAAATCTTTTTTTCACCACTGAACAAAGGAGCAAAAAGGAGCTGGAAAGGCTGTAAAATTACTACCTGCTTTATGAATAGAAATTTTATGTTATACCACCTAATTCAGTTAATTTCTCCAAGTGTGGAGAATGGTATTTTATGCAAAATTTTTTGCTCTCTTTTCTAATGATGTCTGGAAACACAGTGAAAGAGTTCTAATTATTGTGACTATATATATATATATATATATATATATATATATATATAATTTGTTTGGTAAGTACACCTTTGCTGTAGTAAGCCAACTATAAAATGATGGTGTAAGGAGTGCTGGGAGAAGGATCCATCACATAGATAGGCTTGTCCTCGTTTTCTTGACTCAGCAGGGAGGTAGATTATAGTAGCTAATTAAAAAACAATGTTACCAGATTTTCAGGGTTTTCCTGAAAAGAACTTTAAGTTTTTCCTAATGCTCCCCTGGAAAATTATGTCATTTAATTTTCCCCGTTTTCCTGCAAGGCTGCGGTTTTGTTATTGTAGGGTTACTAAATCAGTTCTTGGTGCTGGTTGTTTTTTTTTACGTTCAGTCACAACACAGTGAAGCACACCTAGCAGGAAAAGCAGTGGGAAAAACTGGAAAAATAGGAAGGGTAAGTACTATTATTTTTCAAACGTGTTTCTGTTTAACTTTTAATTTTATTTATGGTTGCCAACTCACAGTACTTTAGCACCATAAGCTTGACCTATTTATTTCCTCTCATATTCTGTAGCAGGGAGGGAAGGATTTGCTCTGTGGAGGAATTGCTTCGAGCTGAGAAAAACTCTTACTGCCCTAGCCAGCAGGCAGCCTTATTGGCAACATTCATTGGCAGCCCCTGATATTTGAAAACTGCAGGTTCCAAGGGATGCTTACCTCTCAGAGCCATTCTCTAATGATTAAAGGCATGGGCTAATGTCTCTGTCCAGTCTATTTATACTATATTAAACTATATATTAATCAGTTTAAACTGTAAATAACAACAAAAATAAAATTAGGGAATTTAATAGGAATCTTTAATATCCAGCATACAGTTGGAAAATTTAATTGTCTCACTGCTAAAGTAAAAAATTATATGATTTCTCCTTTTAAAAAAATGAGTATTGTTTGTTTATAATATTAGGGGTCCAGATTTCTTGTGCTACATGGGGAAATCTCTACAGTGCAAATCCAACTTCTTGTTTGGACTCAAGGACTTGTTTAACTTGTTCAATGTCAAAAAAGGCAGCACATCCCATTTAGTCTCCTTGCCAAGTTCTTCATCATCCTGTTACCCTACAAACAAGGCAAAAGACTTGAGATCATGCTCCATTGAAAACTACCACATGGTTATTAACTAAAATTTAATGGTTTGAAATCATTCAGATTCTGGTGGAATCATATAATCAAAGAATGGTTTGGATTGGAGGGGACCTTCAAGGATCATTTGTCCAACCTCTCTCCATGGGCAGGGACAACTTTCACTTGCTCAAAGTCCCATTCAACCTGGCCTTGAACATTTCCAGGGATGGGGCATTCACAGCTTCTCAGGGTAACCTGTTCCAGTGCCTCACCACCTACATTGTAAAAAATATCTCCTTTATATTCTATTTACCCTCTTTCAGTTTAAAATCATTGTCTTTTGTCCTGTCACTGGAGACCTTGGTAAAAACTTGCTTTCTGTCTTTCTTATGTGTTGGAAGGCTGCTCTAAGGTCTCCCAGAGCCTTCTCTTCTCCAGGCTGAACAGCCCCAACTCCCTCAGTGTTTCCTCATAAAAGAGGTGCTCCAGCCCTCTGACTATTTTTGTGGCCCTCCTCTGGACCTGCTCCAGCAGGTCCATGTCTTCATTATATGGGGGACTCCAGAGCGGGCCACACTTTTATTGAGGCAAGCAAGGATATGAATGTCTTTCTGGCCTGCAAGTACACATTGCTGGCTCATGTGCAATTTTTCTTCTACCAGTATTCCCAAGTGCTTCTCCACTCTCAGTTCACCACTTCGCAGTCTGTACTGATATTGGGAGTTGCCCCGACCTAGGTGCAGGACCTTGTACTTGGTCATTTTGAGCATGATGAGGTTCACATCTGTCCATTCCTCAAGCCTGCTGTGGTCCTTCTGGAAGGCATCCCAGAGGAATCAATCTCTTGACCCGTTACTTTATGCATAGGAGTATGCATCTTGACCTATATGCATAGTAGTAGGCTGTTATGATTTCTCTATGATGCTACAGAAAATCTCTCATTCCCAATGGCCTTTTGGCTGGGCATTGAATTCCCTATATTTTTGGGCTGAACATTTTTTGGAAAAACTGTGAAATGCTAAAGCTCAGATATTGTGGGCAGTTTGGGGATGTTTCAGTAGTAGCTAATTTAATCTTCCAGTGCCAATTTCTCCCAGTGTCACTGTCGCTGGGACTTCAGACTGATATTTTAAAACTTGAGGGTTCCACTGCCAAGAATCTGAGACAAAAATGTGTCCCTCTGTAGATTGTGCTAGATGGTACATTCTTAGGATGTAAAGAAGTGAAAATTAATCTTTGCTTAGAAAGGACCATCTGCCCATCCTTATCACTGTAAAAGGACACTTTTTTCTTTTCTTCTTTAGGGGAAAATAAGAATACTAACAAGGACACTGATTTTTTTATTGGCCTTCTATTGCTCCCCACCAATAAGAGGATGTAATTATTATGGTAATACAGTGTGAATGGCATGATATGATGACAAATCAGTAGGCATTAGATGCTCTGATGAGCACCAAGCCCCAAAAGGACTCTGCAGACCCAAATCTGTTCATCTGAAGTTGAGTCAAGACTCAACTTGACATATTTTGAATGGGCACATTTTGCTCGTCAATATTTTGTTCACTATATTTGTATTAGTGAACAATTAGAAAAAGTTACCCACAATTAAAATTATACACATCCTGTCCCAGGCTGTGAATAGCAGCTATCAAGGCTACTCTTGAATGGCAAAAGGGGTAGGACTTGTTGAACAGAGAGCAGCTCCCAGTCTAAGAGCTTAGAAAATCTTGATAAAAATAAGAAGCGTTCACCTAAGCCATAGCTTCAAGCTTTAGCAAACCTCATGAACAGGGTGCAATTGCTTACCACCCAGCCAGTTCCGGAGCAGTGGTCCTGGTTCCCTCTAGTTCATGTACTGAGCAAGATGCCCTATGGTGTGGGTTATCCCTTTGGCCAGCTGGGGTCAGCTCTCTTGACCATGCTCCGTCATGGCTTCTTGTGCCTCCCAACCTGCTCCCTGATGGGGTGGGGTGAGAAACTGAAAAATCCCTGACCCCTACTGAGCAAAAACTAAAATATCAGTGTGTTATCAACATTATTCTCATTCTAAATCCTAACCATAGCCCTGGACCAGCTACTGGGAAAAAAATTAACTCAATCCCAGCCAAAATCAGGACAGGTGGTTACACATCTCTCATTATACTAGTTCTTCCAGTGATCACTGCTGAGCTGGGAGACTTGCATCAAGTACTCTGACTATATGTTGCTTCTAGAAAGCTGACAGCTCAAAGATGAAGGTTAAAAGCTCATTCATTACTA
Source organism: Margarornis squamiger (assembly GCA_035222235.1). Taxonomy (NCBI): domain Eukaryota; kingdom Metazoa; phylum Chordata; class Aves; order Passeriformes; family Furnariidae; genus Margarornis; species Margarornis squamiger. Next base: position 108,195,648 of record JAWWTY010000077.1, on the reverse strand, counting down.
ATTGAGTAATTCAGTTCAAAATTCAGTTCAAAAAAGATAAGCAATTGGTTTGGGTGCTAGACTCTGTGTTCATCCACTGAAACCTGCTAGCTAATGTGGTATGCTCCTGTAAAACTTAGTTGCTAAGTCGTAGATTCAGATTGAACACTAATAAATGATAAACCACTCTGAAGTAGTCACTAGTTGTGACAAGCCAGTTTGCTGTGGTGGCTTTGCCTCATGAATATCTCACTGTTTTTGAATTCAGCAGACTTCTTCCCAGAGTCTTTTGAGATACCAAAATAATGTAGTGATCTTATCTCATTTCATTCAAGAGTGACAATATGACATGGTGGAGGTGTGCTGTGTAAAACCCACACTTGTCAAAGAAGTTTTATTACCAATTAAGTAGTTTTGGTTCTGTTCTGCAGATGGCAGTGCTTATCACAGGGTTGTGTTACAGCCAACGCTCAAGTAAGACTTGGGTAATCAGCCCCTCCAGATCAGAGGTCCAGAAGGGTTTCTCTGTGGGTGTTGCTGAGTCTGAGCTAAGAAGTTCCACCAAGTCTTGTCTGACTAGAAGTCACTCACAGGTTCCTCATGGTTAACCCTGTATGCTTTCATAGTGCCCTTTTAACCTCATGCTGTGTTTGTTATTACTCTCCTGAGGGCTGGGGTTTTCACTAAAAGGAAATGCATATTCTTAAATATTTTTTGCTTCCATCTGTCCCGAGGAATCCTGTTAATGAGACTCCATTTTGTTTCTCATATTAACCCTTTAAGAATCTAAAATTCAGTTGTAAACACAAATGCCTTAAAAACACAGGAGTATCTTCAGAATACAGATTGCAAAAATCATTAAGCATACCCAGAATGGATTTATATGATCCCTGGAGCTTAGAGTAAGAACTTTTCTGAGAACATAAAGCAAGGATTGACAAAAGAATGTTTATACATTTGTAACAAGATTATGCACTTCAGTTTTTCTTCCCTCACTGAATAGTAACAGACCCCTTCATGCATTGTGAGGGGAGTGGGGTTTTTTTGCAACAACAATCTTTAAAGGTCTAACAAACAAACAAACAAAAAACCAAAACCAACCTCAAAACATTTTAACAGAGGTCTTCACTGGGAGCAGGAGAGGTGTATTGAGAAGTCATCAGGTCAGCAATTAGCTAAAACTTTAAAACACCTCTAACTTTACTGCTCCTAAATTGCAACATGCCTGTGCAGGCAAAGGTTTGAAAACTAAACATCCCGTCTGGCATTTGCACCCTCAGATGCATGGATGGACATCTGTGAGCACCAAGTCCCTGCAGCTCTCCAGGCCTGGTATGGGGAAGGTGAGAGAAAACTCACGTCATACAGTAATTTGCAGCAGCTCTGAGTGGACATGTTCCTGGTAACCCCAGGCACCTGACTGTCTATCTGACATATTACAGTCCCTTTTAATTGATTCCCAGAGTATACAACCTTTTTTTTTGTTCCCCCAGAAGAATGAAAAAAAAATGGACATGGCTGAGAGCGTGCTTTAATGTGTGACAAAAACTCCTAAGTGGACTCCTCTTAGACACAGCAAATGTGTGAGGCATTTGTTTTGAATCTCTTTATTCAAAGGAGAGGTTATAGTTAATTTCTTTAGAGAATGTCACTCCTCAGTCACTTACCCACCCCATTATTAGCATGTCCCACTGAAGGACAGGTACCATGTTTGGAACAAGAGAAACTGGTGTATTCCACAGGCATCGAAAAGAAATTCTGGGGGCAATGACAAAGGTTTTAATTTGCAGCACGCCCAAAACAAGGAGAGTAATGTTTGTGTAATAGCATCTAGCAAATTTAACTACTCTTTTAACTACTGACATCCCATAATTTAAATAAAATTCCATAATTATTAGTGTTTATTTAACTGCTTTATCTCCTGCTCCACCAAGAATTTTCACAGATTGCTGTATTATGACACCTACTGGTAGAGATAACAAAAATAAATACATGCAGCTCCTTGTGAATGACGGTATAGATGCTTTTGCCAACACTGGGATTTTTGTTTTCCATTGAAGTGATTACTGATGTGGTATATTCATATAGGCAGCACAATCACAGCTTGGAAAGGGAGGTGGTGTGTTTAAACACGACAGTGTCTGCAAGGGGCAGGTGCAGCCCAGATCAGTGTGGCCCACGGCAGTATTGCATACTCAGTTTCTGTGCCATGGAGTCCAGACAAGCCACTTCATTTTAGCTTCACTTGAAGGGATCATGTGAAAGACACCACCCCTACCTGAAAAGTATAGCTGCTGGTTTAGCCCAGGGCTTTGGAAAGCTCACCATGGAAAAGCAGCTTTTACAGTCATATTCTACACAGGCTGTTGTAGGTAAGCTTGAATTTCTTTTATCTGAGGTAATGAAACAGTTGAGGAACTATTCTGAGAATGCTGGGGAAGCAGTAGAACTGAGCTTTTAATCCTTTTATATGGTTATCATCATCAGGGTTTTTGTGACTTACAGACCTTCTCACCTTATATGGTCTGTCTCATCCACACAGAAAACAGGTTTGCATGAACTAAAATCAGTCACTGGTGGGTTGAAATTAAAATGCCATATTTTGCTTTATGACTCCATCAATGGCTGAAGAATTTTACAAAATGTTTTTAAACCAAGCAAATTTCTGGCATGTTGACAAAAAGCAGGATTTTTCCGTTCCTTGGTGCTTAGTTCCTTGGACTCTGATCTTTCCAGCTCAGACCCATGCTCATACTTCTATTACCACCTTGAAAGCCACCTGCTTCCCTAGTGTGTCATTTCATTATTGAATAGACTTTCCCTATCTGACAGCACACCGGCAGCACTTTCATTTCTCAGGATGTGGTTTACCAGTGAGCTATTATCTATGTCTACTCAAGCTTTTGAGATCTAGTTTACATTTTCTCCTCTAAATAAATTACCACAACAATGTTACTTATCAAATTGTCATCCCTGTTAAGTTCTTCCACTGTGCATAAATCCATTTTCACACTGCACAAAACAGAATCAAGCAGCTTTCCCATCAGTTTACAAGCTGTATGTCTGGCCAACACTTCATAAATCATTTTATGTTACACAAATATGAATGAGAGCTTAGGTGTATGGAAAGAGAGAGAGGAGCAAAAGGTAGTAAGAATGCCAAAATTTCTCATTTGTTGTTAGCACACTAAAAGAACTTTTTTCCTATTGCAGCTTCCAAAGCAGTAAACCAGATGGCACAGGTTCCCAGTAGAAATAGTACCTTTTGCTTTAACCATTTTTGAAAACTCCAATTTGAGATGTCAAAATATTTTTTTCCCACATGACCATCCCTTTAAAAGCTGTGACTGTATCTTGGCTGCATTCAGTTGGATTTCACCTGGAAGAATTTTTCAGTGTGTGTTTTTGTATTAGCTAGAGAGGCGCCCAAGCAGATACTTCACAGTTTTGTCCGGGAGGAAAATTGAAATTTTATGGTTAGATCCCTTTTTACTGCAGGCTCACTGGTTTGTGCACAAGAAAAGAAACTCCACCACTTCCTTCACTCGTATTTTCCTTTTGTCAACGAGGCCTTGCTCTTGGATATTCCTTTAAACAGCAAATTACCTCTCACCTGAGATAAGACAGTGGCAGGAGCCTTCTTGTTATATCAACCTCTCCTGAGGCCTGTAACTGATGTATTTACTATGCATTGCAGCCAACAGAGGTTGAGCCAGGAAATTTGTCCCCTAAATCTTTGCAGAAAGAGATTTGGTTTTTTCCTTTAATTTACAGCAGATAAGGTGATGTCTAAGACATGTTTTTCCTTGAAAGAAAGCTTAATTGGGTAATTATGGCTGCAACTCCACTTCCACTGTCATCTTTCCTCCTGGGTAAAATTTTGTGCCAATTCACACAAACAAGTTAGTTAAAAGGCAGTACCCTCTCAAAAAAACCCTTTTCAGTCGTTCTGTGGTTATGAGGAATCCTTTCCCAATACCATCCCATATAGTAGTGCTCTTTAGAAGCTCAAAGGACAGCTTGCAAGGTCAGTGAACCGCCCGTTTGACACCATCTATAGCCCCATGCGCTGGCATCACATCCCTAAGCCTTAACAGAAAAGGCAACTGCCACTTTGGATGTCCTGAAGGTCTTCTGAGCCTGGAGCAAAGCACCTGCCTGGACTTGGGCGTGGAAAGAAATCTAGGTATAAACAACCATGACTGAAAAAAATTAAGGAAACAAATTCCATTTACACATCTACATTCAACACTGTATAAAGACTGTGCAGGCTGCATTTATATTTGATTCACTAATCCTCCCTTTTCTCGTCAGGGTTTTCCCTGGTTAGCGACTTAGTAGCCCAAATCCAACCAAATACATATTATTACTGGGCTTCCCTTTCCCTGCTTTCTCTGGGCCAAGAGGGAAGGCACCTTAGGAGGGAGGCTCAGTTCTGTTCTCCAAAACTCAGAGAATCCTCACCTGCTCTTGCTAGGCAGGTGGAAACTGCCCTTAGGGATGCCAGGCTCCTGATACAGCAACCAATTTTTCACCTCTGCTCAGGCAATTAAAACCTTAACCTTAGCCTGAACACACAAAATCTGGTGTTTCTTTTCTTCGTGTACCATTGTATGTGTAAGAGGAAAGAGTGTGGATCAACAGCTGCCTTTAGTCACCGCAGTCAATCGGCTTAAGAGTGTAATCATCTAGAAAAAGGAACGGAGGCTAAACTGCTGTCACTTACTGCTAATAAAAGTTACAGCATTAAGCAACAGCAGGAGACAGGCTTTTGTTCACTCCAAGTGAGCATTTGGCTCTCTGTGTGCCTTACACTGCTGCAACACCCTACACTGAGAAGGCCACTTACAATGGAGTAAACTTAGAGAAGACATTTGTTCAATGTGCTGTTTACTCTGCCATTCATTTCCAGTGTTCCTGCTACTCAGGGAACTTTAGCACTCCAATAAGGCTTCCCTGTCCTCTACCATCTAATTCTGCATTGTTAGGCACAATCCGGTGGTTTTATTTCTTAGATTTTTGGGGGGTTTCTTTGTTAAACAGCAGCTGGTTGGACCTGGCAGAGTAATTACTGTTGTGTCATAAATTCAGCTCAATGGCTGCACTGCAGGATCAAGCAGACAGGCTGTGAGGCAGCAAGACCTTGCTTAAACAAAAGAGAGATTTGATAAATAGTAACATTGGCCAGAAAAATTATAAAAAAATATTTGCAACAAAATATTGGCTCAGTTGCCTGACAGACATCATATTTTAACTAACTTATCTCTTCAAACATATTATATCTTTTAGCTTATTTGGGATTGTGAGGTTGGGGAGGGCACTGGGGTTTAGTTGATTTTACTTCCCACATAACATTAGGAAGAATGCTGTAGTCCTGTTCATTCACAGAAGAGATTAACATTAATTTAGACTTCTGCATTGCCCAAATGTGACTAAGGACCGATATGGGAAATCAGATGCCTTGGAGCTGGTACTTACATGATGATTCAGGTCTTTGTGTCCTTTCTGTGACCTCCAGAGAGCTCAGCAGTGTTGCCAGGAACTGTGGTGTCCACTGCAAGGAGGGAGTAAAATCACTTTAGCTAGACAGACACTGAATAGTTACCTGAAAGTAATTTCCTGTTTCACTATTGCTAAAGTTCTAGGTTGAAGGAAGACAACCAAGGCTAAGGCAACTGATCAAGCCATGATTAAAAAAAAAGTTCAATATCCAAGCACAAGACATGAAAAACGAAAGCCAACATGCAAAAATGAAAAATATTCCTAACTAAAACAACTCCAGTTGATCCACTGGCTATTGCTAGTTGTTTCTAGGAGGAATCCCAAATCTCATAAGTTTTCTACATACTTTACAAACTAGGTAAATATTAAAGTAGTGCTATAGCTGTTTACATTACAGATGTGATGATTGGACCAAAGCTCTTGAACTGGGAGCAAAGAAGGCTGACCTTCCTATACAGAATGTAAAAAAAAAAAGAGGAGTACTTCAGCCTGTCAGTGGACAAAGTAAGACTCATAGACTTTATGTTTATATCCCTCTTTTCTCTTATACTATTGTTTCTAGCATCACCAGTATTTGGGGAGCTTGGCATGACAATATATGAAGATTTATTTAGGCATTTTTTTCCCCTTCTCTGAAGCAGCTCCTGTACTCCAGTCTGTATACACTGCACTTGGGATTACTACAAGCATTTAACAAGTGTTTAATGTAAGCCATCATTAAGTGTATCCAGTCCTTGAAAGAAAGCTAAATGTGGCATTCCAGATAACATCAGATACTTACAGTGGGTGCACACCAACTCTAATTGTAACTCACTGCAGTTTGCTGCCCTTTGTGGTGCGAAACTCTTCTCTGCATGGGTCATAAGTCACAGCATGCCTTGAACGCCCAAAGGGTGATTCCAAAACACCAACAAAATCTTCTAGTTTGAGTTATCACACTCCACTCAGTGCTGGCCAGTCAAACACTGCCAGAGGCCTTTCTGCCAGTGGAAAAGGCACTGTGATGACATGCTCCCCAAATCTCCAAAACCTGACCTCTATTTCCTGCAACCACCAGTGGCAGTCGTAACGGATCAGTCTGCTTGTGATGGCTGGATCCAACTCATAGTGGATTTGAGGCAGACTGAAAACAGCACAGGAGCCAAGAGCTAATCTGAGCAACACACCCTCACTCCCCCACCACAGTCATGGCCAAGGTCCAACTCCAGCCGAATTTGGAAGGAACTAACTTCTGTAGTTGGTATGCAAATAGGCCTGTAAATCAATATCTTGCTCCATAAATTGTGAACAGTTGGGCTTGTTGAGCCCTGCTGCACAGCCATGGACTGCACACCAGGATCTCCTCTTGAGCAGGAATGCCTCTCAAGGTTACTCCTCGAGGCTGAGAGATTCCTTGTCCCAGTGGATTATCAGTAAGTGATTAATAGCCTTCTCAGCTTTTAAATCTCAGCTAAGTGACATAAAGGATGGATAATGCAAATATAATCATTTAGCCATAAACCACTGAGCAAGTGTAGGGCTAAGTCTGGATCCAGCTGCACCTAAACTTGTCCCTGAGAAGGAGTTTAGAATGCAAAGGGATCCTTTCTGAACCTCATGACTCAACAAACACAGCAATTTTGTCTGACCCTGTCCTCTATGAAGTAAATAGCCAAGTATACCTTGCCATCGAATCTTTTCAAGCCACTGTTGCATTTACTATCCAATTTTGTTAAATTGCTGATTAATTTCAATAAACAAATTGCTGCTTCTTTGTTATGAGTGAAATGCATCAGTGTACCCTGACCAGTCACCCACAAATAACCCTCTGTCCAAGTTCATCCCATGAGGAATGCAGCAAAGCTGATGGATGGCCCAGGGAAGGGCTAACAGCATTGCAGTTTTCCTTGTCAGGTCTTGAGTTTCCTTACCTGAGCACCAAGCTGCTAATGCCTCACTGAGTAAGGTACTCAAGCTAAGGGGTTCAGCAACAGTCAGAGATGAGATGTTTTTCTGCCCAGAAGTTTGGCACTCAGCCTGAGACCCTGAACGGGAAGTGACAGCCTGAGTCTGCAGAGCCATTCAAGAAAGGAAAGAAGAGCAGACTTTAAGCCTGACAGTTCGGTGCCTCCCCAGTACAGTAATAGCAGAATCATGTCATGGGAAGATTTAAATAGAAAGTGTTCCATTTAATGGGATTTTGGTCACAGTACTGTGGCTTTCTTTAGCAGCATAAAATGTACATTTGAAGCACTGCCTCTTTGCCATAAACTCCTGGCTCATTTTACTTTCCTAGTGCGTTAATGGTGGGCACTTTTTTTTCCAAGGGAGAAATGCTCTGCAGCACCATAGATGATTCAGTGGCTTAATGTATTGCACTGTTGGCTGCTGAAGGCAAAATACCAACCACTGCCTCTCCAATTTATCTGTGTTATATGCTAATTGATGTAACTGCAAGAAAAAAGAATTAATTACGGGACTGTACAGATAATTTCATTGAACAAGAACACTACACAAGACAAACAATATGGCATTCCTTCTTCAATTGAAGATTTTTTTCTCTGGCTTGTATTTCTCTCTTCCAACCCATTGTTACTCCAGTCTCTTATCAGTTACTGAAGAAGCTCAGGCTTCATGTGTGAGACCTGAGATAGGGGCGACAGAGGGGGTGAAACACATGAGAGAGTAACTGGCAAAGAAGACAAGGGAAGGGAAGGTTGGTAAGAGAGAGAGAAAAAGTGAAGGTATCTCTTTTTTTTTTTTTCCCATCAGAGCCTCCTTTGCTATCATGTGCTCCAGTTCCAAGGAGGAAATAGCACGACTCACAGAGAAGCTGCCCAGTCCTGCCTGAGATAACCATAGTTTTTCCCATTCAACAACCTGCTCTCTTTTCTGAGGCAGTGTCCTCATGAATGGATACTGCTTTCAGCAGTACTGCAAGATTCAAATTACAAAATTAATTAAAATATACAATTCTGCTACCACCAAGAATACACAATTCTTTATGGAGTTCCACCTACTACCTAGAGCTCCTTGGAGGCCCTTCCATCCCTCAGGCTGGTGGTGTACTCCCCACACAGAAATCCCCTTTTTGGGCCGGTCATCAAACTCATAAGCAGAAATAACTCTACACTACCACAGTCCATTCCCTGGTCCTCTGTCAGGACTGAATCTCCCTTTTCCTGCAGAAAGCAGTTCCTTAAACCTGTTTCCTTCTCCTCCCCCTCAGTGTCCCCAGCCAGTAGCTTCTAAAGCTGAGAGCCTCATGATGTCATAGCTATTCTCCTCTACCTCAACAGCAACCATTATCCACTGCCAATACATTCTTTTTGAAGACAATAAAACAAGTACTCGGTTTTCACTCTGGAAACTTTTCCTGATGCCACTATTATTTCTTCACATCCTGCAGGCATTTGCTAAACACTTCCAAGACAACTGCCTTTGTCCTTATGGGGGGCTTCAACCTGCCAAAAATGAACTGTGAGCATCAAACAGCTGGTACAATCCAGGCAGGTAGAGTCCTAAGAAACCTGGGTGACAGTTTAAAATCTCTTTTGACAGGAGAAAAGTGCCAGCAAAACCTCCACTCTGGACATGAGTAGGGCAGATTTCAGGCTACTCAGGGAATTAGTAGGAAAGGTCCCCTGGGAAAATGTTTTTGTGGGTGCAAGAGTCACTTTTCAAACATCACCTCCTAAGGGCACAGGAGCAGGCAATTCCCAGATACTGGAAGTCAAGCAGGCTAGGCAAAAGGCTGGCTTGGCTGAGCAGGGATCTTCTCTTAGAAATAAGGCAAAAAAAGGTGGTGTATGCCCGGTGGAAGCAAGGTCAAGTGACATGGGAAGAATCTGGGGATCCTGCTTGCCATTGTAGGGAGAAAATTCATGTGGCCAAAGTTCAGCTGGAGTTGAAGCTGGCTAGCAATGTAGGGGACAATAAAAAGAGTTTTTTCAAATGGCAATAGGCTGTATAGAAATATCATTGGCCCATTACAGGATGACGATGGTCACCACACAAAAAGGGACAGAGACAAGGCAGAGGTGTTTAATGCTTTCTTTGCCTCTGCCTTCAACATGGATGATGAGTCAAGGGAATCTCAGTGCCCTGGGCTGGAAGACCATGACTGTGAGAATGATCAACTCCCAGTTGACACTGAAATTGTGTGGGATCCGCTGCTCAACTGGATCCTTACAAATCTGCGGAGTCTGATGGGATGAATCCCAGAATCCTCAAAGAGCTGGGTGATGTCATTGCAAAACCTCTGTTGATGATGTTTGAGCAATCTTGGGAATCCAGAGAGGTCCCAGCTGACTGGAAGCTTGTGAATGTTGTCCTGATTTTCAAGAAGGGCAAGAAGGAGGACCCTGGAAACTACAGGATGAGCAACTAAGTGGGACTGGTATGCAAATAAGTCATACAATGCAAATTGATATGCAATTTGCAGTATCTTTATAAAAGGGATTGAATTGCCCCTTAAATTATACTTTACACCAACATTTGAGGTTAAGGGCAGGGAAAGAAATTCCCAGTTTCAAGTGGCTCATATGGTCTGAGAAGAAAAACTGCAGCCATAAGCTACCACCACACCTTTTGTTCTTCCCTAATTTTTATCATCTTGCTTTTTGTGTTTCTTATGGCCTGTATTTTCTCAGTTTCCCTCCTTTCTCCTAACCCCTCAGCTGCAAAGGCCCTGTAAATGGTTTCCAGGTCAATGCATCATGCAGCACAAAACACATCTCCAGCCCATCACTTACAGCCCATCAGAGAGAGTGGTTAGACTCCATGTGTCTTTCCACATACAGAAGAAGACATTTAGTCTGTAGTTCAGCATGAACCTGCAGGGTCCCACTTGAACCCCCCTTCTCTTTCTTCTCCAGGGAAGTAACCTGGAACTTGTCCATCCATTGAACATGTTGTAGCACCCCCACAAAACAGGTAAAGGGCTATGTCTCGAGTTCCTTGGGAGTTCTGAGCTACCACTTTCTTCCATTCCTGCAGCAGTCCACCCTCCAGCAGAGCAGATGGGACATTCTGTAAAGCTAGAGTTATCCTTTTATAGACAGAGTGGGCAGGAAAAAAAAAATCCTGTATTCAAGGGTACTCCCCTTCACATGAAACTCCTTCTTCCTTGTTTTCTTGGTTCAAATGGAATTCATCGCACTGCATTCCTGAAAACTCTCATCTCACAAATGTGTTCCCACATCCCAGCCCTGATCCTTTGCTCTGGTGTAGAACATGGCATAGAACTGCATTGCTAAATAACTGAAATAAGTTATTACTTTAGGCTGAAATAAAGTTACGTTCTTTCTATTCTCCTCATTAAATGACTGTGCTTCCAACCTCAGTGCAGCACATTAGCTGCACCCTCTCGTTTGATGTGCTGATAAGCCTCCTATCTTTCCATCCTTTTTGATGTCTCTCTCTGCAAGACACCCAGAAATGGGGGATGCCCCATCCCTGGGAGTGTTCAAGGCCAGGCTGGGTCTCTGAGAAACGGTGTCTAATGAAAGGTGTCCCAGCTCACAGCAGGGTGGTCGGAGCTGGATGGTCTTTGGAGTTCCTTTCAGCCCAAGCCATTCTCTGGTTCTATGATGATCATGCACCAAAGCATTTTGCATGCTTGTGATGACCTGCCCTATGTACCTCCTCATCTCCCCACTGGAGTCCCGGCACCCTGTGGTTGGCACCAGGTCCTCTAATAACGTCCTACCTGAAAAAAGGGGGGTTCCCATGAGCCATGCATAGCTGAGCTGCATATGCTTTGTGTTGGATGCTATTTTCCAGCTCTTCTTTGGGATCAGCAAAGCCCCAGCAGACGACACTTCCTATTTCCAGTGTTGATGCTGCTGAGGTTCTTTGCAGACTCAATTTTGCCTCTGTTGACATCTTTGAACTCACTTCAGTGGGAGCAGTTTTGACCACTGGAAAAGGCATAACTACACTGGGTGTATTTACTGATTCAAAGACTCCCTTCTCAGAAACATGTAGTTTACCCTCCAACAGCTCAAGACCTCCTTTGATTACGTTTCCTATTCTTTAATCTTCTTCCCCATCGACCTCTGTCATGATTTGCTTTGATACAATCATCTACTTCCAAAGTTTCCCTGTGCTGTTACCCATTTTATTTTTGTCTTTTATCTCATGCCAGGAACTGCATTTCTTTGGCCTTTACACAGACGTTCACCTGATGGCTCTATTTTAGAATGCTACTTTGAACTTTGTTTCAAAAATAAAAAGTAAAAGTCACAATACACAGCATTTGCTAATGGTTACTACTATGTGCTACCTAATGCAGCACAGTTATTTCTCCGCTGATGAAGAGCTACCAGCAACAGACCCTGGCATCCCACTGGGCTGGGACTTTTTATAGATTAACTTTCTTGATCCACCCTAACTTATGTGTTGAACAACACATCCTTTAGTTGAAATCTTGTCTCACTGCTTATTTCCATGCCACAACAAATGAAGAGATCATGTGTTACAGAGCAATTATTGGCTTGACTTTCCTTGATTAAAAATGAAAAAATAATTAAAAAAAAAACAATTCAAAAAACCTTTTTTAAGATTTTAAATATTCTTTTTTAAACTCTAGAATTCTGAATTTCATGGATGAATTACAGGGCACTATTTCTGAAGTGTAGTGATCTGCACATAATCCTGTGATGGTCCTGTTAGTGTTACCTTAATCACAAATGGTGCATATTAATGAAGGTCCTCACCAGATGAAAGAGAATGTTAAAGAGTAGTTGAAGCTTGATGGATTTAATACAACCAACTTTGAGTTGTGCTCAGAATGAGTCAAACAGCTTCCAGCTACATTTCTGCAAGAGGGGGAGGGGGAAATCCCAAGGTGACAGATGCTGTGCAGAGTGAAGCCCTCTCTAAAAGAAAAGAATAAATCATTTATGTACAGTATTCACTAAAAACTGCAGGGGGCAAGAGACTGCAGGTTTTCCTTCCAATAAAGAAGAAAAATGCATATACAATAATCACTGTTACAAACATACACAGTACACACAGTACACAAAACCTGAGTCTGAATTAGAGTCATTCACTTCCCTGTGAAGGAACATAGATAGCTTACTCCTGGGACACTGATCTACTAATAACATCAGGATTTTCATATTGCAAAGCAAAAAGAATCTCTATCACCTTTCAAATCTGTGATTTTTAATCATTCAACTGAACAGTCCCAAAGGCACAGTTACCTGTACACGTGCACACCGTCCATCTGCCTAAACACAGAAGCAGTCACAGACTGTACAGAGTTGCAAACAGGAGAGGTTGGATGGGATCTTCAGGAAGGGGGCAGGTCGCTGTGTTGCTGAGCTGTCACTATTGCTGGACTCACTAATCCGGTAAGGTCAGCAATTTAAGAAACTGTTGCCACAATTACATTCTGAGTAAGCTTTTTACTTTTCCTTTTGAAACAAAACACAATTCAGAACAGCAAGCCACTGACTCTCTCAAACTTCATAAAGCACAGCTCCCATTTATGTGCTAAAGCACACAGGAAAAATAAGCACACAGAAAAAATATGCTCTACGGTCTAACGTACGCAATGAATTGAAAAGCCTTCCACATACTGGTTCTCCCTCCTCATGTTATGAATGCTGTTATTTGTTGTATTTCTGGAAGCTGCAGGACCCTTCCCCAGATGAAAAAGCCCTCCTGCCAGCGCAAGCCCTCCTGTCTGCTCCTCCAGCATCACTCAGGACGGGAGGGCAGTGGCTACATCCCTACTGTCATTCAGCCATTTCTGGCTGGTCAATGATCCCTTGAGGGCCATTAGCCAGACACTGTGTAGAGTTGCTCGGAGAGACTAGTCCTGGTCTCTGGCTGAGTCACCAAAAGGAAGGGCCAGCCTGTAACCTTTTTTGGTCTCTTTTCCTGAGTTATGATCTCAGAGGACAATTGCAGCAGAATATCTGCGTATCTCATACACCAAAGTAACAGAAGCACTATGCATCACATGCATTCTTAGAAGAGTATTAATTATTTTAAGATATGCTTTTAAAAATTTCAGAGACATATTTTTTTTACTGTAGAAGCATCTGTTCTTTTCAGGGGAAGTTTGTGACTAATGACACTAATTGTACCAATTTCAAGTTAACAAAGCAGAGATCATACACATGCTTACAAATAAACTGAGGGGCTAACCTATAAGCCTGCCTGCCATGTATGTGGAGGCAAGAAAGCCCACTAAAAGCCCAGGTTCCTTGAGGAAAAATGACCCAATGCTGAAACATCAGGCTGTGGATGGCAGGTTTGGTCCGTCTCAGAGCTCTGCCACGTGCACTGTACCTTCCTCCTGCTATCACCAGCACAGCACTCGTTCACTTTATGCATGGACTGGGCTCCACGTGTCGTAGACGGTAAAGTCTGAAGCAGTTGTTGGCGTTTCTCAAACACCCTGGCCTGGCATCTGTTGGAGGCAAGGAAACACAGATATATCTTATCTCTCCAAAGCCCTTGCTTGGAGATAGCTGGCATGCACATGTTGCTGTCAGCTAAACCCACAAATGGCTTAATGGCAGGTACATAATAGCCCCTTAGTTCAGGTTTGCCTGGGATGCTGGCAGGTGTTTACATGAAATTTTGCCCTGCTTGTCATAGCATATAGGACAGCCGGCACCTGGCAACCTCCTACCCAACAACACACTCTTTAATTACTCCAAAGCAGTAGCAGCAGCTGCCACTGATCTTGTTAAATAAATAACAGGTTCTGCATCTGCCTGAGCAAAACCCTGACCCCATTTCTCAGCCAGCCAGCAGGCATATAGGTAACCCTGCTTTCTCTCCACGCAGCAGCCTCAGGGATTAGTGAGAGTCTATCAGTATTGATTTGTCCTTCAGCAGCAGAGGTTTGCCCTGCCCTTATCTCAGGAGTATTTGAGCGAGGAGATGTGGAAATCTCCTGAATTAGATTTCTAGTTTATGGATGATCCTCATCACACAGACACACACAGAGCCCCCCAGACATACAGGCCCAATAATAATAATGAAAAAAAATTACTATGGCATGACTGCCAAATGTCTGTCACTTGTGGAGTTCTTTCATAGAGTACAGAACAATTCTGAGTTATTTATGAGGATCCAAAGGCTTGGTACAGAACAGGACTTTTCATTCTCCAAGGAGTGAAGCTGTGCAAAAAGGCTATTTTTGTTAGGTATAGCCATCAAAGATAAGAGAACTATATATCCTGACTTGTAACAGGTGAGCTGGTACTCTCAAGGCCAAATACGATTATTTTATCATTCCCCTTTCAGGTTTAATCAAATCTTGGAATCTTATTAGATTCTACAGTAAATACACTTGCCTGGATCCACAAACTTCCCAAATCAGGAGGAGTAGCAGGAAGGAGTTACTTACCTCCTACCAGGGTATTTCCCCTCAAGTGTTTTTTTTTCCCCTCCCCTTTATGCTGTTGAAGAAGACATGCTCTGAGGGACTTCATGGCATCTCTTCCAGCCTCCAGACAGAGGCAGGTGCCTGAAGAGGCTGCACATGAAGCACAAGTGAGTAAAAAGGAATAAATGCAAAGAAAGGACCTTGTTATTCACATGTGAGACAACAGCCACTGAAAGAGACCAAGGTACTACAACAAAAAGAGTGGAATTCCAGGTGAATGTTAGGGGAAAAAAGCAAACACAATACATCACTAGCACCCCAAAAACAGGTGACAAAAGATCGAGATGGTCTCTTTAGGAGCTGCAAGGGACTGGATTTAGGGCAGCACTGAGAGCAGAGTGCCATTCTAATTGGGTTCTCTTCTTTTGATCTGTAGAACAAGATTTCCTCCATTTACATGTTTTCCTCAAAATCAAAAGGCAGGAAATACTTAGCAGCATCTCTTACAGTACAGTTTTAGCACACAGACACAGAAAGGACCATCTGTTGGGTCTCTCAGCTACAAGAGAGACAAAAAGGAAAAGGTGAAACAGGAGCACTGCATCTATTTTCTGGTTGTATATCGACCCAGACATAGGGATATATTAACTATGCTTTGAGAGCATTAAATTACTGACAGGGACAAGTTACTTACTACCAATAGCTCAGAAAGGTACATTGGCACAGGAAATCTGCTTCACAAAGTCCTACAGAGCTTCAGGTCTAAGAAACTCTGAATGATCAAGAGACTGTTATTAGTATTTAAATATTTTTCAATAAAATGTCAGCAGCCTGCTTTGCAAACACAGTTGATTACAAATACATTAAATACTATTAAAGCACAAGACTAAACACCTGTGTGACACCAGTGAACACTGCCTCTTCTCATCATGTGCCCCTCAAACCTGCAGTGCTGCAATCACTGCCCAAGAAAAATGCTGTCTTTTTAATAGATCCCCTACTAATTACACATACAAGTGACAAAAGTGATTTTATTGAGCAGAAGTGCAGGTTTCAAAGTAAGTAGCTCTAAGGCAATACTACCTTTGGCTGTTTGTGGGATCATGTTGCCTTCTAGTGGCTGGCCCCAGCTCCCTATTACAGAAAGGTTTTGGGATACTCTTTCACAAATATATGCAGAGGGCAGGATATTTTCTTCATTCCTTCTAAGGGAGAAACAACTGTCAGACAAGTTTCATGCTCTGTATTTCTTAGGAGACAAGAGAAAAAAGTATCAATAAAATTTTCCCTTTTTTTTTTTTTTTTGACACACATTGCTGTTTGTTTTGAGTGTCTTCTAGGATAAATTTTGAATATGTTTTAAGCTCTCCACAACCCATAGCAAGCCAATGCAATAGAAGTTTAGCATAGGGCCAGAGAAAGGAAAAAAAAAAAGAGAGAGAGAGAGAAAAAAAATGAAGTAATTGAATTCAAAACACTGATTGCACAACACCCATGAGAACTGGAGCTGAAGGAGAGCTCTGGGGTGAGGTTTGCTTACTGGACTCTGAGAAACAGGGTGGTTTCCATCTTAGCAAGTGGGGAAAAAACAGATACTGCTGAAAGCAGCAATGTGTTGGGGAAATACCTAAGTCAGCAGATTCTGGAATACAGAAAGCAGGAGAGAAAGGGAGATGACAAATCCAGATCGGGCATCTCCCTCCCATATTTGGTAGAGGAAGAATTCACTAGTGAGACTCTTTTTGTCTATTCTATGATTGTAGAATACTTTATTCTATGATTTTATGATCTGCCTGCAAAAACAATTTCATCTGAAGCAGTTGCACTGGAAAGGTGACGGCTGTTTCAACAAAATACTTCCAGTGGGCTTGATGTTGTTGGCCCATGTTACCTTAAGGATCACTGGCAGGGCTGGATCCTAAAATACTTGCAAATGCAAGAAAAGTCATTACAAGAAAAGGAATTAGAAATCAATGAAAGAAAACAGTGACTAAGCTGCATCAGTGAAAGAGGGAAACACATGAAAATGGCCAAAGCTGTGAACTATTTAAAGAAACAAAGGTATGAAGACAATTTTTTTTCCCCTTTGATGTACAAAACCAAGGCTGGGGTGTGCAGGGTGGGAATAGAGGTTGGGCACAAAGAACAGAGGGAGAGGAAACAGAATTAGGGATGAAAATTAGAAGCAGAAGCCAAATCATTGGAGGAACAGAGACTGGATTACCAGCTCACAGGGTGAAAGGAGATGTGACAGTAAGTAAAATGCAAGGGGTCTGCTACAGACCTAAAGAAAATTGAAAAAAAAAGTCAAGAAATTTGAAGTAAACCCTTTCAATTGTCCAGACTACAAAGAGGGCAAGGACAGATGTGTGGGCCTGGAGAGGAATGCAGTCATTGATGGGGTGTACATTTTTTTAAAAATTCAACATTCCCACCACCATCTTCCTGCTCCAAAACATGAAGATGATTTTATCTCAGGAGATATGAGGCCCTTGGTAATGATGACTACTGAATAACATCTAAGGAAACAAATATTTAAATTGAAATGGGATGTTTCCCCTCAAACTATATTATGCATGTACAGAAAAGCATTATGTAGAAAGTCAGATTAGACTGCTGTAGTCCTCCTTCTTGGCTCTGTAATCTATGAATATACTTGCAACACATGGCTGTGTCATTTCCACCTGTTCTCCAAAACTCTTTTCATGCACATATTGCATACATAATGGGGGGAAAAAACAGCATGTATATGAGCAGCAACTGCCTTCAATGCAATCTGCACAAGATAAACATGACAGAGATGAGTTAAACACATGAATATACCAGGCAAAATCCAAGTCTGTTTCTTCTATTCAGAGCTCCAAGTACTGGCTCTTGGGGAACTGCCATTTTGAAGAAGGCAGCTCATCTCCTTTGATTACCCAAGCAGCGGGACTGGCAGAAATACAGGTTTCCTCTCCTCTAATCTATTTGTTAGATAATTGCAACTCTGAATCTCCTTCAAAGTATAGGAGGACCCTTAATTGGTATACAGTGGTATACCTCTTTTTTTAAGCCAAATAATCAAAAATAAGAGGTGTCTCATAAGCGTGGATTATGCATAGTACAAGTGAATGACTTATTATGTTTCTTTTCCCAAAGAGGTTGCCATTCAAGTAAGCACTTTGTAGAATATTCCTTTCTGTTGGTCCAGTGGCAGAAGAGAGGCATACACATCTGAATTTTACCTACCAGTTGCCATTTTTGAACACCAAAAGCCATCATCCACCTTTTTTCTGTTTTGTTAGATTCTTGGGTGACATCACACTGCACAACAATGCAGAATGACTTGAAACACACAAATATAGTCTTCCAAATTGTCACCTGCAAACTCAGTTCACAAAAAGAAATAGAAGGAGAAGGAGAAAACACAGAGTAGGAGAAGAAGGAGAATGAGGAGAAAGTGAAATGTTGGAAGAATGTTACTAGCAATTTCCTTATTGGTTTGGTGCTTTGAGAAGGTTATGGCTTAAAACTTAACACCATTTTCTAATGACATATCACCTGAAGTATTAATAGGGCTGCCACTTGGAAACAGAAAATTACCCAGAGTACTGTAACTGTTGTGGGCTACCTAATGAGATGATCCTGAAGGTAATATAGACAAACTACATCAAAACTGTAGGAAGCATTTTGTCAAAGAACTCAACACCTTCCCAGTGCAGCTACTTCAGATGACTTTTTTTACATGCAGATAAAGAATTTGGCTTTTTTTGTAGTAAACAAAGAAATGTATTTGATATAGGGTAACTAATCACTGTACCATTCTGCCACTAATTGAAACACGACCTCACTTTAAAACAAATAAATTTACCCCTAAACTATCCTAAAATACAAAAACTTCACCCTCCAATAATTGTTGATAAGCCTGAAAAGGCAAAGGTCTTTATATTTAATAATTCTACAGTATGATCATTCCAGAAAGTCATAGCATAAGTAAAATGAAAAACATTCATGAGACAGATTGAAAGTAGAAAAGAAAGTGGAGTTCAGATTTTAAATAAAAAATCACTGGGATTCTGTTAGATGAAGTAGTGCCAAAGAAGAATTAAAAAAAATTTTTCTCAGTATTCTTCAGCTTCGTCATAGCACATTGAATAAAAATCAAAATGCCTGTTCCTTAAACTTCCATAGAGGATTAATAAGCAATGTAGGCAATGCAGAACAGTATTAGTGTTCATGTCTATGAATTCAGATAATCACACCACCATTCTGCATTTCCAACTTCATTTATTTCTGAGAGATAAAAATAAAGGCTGGTAGCCCTCATGTCAGCTATGCCTCACAGGGGAAAGGTTCTATCCCCTTGTGAATGAAAGCAAAAGTTTTTTATTCCCAAAGAGGTAGTTCTTATTTTCCAATGTAAAGTGTGCTACCGCCACTTATAGCTTAGTGTGTATGTAACACTTCAATATTATTCTTCCCATATTGCCACAGAGACGGAAAAATCAGTCTCCTGGTACCCTGTGCCTGGAACCTTATTAGTCTCTCTATTTGCAAGCAATGGGAAGTACATCTCAAGACCAAAAACTTCCATCCTAGATTCCAAAGAAGTGACAGCATGTGGATGACTGGTTTCGTATGAGGAATCCTAAAATATGAACCACACAATTTTTCTAGGAGGAATCCCATTCTAAACAGGGAGAGTTGATTCATCTGTTTGCTTCCATTTATCACCCACTCTCAAATTGAAGTGTTAAAAGAATATAAAGTTTCTAAAGATCACGAGAAACTGAGTTATGTCTACATGGTATTTTCTGTACTTCATTATCATATTCAGCCCACAATTGGAGTTAGCTACAGCTAGAAGCTCTGAATGAAATCTAGACTGCCGTGCTTGCATTATGCTGGGCCCAAGCTAATAAGCCTTGCTGAGAATCAATTTTTTTTTGTTGTAGGTTGTTGACACATTGGCATGGCTATGTAGCTTGAAGTAAGGCTGTAGCATCAGTGAAGTAAGCTCACATCTTCTCGGAGCATGTATAGGCATATTTACAGACTGTTAACAGGAGAAGCAAAACAGAGGGGTTTTTACATTCCAAACAATAGATTTGCTGCCATCCCCAGCACACCACTCAGCACAGTCTGAGTTAGTCAGGAAGCACCAACTAATTCTTCTATGTCATGTCTTAGGGAATATGGAGCCATATGACATTTCCCAGAGTCACAGCTCTGTCCCTGTTCTGCTCCCAAGACAGCCCAGTTGTACCCCACGACTTCTGCAGGGGCTATGTTATAAAGCCAACAATTGTCTTATGTTTAATCTTACTTTTCCCTTACTAGCCATAGATTTGCTCTCTTTTTCTTCTACAAATATTGTCATTACGATGATGTGACATTTTGATGATGCTTAGTAACCTGATTTACAATAATGACATATTATCCATTTCTAATTGCTATTCATTCCTAATTGTTTCCTTGAAATATGTACCTGATTAGATCAAGTTTTAAAGACAAGAACCAGAGCTACTGCTTAGGCTCTCAAACCACTGAGGACAGGGCAGGAGAAGATCTGCCAAATTTGAAAGAGGTAACAGTGCAAGACAGTAGAGTACAGCTAGAAGAAAGACTTCACTGTGCCTCTGCTTCTGCCTGGAAACTCCGTAGCTCTAACACCAGCTCTGCATCCTATGTTAAAAAAAAGTCACTCTGGAGTGTGAGACACCACATGTCAGAAGTGTACTATGAAACATATGTTCATGTTTTCCCTTTAAGACAGAGTATTTCACATTTCGTTTTTCATATATACTTTAGATTACAGATGAATCTATTGTACCAAAATACTGGCAACTGCTTTCCAACACAGGAGACTGCCTTCCATGTTCAGCCTCCATGCTTTTGACTATAAAACATTTTATCAGACTCTTGTATATTGATATTCATTACCTGTATAGTTTGCATAACAGACACGCAAACAACCCAATCAATAATATCAGCTCATATTGACTAGCTATTTTTACCCTGAAAGAGGAATGTCAAGCTTCAATTGATTCACATCATGCACTGTGTAAACATAATTTAAAATTAACGTGTACAAGATAGAGCACACACTGTTATTATCATGTGGAGTAACCTGGGGGATGCACAGCAGCACAAAGCTGGTGTACTAGACAGAACTAGTCAATAAAATGCAGGGTATAATTTGCCACTAAAGATCCCATAAACTCCAAATGATGCTGGCTGCTACAAAGCTACAGCCCATTCTTGTGCTACCACCAGTAGTTCCCTGCAAGCCACAGGAGGGGCAATGAGAGAAGGTACAAAACTTCACAGACCAAGGTGGGGCTGCCCGGGAGGAGGAGCTGTAGCTGCAGCTGCAGCTGAGGACAGTGCCTGGGGCAAAGGCATGCTCAGTGCACCAAAGTACTTCTCTCTTTCCTCTACAGCATGCTGAAGAAACAGACTGCCACCTACCTTGCACAACTGATTAAAACCCAAAACTTAGCTTACACAACACAGTCCAAATATTTCGTGGAATCATAGAATATCTCAAGTTGGAAGGGACTCATAAGGATCACCTCTGCTCCTGTGCCTAAAGCACTTCCTTCCTCTCCTTCTCTACTGACCTTGGTGTCTGTGGAGTTGCTCACATGTTCTCACTCCTGTCTTCTCTGACTGCAATTTTTTTCTGCCCCCACAACTTTTTTCCCATATGTTATCACAAAGGTGTTACTATCATTCCTGACTGGCTCAGCCTTGGCCAGCAGCAGGTCTGTCCTGGAGCCAGCTGGCATTGGTTTTGCAGGACATGCAGAGCTT
The DNA here is from genome assembly GCA_035222235.1 of Margarornis squamiger. NCBI lineage: Eukaryota > Metazoa > Chordata > Aves > Passeriformes > Furnariidae > Margarornis > Margarornis squamiger. The sequence goes on along the minus strand of JAWWTY010000077.1, from coordinate 108,174,038 downwards.
CTGGGGAAGCTTCTGGCAGCTTCTCAGAGAAGCAACCCCTGTAGCCCCTCCACTACCAAAACATGGCCATACACAACTAATACACAACTTAATTTTCTTATAGTGTGGTGCTCAAAACTGCACTCAATATTCAAGGTGAGGCCACATCAATCCAGAACATGACAATTACCACCCTTGTCCAGCTGATGATGCTGTTCTTGATGCTCCCTAGGACACGACTGGCCCTCCTGGTTGCCAGGGCACTGTTGACTCATGTTCAACTTGCCATCAACCCAACCCTCAGGTCTCTTTTCATGGGGCTGCTCTTCAGCTTCTTGTCCCCCAGTTTGCATGTATAACCAGGATTACACTATTCCATTTGGAAAACCCAGCAATTGCTCTTGTTAAATTTGATGTGCTTGCTAATTGCCCAGATCTCTATCCAGATGTCTCTGTAAGGCCTCTCTGCCCTCTAGGGAGTCCACAGCTCCTCCTAGTTTATTGTCAGCAAACTTACTTAATGTACATTGGATTCTTGCATCCAGATCATTTATAAAAACACTAAAGAGCACTGGCCCTAAGATGGAACCCCACTGGTGACTGGCCACCAGTATGGTGTAATCCCTTTTACTATATCCTTTTGTGCCCCACCCATGAGCTCGTTGCTCAGCCGTTGCATGATGTGTTTACCCAACTGTGTGCTAGACAGGTGATCCAGAAGGATACCATGAAAGACAGAGCTTTGAGAAAATCACACACCACCACAACTTCCTTTGGTCAACTAGACAGATGACCTTGTCATAAAAGGGAATTAAGTTTGCTAAGCGAGATTTTCCCTTCACAAACCTGTACTGGCTGTGACCAAAGACTTGCATTGTCTCTCAATTGTTTTTCAGTAACTCTCAGGATAACCTTCTCCATAACTGTATCGATCACTAAAGTGAGGCTGAAAGGCCTGTAAGGACCAGGGCCTTCCTTTTTACCCTTCTTGAAAACTGGGGCAACATTTGCCAGCTTCCAGTCGCATGACCCCTCTACAGACTCCCAAGACTGTTGAAAAATGGTGGAGAGAGTTTCTGTGATCACATGACACCGTCCAGCTCTTTCAGGACCCTGGGTTGAATCCCATCAGTTCCTGTAGATTTATGCACATCCAGATGGAGCAGAAAGTCCAGAATGATAGATTTGTATGATTTCACATTATTTGGTTTCTCATGCTGCACATGTTGGTATTCGTCCACATCATCCATGGTGCTGTTCAGGACAGCACCAAGTTCCAGTTTGAACAAGCAAGCTCTGAAGACCTAGGAAGATCCCACTCACCCTCACTTTGGGGACCACTGAAAAGATTTTTCAGCTATTTTCTCACATGGGCTTGCTTTCTCTTTAACAAAGAAAAACCCATAAAAAAGCAAACCCAAAAGGAAACTGCTTAGCACAAGCATTACCATTACAATGACAGCCTAAATGAAAATGATAATTACAAAAATAAGAACAAGAAGAACTAGAAGAACTAAAGTGGTTTGTTTTACCAAAAAAAAAAAAAAAAAAAAAAAAAGGAAGAAGAACATCCTTTGGCAGAAGAGGAAAACACAAAAGACACTTCAGCTGTCTAGACTGTGGTCCTACTGCTCTCCAGTTCCACAAACAAATTTCACTGACATTCTCTGTTGCTGATGAGAGGAACCATATTTTATCCACCAGCACCCTGGTGCTCTAAGATCTCTCCGGCCTACATTCTTATCTATTGAGGGCTCATCATCTAGTGTTTTCAAGGAAACAAAAAAGTAGTTCAGTGATGAGAAGAAAAAGATAGCATAGAGCAGCTGCAGCTGTAATTGGCTGAAGGGCTAACAAATGACCTAATATTCTCCTAGTTAGGATTTATCCAGCTGCTCACCATTCTGATTAAATAAGACTAATCCATCAGGCAAATATTACTTTGCAGGTTCAAGAAACAAACTTACCTGTATCTTAATTTTTCTTTAATTTTATTATTAGAAGATAAAACTCCACTTCTCTAATCTAATGCTTGTTCTAAATTATTCATGGATAATTTCATAAATTAACATATAAACCTACTCCCATAGAGCTCTCTTACGAAGCCGCTGTTTCTGATCTTTATTTAAAGCTGTGAATTAAAAGAAAGCACAAGACGAACCACTAAAACTCACAGACTTTTCTATCAGTGAATGTATTTCATACAAGATAACAGAGGTTTTTTTCTAGTATTTGACCTCTGAAATAGGAAGCTAACACAATTATAATTAGAATTTGATTGATCACTATATATACTTATCATTGTTCCACTTCTGATAAATACTCTTCATTCCAAGATAAAGGTGCCCAATTAAATTGTAATCAATATGATTTTTTGAAGTCACTTGGTCCCTGACATGAAAAATAATATAAAAGGAAGGTTAAAAATGATCAAGCTTTTGACAGTCCTCACCTTATTTCAGTTTCTTTCTCCTGATTCAACTTCTAAGCCTCCTGCCCTTAAATTCTGGCTGGCAGACAGGTTTCCTTTTCCCCTGAACACCCCAGTGTGAACTCACCAGCCACACATCACTCTCTTTTTATATTCTGATTTTGCTGTAATGGACCATTTTCCATCTCACCGCTATCTTTGTCTTAGCCTTCTTCATACTGAGGAGAATAATGATTCAAAGCCCTGTGTGTACTGCTACCACAAGAACTGAGATTTTAGTATCAGGTAGTATACTACAGTATATTATACATCTTGGGCTAATGTCACTGTGTTTCAGCACACGTTATGGGTCTAGTGCTAGCAAACATCACTTGATCTGCTACTAAGTCCTGCCAGGAGATACATACGAAAAATTAAAAAAAAAAAAAAAAAAAAAAAAAAAGAAAAAGAAGAAAGAGAAAAAGAGAAAGCAGGAAAACAGTACAGGAGCTTCCACTTAAGAGGAAAAACTTGTTATGCATCCACTTAATGAGCAGAATGTTCCTTTTCCAGTGACATTGTATGTCTTTTTGCACTGAAATACATGACAAATATTTCCTATGAAGTTATTCAAGAGCTTAGTATGGATAAAACCAAACAAAAAATATTGGCTGTGTCAGCATTTTCTTTCCTCCACTGCACAAAGTGACCTCCATCAATATCCTGTTTCACTTCTGTTCCATATGGCTAAGCTCATGTTTCAGGACCTTGCTCCCCGTCAGGGCAGAGATTGCTATAGTTCAGTTCTGGGACATTCACTATGGAAACCAGCAAAGAAAGTGGAAATGCTGGAAGATTTTTCACATGGAACTGAAAATGGATCCTGAAAGAAATAAAAGACCAAACACAAGAGGTTATGGATGGAAGATCCAAGTCTCTCTTCCTTTAAAATACACGATGTGGTTTAGCTACCAGAAAAAATGGAACAACAATCAAAACTGCAACATGACCTCTATTTCACCAGGTGGCAATATCAAGTGAAATATCAAGCCTTTACAAGATCCAGGTGGCCAGATAAAAGACCAGATTTTGGTGGCGCACTGTTTGCTGGATCTGACAAGGTGCATGTTCTAGCACTAGCAGTACTCACTGGTTTACGCTGTCCAAATCCAAAATCACAAACTTATTTCAAAATGATTGTAAGTGTAGGAGTTAGACTTGATGATACTGATGGGTCCCTTCCAGCTCAGCATGTTCTATACAAACAATCAAAAGAATCAAAGGAAAGAGTATAACAATTTTTATTCTCAAATTCAATTTATATTTTTGTTAATGAATCAAGAGTGTGCATTTTGGGAAAAAAACCCCTGCGACCTTGTTTGTTCTGATTTCCTGTCTGTTCAAAACCGAATGCAAAATAGAGAAGATAGCATTAGCCAAAGGTGCTACATATGTTGAGTGCAAGTGACTACTCTTACTTGAAGAGCTGTGTATCGATAAGGTCCTTCAGCAAGAAACTTAGACTTAGGCAACCTACTGTCTCGCCTGAGGGACCCAATCACCAGCCATGAGTTCATTTCAACATTTCTGCCATTTGGTCCTTAACGCTCTCTGACATCTGGGAGGCCCTTGGGACTGAACCCTCCTGGCAGAACAGGAGAGACGGCAGCAGTTCCAGGGAATGGGTTTCTCCTCAGTAGAGTGAGCATTTTCTAGTGCTGAAATTGTTGATTTTAGCTCCCTGCTGAGATCACTCCCCACTTTCCATCTTCATCTTGAAGCTTCCTTGGAACTTGTGCTCTGTATAAGGCTCTGAAAAGCTGATCTAAAAAGAAATGTCCCGGCTTTTACTGTCATAAAAAAGCAGGGGCTTATAAAATTGTGATCATCAAGTCTCACCAGTCAAGTAAAGCAGGAAAGAAAAATAAATGTAAAGGTTTTAGAAAACAGATCTGAATTTGCCATCTTAGATAATTGAATACTGCAATAAAGTGCCAAGTAGAGACTAATACATACTTACATGATACTAATTTCCTGGTTTCAGTAAATCCAATGTAATAAAATTGACAGATGCTGTTTTACCTACTCAAGTGGTTCACGAAGGGCCTGAAACAAAAATGCTGCAACAATATATGACATTTGTGCTATGGTTTCAGGGTTTTTTTAAATAAAAGTAACTGACTGGCCAAATACTGGTGACAGCTTATTATTTGCCTAGCACAAAATGAGAAACTTGTCAGCTTTACCTATAGAGGTAAGAGAATAACTAAACTTGGTTCCTATGTACCTATCCATTGTCTACCAAATTGTTATTTTGAAATTGCTGAAAAAGTAAAATAAATCAAAGAACTGAAATGTAAAGCAAAATTATTTTGCTTTAAAAATAAAAGGGTATTTTTCATGTTGCATTTTAGAATTATGTTAATCAGCATGCATTTTTAATGACAACATTAGCAGCAAGTAATAAAAAGTCAGCAGGATCTACACATGGATAAATAACAATGCACTAATGATAATTGCATAAACCTTCTGTGTAGTGACATGTGGGTCAGGAATTGAATTTGCACTCCCAAATTGAATCATCTATCAGGTCCCCACACCATCAGTAACAAATGTCACTGGTAGGTTTCATTTTCCTGTATTCAGAGTGCCCTCATAGTTCGGCTTGTTAAAATCCAATATAAGATTATGTTCCAAGGCCAAATCTTGACACCTAATGGTACTCAACAGGAGTGTTGATTGCAAAAGGTTAGCAATATTTGAGTTTCAAAAAAGCTTATTTCAGACACTGAAAGAATGTAATTTCTACTTGATGTTTAGGCATTTAAAAGGGCTTTTCTGATAAGAAAAGGATGGCCTTAAATGCTGGTGCTTATAGTTATATACTGACATAACTGCCTTATTGAAATGAAACCTTTCTAAGTGTGTGATTTTATCAGTGAAGTTTTAAGAACAGAGCAGACATTCTCAGTTACTGAGATCAGGCCAAATAGGAAACAACTGAAGTCAAATGGAAATTTTGCCTTTAGTTTCAGAGAAAATACACACTTTTACTATTGGGGTTTTTTTTACATAATGGGATATGCTTTCTTGTCATTATAGAACATGATGACAAAGTAGCTGAAAATGATTCTCATAAGACCAGAAGAACATGGTACTTCCAAACAGGACTTTATTCTGTGGTAAGAGGAAGTATTAGGCAGAATAAGTCACATAACACAAGCTGCTTTGGCACCCTGATAATGGCATGTGTGCTGCCTTGCTTAAGGCACAGACAGGACAAGGATTTGGTTATAAAGCCTGAGCTACACTGACATATGAAAAATAAAAGCTAATCTAATGTATTGAGCATAGCAAGCAGCATTTGGGTAGCTGGAGGGTGTGTGGGAAAAGGTCAAGAGTTGCCCTGAGCAGGTAAAAGGTACGTCCAACCAGCTCTGAAACTGGTGTGAGCAACCCGTTGCCTGCCAAAACTTCAGTGTTGAAGTGGCACGTGGTACCTCTGCTCAAATGCACTTCAGGAAAGGCAGTGGCCACAGAGGTGAGTGGGTACATGGGGAGATGCGTGGAGGAGCCACAGGGAAGGAGACATTTTGGGTCACAGAGGTGTCCCATATCAGAGTGGGGAAAACCTCATGGGGCTGCAGCCTGGGAGCACCCCTGAGTGACTATGACCATGTGTGGGCCTCACTGGAGCAGGGGGAAAATGGACAAGGAACAGCAGAAAGAAACAATTAGATGCAGGACCTGCCTATGCACTCATAGAATGAATTAGGAGGGACTGAGTGTAATCCACAGCAAAACCAAGGCAGGGTGATGCTACTAAGAGGAGAGCAGAGATGTTTGCTTTAAGATAAGCCTAGGAAAGGGGAAGGAAAGGGAGATACTGAAGTGTTTATTTGCTTATCTCTAACACCCCCCACCAAATACCTGAATCAGAAGATGGTAGTAATTGATAGTAAATCAAGTCAAGTAAAAATTCCTCCGATACTTTTTTGCCCATGACACCTGTGTCTTTTCCGTTGAAATTGTTGAAACAGAAAAGATCTAGTGAAATGTCCTGTCAGGCTTGACTTATAAATGTACAATGGATGATGGAGAATCCACCACAATACTTGGCACCTCAGGACCTCTTTACCATTTATCAGTTTTCTGTCATTGTTAAAAACATAATTTTATATTGCTCAGTATGGCTTGCAGTCAATATATTTTATTACACCTTCAACAGAGTGAGCTATTAATAATCCATATTCAAGTCATTTCTTTAACTACCTTCAATATTTAGATACTATGAACCTTCAGAGCCTTTTATCTCCAGCTTTTCTAGTTTTTAAATGACTTTACAGCTATTTGGCAATTTCTAACCAAGTTTTCAATGTTGTTCATTAGTTTTGGCCACCTGACTTGGTGGGTTTTAGTAGCAGAAGCATAAAAGCCAAAGAAAGAGGAAGTACTATCTCTACAATCCAATTTAAATCTAAACAGAATTGCCTATTGCCAAAAAAAGAGATCCAGTAATTTGTTAAACTCTGGCTATTAAATTTGATGATTATCCATGGAAGAGTAATAAATTTTTAACTTGGCCTGTGTGTTTGCAAATTTTACCCTGGACCAATATTTGCTCTGTTAATCTAACATACTGTTGCTCAGCTTTCCTGACAAAAATATAAATTTCTTTTCATAGACAGTGTAGGTACACAAACAGTGGTGAAACCATAGTTTCCTAGAAGTGGAATTATATATTTGAAAGTTCAGTATGAATCTTAGGAAGGATAAAATAAAGGTAGGCATTAATTATGCATCAAAGTGCAATATATATTTAAATAATGGGGAAATGTAGTCAGCCAAATATTTCAAAAAATTGTAAAGAATTAACATTTTCTTCCTAGAATATCGGTTTACTGAGTTTTGTTTGTTTGTTTTAAATTGAACTAGCTGTATTAGGTATGTACAGATCATTAATATAATGGAAAAGAATGCATAAAATCTAACAGTCTAATAGAATACTTTCCTTCTTTTGGATATTTCTTGATGTGGTCAGAACTCCATCAGGATAACTTCTGATTTTGAGAAGTTCTCTTATTCTGAAATCCAGGTGTCTTATTAGACTTGAGAAGCCAAAGTTATATTCCTTAGCATGGACTAGAGAAAAACAGGTAATTAGCCCAACACAAGATTGCTTTATACATTGCACCTTCACTTAAATAACTTCCTTGAGTCCAGTCATCCCTCCCAAGCAATGAAAAGGCATCAAAAATAGGAAGAAAATTTTGCAGACACTTGTCTCATTCAGCAGTATATATCAGGAGAGGTAGATTTAGATTTGCTACCAACTATAGGTAAATGACTAAAGGAATTTTAAGCCGAATAAATGCAGTCTCAAAGTTCTGTACATTTTTGTTACTTTACAGCAAGTTTCATTGGGATTTACAGATCTCTGAACTGTGGATTGATTTTTGCTTTTACCAATGAAATCTTATGCAAATGCATTTTTTACAAGAATTATTCAGGCTTACTTCTCTTGTATATGGTATATACTGTCTTCAAATGGATAATTTTTACGGAAAATGTCATCTGGGCTTTTCCCACAGTTACCTCTCCAGCATACCAAGTACACTTCAAAATTCTGCTCATCAATTATCCTCATTTAGGAACCAGTAATTTAAATGTAAATCTTGGTCACCAAGATTAATAGATCAGTTAGTACCCAGGACAGCAACTCCGTTGCTTCATATAACTTGAATAACAGAGTCCTGAGGAAAGCCGATATGAACAACATGTTCATCAATGAAACCTTCCTTTTCCATTCTTCACTTCACACAGCTTACATGAACCAAGAATAAGAAGTATAATGTTGGGACTTGTATGACTGCATAAACAGTTTTTGTTTTGTTCGTTTTTTTTCTCAGTTTGTAATTGAGAAGCAAACAGAAGGACATTCAAAAGCTAAATGGTGAAAAATAGAAGAAGACAATAAGAATTAATAACTTGTACTATTATGAATTTCAAATAACAATAATAACTAATTATTACAATAGTAATACTATTTTCTTTATCATAATATAGCTTTAGTTCAGTGTTAGAAGGAAATTTTTCCCTCATTTTCTCTATGTATTTTTCCATGTGACAGATCCAGGGACACAAAATTTCAGTAAAAGGAAGCAAACAAAGCTGCTATGTGGTTTTTAGGTACTGTGTTTTTTTACATTTTGTCATATACTAAGGAGTTACATTCAGAGACCAGAGTACGGTGAATAGTCAAAAATAAACAAATGAGAAAAGGAGAGTCTTAGTGTTAGAAAGACGAAATTAGGGAAAAAAAAGGAAAATACCCTGTTCACAAATAGAGTTCCTTGTTCTTTCATTCAAACCTCCTCCTGGCTTTGCTTCATTACCTATTTGTAGGGATGGGCCATTCTTGGGTTCAGAGTAAGTAATCCTTTAAAATCAGCCAGCTCTCCTGGACCCTTCTTTTCTCCAATGTTGTATTCCATGGGATTCTCCCAAGCAGATCTTTGGACTTGTGCATGTATAGAGGAATCATGCTTCACCTTAGACACATCCAACTGGGCCTCCACTATCCCTTGTAGATAAACATCAATGGGAAATGAGGACTTGTCTCAAAGACTTGTCTCTAAATGCTGGCAGCCAACAAGTGCTGAACAAGCAAACTCCAAGAAACTGAAAGAATTAGAGGAAAGACAGCAGAGACAGAACCACTGGACAAGTCAGGGCAGTAAAATGAGAAGGAAAGTAGGTATGGAGAAGACACAAGAGGATTAAAAGAGGAACTGGAGAAAGGTTACATTTCTAAGGTGGAGGAGAGATCATGGAAAAGTGAGAGTGTTGACAGTATGAATGTTCTTGCTGAGGAAAAATACAATACCATGATTTTGCAGAAGAGAATGAAAATTTCAAAATGTCTTGCAAATACTGGAAAAAGGAATTCTTTTCTCTATTAGAGCTCCTCATTTTTCTTTCTGCCTTCTGTGAAGTAAATTCTGGCTTTCAGAAGAACAGTTGACTAACATTTCATGTTTAAAGAGAAGTAAAGAACCAGATTATACTGAAATAAAGTTGAGGTGATAATGTGCATTATAAGCAAGCCACATCTGTATTTTCTTCTTGAGAACATAAGTGTGCTAAGCTGCTGAATAAGAAAAAACTCTGAGAAACACGACAATAAGGAGATGATTAACAAAATCTTCAACCATATTAATCTTACACTTAACAGCTTTTCAACAAAGCACAGTAGAAAATGACAGAAGGAAGTGTAAGATCAAAAGGCTAAACCAATTCTTTGGACAGTCTCAGCCTCACTCTTAGGGTTACCATATTACTGCCTGAGATTTTCAAGGTAAAAGTGTGTCAGTAGTGCACATATAGTAATTCTGGTGTGCCCAGGATCTATCACATTTCCTGATGACTGTGATATGCCCATAAAAGTGGTGCATCTTAAACTCCTTGTATTCTTGTACCTTCACACATCACTTATGCAAGTCACGTACAGGACATAAATCCTCTACACCTTGACAGGCACCTTGACTGCATCTGTGATTGCAAATTAGGAAGCATCCAGGACCTTTGTCAGCATTTAAACACAATCATGCCTTCTAATACACTGTATGAGTATTGTCTGCTGTGCTTTTGGACAGCGCCAAGAAGGACCATTCCAGGAAACTCCCAGAGCTGGACCTGTCAATTGGCCTTGGAACTCACCACCATTCCCAGACACAAGTAACTTGGTAGCTTAGTCGGTATGGCCTGCTGTCCATACTGACTCTAGGACAAAGTCCTCCTGTCTACTAGGGCAATAATTTTCAGCAGAAAAAGTCTTTGGCAGATAGACTCTGCAACCAGGACGTAACATATGCATAACATACCCAAATGCACATGCAATTAAGAAGTAATCATGACTACAGCACCCAAACACTTTGGGACACTTTATGTGCTTGTGCTGTATAACTCAGCTGCATCCCCAGTTGCTTCAGAGTGAATATGGTGAATTTATGTACCTCTTAGTAGGAGAATGAGTATAAAATATGTTAACAGCTTTGAGAGTGTAAACAGACAGACAATTAAATAGTAATAATTTTGAAATATAAAAAAGGTTATTGTGCAATACCAAACACTTTTCAAATAAAACCCTATCATTTAAGCAATAATAAACCTAATTCTCTGTATTGATCGTCAATAGAAGAAATTCCATGTGTATGAACCCCATACTCTTGAATAACATTTTGCATCAAGCAACAGAATTATTTTTGAGGCACAAACAAGGAGTGTTTCCCTTTCTAAATATCTGATTAGCATTTATTTCTTTCACACTCCTGTATCTGCCAAAGCTGAGACCTGTCTCGCTTGGTAGAATGATAGAGAATTTATTTATTTTCTGCAACAGCTGCTTCTTGGCAAAGGGACAGAGGGCATCACTGCAGTGGGGCTTCTGCTGCATTTTGCTTGAATGTTCAGATTTGGGGTCCTTCTGTATATGCATGCCAGTTCCAAACAAATCTCAAACTATTCTAAGAAAAAAAAATCAAAACATAAATAATGCCAGTGATTTTCTTTCTTTTCTGTGTGCATGCTTTGAACAAAACTGTTCCCCAACTCAGAGTGTTTACTTCATGCACATGTAATGCTTCTGCATGAGGAGGCCCAAAGCCATATATTAACATTAGAGGAAATAGATTCTTGCTCCTTGACAAGTGAGAGAGATCTCTTTGCAGGTAAAACAAACATTAAATTGATTTAAAATCCTGTAATAGTGAACTGGTACCCATTTGCATCTCTTAACACTGGAGCACATAGCTACTAGTTATATTGCTGGTATATAGAAAATCAGTCAAAAAACCTAAATTCTGCAAAATTTGTAGCAAACTGAGAAAGTGCAGCTAATTTTAGTTCAGTGTTTATGACAGGTGAATTAGTCCCTTGAAATTTGAGGAACATCAAGGTGCCAGCTGGTCAACTAATTAATGGACAGCAAAAGCCATCCCTAAAAATGCTGACTATAATCAGATAATTAGCACAATTGGCACCAGAGATAAAAGGGTACATAGTCTTAAATAGGTTAGAGAGAACATCTATGAGCTGTATGTTTTAAACTTATGTGAGCAACATGGCCATCACTGGGTAGCCCTTGAAAGAGTGACTGATTCAATCATAGGGCCATCAGTTATCTTTCAAAGCTGGTGAAATTGGGTGATGCAGGGAAAACTGGGGAAGGATGAATATCATAACCTTCTAGATTTCAAAAAAAGAAGGAGTGAAGAGAATTAGTATCACCAGCTTAATTTCATTCTCTAGAAAATTGTTAGCACAAGTCGATGGTTTCTAAGTACCCTCAGAGATAAAAAATAAATGAACTATGGTAAACATGGTCAAGAAGAAGCTGGGACAGCCCAGCCTATCTTCCCTCCACGATAAAGTAACAGGCAATGTGAATTGAGGAGCAGCAGATCTCACACCTCAATTTCAGTAAAGCTTTTAGCATTACTTCCATGACATTTTCATGTAAACTGGAAAAATACAGTCTAGGCAAAACTGTCTCCCAGTTAGGCAAAAGTGGGTGGAAAACCATTCTCACATAGTCATAGCAGCTACCACAGTAGAGTCCATTCTGGCACATCTCCAGTTCCTTCCAGCATTTTAGTTAATGAGATGAGTGATGGGACACTGAGTTCTGAGAGGAAGGCTGGGCTCCATGACCTACTGAGGGCCCTTCAGCAGGAATTATCTTGTGATGGCATGGTCCTGTTTTTCTGAATTTGTAGATTATACCTACCTGGGAAATACTGTAATCTTGTTGACAGATAACATTGGAATTTAAGATTATTTGGATAAGTTCAACTTATGGTTTAAAAGCTAAAGTTTAAAAGCACAGATGAACAGAATATTTTACACTTACAAATAATTCTTCCTATACAGTAAGGGAAGAAGCAGTTTTACTGGGAAGGATTCAGGGGTTACTGGGACCAAACTGGACCCAAGTCAAATAGGCCATGGACAAACCAAACACTGATCTGGGACACAGGGCACAATTTGAGCTTCTAAGGCATGCAGACCAGTAGCACCTCTCTATTGCCTCAGCGGAGATAAGATATTCACTCTCGGGAGCTGAACAGAAGAAAGGATTTGAACTAACCGGAGGGAGTCCACAGAAGATCAATGAAAACTGTAAGAGCTTGGGAAACATGACCTATAAAAACAGGCTGAATATTAGCATTGTTTAGCTTAAACAATGGAAAAGCAAGAGAGACAAATTAACAGCATAGCTATCTAATAGACTGCTGGAAAAAGGAAAGAAAGAAGGCATTTTCCATGCCTGTGAACTGTAGATAAGACTAAACAGGCTTAAAAAGCAGTAAGGAAGATTTGGGTTAAACATTAGGATAAGCTCTCTAATTTTAAGAACAGTGAAGCGCTGAGACAAACTGTCTCCTTGAGTGAAGGCCCTGCAAGATGGGTGAAGCAGACCTTCACCACCACCACCACACCAGGATTGTGAGACTACTGAGGAACAGGAGGGACAAGTTTGCCTTTAGATTTCTGGCAATCTTATTTTTCAGGTTCTAAATTATATGAATAAAATCAGCCTTCTTCTTGCAGCAGCAGAAATTGTCTAATATTTAATCCTGATTTAAATGTACTTCATAGCCAACTTTCCTAATGCTTTCCTCTGCTCCAGTAGTCCTTAATCTTTTTATTTCATAATCATGTCACAATCATCAGATGCCAGAGAGAAGAACCCCTTGTGACTTACACCTCACATGTATTTCTTTCTATTCCTCTCAACTGTTATTTCATTTTCTGCCCAAGTTTCTATAAATCCTATTTTATTAAATATTTGAGTACCACTGGCATCACTGTATATATAATTCCTCTTTACTGTCACCTACACATTTCATAAAGGCCTTGATATTATTTCTCTGAGAATTTAGAAGATGCAGAATGAAGAATGTCTGTGCCTCAAATCCAGTAACACTTTACAAATTCTCTTGAATCACATGGCTATTTTCACTGCCCTCTCATTTGATTTTGAAGGAACTAAAAAGACAAATGCAGATTTCCCTCCGCCCAGAGTAATTAATTCCAGGTAACAAAACTGAAATAGGTAACACCAATTACTTTTTGAGCTTTCCTACACAGCAAAGAGCACAAATCAGACCTGTGTGACAGTGTAAGCAAGGAAATTTATTATCAGAAAACTAAAATAATGTTCTGAAATTCCTATTTTAGGAAATCAAAACAAAGACCCTTAATTTGAAAAATGTTGAGCATACAGTAATTTTTAAATTTTATAACTAGGAAAATACCTTCAAAGGCCATTTTTAAGAAACTATACATGAATTTTTGTAATTTTATGCTATCAACTAGCTTGGACCTGTTCTTCCTGAAGTATTTCAACTTCTCTCCCAACTGAGAGCTACAAAAGATGTTCTTAAAGTTTGCAATTCTATACAGTTATTACAAATTGTTTCAAAAATGTAACTAAGCTTCTTTTTCTCTAGTCTTATTCTGACTATCTCCTTATCCATGCTTCTTTGCAGTTGACAGTTGGATTTGATAATCTCAGAGATCGCCTCCAATCTTAACAATTCCGTGATTCTATCTTTGTTCGTTCTGTTTTCCTAATACTCTGTGGACACTTTGGGCTTGTTGAACTGTAAATGCCCACTCCTCGATGGAACCCAGGGCTATGGTCTATTCTGACTCATATGGATCAGCTCCTGCCCACAATCATTAAAAATCTGAGCCATGGACTTTTCCGCTCAATAACCTAAAGGAAGTCAAGGAACCTATGTTGTGATTATTACATTTTCACAGATAATTCTATTATTTCCCTCAGAGACTCCATCCTATTCTGCAGAGTGCAGAAGAGTAAAGGGTGGGGCACTGTGTACAAGTCTATCTACCATTGCCCAGATTTGCTCCTTTAAATGCCATAAATGCACACAGGAGTAGCAAAGATTCTGTACGATGGGTGTGGGACCGAGACTTCACAATCAAGGGACACTAAAATGTGATTTGCTGAACGGATCGGAGCAGTTGGGAAAGAATCAGAAGCAAATAAGACTACAGCAAGGACCAATATTTAAAAAAAAAAACCCACCAAAATCCAGTTACCTCCTCCTCTATATTGATACCAACAGTGATTTATTCATTCAATATAGCATGATTTCTTATTAAATGAAGTCAATTATCCAATATATAATCAGATTATTTTCAGATGTGTTTTATCTCTGTGGGATATTAAACTATTCTATGCTCTGCTGGTAGATACATACCAGGAGGAAGATGCTCAAAGATACTGGTAGAAAGCTCTCAGCCTTTTGTTGGAAAGACAGGGAAATAAGACTCTGATGGCTTAACTAAGCTCTAACAAGAGCAGGAGAAACAACACAGAAGAGAAGGGCTTTAGAAAGGTGACCTGTACACAGAAACTCACATTTATCCAAGCTATCATCCACTTCCAAAAAGTATAATCCAGGTATTTTTCCCCCATGAATATGTGAAACAACTGCTGATTTCATCACTGATGGTGAATCAATAGCGTCTGTGACTGTCTACCTTCCGTGTCATGGAAAGCTGTCTCCGACGTGGCAGTACTCCAAGGTATTTAAACTGAAAGAGGGCAGGTTTAGCTTAGCTATTATTAAAAAACTCCTTTGACTGAAGGTGGTGAGACACTGGAAGAGGTTGCCCAGAGAAGCTGCCAATGCCCCATACCTGGAATTGTTCAAGGCCAGGCTGGACAGGGCTCTGAGCAACCTGGTCTAGTGGAAGGTGTCCCTGCCCACGGCAAGGGAGTTGGAACTAGACGGCCCTTCCAACCTAAACCATTCTGATTTGCAATTCCACTGCAAGTCCTGTCATCCAACAAAGGCCAGACTTGATAGCAGCACGGCCTCTGCACGCCAAGCACTGGTTACACCTTCATATACATCTGTGAAGCGCCTTGATACAAAGTGCTTCATTGTTGTCTCTCTTCATCCATGGGTGACAAAAGAAACGGCAGAGGGGAAAAAAAAAGGCAAAAATAACCGCTCTGGCTCTGGCCTGGGGAGGAATTTTTTCCAGTGTATCAATACTTCAGTACCAGACTGCATGGCTCAGACAATGCCAAGTGCAGGAAAGGATGATGTGAGCTTCAGGGCATCATGTCTACTGCAAGCCAAGTTCCAGGACTTGAGGGGAAGACTTGTTTTCACTACAACTAAAGCTCCACAGAGAAGGAGGGCAACCCTGCGTATTCGTGGCTGCCTTTCTGCGTGCTGTGTGCTCTTGCTGAGGGACAGGAATACCAAGACCACTGCAACATGTTTTCTCCTGATGCCATCTGCTGGCCGAACTACCAGAGTAAGGTTGGGCTGACTCAGGGAGCGATAGCACACAGACCCAAAAGCAATCAAAAGGCTTAACTTAGAAATACTTACAAGGTCCTTAACAAGCACCACTGAAAAATTAAATCCTTATTTTTTAAGGTTGAATAAAAACGTGCAAAAAACCATTTTACAGGTTTTAAAAAGTAAAAAATAAGGGAAAGGACAAAAGCGATTATTTAGCTAGTACAGATTTAACAAACTGGTTTGCATTCCATTGCTTAGGTGAAAAAAAAAAATACTAAAAGCTGTTACTGTCAGAAGCAGAACAGCTTTGGCACAGGCCCATGTGAAAAAAAAATAAAAAATTCTGAACAGAACAAACTGAGTTCTGCATGACAGTACAGGCTGAGGGAGTTTGCTAGGTGTGTATTGGATATGAAAAAACGGTCATTGGATTACAAACTACATAGGTTGGTACTGTCTTCTTTCCACATTTGGTTAGATTTTGGCAGACAGGGCTGACATCTGCTGCTAACAAGACCCTCAGATGGTATCACATCTGAAATAAAAATGACAGGAGGCTGGACAAAGACGGTGTTTAGTTCTGATATTTCTGAGCAAGCCTGTGAAAAAGCTGTTTGTTGCCCACCCTGTAACATTTGTCCCCTCACCACAGTATTCAAAACTCTCTTTGGAAAGCAAGATGATGAAAATACTGTTTTTGTTTTAGTTTTTTGTGTGGGGTTTTTTTGTTTGTTTGTTTTTAAATTTAAATATAATGGCTACTGAATTTCTATTTCAGGAAGGTCTCCCAGATTTAAAAAGATAACTCCTTTGAGGTATATATCTTTCTTGGACTGGTTGCCTTTCATGTACCATGGACATTTAATTTCTTCTTCTGTGGGGATGAGAAATAAGGAGGTCTAATGCCAGGATCATTGCTGTTGTTAAGTGCATTCTGGACAGGGTTGCAGATGGAGGCAAAGCACTAAATTTTACCCAGCATTAACTATCCAAAGCAATACAACCACTTTCATCCACAAACTATTCTACTTACAACAACTTAATATACAACACCTAGTTTTATTTTACTAGTATAAGATTAATACTTGAATTACACCAGAAGTCATTCAAACTATGTCTTACATCATCATAACTGAAAAATCCTTTACAAAGGGCTAATTTTTCTCTCACATTTCTAGTTCATCAACCTGTACATACAATGGACGTGCACAAGCAGGATCTCCTGCCTAAGGCACTGAACACAAAATAAATAAACAAATGACAAATATTATTTTATCTCTTTATTTTTTTTCCAGAATATTTTAATATTGAAGCCCAAGTTGTTATTTTCAAGGGACAGGGATGGGGGAAAGGAAAGGGAGAAGAGAAAAGTTATGAAGACAAATTATTTTATTCAATTTATGGTTTTGTGAATGGTCATTTCTGTAGGCAACAAAAGGTTGTTTTCTTAAAAAAAACAAAAAACCAAACAGCACCATTAAAGAAAGCATGATCCCTGAATTCTAAACAAAACACTGTCTTGGAAAAAAAAATTGCTAAACTGCTTGTTTCACCCAGTCACATCTGGTGGGGTAACAAAGCAAAGCATAACAGCATTAAATTGTAGCAATCTTGTTGAAACCAACTACACCCCCTTCTGAAGATTCAGAGAACCACTTTCCAAGCTTGTCCTGTGGGAATAATATTTTCTTTGGTAGAGGACTGAAGGAGGGTATTTACTTCACTGAATGTGGATAGAAAAAATATCTATACACGTTAGGGATCTCCCCAATAAATCTGTATTTCTCATGCATGTTAGGTACGAGTGGATTTCACATTGCTGTTATACTGCAGGAGTAATACTGCCCTGTAAAGGCATAGAATGGCTAATGTTGAACAGATGTAAACATTCAGAATACTGACAAAAAAAAATACATACACACAAAAAACCCTGTACTGAAAATGTGAATTGAATTAAGTTTCCGTAAAGCAGAAAAAAATATTTTACAGCAGTACAAGAGAGTTATGGCAACAAAGTAAAGCACTTTTCTTGTAACATTCATGAACAGTACAAATACAACAAAGTTATTCTACGGACTAAATTATTCTTTAACTATCAAATATAGTACAAAGCGAAATATTATGTGCTATAAAAGAAGCAGCTCCTTAAATTAGACTAAAAAATGCTTTTTTTTCTTTTTGTTGGTTTTACAGTGACAAAGCATGATGACCGAAGACAACAGGATTTCATAGATTCAGAAACATTTAGCTACACAGGTCCATGATAAATCCACTGAATATTTCCTTGCTTCCCCCCCAGTGTTCTGCAGAGCCACAGAAGATGAACTACTGTGCTGCTGTCAGGAGACTGCAGAAGTCATTCAGTGTTCAGAGCAGGGCCCTTCATATGTGTCAGCTAAAATGATCCCTTTCTGTGACACTTCTCAGCTCATCTGGAGTGTTTATCCCGGTACTTCACCACACCTTGGAGAAACTGCTAAACCAGAGGCTACAATAACGATTCTGAAATTGTGCGTGTGTTTATAAGGGGAAGGGGGTGCAGCATAAGGTAATTTTACTTCAGAAATTGCATTATAAAGCACCATATGCACCAGCTTAAAAACTGTGCAAGGAATTGCAGGGCCCTGAAAAACCATCTGCACGTTCTGTAGCTTACCCTGACAACATGCACCACCCTCAAGAAGAAAGTCTATAGCACAGAGAATATACCTTTCACTTTATGGCTCAACCTTTATTTTTGTCTTTTAAATGCTATTTCACGTACTAGATCTCAACAGACAAATAAAATGCAAACAGGGAGCATCCAGTTCACCATTTCTTAATTAATTTTTTTTTAACATTATTTCAAAGGGAGTTTCTGTTTGAAAAATTATTTCAGAACAGAAACACACAAACACACTCACTGCAAATGCCCTAATATTATCTGCATAACTCACAGGTATGCAATTAAAACAATAAAGAGGGAGAAAAGAAAAAAGCGTTTCTCCCTCTCACCCAAAAGTGCTGCTCTGGGGTAGGAGTGGGGGAAAAATTTTGGAATTTTTTTAAGAAAAGGTAAATTATACATGCTGGACAATGGGACACATATGTACGTACACACAAACACAGAGCAGTGTGTTCTTAAGTAATTCTTTTACCACTTTTCAGTGCATAAACTATTAACACCCTGCAGTGCAAACTGCATGGTCATTAGAAAACATGGTGACATTGGGCTTGAAACCTGAACAATTAAACAAACAAACAAACAAAAGTCATTAAAAATTAACCTCTAAATGTGATTGGGTTTTTATCGAAGACCTAATGACACTCTCCCCTATCCATTTGTGTGATACCAGAATCCAAGTAGCGTTTTCCCACTAGGGCTAAGTCAGGCTCCCAAATCACTTTGTTTGCTTTTGGGCATTTTAATACCCTACACCTAATCTGTAACAACACTTTACCACTGTTGCTAACTAATTGGCCGAATTTATTTCTGGTGCAACTCCAGTGACTGAAGAATGACAGGAGTGGAACCCCACTATAGAATAGTTTGGTCAGTTGTGTAATATAACATAGCAACATTCAGTCTAATGCCATTTAAAAAAACATTTTATCATGACCTCACACATGCAAGTTGCAATCGTGATACAAAAATGACAACATGACATGAATGAGTCACCTACCACATTAGTCACACTCTTACCCTTTGAACAAAGTAAAACTATTTTGTGGCCGGAATTTATTTCTGTATTATGTCAGTCAATACAAGAACTATTTCAAGATGTAAGTACAAACAAATATTGACTTATGTGCTGTGGACAGGAAAACCTGAGCTAGAAATAAGGATTCCCAGCAGGCTTATATAAACATAGGTAAATAGAAGTCTAAGACTGGTTGCTCTTTTTTTTTTTTAAAATAGAAGTATCCTACCTCTACCAAGTATAAATACAATGTAATACAATTCCAATACAAAGGCTCCTCAAACATGAATTTGATATGCATTAACTGACTATACTCATGCTTACTCATGAGTATTTCCCCATCGCTGTTTTGCCAGCAGCTGGCATAGGACTGGATGCTAATTTTCATATGGTTACTTTAAGGTTTTTGCTTAGCTGGCTTATTTTCCCACCAGAAGACCTGAAAGTGCTGAGAAGCCATTCCTTAGTTCACATGCCATATTAAGGAGCACTTTTGTATAGAAAAAATATATTATTGTATCAGCAACAAATTTGTTAGTTATTACAAATGGCCTTTGTACCACACAGTGTCAAAAATAATATTGATATGTTGCTAATTACAATAAAAGAGAACATCAAGGTGCACCATAGAGCTTCCTATGATAGGAATGTACGTTGTAGATATTCCAGCTCACTTTTAAGACAATAAACGGCATTTGTCATGTTTGTGAAAATGGTCCCACAAGAAAATAAAAGTGGTTCCTCTGTTCAGTAGAACCTCACTAATATGCGCACGAGTCAAGGAAACCAGTTACAGCTGATCAGTAAGTATGCAATAATCAGATAAAAAAAGGATAGTGTAAAATGCAGTATACTTTTCATTTCATAAATGCAGTTCTACCATTCACATTAATACTTCAGAATGCAACAGTAAATGCCTGACAAAATCCAAGCAGCGTTACATCTCACACATTCTTACTACACTGCTCTCTTAAAACTGTGGAAAGAAAATCAGTTTTTGTGAGCAGGCTCCAGGGTCTTTGGATTAGTGAGGTTCTACTGTAATAGTAAAAACAGCGCTTCTCTCTGATGCTGACGTTTGAGCAGACCCAACCACATACTGTCAGATGGATGACTTGCACTCCACATTTTGTGGTTTTGAAGTGAGAGTAAAAAAACACCAAGGTGTTTTCATCTCCCCAGCAACTGCATGTGCTTTATCCCTTTATAATATTTTCCTTTTAGGTGAATAGGGCCCAAAATTACCATTTTTCTTCTCTGCTGTTATAGGGGCTAGTGCATCTGGAATGCAGCTGTAGTCCTGAATGTAAATACAGTACTGGATAGACACTGAAGGTTACTTTAAAGATGCAGTATCCCTTTTAAAGATACATTTTTGCTTCCAAATTTCTAAAAAGGTCTAAATTCCTTTGAGAAAAAAAAGTCAGTGTTGAAGATAATTGTAAGAACTACTTCAAATGGCAAAACTCTGAGATGCTATTTAAATAGAATAACTCACATAAGAGGAAAAAGAACTGATATTGTAACATTCAACCAACACGCAATTAAAATCTTTCCTTATTATTCATCAGGTTAAAACTTCGAGAACCAATTACATAAGTCTGATCATATATATATATATATATATATATATATGTATATATTTGGGACTGACAAACTTAGTGAACAGACTAGAGAGAGAAATACAAATAAAGACCATATGAGTGGGAAACAGGAAGAAAAAACAGGCTTATAATCTCCAGTAGAAAAGTTACTTTATCCAGACTCTACTGAAGCCAATGTGATTCCAGTGTTGGCCCCACTAACCCATGACATATACAAATCTTTTTCAAGGAATCAACAAGAAGAGATGAATAAGATTTGAGTTCCACAGTCCTTGGCAGGCACATAAAGAAACTCCTTTAAAAATCTAAGTTCCTTATTTTTGTTAGGTGAAGTGACTGTATTTTAGCCTTAGATAGTGAAAGTCAATTGAAGACAACAATCTTATCTGTAAAAACCCTGCAAATTGACTTTGAAGCTATGACGGCCAATACCCCACACCTTGCCACTACCCCCCTCAAAGCAGTTGCTATTAGTGTGTTATTCATTCTGCATAGTTACTCCACTTCTTACAGTGCTATTCTTCCACTGATCTTTAACCTGCAGCTTGTATCAACTATCAAAAAGTGGAGAAAAAATGTGCTGCACTTTGTGCAAATAAATAGAAGCTACAAATGACATGCATTAATGCCTTTCTCTCTTTTTGTTTTTTTTTTTTTTTTTTTTAACCACAGCAAGAGAGCTCATAGAAGCTTCAGTAACGCTATCTTTTTTTTTTAACTACTTCTACAGGTTTCCTCTTCTTCCCGGAAAATGGCACTCAGGTAGGAATAACTAAATTCTGAAAGCACCACGTAGAAGAAAAAAAAACAAACCCAATTAAAAAAAAAAGTCAATCCACTAATTGCAAACCATTAGTGGCCCAAACTATTCCAATTTCTCTGTTCCTTTGTCCTGCTCTTCCATGCTGATAAGGGATACTGCATCTTTGATTCAGCTCCTACCGCACGACGAGACAAGCTACACAGAGTTTGGAAGGCCCTATGCAGTCATCATGACAGAAGGCTCCGCAGCCTTTGCACACGATCATGGCTTTCAGCCTGCAAGAGCATTTCAGTTCCAGTTCATCGGCATTGCTGCTGTCAGCAAATTTCTGAACCGGGATCTGCGCGTTCTGGTTAGACAGGCCTGTGGCAGTGTTTGAGCCACTTCCTAAAATCCCAATCGATTTCTCAATTGCAGATGCTGCCCTTTTGAAGCTTGTGCTACCGAAGTGTATTGTTGGATAATTTCCACAGAGCTGCTGCTGCTGCTGCTGTGGGTGCTGCGTCTGTATTTTCTGAGCAGCAAGTTGAGTAAAAGGCTTCTGTGGCTCAGAAAGTAAATAGGAAGAGAAATCTGCATTTTTTAATGCAAATGCTTTTAACTGTTCTTTCACTTCGTTCTGATCATAGGAAGCTTGTTTCATGCCCAGTTCGCAGCTGCTGCTTAAACCTTCCTCAAAAGAAATAGGTTCAGATTTTATATTGCTACAGATGCTTGCTGGCTGAGGCCAACTAAGTCTTTTAGTGGTTTCCATAGTAACTGTCGGTTGTTTTTGATCAGAGGGGACTTCTGCATTTGGGTGAGGAGGGGGAGGAGGTGGCAGAGGTGGAGGGGGAGCAGGGGGATGTACTAATGTTTTACTCTGGAGAGTCTGAGAGGCACTGGCAATGTCATCACCTTCCTTAATCTGAATATTAGGGGAAAACACACTTCCTAGCCTCAGCTGGTGAGCTGCTGTAGAAATATTCACGTCTCCCAAGCCCTTGTGTTCCAGCTGTCTGCTAAAAGCAAATGTGTTGCAGCCAGGTGGGCCTTTTGAAGTAGTTTGCAACAAAGCTGCCGTAGGAATGGGGCCTCTTGCAGCCATGGACATTTGGTAAAAATGCTGTCTATGTGAGGTACTAGCTTCTGCGTGAAAGCTGCCATTTTTATCAATGTGAAATAAGCTCTGCTGGAAACTGCATGAAGGCAACGGCCTCTTCTGCTGCTTGATCTCCGGGCTGTGAGCGATTCGGCTCTGAATGGCGTGTTTGTTCAGCCACTCCTGCTTAAACGGCTGTCCGTGCCCTAGCTGATTCATGCTGGAACTAATTACACACGGAGCCACTTTAACATCTGTGTCCATTGACACCCTCCCAGGCTCACATTTAATTTGAGCATGTTCCCCTATAGTCCTGGCCATCCTCTTTTTCGGATGGTTTTCACGCTTTCTGATTTGTAGTGGGGCTATGCTGCCTGCTGGAAATCCTTTACCATCTGGATTAGGAGAGTTGGAAGCATGTTCAACAATATTTCTCTCGGACACTGCTGTTTTACATACTGAGGTAGTTTGCAAAGGCAAGGGAAGCCTGTTAATTTCTAGTTTGGCTCCTGATCTGGGCTGCGGCAGCACTTTCTCTAAAGGCAGATTGCCTTGCAGTAACTGTGTCACTAAAGGATTGTTGGCCTCCACTGACGACAAGCGACAGCTAGAGCCCCCGGCACTCGTAACTCTCTTCAGGGTTTCTGTTGTCAGGGACAGGGAGTCTTCCATGGAGTCCACGATGGATATCTTGGAGGTCTGTGGTGGCTGCACACTCGTGTTTATTTCTGCAGTCTGGGCAGGCATTTCAGGTCCTGTAAAATCCTCGGTGTCCATCCTGAAGCACTTGTCAGACTCATTAGTTTCTGATTTAAGAGGAACAGCAATGCTCGTCAAAAGACTCCTGGATTGCAGCTCTGACATTTGAGTGTAACTGGAAGGTTCGGTTTTGACGTTTTTCAAGCAGTTTTGCTCTGCGTATTCCTTATGCTTACCAGAGGAAAGATGGCTGACCACTGGCTGGTCGGTATTCATTGCCTCTTCATCATGCCAACAAATTCTGTTGTTAGTGTTATATTGATTGGCACAGGCAGCATTTGCTTCATTCTTCAGTGCTGAAGGACCTCTTAATTGCTCAGGAAAACCTTGGCTGGGAGTAACCAGCTCAATTAATTTATCTTGAGGAGCAAGAGGCACTTCTCGAAGACTTGAACAACCTGCCTGCAAGTTCTTGCTGTCTTGCTTTGTTGTAATGGCGATAAAGCTGGCACTGTGCTCAAGGTTTTCATTAGGGACTACTTCAGGCCTGCTTATGACAGACACCTGAGGACAGGCTATACTTTGTAAGGCAGCTTCTGTCCTTATAGGTCTGCTCTGCAGGTCAATGCTGTTTTCTGTGTTTTCAATAGAAGAAGAAAGTGACAGACTGGAGTTCTGATTTGTAGTGTGGTCAACAATGACTTTGCAAGGTATAGACCTATTCATGGCAGTTTGCGTAAAGCTCACTGGCTGAGATTTACTAGAGAGATCCATCCGGTTTCGTGCTCCAGAGCTTTTTTCTAAGAGATCGGCATTTAGTTTAGTAGCAGTATCGTAAGAGCTTATTGTCACCATGTTACCAGTAAACATTGAAATGGGTGGTCTTGCAACAGAATCTGCTGCCGCAAGCCCCTCGCTGCAACTTAAAGCTGACCTGACGGTAGTGTGAATGGAGGCAGTGCTCTGCTCGTTACACCCGGTTATGGCTATCTTATCAGAAGGAAACCTGCTGGTAGCCCCCACTGGGGGAATCAGTACAGAACTACCAGAGAGATGGTTTGGCAAATTATTTGCAAGAGATGAAGCTGGCACAGTGGCATAATGACTGGAGACTGCGTTATTCACAGTGCTACTTGGTAGCGGCAACCTTTTGTCATCGATGGCATTTGGTAAGACTGTGTTGTCTATGGAGACTGGTACATTACTGTTATCAACACATTTTGGTCCAATGGTTATGCATGGAGTATCAGCCCCTTGGATGGTTTTCAGCATATTTATATTACAAGCTGAAACTGCTGTGTTTGTGCTGTCAACAGACATTAACACAGAGGATTTATCAACAGAACTTGCAAAAGAAAGTTCTTTAATTGCTCCAGACATAGCAGTGCTGCAAACACACACAGAGACTGAACTTTTATTATAAAGCACTGGCACACTGTTACTTTCAGTAGAGGTAGATGAAATAATTTTCTCACACAATTGTGGCACAGGTATATTTTCATCAGAACTGTGCACAGGTATCTCAGTAGCAGTTTCTGGTAACGTAGCCGTATTAAGGGACTGCTGCAATAAAGTGGTGTTCTCACGGTGATGAGCAGACTTGTTGCTAGGGGACCTGCAGTTAGGATTAACTATAATGACACCAGTAGAACCTTCAATCTTTGTGTCAGTAGACATTGGTATCTCCAGAGATGAGGTACTTTCCTTTGAGCTGAACTGTGACTTTGATTCTTTATTAGTCTGGAGTAAGTGAGCTCTGGCTTGATGCTTTGCAAATAGCTTGGCCTTTGTTTGCTCCTTGATGTGTGCCAGTGTTCTTGTCTTTCCACCTTCACATGGGGTCCCCATTGCTCCAGAGACTATGCTTGCAGCTGCTGCCACGGCTGCTGCAGCTGCAGCTTCTCTTTGGGCTCTCGCTTGTTGAGCTCTTGCTTTGATATCTGCCAGAGTTCTAGCCCCAGTATTTCTCCCACTGCTGACTGATGTACTTGGGGAAACTCGAGGTTCTGGTTTAGAAACAGGTTGGCTCTTGATGATAAAAGGTGGTCCAATTTTTGAAAGCTGAATCTAAAGAAAAAAACCACAGTAATTTTAGTGAGATGACGGATTCACTAAAATAATCAGCTGTCTTTTAAAGGGTCAGAAAAAGGTAATAAAGGGAACCACTGTCCAGTGCAGCTCAATAGAAATATGCTAAAAATTAATGATATTTATGCTTCAATACTTTATGATCCTCCAGCATGAGTAACTGACACCTGTATTAGCCTTCTCACATTGATCCTTCTGACAGGAAGAAAGACTGCACGGGATGACAACATGATGCTTATCTGATACAATTTGTCAGACCTGTTTTATATGCAGGGCATCTAACTGAGAAGATCAACGAGCCTCTTGTAGTGGTACTGGAAAAGAGTCTACAGTGAAGCACTTCCTGCAAATGTGTGAAAAAATAATGATAATGTAGTGCTTTTCTCCTTGGTTTTTGATGATTAAGACACGAGGAATAGGCTGTGTTTCACTTATATACACCAACCAACAAATCGTGCCTTCAGATAGGATATAGTGGTGTGTCCACTGAGCCTGTTTTCCAAGTTCTATCCCAGAGGAATTTAGAGTAGTGGTATAAAAGAAACGAGTCACTAAAGGATGCATCTTTCCCTTCCTCACTCACAGTTTTAAGGGATTTGCTTTAGTACATCCCTGGGATAACTCCTACACTACTCCACTTCAAAAATGAAATTGTCAAATCCATAAATATTAAAACGAAAATATTAAAATTTTAAATACCTAGCAGTTTAAGCACAGTAACACCTGTGAAACCACTGGAATTACTAGGATGTTTCCAATTAGTCATATCTGTTTTCAGGATTAGATACTAAGAGTCTTAGGACCACTTCATAACTCCTACACTCTCTCAGAATACAAGGATTGAAAAAAAAAATAATTTTCTTAAAATGGACATATGTTTACCGGCTGTCTGCAGCAATAGGACTTAGTAGTTAATTCTGTGACTTATCTTCTGAAAGGAACTGAGAAGAAAACTAGGGAGTATTTGTAGAAAAAGTAGTCATGAGATATGATGGGAAGTGACAGCCATATAGCAGAATTATTTCAAAGAACTCGGGTTCTTTCTCTTCTTTTAATGACATAGGATTTGTTGGTGAGATGACGCAAGAGCCAAATATTTGTTACACAAAAAACATACTAGAATTCATTGTCCAAAATTCTTCAAAACATTTTGCTTTCTATTTCACCAGCAACTCTTTTCAGTTTCCACTTTGAATTACCAGAAGTGCTAGAGCTCTAAGTACTTGATTATTTTGATTATTATTGTAGTCACGACCTTTTTTTATTCTCTACTGATCAATTTTCCTTTGTGTTTAGAGAGTTATTAGAATTTATTAGGCTATATAGGTATCTTCCAAACATGAAAGAATATCACTAAAGTCAGAGTGGGGCTAACTTCCAATTGCATCACTGCTCATAAAAATAAATTAGTTGAAATATGCTTCTGCACTAGTGATTAAAGGAGTTAGCCTATTTGCCCTCCTGGCCATATTAACAATGTTCAGTGACTGCAGCAGTTAAAAATAAATGCAGAAAAGGGCATTTCTGAATAATCAGGAACTAGTATTGCAAAGTCAATGGCTTAATTTCAGCAAACTGGATCTTAAACTCAGCTGACGTCAACATGTACAAAATGAAAAGGGTCAAAACACTGAGCCTATATATAACTAAATCTATAGAACTCTCTGTTAGGAAAAAACCCCTTTCAACTGGAATATGCTGTCTTACCTACGTAGAATGATACATGCAACAGTGTTTGTTTAGTTGGTGCATTTTTTTAACCTTTTGCTTTGCCATTAACAGATTTCTCTCTCTCTCTCTCTCTCTCTCTCTCTAAGATATACATACATGTATCAATCAGACTCTTCCCTGATAGTTAGGTCTCTGTTTCCAGTTAATTCTACAGGGAAATCTCACATTTCAGCCTATCCCAATCCCTGGGCTTGCAGGGGGATCTTCAGCTACTCTGAGTCTAGGTTCTCTTGCTAGATTAAGGTGCTGGATGTTTTTAGAAGTATTGGTTACAGCAACAGTTATTATTCATGGTTGCTGGAGAAGACATCCACAGAGGAGAACAAGCAGATAACACAGTTGGGCTGTTAGAAAAACATGGAGTGCCATGTGAATGATGGGGAAGCTCTTGAATTAGATTAAGCCATAGATCCTGGAAAACTTCCCTGCACACAAAATCAATTTTGGAACAAAGACCCCAACTGAACAACTACAGATATATTTATATCAGAAGTAATTTGGTATGGTAGAAATGTAATACTAAAGCAAAACCATCAGCCCTTATAACTCCACAAAAAATACACCATTTACTGTGCCTGCATGCAGTTAGGAAGGAGAGAACAAACCTTTATTTTCCAAGTACCCGGTTTATTCATTACTTTACCTTAAGGGGTGGAACTCGGGGCTCCTCTCTGGGTGGCTGTTCTTTATCAGATGGACTCGTTGATGAAGCACTACGGTTAGGCTGATCATCATCTATTCTAGCTCTCTTCTCCTTGCAGATTCCAAAACTGTGCTGTTCTGCTGTTTTCCTCTTTGGGATCTCTGGGTCTCTACTTTCATTCCTTGCTTCTGGTGATTTTGTGGGTTCTAATGACTTGGAAGAATGTGAACTCTCTAGACGACTTTGGGTGCTGCCTGTTAGCTTGTGAGATTTACTTCTGCACACTTCAGAGAACACAGTTTTCTCTAGAGATGAGGTATATAGTTTATCATGTGGCTTTGATGGAAGCAATTCAGTATTTTTGCCAACTGACCCTTCTGATAAGACAGATACCTCTGAAGGCAAGAGTGTACCTTTCTTGTCACCTTTTTGCTGAACACTGTGATTTTTATTTTTGATCACCTCTGGAGATGTGTGTTCTGGAATGGATGCAACATGAGATTTCTCAGTTTCAGAATGTGACTTACATGGCTGATGACTGAGGTTCTTGATTTGAGGCTCTTCCAGTACTGAAGTATCAGGTATAATTGCTAATGGACTAACTTTCATATTTTCAGGGGCACTCTGATGTTGCTTTGGCTGAATAAGTTTCTCTTCTTGAACCACCTTAGGAATGGCAGAGCTTTCCTCTTTCAAAGCAGAAAGGGAATCTTCCAACAAACATGTTGATTTCCTTTGTTGCAGAGTAAGTCTTTCATTGCTTGGGGAATTAGAAACTGGAGATATGTCCGATGGAAGAGGCAAACTATTTGTCACAAATGTTTCAGAAGTTAGAAGAACAGAAGATACTGAAGATGTTTCTGATGTTAAAGGCAAATCAGACATTGGAGATGTTTCTGATGTTAAAGGTAAATTAGAAGCTGGTGATGCCTCTGATGTTAAAGGTAAATTTGACATCAGAGATGCTTCTGAAGTCACAGGTGAGGTGGACATTGGAGAGATTTCTGACATTAAAGGTGTGTGCAAGTTTTCATCACTGGCCTTTTGCTGAATATCACCTTCAATGTTTTCAGTACTGGACACTTCAGATGAGCAAGCTGTTTCAAGAGATGCTGGAGTACAGGGCTCCTCTGAAGTTGACTGAGTGTCTCCTCCAGGAGAGGCAATACAAACTTCTGGACTTCCAGAGGAAAAAGAAGTTTCAGAAATACAAGCATTCTCAGACAGCTGTTCCTCAGGGTCGCTATGAAGCTCCATATCCACTGCTATGCCTCCACCAGTGAATAAGGAGCCTTCCAGAGCAGCATTTTGCATTTCTGGCACAATTAGCTCTTTTGCAGACTCAGAATCCTTCTCTGCTGTATTGCTGACAGAGTTTGTGGATGAAGCTGATCGTGCTGGTGATACACAATCCTCCAGCTGATCTATCACAACTGACATCTCCTCCTGAGGGCATTCTGACTTCAACTCCACTTTAATTTCAATGTGAGATACACTATCAGTTACATCATTCATCATGACACAGGACTCAGTGCTGTCTGTAAGCTTTACTGCCTCTGTTTCCTCATTTGTACCAGTTGGACTTACAGACTCCTCAGAAAACTCATGTTCTGGTTTATGGTTCTCCTCTTGGCATTCACAAATACTTGTCTCAACCTCTTCAGCAATTTCCTCCTGAATGATTGAGTCTTCAGGTATCAGTATATCCTCAGAGTCTGCTGTTAGATCCTTGACAGGAACTTGTTCCATACTGCAAACAGATGGACTATAATCTCTCTCTGGTAAAGGTGGAATTTTAGCACCTTTCTCTTCCTTATCCTCAAAGGCTGCTTGCTTAGAAGGACCAGGTTTGCCAGAGGATCCACATAAAGAATTGTTTTCATCTTCATCATTGTTCTGCACTGCAGTAAGTTTCATTGACTCCCCTCTTGACATTCCCAATCTAAATAAAAACACACAAATTAAAAAAGGTATTTTCAGTACAGACAGGATAAGGGAATTGGATCACCTTTTCCACCCGTATCTTTTATTTACAAAAAAGACATATTTTCTCGTTTAAAACAGTGGTTTGCTTAAGTGGTGGCTCACTAATTTATATATGGTTTTATATATTTTGGAAACCAACTACTCAGATTTTCTTACAAGTATTAAAAAAACATGAATATTTTTAAAATTAGCAATCTCTTATTAATTACTTATTTAGCACCTGAATGAAACAAAAAGGCAAGCCACACAGATTAACCACTATTCATTCCCTGTTTAAACTCCTGTGTTTGTTTTTTGTTTAGGTTTGTGGATTTTTGTTTTTTGTTAATACCAGCACAACAATGTAACACTAACACAGCACACATTGTGGAGTAAATGCACAACTGTATCTTCTTCTAGCAGTAGCAGTTCTAAAGGAAAATCCCATTTTCCCTCCTGCACTGGCTTTTAGAGTCAACATAGCCAGCAATATGACAGAAGTTTAACATTCTGAAGGAGTTAAAAAGACGCATTTATAATCTCTGCATTTATTCTTAGGGATGAAGTACAAAGGAATCATTCCTGGTATGCTTAAGATTTTCTTACCTTTGGTTCTAAAAATACGAGTTTAAAAGTTTTATTACTTTGGCAGAATTAAAAAACCCACAAAAAACCCCAAACCAAAACTAAATCCAATAGCTGAAAAAAAATGGTTATTTAAAAAAATACATACGCTCTTGCATTCTCATTTCCTTCTAAGGCCACTGGGAGTACAGGCATTCAGCATCTTTAGTAAGATTTTCCAAGCAGACTTTATGCCTCTACAATTCCATAGTAATAAAAAATACACAAAAGCTTGGTTGGAGGCCTTGAAAGAAATTTCATGGTTTTAAGAATCTTCTAATCTAATAAATAGATCCCTGTTATCATTTTAATCAAAAAATAAAGAATAAAAAGGGAAATAAGCAAGCACAAAAGATTTTCAGAAGTTATAGAAGCAAGACGGCTTGTTAATGTGCAGCTAGAGAATACAGAGATCACAAAGGCCTGTGCATATGAAAGTACAGAACAAACAGGTGAAATACCAAAATCTGCAGTTATGCATTTTAAAAATACTGAAGAGATGTATTACATTGAAAGCTGTAAACACAAAAAACCCCAAGCAAACTCAGCCTGAAATTGACATCCAAAAAAGAACTCTCAGAGTAATTATTTGTTTTGCCTATTATTAGTCATTTAACATGAACAGTCTCCCTATGCCATCAATGTGCTCAGGAATGATCTCTAGAGAGCAACTCAGAGCAGTAAATTCACATTTCCCATACTGAATGTATTTTGGAAGATATGTCTTTCTTCTATACAGACTATAGGCTCTCCATATAGTCTAAGTTTAGGTTGTAAGTTTAGGTGAGTAAAGTTAAGTTTACCTAGGTTTAGGTGAGTAACTTCCTATAAAATTCCTTGCGTTAAGGATCAAAAGCTATCTCAGAAAAATGAGAAGGGAAAATGAATCCAATGCATTATTGAAAACTGAATCAGTAGTGTATTTTCTCTAGCTGGCTTACATCATGAAAAGGTATTGCCTGATAGTGATCTTTATGGCTTGAAAAATCAGCAAAGGGATGAAGGACAGGATAAAGATGAATGCAACTGTCACATGGGCACTACACAAATACACACATTCTAGTAACATATTGAAGATAAAGAACTGTAAGAAAAATAAGATAAAGCAGGATTAAGGCCAGCAGAACACATGCTGAATCCTAACAGTGTTTTTCAATATTGGAAATACTATTATACTGAAGAAGACACCGCAGTGAAGAAAGAGGTTTTCTAAAGAAGGCTCAAGATCAGCATGTTTAAGGCAATATCAGATTGCAAGATAAACAGCAAATCTGTCTTCTTTCAGAAAAAGACACCTAAAGTTTGCAAAACAGCACAGAAATGTGAAGACAGCTGTAAGTGGCCTTCAGTGAAAGTGCTAAGGATAGGATTCAACTGAAAAATACCCAGTCATCCAATAAAAAAACACCAACTCAGGGATATATGGATGCTGATATTCTAGTACTGTGATAAGTAGTACTGGAGAAAAAAAACCCAACAAAAAAACCCCACCCAACCAACCACAAAAAAGGCAAAAAAATTACAACAACAAAAAACCCCAACTCCAAAACCAACAGCAAAAAATCCACGAAAACCAAAAGAAAAAAAACACACAAAACCCCCCAAAACCCAAAAAAGATAAGGATTAAATCAGCAATAAAATTTAGAGGATGTCTATCCCAAATTAAAGCTTTGATTTAGTGAGCTGGTAGTACTATCCTGACATGTAACTCTCTCAAAAGTGGGAAAAGAAATATTCTCTTGAGACAGTAGAATATAACCCTTGCAATCATGGGGCAACCAGCAAGAAGAGTGTGCATTTCTGGCAATATGCATCAGCTGATCCTAAATAAATGACTGGAGAATAAAGTTTTTATATTTTGAAGAAAGTCAGAGAGAGGAAAAATGAACAAACATGAGGAAATAGTGAACAAAAATGGATGGAAGTGAACTACAACTGACAGTCCCATGATAAACTGTCTGGGTACAGATAGGAACAAACACAAGAAGCAATGCTAACAGGGAACAAGCACTCTAAAGTCTTTGAATACCATGAACTATGAAGTGTAAAAAAATGCTTAGAGATTCCACATCTATTAATGGCTCTTCTCTAAGCAGTAGGTGAAAACTGAATTTGCTTATGGAATATAAGAAGATCAAATTAGCTAAGATCAGAGTAAAAATACTACAGTGATTGCAAACTGAGCAAGTTAGCCTGCGAGAGAGATTCATTTTGCAGACAGTGCATGTGAGAAAGAGCTCAGGAAGCCTACAAATTCTGCTAGTTCAGTTGAATCAATATAGCTGAAAAGGGACAAAGCCCAATCATACTGAAAACTGGTTTAAAAAACGAAGTAAAAAAAGGTGAGGGAATCATAGAATTGTAGGATATTCTGAGTTTGAAGGGACCCACAAGGATCATTGAGTCTAACACCTGGCCCTGCACAGGACTGTCCCATGAACTTACACAAGGTGGAACTATAGCAAAAGCAACCATGCAGTCAGTAAACAATGAGAAATGAGAAATGAGCAAAGTAGATCTGCCTACATAACAGTCGGGCAGAAGAAAGCAAGTGAAACAATGCAAGTGGGGGAAAGGGCAGGGGTGACTCAATACGTTCAGTCAGAATGTAAATTACGTGCAATATGACATTTTGCATAACAATGTTGATGTCAGAAACCTATCAACCCAAAGGACATGTATGACCACAGACTGAGTAATTATCTGCCAACCATTATAGTGCCCAACATTCAACCAGCACGGCAGGACTGCTGGCTCTGCATCTTTCTCTGTGCATGTGACAGTCATTTGTGCCTGAGGAACAGGCTTCAGCTAGACTGAGGTGCTCCTGTGCTGCTGGTGGAAGGCCCTAGGTCAATATCCTACATAGCCCTTTCCTCCATGAAAGGTTGGTAACCAGCTCTTCTCTCGACACGCAGAATGAAAAGCTGTTATATTCCTTAACTGAACACCTAATGAATATATTTTGATACTAAAGGGATCAACACCTGGACTAAACTGAGGTCTCAAAGCTGTTTAGTAAGAAATAAAGCACTTTACAATGAGAAAGTCTGCCATCCTAGAATTTCCATTATATGTAAATATAAAGTGGTGTAGAAGTAGTATTCACACTGAGAGAAAGGACCTAACAAAGATGTGCAAAATAAAACATTAAAATGGATCTGTTCATTTGTTGCCTTCTTTTCACTACATTTCCCACTGCTCCAAGGCAGTGGATTGTGAGAAGTAGTGTTCTTACTGCAGAAAGATTTTAGTTAATGGCTTAATCTTCAAATTAATCACTTGTGGCACAGGGTGTATTTGGAGGCTTGTCACTAGTTGTGCCCTCCAAGGTTTAATACTGGACCCAGTACTGTTTAACTTATTCACCAGTGACTTGGATGAAGGGGCAGATACTGCCTCAGCAAGTTCACTGATGACACAAAGCTGGGAGGAGTGGCTGATAGTCTGGAGTCCCTGCAGTCTTGACAGGTTGGAGAGACGGGCAGAGAGGAACCTTCTGAAATTCAATAAAGGAAAATGCAGGGTCCTGCACCTGGGAAGGAATAAAACTGTATGTCTGTACAGGCTGGGTGTACGGGCTGGGGACCGACCTCCTGGAAAGCAGCTCTGTGGAGAAGGACCTGGAGGTCCTGGTGGACAATAAACTGTCCATGATCCAGCAGTGTGCCCTTGTGGCCAAGAAGGCCAGTGGTATCCTGGAGTGCATTTGGGAGAGCACCGCCAGCAGGTTGAGGGAGGTGATCCTGCCCCTCTACTCAGCTGTGGGGCAGCCACATCTGCAGTGCTGTGTTCAGTTCTCAGTACAACAGAGACATGAAGCTCCTAGAGCAGTTCCAGTGAAGGGTAACGAAGGTGGTTAAGGGACTGGAGCATCTCTCTTGTAAGGAAAGGCTGAGATAGCTGGGCCTGTTCAGCCTGGACCTCGTTAATGTCTGTAAGTATACGAAGGGAGGGTATCAAGAGGATGGAGCCAGGCTCTTCTCGGTGGTGCCAAGCTGTAGGGCAAGAGGCAATGGGCAGAAACTGATGCACAGGAAGTTCCACCTGAATATGAGCAAGAACTTCTTTACTGTGTGAGTGATCCTGCGAGAGACTGGCCAGAGAGACTGTGGAGTCTCCCTCACTGAAGATACGCAAGAGCTGTCGGGATGCAACCCTGTGCAATGTGCTCTGGGATGGTCCTGCCTGAGAAGGAAGGCTGGACCAGATGACCCACTGTGGTCCCTCCCAACCTCATCTATTTTGCGGTTCTCTGATATAATTAAAACATACTTAAAAATAAATTAAAAAAATCATTAACCTTTAAATAACTTGTTTATATTTTATAATAAATTCTTAATTTTTAAAAAAGAGACATGTAATTCTAAGTATTGATGAATTAACTTTTTAAAACAATTTTTAAAAGGAAAATTCTTGAATTTTAAGAAGAGGTGAATGTCCTTGAATTTTGTTTTTAAAAAAATCTCCAAATATAAGAACTGAATCTTCAGCTGCTGCAAAATGTCATCTCTGTATCTTCATCAGTGAAATTGTGCTGACTTACCCCAGCTGTGCACCTGGAGTGATACTATAATTAATTTTAGTCAGTCAAAAGTATTCATTTATTCTTTGCATCTCACTTCTAAAATTAGTCACTGTCACTTAGATTTTCTCTAGCCAATATTTCTTCTATGTCATATATTCCTCTCCAGCCAATAGGCCATCTCAGTCAAAGAATAAAACCCACTGTTTGATTTTAGAAACTTTTCAACTAGCTTATTAAAAATAATATAATTAAAAATAATATAATTAAAATCATCTCACAGAAATATTGCTACTGGTCTTGTCTGTAGAAGCTGTATTTATATTTTGCAGGATGGAAGAATAGTCCTAATACTATATTTTAAAAGATAATTAAAAAATATTCACATGCTTGGGTCTTGTGTCTTAAGCTCTCTTTGGAATGAATTTTTATGGATGAGTATGACTCTTTAAAAATGCAATTGTAATGCAAATGCAGACACATAGCTATAATTCTACTCACAACTTCTTATATTGGGGAATGACTGCCCTTGATAACTGCTTTATTAACTTTTACTGCATATGACTGTGTTATGTGAAGCATAGAATTATGTTTTCATATCCTCCTAAAAGAAAATAAAAAAAGTCCTTTTACTTACTTTTCACCATAAAACCTTTCAAAGAATTTTTCTTTCCAAGGTTCTGTTTTCTTTTCCTTTTCAATCTCTTGTCTGATGCGCAGCTGCATTTCTGGTGTAAATTCTCCTAAAAAGAAAATACTAACATATTGAATAAAAGTTGTCACGGATTAGCTTAATACGGGGCATTATAAATTACAAAGATGACATACAGTGATTTCTGTTACAGTCAGCTAACAATGCCAAATGAAAATAATGAAAAACAAAAGTAAGTGTGACATAGAAAGATGAAATTTACTGTATAACATCAGTATTTCAAAAGTATATTGGAGGGATTTAGTTGCATGCAGTTATGTTTACAAGGCTGGCACTGATGAAAATGCTTGGAGATTTTTTAAACTGTCAAAATAAGCTGCCACAGCAAGCTGTAAAAATGTAGTCTAAATTCAAAATGGAATCAGCATTTTTTCTTTTGCTGAATTACTAGTGTATTATACTTTCCATTCTAAAAGTATTTCTCAAATGTAGAAAAAGAGACATTTTTCATAAAAGCAATTAACCCCGGGAAAACTTGAGAAAAAGCAGAGTTACCTTCTGCCAACCGCTGTTTCCACCCTTGTGCTGCATATGCAAAGAATTCATTATTTAGAGCGGAACTACTGAGGCGCAAAACTCCATCACTCCCCATCTAGAAAATAAGCCGATGGTAGCAGAAGATAGTGTCAGAAATAGTGGCAGCTAAAATTACATTAAAACAGTTTCAATTAGGGGAAATGGGGAGGGATAAGGAGTGGGAATCACAAAGAAAATGACTACTACTAAAACACCATTTTCATTATAGTCTTCACTGTAAATGGAAGTGAACTAATCCAGCATCAATGTGCTCTCTTCAGGCATAAGTGTTCCTGATGATAACTCAGGTTACAAGTGATTGATGGGATTTAATCACAGACCTCTGTCTTGAGCCTATGTCTAGAGGAATCGTACCCAATCAAAAATCAAGATCATTATTGTACTTGTGCCTGTAATATGGTACAAAACAAATTAATTAAATGAAATGAAGATTAACTTCGCTGTTTCTAAATAAACCTAACACTCATCCTTACTAATAAGCAATACTGGCCAAAGAGTGGATGACAGGTATCCTTAACAAAAGAGCTGATGTAAACTCAGCACTGAAACTGAAGACAGCTATACACATAATTTTATAGGCATCAAAAGCGAAAACTGTGGAAGAATATGATAATTATTTTTATTTTCTACATCCGTCAAACACTCAGTGATAAAACATTAAAATTCTTAATCACAGCATTTTCTACAATAACTTTTAAAAGCAATCCAAGTATTGAGCTTTCTTCTACCATAAGAATTAATGCCTTATTTTCAGGTTTGTGTGGATATGCCTGGTTACTAAATAAATTCTAATAATTGAAAAAAAGTAATTATATAAAACAAATTAGCAGTGGGTACCACTTCTAGCATAATAAATAAACAATACAAACAAAATAGCAAATAAAATAACCAGAAGAAATGGCAGAAGAGGTAATGTTGCTAGAACACTCTTACTACTCACATCCTTCAAAGAAACTAAGAGATAAATGTTTAACAACACTATTTGTAATCTAGCAGTAAAAACCAGCACATCTTCTAGCATAATAACAGATGTTTTAGCTAAGTAATATCCCCTAATTCTCAGTGCTTGTTTCAAACAGCAGCCAGAAACACACAAACATGTCAGAAACATTAAATGATATTTTGCTGTACCAACCTTGCTGACCACTATATTTCACTGATAACACAGGCCCTACTTTGAAAACAGTGTTTGCTAATTTCCTTATTGTCTAGTTGACATTCTGTCCTGCAATTATCTCAGAGGAGTAAACCAGAAAGATGGGAAGTAGTAAACAGAGGAAGAATGATAAGCATGGACTCTGAAAACCAGGCAGCGCTAAATACATTTGATTACAGCAAGGAAACAGTATGTGCATCATACTGTGGTCCCTCAGCAGGATATGAACCTACAGTACTGCTGCCAGTGATTTCCTGCTATATGGCATCATTTTGCCAACACGTCACAGGATTTGCATTTAAGTGGGGTGGATAATATTTCTACATTTCTCATGATGTGTGTGGTAGAACACATACATATTAATTACAGGTACGCTATGACTAATTCTGAAACTAGAGAGAAACTGGAAAGGAACAGGGAAACATGCAGCAGAAGCAGCAAGAAAATAAAACCAGTGAGGTGAGAAAGGCCAGAAGCAACATGTACATATTGTACAAATCATACTGGTATGACACACTATCTTCTTTGTGCACAAATCAACTTTGCCAGAAGTATTTAAATTCCAGAATTAATATATTAAAGTGAGATTTTTAAATTCCCACTTGCCTCTTGCACCTGAATAAACAAAACAGTATATGGTCAAAACCAACACTTACACAATTTCCTAAAAAGGTCAGATGAGAAGTTACAAAGAGAAGAATCACAAATTACTAAATAAACAATTCTTCATTCCTCAAGGAAAGGTGTGCAAGCTACCTTCAGATTCAGTACAAAAGGAGATGAAATGGAAACACCCATGTGTCAACATAGGTTTTACTCAACCTTTAGTAAATTCAAGATTTTATTTTTAAGGCTGTCAGCGTCTTGCAGAAAAGAGTCATATAGACATGAAATTCTTTTATTATCATGCTTAACCACATTTAACTGCAGGTTACCACTGAAAGGCCTGGACCTCCTGAAACTCCATGGCTCAGCTGATGGCAAACAGTGTAGTCATATCACCAGCCAGAACAATAAATGTCGTAAGAAAGTAATGAACAGTAGACAGTAATTTTCTTTTAAATGACTGAGATGATCCAACTTACCCTAAAGTCATATGACTACTAGATCTCATGGAAAGTTGGAATTTATCATACGAGGTGGAAAGAGAATGCCACTTTTCAGCAGCAATCCACTATCAGACTGCATTAAACATAACATGAAACTGTAGCCAAGTTTCATTGAGCTATTTCACCAGGCTGTGTAAGTCAAGAGCATTGTGAAGACTGCCAAGCTATATTATCAGGCGAATACAAGAACAGTATTAGCTTTACTGTGACCTGTTGTTGTAAGGACATGAGAAAAGCAAGCTTTGCAGGAAGAGTTACTCCGCCTTTCCTTTTTGTTGGCTAATATACTTGGGAAGAAAAGTGTCAAGTTTCTGGGTGTAAATTTCTTATAAAGGTTGAAAAAACCCCTGTGAACCCCAAGTTAAATGCTTGAAAGAGGTTCAAACAAATTCAAATGTGAACTAGTTCACCTGAGAGAAAAGCACAGACTAGAACTTTAGAACAGAAGGCAAATGTTAGCAAGGTTATGATTAAGGTGCATTAATTCTCATGGACCAGAAAAAAATGCCAAGTAGGAAGTACCTGTGAAATTAAAAAAAGGAGGGGAAAAAAAGCTCCCTGAAGAACAGTAGAAAGGAAGATTTAAAAGATTAAAGTGGGTTACCTAAGAAGGAAAAATACTACAGGTCAACTAACAATGGAACAACAGTTCATTTGTGAACCATACCAGCAAACAGATGTACACTGCACTGAGCACTTAGAGGTACTGATGACAGCAGCTTACAAGTACTGGGGATCTAAGATTGAAAAGATGATGTTAAAGATGCTTAGGTTAAGAAATGTATAAAAACAAACTCAACAAGAAGTCACTGCTTGACCTCACAATAGTCATTGCCTGTGATGAAGTGGCAGAGGAGGACCTTTCCTGAGACCAGTGTTTATGGGACCACATAACTCATGAAAGATTCATGTAGCTGGAACAATCAACATAAGAGCATCTAATCAGAGAAGGTAGAAACACACTAATTAGAGGAGAAGCTTCCAATGATCTATTTTAAGATGACATGAAAGAATCATTTCAGGCTTAAACACTATAAAAGGGATGCATAAAGGCAGTCACCGTTATCTAGACTTGGTACACATATGGATACCAATGAAAAAAATGATGGAAATAAAGAGTTGTCTGGAGTCAGTGACTTCATCAAACTTGCTCAGAAATTTGAGATCAAAGAAAATGTTTGCCGGGAATGGAACAGGAAGCATTTATTCAATCAATTAAAGCTCAAAGAGAAAAGAATGAGGACAAACATGCTAAAGGAACTCCATAATGGCTGAAGAGATAAAGTGAGAGAAACAGAAATTTTCAAAATGTTATATAAAGGAAAAAGCATTAAGCAGAAAGCAGATCCACTACCAAAAGAGGAAAACAATCCAAACTAAACTAACAAGAAGTTCAATCATTTAGATATTTTTTATTCATTTAAAGATTTCTACACAGGGAAAAACAGTTTGAACAAGTTAGAACAGACAAGCAACTTTAGTTGTTTTGAAAGGGTCTATCAGAAACAACAAAACTAACAAGGATATTTTATCCCTTTTCTCAGTACCCTAGTCATGCAAAACTAGGCTGATGCTTTTTATGCTCTGTTAAACTTGGAAGAACTAAGAGGTCATCCTACGATATTAGCTAACAATCTCTATTGCAACCTTCTTATCTTACCTCACCTGGAGAATGCATTTTCACCTAAAGTCAAAAAGTTAAAGTGGAAATTGAAAATTTTGAAGCCCAGGGGTATATTATCTTTTCTAAGCTCTGATGACAGCAACAGCACAATTAACCACTAGCTCTAAATTAGAATTTGAAGGAACATGCCAATAAAGCAGTTCTTAAATACACTGTTAATTTTTATGGTATTTAAAAACTGCTGTCCAACAGAGACTGCGTTAATGAGCTGGAACAACAAACATGTCTTGGAAAGTTTATGTTTTATTCTGTTGAGCTTTAAGTTTCTGCTTTCTCTGATTAAGCACAATGCTAGAATTATGTTTTCTAATGAATACTTCTATGAAGAAGTCACAGTGGCCTTTAAAAGTTTCTCTTTTTACTGAAAGCAAACAAAAAAATATCCAACCTCAAAACATATCTGCTAAACCCCAGCATCTGTCTGCATTACAAAGCAAATGTCAAATGTTCTTATAAAAAGGAACAGAATAACCTTTCTAAAACAACTACTTCTATTACTTTCCTCCAAGTTTCACTGAGAATTCTCTTCTGAAAATAAGTCAGCGATTATTTTTGTAGCTCAATCTGAAGATGCACACTGGTGGTTTAGTCAGGATACAGCAAGCACCGCATAGAGGTGTACTGGTAGGTTATCTGGTCTTGGCTAGAATCTTAAAAGACAAGGAACTAGCAAATCTATTATTTCTCTCAAATGATTTAGAATCATGCCATTTGACTAGAATCATACAATAGTTTGAGTTAGAAGGGACCTTTTAAAGGTCATCTAGTCCAATCCCTCTACAATGAGCAGGGACACATTCAGCTATCACAGGGACGCATTCACAATCAGGTGTCTCAGAGCCTCTTCCAAGCTGACCTTCAAAGTTTCAAGGGATGGGGCACCTACCACCTCTATGGGCAACCTGTTCCAGTGTTTTACTACCTTCTTCCATAAAAAAAAAATTCTTTCTTATATCTAATCTAAATTTGCACTCCTGTTTAAAACCATTACCCCTTGGTCCTATAGCAACAGTTTAAAAAGTTTGTCCTCATCTTTCTTACAGGTCCAACAATCCCACTTCTCTCAGCCTTACAATAAAAACACCACACAAAACCAAAACAAAAATTTATAAAAAAAGGAATCAGCAAGAGAAGTGAAGACTGATCCAAATGAAGTGTTCAGCACCATTCATTTTTTATACACTTTCCAGAAGCTGCCGTTAATGCTATACTTTATCTTGGGGCAAGAAAAATCCTATAATTCACATACTTTCCCAAAAAGGGAAGATATGAGAAAATACATTTTGATGCTTTTGCATTAAAGCTTCCATAATATTAAAAATGAAAAAATTTTCAGCATTTATATCTATTGAAAATGAAAAATTTATCAGCATTTATATCACACACAGGAAAAATTATATTTTATTTATACGTGTGGAGAGACCGCTGCCATTTTGTAACATGAATTTATAACAAATGTGATTCTGCAGTAACGGGCACCAGCATCAAATTGACCTGCGATGCATCCTTAGTGACTGACTTTCTGAGAGCTAACATTTTGGAGAGCTAGCTAGACAACACACCAGGCCTGCCTTGTATTGCTCACAGAGCAAAAGTTAATGGGTGACAGGGAAGACCAGTATCTGTATTTTCCCTTAAAACCCTCTAATATAAAGAACTCTCTTCAAGAAGCAGATTTGAGTCCAAGTAGACAGCAATAAAGGCTTAATTTAGGTACTCTGCATCATCACTCTGGAAGAGCCCCTCTTTTTCCACTAACACTAATGAAAGCATAAAGAAGATCAGACTCCTAATTAGGGCCTCTATATTTGCTACTTAAGCTACTCAGCATGAAACACCCACTCACAACTTAAGTCCACAGAGAACATCAATATATATGTTTGTAGCATACCAGATGCTATCCAGATCCACAAAATCCACGAAGGATCAAAAACTGCTATCAAATCTAGTAAGAAGTGATAGTAAGGTTTAGAACAGTTGCAAAACTCAATGCATGACTCTACATGCATGACCTTTTACTGACTGGACATTCCTTAATGCAGACTACTGTAAATCCTGTGAATACTTTGGAAAACACACTTTGCTGACTAATTTTGGTGCTTTTCTTATACATCCACTATATTTGTTATGCCAACCATGTCCAAATTCATGTTTGTTGATCCTACAAATTTCCACTACGAAGTCTCATCATTAATTATTCCTTCTTGCTACAGTGTCTTTGCTAACAAAAAAACAGATCTCACAGTGCTTAGCACCAAGCCAGGTGTTCATGCTGTAACAGGAGGAAACTGCCTCATTTTAGAAAATTCCTACTTTTTAAAATAGTTCGTATACCTACTCAGATTACTTTAGCCACCTAAATAGAGTTGTAAGCAATAACTATTTATAGCTATCAACTATCTTATTAGGAAACACTGACCTTCGGCCCAAGACTTTTTCAAAGCTTGTGAAACACTATGTGGAATGGAAAACAGGAAGTGCACAAATAAACTTAGCCCATTTATGCTGGCTTTGTCTGGGATACAGATAATTTTCTCCATAATAGCTGGTATGGGGCTATGCTTTGGATTTGTAACCAAAACAGTGTTGATAACACAGGTATGTCCTTGTTATTGCAGAGCAGGGCTTGCACAGTGTCAAGGCCTTTTCTCCTCCTCATCCTACTCTACCAACAAGAAGGCTGGGGATGCACAAGAAGTTGGGAGGGGATACAGCTGGGACAGCTGGACCCCAAGTGACCAAAGGGATATTCCATACCACATGGTGTCATGCTCAGCGTATAAAGCTGGAGGAAGAAGGAAGAAGGGGGGATGTTTGGCATGATGATGTTTGTCTTCCCAAGTCACTGGATGCGTGACAGAGCCTGGCTTTCCTGGGGATGGCCAAACATCTGCCTGCCCATGAGAAGTGGTGATTAAATTCCTGGGTTTACTTTGCTTTACTGTGGCTTTTGCTTTACCTATTAGATTGTCTTTATATCAGCCCACGAGTTTTCTCACGTTTACTCTTCCAATTCTCTCCCATCCCACTGTGGGGAAGAGAACAAGCGGCTGTGTAGGCCTTGGTTGCTAGCCAGGCTTAAAACACAACATCAATTCTCAAGCAAGTCCCCAGGTGATACAGCATCAAAACTGGATACTTGCCACCAGCGATCAGTGGCTTCAGGCTACTACTTAAAGTGCTTCTGGGATTCTTTGAGAGGGTGAATAGAAGGGGTGACTGCTAGCAATCATAATGAAAACAATATCCAAACTCCTATTTTCCAACTATTGTTTCATGACAAAAATGAACATTTGTTATTCATGATCTCTACAGTGTTAGTGTCAAAGGCATAC
This sequence comes from Margarornis squamiger, assembly GCA_035222235.1. Taxonomy (NCBI): domain Eukaryota; kingdom Metazoa; phylum Chordata; class Aves; order Passeriformes; family Furnariidae; genus Margarornis; species Margarornis squamiger. Next base: position 108,130,360 of record JAWWTY010000077.1, on the reverse strand, counting down.
AGACCTAGATGCTACAGCCCTATACAAATGTAACTTCAAAAGTAATGGAGGGTTATGGTATTGCTGGCTGGCATTCTGCTTAACATTAAAATAACTAATGTAAATATCTAGATGTGGTATAGGTTTCTAATCCCCTATGCTAGTCAATAAAGATCTAGCTGATGCAGTCAATGAGGTCTAGAGGACTGCTGAGCTGACCACCAAGTCAGCATCCACCTTCAGGCTCTATTGACTTAATCTGCACCATCTGAAATGAGGAAATGAGGACAAGAGAGCATCATGAACCTCATGAAGGTGTTGGTAGGTATGATGCCTGCAAATTCCACCAATGCCACTGTTTATGATGTCGTGCTACCTTCACTTGTCAGAAATGAGATTGAGTGGATCAGAAGTGACAAGGACACTCTAGGAATCATCATGGAACCCAGGGACCTGCTGATGTTTTTAGCAGCAGAGACAGATGTATACTGGGTGATTGCCCCACTCGGCTCTGCACTGGTGTGACTTCACCGTGAATATTGTGTGCAGTTTTGGGCACTGGAATATAAGAAAGATACTAAGTTCTTAGAGAGCATCCAAAGCAGGGCAACAAAGATGGCAAAGGACCTTGAGGGGAAGCCATATGAGGAACGGCTGAGGTCACTTGGTCTGTTCAGCCCGGAGAAGAGACTGAGGGAAGACCTCATTCCAGCTACAACTTCCTCGTGAGGGGAAGAGGAGAGGCAGGCAGTGATCTCTTCTCTATGATGACCAGTGACAGGACCCAAGGGAATGGCCTGAAGTTGTGTCAGAGGGGGTTTAGGTTGGATATTAGAAAAAGGTTTTTCACCCAGAGCGTGGTTGGGCACTGGAACAGGCTCCCCAGGGAAGTGGTCACAGCACCAAGCCTGACAAGAGTTCAAGAAGCATTTGGATGATACTCTCAGGCACATGGTGTGACTTCAGGGGATGGTCCTGTGCAAGGCAAGGGGTTGGACTCGATGATCCTTGTGGGCCTCTTCCAACTCCGCATATTCTGTGCTTCTGTAATGAAGTGGTGGTTTAATAGATGTCATAGGCAGAGTGGCATTGGCATTTTCACTCGTGTGGTGATGCCCGAAGGTTTAGAGATATGGCAATAGGTAAGCAAAGATGGACAATGGCCCTCATGAAGGAAAGGAACAAGCTCTAAAAGACAGACTTGTTAATTTCTCCAAGATTTGAATGCTGTATTTATATACACAGCCCAATAGTATGGACAAATCAAACACAATAAATCCTGTTCTGTGGACCACTGCCAAAGCAAGTTTATTTATTGAAAGGAGGGGTTAAAGAAGAGGCTAATGTGATGAAAGTAGTACATTTATGTCAGTCTTTGATAGTTGAACACTAATGCAAGAACTACAAATGGTACGTAGGAGGACTTGGAAGATTTAGTTGACAACCAACATTTTGCCTTAATTGGCAAAATGGAGATTTGATAATTCATACGACTGATAGCAATACAAAAGACTAAAGCTTGTTTAGAAAAAAAAAAGAAAGAAGAAATGACAACAAAATTAAAAAAAAAGGTGTTTCAATTAGGCATACTTTATAAACATAGAATTAGTTGGAAGAATCCCCAAGAATGTGGCGTTAGTGAAAAAGGAGTTAAGAAACCCTCACAGTTCTTTGAATAAACAATGCTGACCACAGGGAGGGGAAAATCTCCTGCAAAGGAAGAATGGGGATTGTACAATAAAACCACATTGTCTTAGTTAGGACCCACTGTTGATCTCACAGCATGTAGAGAATGGAAACCAGGTCAACTTACTAAGCAAGAATACCACAGCAGAACATGGTATAAAGGGCCAAAATTAGACACATCTGACTCCAGAAGAAGTAATTCTCTAAGTACATTAGGAGCAAGAAGATTATGAAAGAAAAAGTTCACTGTGCAACACAGCAGAAAAACTAGGGGGATAAAAAGACAAAACTAATGTTCATACTCCTTTTTTCTGCATACATCTTCACCACAAATCTACTGGATTGAGGTGCTTAAACCAGCTAATATCAATGGCAAAAGGGTAAGAAATGACCTTGAACAAGTAAGAAGATGAGTAAATATTACTAAAATGCATTCAAATCATCTGGGCTTGATGGACTAGCCTGTTAAAATGCCAGAAATTAATCTATTTCAGAACTGTTAAAAGATGGATTTTAAAGTAGTGAAGAGGACAAACGCAATGACATGCTAGTCATACACATGTAACACATATGTATCACGTGTGTCTAAAGGAGGGGATAAGCGCAGGTAAGGACTTACAGACTAAGCCAGCTTCAGATGAACTCTATGGCCTGCACACAGACAACCAATTCTTTTTTGAGATGCCCTAGGCATATTCTGGGCTGACTCAACTCAGAATCTACTGGGGACCTATAAAATTTTGAAGAAAAGTTGGGTATTAGACTACAGACCACAGCACATCTCAGTTGACACAAGAAACCTATGTTTAAGTATCTTGCTTCTTCCCCTTGTCTTCATGCTCCAGAGAGTATGTGAAATGGTGAAACGGTTAAAGCACAGGATAGAATCATAAGATAATTTAGGTTGGAAAAGACCTTTAAAATCATTAAGTCCAATGGCTAATCCAGTGCTGCCAACCATGTAAGATGTAACACTATACACAACTGCCTGGAAGTTAACCAGGAGCTGAGGTACAGCCAACACAGATTTGTCACGAATAGGTCACATCAAATCAGTCTGTTTTCTCTCTGACAGCAAAAAAGCCCTTGCGACAGAAGAGAAGCAGCATAAGCTTAATATCTTGATTATAACAATGCATAACATTCTCTTAAGCAAAACCAGTATACATAAATTGTAATTAGGTCACCACAGAACTAGTCAGAACTCTTTATTTAGGGAACTATAGCTTATTTATTATCAACTGGGAGGCTGTATTTCAGAAGCATGATGAAAAGATGGAAGTAATTGGCAAATAACATCAGTCAGAGAGTGATTGAGTACACTGAAATGTAGAACTTAAATTCAGAATTCTCTTGATGGTTTTGTGAATTCCTTTGGAAACATTAGGGATAAGCAGGGCACTGCAATAGTGGCAAATGCAAAGTTTCAGACTCTTGTAGTAATACACAACTAGAGAATTACAAAGTGAAGAAACTAAATGGCTATGCAATTGTTCTGTGGAAAAGTATTTGTGGCTTACAAGCACATGGACTGATCACAAACTGAATATAAGTCAACCTTGCTGTAAAATTGCAAAGAAGGTGAGCACAACACTGTAAGTTACAAAGAGGAGTACTGTGTAAACACACAGAAATTAGTTTTGTCCTCCTTGGTGTTACTTATCACTTGAGATGGAGGAACATGTTCAATTCTGAGTGTTACAACTCAGAACCAGTCCAAAATGCAATGGTGATAAATGAGGCTGAGAACATATTTAAGGTCCTAGATCTACAAAGACTGTATCAGTAAGGGCTGCTTCTCAGGAAAAAGAAAGCAGGGACACCGTAATCTCCACACTCTACTTGCAGATGCCGAACTGAACAGACAGAATTGCAGCAAGAGTGATTCAGATCAGACCCTGAGGAGAAAACTCTCTATCAGTGAAAACAATGGAGCACTAAACTTATTTGGAGAGGCTGTGAATTCTCCATCACTGAACAGCCAAAAAAACCTTTTAGACAGTTTAAAGAAGAGCAGACATTGTTGATTCAGTCTTAGTGTAGAGGAGACCAGATATATTGTCCTTGGTATATTTTCTGTATCAAGATATAAAAGATGCTAAAGAAATTTAAAAGCAAATTAGTAACTAGAGTGTTTCACAGTTAAGAAAGCTAAAGGATGGCATACCAAATTGCCAACATCATTAAAAAGAAAACTGAAAGGGCTCTTACATACATTTTTCTTCTAATTGTCAGCCTCCACTTTCCAAGAAAGGTGCTTAAGTCAGTCCTTGCATTCTGGCTTCCAGGTCTTTAGCCTTTTAATGCCTTTCCAGTGGAGTCACTCTATGCAATCTAGAGTAACTGACCACAGCTCACGATTCATATCCGAAACAACTCCTCATTTAGACAGAATGACCTTCAGAAACACTGATTTCATAAGATAATGGCTTAGCTTCCCTCACTTAAAACCTTAGATTATAACTGGTTTCAAAGTATCTTAAATGGATGTCATATCATGAAACATTGCGCTGTACTGCAGACACACTCTACCAGTTTTTGGAAGCATCCTTCTCAAACACAGACCTGTTGTATCCACCAACAGTTATGCTTCATGGTGGTTGGAAGTATCCTTACTCACTCATCAACGTTTTTTGCTAGCAGTTGACAGGTTGAGGCATGTTAAAAGTCAAGGCAGACACTTTCTGCCTTGAGGCTAAGTGTGGCATCCCTGTACAACAGACTTCTCATTAAGCCGAAGAGACAGAAATTCTTATTGGGAAACACAGAATGGCTGCAGAGAGTAGTACTGTAAGGCCTATACTTTCTCCATACCAATGTTCCCCATCATAAAATGGTGGAAGCACTAAAAAGTGGAACAGAACTTATTACTATATGTGCCCTTGTTAGTCTCTGGACTGTTCATGTTCTGACTGACGCAGTCTTCAGAAACTAACAAGATCTGCTCACACTTATAATAGCCCAAATTCTCTATAACAATGCAAAACAATCATTATCTCTTCACTGCTTTGGCTAATGACCTAGGAACCAATTATGCCATGGAGTTCTCCACAGCTATAGCCCTCCATGTGAAGTAAAAGTTGGCAATGATAAAATTTAACTTTTATCCATCTGAAAAATACTTCTAAATGAACTTGCATGTATTTCTAGTATGAAAATAATAGAGGAACAACATATACAACACTACTGACTGTTCGAGTATGCCACTACCTATCTAAAAGTACTTTTCCCACTTATACAACTACTGTTCAAAGAGATTGTGATAAATGGGACTAAACTAAAAGGATGCTCAAACAGTTGGCAAGTCTATAATACAAAAAAAGTGTGAATGTACTTGGGTAAGAAAAGGAAAAGCAGTTGTAGTTGTCACCAAAAATCTGTAAGTTCTGTTAAGCAATGGGTGCATTTCTGCTGGTAGTATTTCTGCTACACGACTCGATGCCAAGCAAGGATGCTATATTTTTCAGCATTTGGTCATATCTGAGAGGTACCATATGGTAACACCATCAGATCAAAGCAGAGGTTAAATTAACCCTTTATAATTGCAAGGAACAGATCATGCAGATAAAGCTTATGAAGGACCACATAATAGCCAATTACTAGGAGAGCTGTCAAATAAAAGATTTCTATTCCTATTTAGCTTATCTGGCATAAGACTGAAAAAGGGAATTTTTATTTTCCATAAATATTTCAGTCTGTTTGATATAACTGTGGCTACTACTTATCTACATGCATCTACCATCTTCTCTTTGTATCAGTTAAACTGTGCCAGCAATCAATGCAAACTTTCAGCATGCAAAAGACTTTCCTAGATTAGTTGCCTGTTGTATGAAATACAGCAGTTGACCCTATCAAAGTAGATGCTCCTCACTTTTACTTTTGCTCTGGCAGATTAAAAAGCTAAAATCCAGTAAATTTTTTGGGGAAATTTTTATGGATCATGCAAGTTTTGGTGCCCATCTCTGGATTCTTTCCACAGCTTCTGAAGCAAACTGGCCATGCTGAATATTCAAGATGATGATTTAAAACTATTTATTTAATGAAAGGGTATTTTCTTTAGTGCAGCATCACTGGAGTTGTTGCTTAGAGGTTGACTGAACAGATGTTTCTGCTGAACTGTCCATATCATGATCATATTTCCTTTTCAAATTTGATTTAGAGACTAGCAATGGACTGACCTGTAAAATTTCCAGTGCAAAATGGTGTATGCTTTCCTACAGTAAATCATAGAATGGTTTGGGTTGGAAGAGGCCTTAAAATCATCTAGTTTCAAATCCCCTGCCATGAGCAGGGACACCTGACCAAGTTGCTCAAAGACCCATCCAACTTGGCCTTCAACACTTCAGGGATGGGGCATCCACAGGATCTCTGGGCAACCTGTTCCAGTGACTCACCATCTTCATGGTGAAGAATATTTTCCTAATATGTAATCTATTACCTAACCTAAACCTACCCCCTTTCATTTTGAAGCCATTCCTCCTCATCCTTGTAAAAAGTTCTTCTCCTGCTCTCTTGTAGCCCCCTTTAAGTTCTGGAAGGTTGTGGTCCCCTCAGAGCCTTCTCTTCTCTAGGATGAACAACTCCAACTCTCTCAACCTGTCTTCACAGGAGAGGTGCTCCATCACTATGATCATCTTCATGGCCCTACTCTGGACTTCCTCCAATAGGTCCACATTATTCTTGTGCTGGGGGTCCAGAGCTGGACACAGTACTCCAGGCGGCACACGAGCAGCCCCACTGCCATCATTAAGCTTCAACATTTAGCTTAGACTGCCTTATGATAGAACTCCTCAATACTGGACTACTTATGAACTTCAGGGTAAACCTCACATGTTAGGGCAAATGGACACAAAAATAAAAAGAGCTCAGAAGTCCACAGGAAGTACCTGAAGGTGTGATAAATAAGCTAACAAGTTAAAGCACAGGCCTTTCATTAATCTCTGAGACCTTCAAAGGACTAATGTGTCTGTGTTACTGAATTATATAACAATACACTTCAGATAAGAAAAAAAATCAGTTAGTTTTTTAATATGTCCAAGGATGGAGAACACACAACCTCTCCAGACAGCCTATGCCCTTAGTAAAAAACATTTTACTTTATGTCCATATGGAACATCCTGTCTTTTGGTTTGTGCCCATTGCCTCTGGTCCTGTCACACCGTTTCTTCAGTTATTTATACACACTGGTGTTTATTCACTGCCCCTGATCATTCCCTTCTCTAGGCTAAGTCCTAGATCTGCACAAAATACTCTAGGTGTGGTCTTACCAGTGCTGAGTTAGATCAGATGGTCTGTAAACTCCCATCACAGTGGTATTCATGCCACTCGACTCTTCACTAACCCTGACCCCTAAGAACTGAACCAGGCTGTAATCCACTTATAGAAGAGGTCTGTACACATATGCTGATCGCCTTGCGGGCAACAACCACTCCCCTTTTCTTCTCTACCTGTCTTTTTCTAAAGAGAGGCAAAGGTTTGTCCACAGTTCTGAAATACATAAAAAAAAAGGAAAGAAACCTGCAGAGAAAGGCACAGTGTAGTATTGGACAGAAGCAAAAAAAAAGGGAGGGGAATGAATAGTTAAGGAGTTGGTAATTACCAAGTTTAATACAAAACAATGATGATTTCAGGTCTTGAGAACACAGATGGTAGGAATGTGGAAGAAGTAATGCAGTCAAAGATATAGAACATTAAAAAAAAACAAAAAACAAAACACAAAAGACAGGGCTTGCAAAAACCCACAGAGACGAAAGGATAGCAACTGTTTCTTTGCCTGAAGATAAGGAACACTCAGAGACTCATCTCAAACAGAAAAATGCATGCACACATTTATACACAGTGCTATGACTGATGAAAAAATCTATCCTTTCTTAGAAGAGTTACCATGTATTTAAAGCCAGCAACTGAAGAGTTTCTGAGTAGAAAGTATATAAACAAGAGTAAAGGAAAAATGCTTCTGACAAGATGCAATGATCAGGACCTTTTTGTTGTTGTGAACACAAAATAGCTACAGCAACACTGAGAAGTACATGAATGATAAGAGATACATCCAACACTACGGAATACAGCAGACAACAATACATGGATCTGACTTAAGAGTTGCTGACAAAACAACAAACTCAGTCACAACATCTTCAGATTTGGGTAGGTGGCATGGAAAGATACCAACTCACACTATGGCTCTCACAGCAATTCTGATGTAATACAACCTGAGCGTTCACGTTCACTCTGTATAAACTCTCTTCTACGGGTCTCACCCCTACTCTTTTGCAGTGCAGTATAACATGACCCAGAAAATGCCTAATTTTTTTTAGTTCTGGTTAGGAAGTTATCAGTCCTTATAAAAAAAGCTCTCATCATTCCCAGCTGATCATCGACATAACATTAACAGTTTGTCTTCAAATACAAAATGAAGACAGATTTTGAAGACAGATGGTGAAAGTAATTATGAGTATTTCTTTAGTCCTTTAAAAAATAACCAGACTAAACTCAGAAGTTAAACATCAAAGGATGAAAAAGAAAATATCTACTACTATAGGAATAATTGCTTCAGACAAGAGGAGAAAATGAAGAAGCGTCTTTTAGAAAAAGAAACAAAGACCTTTCCCATCTTCACTAAAGTGGGAAATATGCCGAGTAAGAATGAAGAATTGCAAACATATGTTTTCAAAATGAAATGTGACTTGTTAATTTAGACCTTGTCTAAATCAAGAAGACAAGTGGGATAGCTATATTCATTCCAATACACTGGTGTCAAAAAAGACAATAGAATCCAATCTGTTTGAGCTCAGATGCAAGAAATTAAATGAAGAATTTAAGGCAAGTAATAAATCTGGCAAAATGAAAAGATAAAGCATGTTTTAAAATGAAGCAAAACCCAAGTAATATAGAAGGAAAACCAGATCATGCAGCTAACTGTACCTTCTAAGTGCATTCAAATTCTAGAAATAACAATAAAAAGTTTTCTTTCTATATAAGTCATATAAGTCCTTCATGTAAATCCTGATCCCAAGCATGTTAGAACACCCAGCAAACAGCAAACATTTATAAAGTACCAGAAAAGGCACAAGGTGATCAAGACAAGCATGTATGGAGCTTGTTTAAAAAAAGATGACTAGAGACTTTGAGAAAGCAAAACATTCTTAAATTATCCAAGAATGTTCATACACTGGGGAAGGTGCAGAAAAAGGGATGTAAGCAGACAGGGTCTATTCACCCAGCTTTTAATAAAAATGAAAGATATATACCTTTGAGCTTGAAAAGCAGAAGGTGAGGGGAAGTTATATGTAAGCATTTAAAATTAGTCAGTCATTTTTGATCAGTATCATAAATGAAAAGCCCACATTCAATCCTGTTTCTCTAGGCATTAGAAAACACTGCCCTCCTATGCAAAAAAATGGCTGCACGTCCTTTCCACGAGAACAAACTAAAGGAAATTTGAGCCTAATTAATTCAAAGAACAGTAGTGTTCTAAAATACTTAGGAAAAAAGGCTCAGCTTCTTATCCCCTCTTTTTATTTAAGCAAAACAAATATATTGAAAAAGGGGGAAAGAAGAGGGGGGAAATTCAGAGGGGAGAGACGGAGAAAGGGAGAGAGGGTGAGAGGAAAGGTGAAGAGGAATTGCTGCAGAGCCACTGGATCACTTCTTGCTCTTCCCTTCCCTGCGCCTGCATCCAGCATCTTGTTTCAAGTCCTTGGCTGTCTTCAGATTCAGAACTGTAAGGAATTTAATTCCAGTGCAACTCCGTAATGGCAACACTGGAGGCACTGCAGACCAATTCATATCACTTAATTATTTGCATTTTGTAAGGGTGGAACAGTCGAAATACTACATGCTGCAGTACTGCAATGCATCCTTAATAGCTACATGACTTGTAGCATGTGTCCTCGTGTCCATATAATTTACCATTTATGTCCACATACCAGTTAAACTCTCACAACACAGCTCCTAGCACAGGCTTTTAAAAAGGCACTTATGTAAGTACTTTCCCACTGGAACAGAGGTGTTTTATCAGTTCTCTTCTCTTTTTAAAATACTAATAATTCTATCAAATGTAAATGAAACACGCATTGCTTACAAGACTCCCCCTTTTTTAAGCACTATCAGCTGTGCACTGCACTTTATAGAACTTGCTTGGAAGGAAGGAGAGTGGAACAAAAGTTTCACTAGTCTACATCAGAAGAACAACCTTGAGTGCAGGACACCTCACCCATGAGGAGAACTTACGGAAAACAATGCTGCAGAGATAGCTGTGGCTCTTGTATTTTTAGCTTTCAGTGGGCACAGCACCATTGCTGTGTCTTATGAGATGTTCCAACTGAGTTCAGGCTTGCTAAAGACAAAAACAAATGCGATAGTTCTGCTAACACTCCGCGAAACTTGTTTGTAAAGGTGAGACATGTCTTAAGTGTGACAAGAGCTTCCAACTAGGGTTTTAGAAATCAGACAACAACTTACACAACATGGATGTGGCATGGTGTAAAACACTGATTCACACTGCTGAAATACAGTGACCAAGTCAGCAGAAGTACAAAAACATGACACTCAATCAAAAATGTAAAGCTATCTATTCACATGTGTAGACATACTGAGGGGGACCTCTAGGGATTACTGCAAACAAGCAAACAAGAATTCCATTACAGCATCAATGAGAGCGGCCAGATTGCAATGCAATTGCAGTGAGCCTTACCAGACTGCCTAGGGAAGCTAAAAGTATTCATGTAGCTAAAGACAACCGGAATTTTGAAGTAAAATCCTTCAGCTTTCAACTCATGTAAAGTGAAACTGGTATTTGTTGTTAGTGCATGACTGTGAAATGTGCACATACACCATCCATACAGATGCACTACGAATAAAAGGTATCAACTTGCTGCACAAGGACAGACGGGGTACCCGGGGGTAGTAACCCTATCTGAACACCCGTGGCTAGCTCAGCTCAGGAACCTTACTGAATCTTACTGAAAAGGCAGTTTAAATGCTTTGGAATTCTGTCATCCATCTAGTCTATAAGATGCCTACACTAAAACTACCTTAATAAAGCTGTGCAAATAAAACATATTACAACAACACCATGTTATCCACATTAACCAGCAAAACCAAAGAAAAAAATGCCAGTTAAAAGGAGAAATGTGACATAAAATGACCTTCAATTACTGCACACACAGGGGTGCCAATTTAACAGCTTTTTAAATAGGCTTAGGTGCAGAAGACATATGTTACATTTAACCTTCAATTGCAAATATTCTCCTCTGAACTAAATGCTTTTGTCATAACCCTAAAACTATTTCAGCGTAAAACTTAAACATTTACAGGAACATAATAATAAATATTTGAAAGCTACTGATGATAGAGAATTGAAAAGGACACAGCTAAAAGGTTGTAGTATTATCAGAAAACGCAGCTAAGTAAGATAAGGTAACCATTTAGCTACCACTACACAATAATTCCTTGGAGAAAAACATAAAACAAACCTGGGAGGGCATAATACACACAGCACTTATTTCTGCAGTTGGTCCTTTTATAAAGGAAATTCTGGAAAAGAACAATGGAAAATATAATCCTCAAACACTGATGGAGGTAATAAAGCAAACGGGAAGATGGTTACACTGCTACAGTAAAGGAAGCATGAAAATCAAGCTTTGTTTACTCTCTTTTAATAAAAAACTAATATACAGTGAGATACTACAAAGGAAGTGTTCAGAATGTCCGACACCAGACCTCTCTCCTTGTCTTTTACAAGCCTAAAAATATTTTGTATTCTTCATTACCCGCTCTCACTGTAGAATTCAAACTGATGTGCTTGGGAGTAGGAGTAGTTTGTGCACATGGAAAACAATGGCTATCTTTTGCTATCATTGCTCACATGGTAGGAAAATATTAAGCTGACTCATACTACATGAAAGCAAAGAGGTTTTGAAGTGGAATGCTGTAGATAACCTCCCCAAAATTACTTCTTACTATTTTAAGCAGATCAGAGTATATCACTAACTGACATCATCCTGTGCCTATTTTCAATGCAAAGTGAGAGGGAATCTTTCCAAGGTGACAGCACCAACTTAAATTGAACTGGTCAAGATGGAAACACAGAACCTGCACTGACCTTAAAATAAAAGGATGTAATGTTATTGCATGGCAATACTGGGACCGACCCAAAAGAGAGTAATTATTTCAGGATTCACGGATTTAGAAATTAAAAGAGAGAGATTAAGTGGGGTTTGGCCCATTTTAAAATCCTTTGATTTGTACATGTTTTTCTTTTTAGCAGACTGACTTACTACAAACCTGAAATATTCACAGGCGCTTCTGCAATACTACATGGCTTAAATAATTCCTAAATAATATTGAAGTTTTTAATTTAATTAACTAACTTGACTATATATAAATTATAGATAAAAGATTGCTAAATTTCTTTCATTCAACAGGTAAGGCTGAGACAAGATAGAGTTATTCCTAGGATTTCCTCTACTGTTTTAAATGCTCTTCCTGAATAGGTTTGGTCAGATGAAATAGCACTGCCATCTAACACACATCTGAGGAGGCTTTGAGGTGTTTTTGTAGGAAGAAATTTCCATCCTGTGTGAAAGGGCAGGCCAGGTGCAAATCACAAGAGTCTCAGAAGATCCCACTATTACCGGAAGAGAAAAGAGAGGACAAGGAGTTAAATTCTCAAAGATCAGAAACTGTGTTAAGCATTTGTAGAGTCTGGAAAAACACTTTTTTTTTTTCTTTTTCAGAGCTTTTAGGAAAGAACATTTTCTTTAGCTCTCTAAGGATTGGTAAAATCACTTCAGCTTTCTGCTGCTCTTCAGATGAGGCAGCACTTCTCCTCCTGCAAGCTTACTAGATGGGTGTATTTCCCTTTCTTTTGCCCACAGCCTAGTGCTAATTGCAGGAATTTGACTTCCCAGAAGAACCAACAAGGAAAGCTGGTGTAGACACAATACCGCCAGCTGACATTTCTTTTCAGCAGCCTGTTGTAGAGACCTGTTACTCATCCTTGCACAATAGATGTTGTTTAATTAATATTTAAAGAGGCATTGATGCTGTATAGCAATCTAGACACAGAGAGAAACTTACTGCTTTGAAGATGAATATGTGCTGAGAGGTGGTCAAGAAAGCTTCTGTTACATGTAATTATCAGCTTCATGTATCAGTGTTACAAGTAGGTATTCTTTGAAGAAAATTCCATTGCTCTTTATCTGTAGAATGTTCTAATCAGATCAGAAAAATACTTGGCTGGAATTTGTGACAACTGAAATCTTTTGTGCAGAGACTTTGCTTTCCTGTATTTTTCTATATTTTCAGCTCAGTCACTTAGGTCTCCTGTCAGGTCACCCAACAGGCTTCTGTATCAGCTGAACATCAAGGTTTTTGAGTCTTTGAGTCCATATGGATTAAGAAAGAACTGAAAATCTCAACGTTCAAATTTCAGTTGTGAGGTTCTCAGTATCCAGTGATGCACAATTTTGGAGTAGTCTGCTAAACAGACAAGTCTGGGACATGACTGCTTCTCAGGCAGTGAGCTTTTCTCTCTGGTGACCAGTGACAGGACCCAACGAAACAGCATGAAGCTGTGTCAGGGAACTTTTAGGCTGGGTATTAGGTAAAGATTCTTCACTCAGAGGGTGATTGGGCTCTGTCACAGTCTCCCCATGGAAGTGGTCATAGCACCAAGCCAGCCAGAGTTCAAGAAGCGTTTGGACAATGCCCTCAGGCACATGGTGTGATTCTTGGGGCTGTCCTGTGCCTGAGTTCACTCCTCGTGGGTCCCTTCCAACTCAGGATGTTCTATGATACTATGATTTGAACAACGTCTAGATACTAATTTGATCTGAATCCAAATAAAAACAAATGAAATCCTTGATAAAATATATCTACCATAACTGCAAACTTGCTCCAATTTCTTTTATAGGTATTTTGAATATAGAAAGTTACACAGAGGCCTCATTGCTACTGAAGTAAAATATAAACTAATATACAAACTGAAATCAATTTCAGTTGTGAATAACTGATGACAGAATTTGCTTTATCCCAAGGAAAAAAAAAATGGCAATGATCCTACACTTCCTCCTTGTCAAAAAATCCAGCTGGAGTAGGAAAAATGACAGCACCAACATCAGCAGAGCTGTTTTCAGCTTTTTCCATTCCAGTACATCTGTCCTAATGCTCCCTGATAGCAACCACAAAACTTGAAAACAAAAGAAAGATCGGAAAACGCAACCTAATAAACTCCTAACTTGACACCAAACTTTTTTTGAACACATTAGATTAACTAGGGTTGAGATAGAAGTCATTTATTTATAATAAACACTTGCACACAAAAAAATAGAAAACCTCAACTCCCTTCACTAATGGTTTCTAAAAATGCTTATTCAAACTGACACATGCATGACAAGTTTCGGCTCAGTACGATTTAAGGAGGAGGAGTTATACCGCCCAGAAAAATGGTGTTTATGACAGAAATGACAAAGAATCATTCATCACAGGGTTTTTCTGTGTGGAGCAGTAATAAAGCCTAAATGAGACTGCACTTCATTAGTAATTTATTTCACAGATCACTATATATACACAAATAGCATAACTCTATTACATTTTTATAGTGCCATTTATTACAGTACTTCACATACTATATCCACATGACAACACAGAAATGCAGCTTTCTCTGGGGAAGACAACAGCAGCCAACTGCATAGCAGCACACAAGGAGGAAACAGTTCAGAGCCAGAAGAGCAGAAATAAAAATTCTCAGACGAAACAAGAAAAGGACAATACAAGACAATGAAACTGAAGATTTGCCTGGAGATGAGGAGCTAACTCAAAGAAGTCTTGCACTATTTTTGCTTTCCTGAGGCTCCATTTGATTTAGGCAGTAGAAATAAAAGAGGAAAACTGAATATTCTTGCTTTGCCCAGTCAGAGTGACCAACAGCACACACTCCCACCAGAGCTCCCTGGCTAGAATACTCTCTCCCTCTCACTTGATCCTACACTGGCATTTTTGACTTGCCACAAGAAGGAAAAGTGCATCAGTTCAATTGCTTTCGTGAGTCCGTATATGGGATGCCACTCTTTAGGCATAGCCAAGGGCATATTCTCAGATATTAAGAAAAGAGATGCATTTCTTTCTCTAATAAAACTCCTGCAAAGTAAGGATTCAGAGCTGTTCCACTCTCCACCAGAAAACAATTTCAAACTATCACACTTAGAGGCCAAACATTTCCATTAAGTTCCCAGAGATGAATGGTGACTCCTGCCTTCCAAATGCACATGAAAACATGGTATGCTACACAAACCAACAGAATGCTGTGAGAAGATGACAGACAAAAGGACACTTGAAAATGTCTCATCACAACTGTGTTTTGTGATTAGTTCACTTGCAAAGTAACAGTGCCCAAATATGTAGTGTTGGGCCTCCAAAATAACATTATATGCATTATGTGAACAGTTTCTGAAACAAAAATTAAACAGAAATGCATTGCTTTTAACTGGTGAGGAATGTTTAAATCCAACAAATACTGTCTTGATTTTCTTGCCAAAACACTCTGCTGTAAAAGCACTGATAAGAAGGTAAGTGGCTTGTCAGTTCTAGAGTCTCCATTTTTAAAAACAAATTTTAAAGTAAAAAACTTCTAAATAAAGTCCCTGTACTTGAAATGTAATTTATGAACACTGGATTTTTGATGGTTGGAGACAAAAGATGATTTTAACTAGTATTTCTTTTTTATCTCTTCTGACTAATTAACTAGAAAAAGAAGAAAAATCAAAACTATCAGGAAAATATTTGCTGGACACTAAATCAAAATCCGTTTCACAGCAGGGAAAAAAGTTCGCTTAAAATTGTCAATACTGACTTCGACTGTGTTGTGGGAGCTTGAGAATAAATACATTTACATTGTTTCTTCTTTGGCTCTGGTTTTAATGTTCCTTCTCAAACATTCTGTTATTAAGTGCATGGATTACAGTCCACAATATTCAGTATCTAATTTGATAAGAGGCTGAGTAAATGTACATCAATTCAATTTTTCTTTCTCTTTTGGTCTCATATGGCACTGTTTTTCCCTGCTTTGCTGGTAGGCTAAATACTAACAATTTAAGAAATGAAACCTGCAATACTGAAATAAAATACTGATTCAAGATGCAGGTTTTAATCAGTTGTTTAAGTGACTTGCATTCTCTAGTTATTACATCAAAAGAGATACTGACCATCTGCATCTATTTGGGTAAGTTAATGAGTCTGAATTAAATACATGAGTATTCCCCATTGAAACTGGTAAGCCTGTTTAAATTCTTAAGTAAGGCGAGTAAGTGAAGTGGTTTTGCGCTCTCCTTGTTAGACATGCTGGAAAGCCTTTTTTCTTCCTCTAAGAAGTCCTGCAATCTGATCAACAAACATTGTAGGAAAGATCATGAAATTGAAATTTTATTTCCAGCTTGTTAATTCTCCAAATCATCTCCCTCAACAGAACTGATTAATGAATTGTTTGAGCCTACAGCTGTAAGCTCTGGAGAAGAAATTCCTTACAAAAGGTGTGAATGAATGGATCCAGTGCACTGTATCTGAGAGCGCACATGTAGGCTTGTGCAAAAGGTGAGGAGGAGGAGGAGGAGGAGGAGAAGAAACTAAAAGAACTAATATTGACATAGACATTGCTTGCAGAGTGCCAAGGAAGATAACAGGTAAAAGACAGTCAACAGAAATAGAGTCTTGAAGATAAGAAGTTTATCTTCAACACCATAGGTAGAAAGGCTTATTAAGAGATTTGGCAAGTTTGGAAGATCTGCTGGCCAGCTTCCATTTAGACAAATAAGGGAGCTGCAGAGTTTTCAAGAAGAAAAGAAGCAGGAGCTGGTTGACACTGACAGATAAACTTTACAGTCATTCTGTGTCTAACAGTTTTACCTAAGAAAGTATGGAAATTTTCTCCTTATTCTATCCTGGAGCAAATCCTAGTCAATCAAATTAGCCTACACAAACACACCATAAAAAAAATCTTATTAAAGAAAGAAATATTGCATGATGCTACTTACCTGCCTGTCTACTTCTGGAAGCAAGAGCAGGAGGTATTGTTGAAAATGCTGAGGTAAAGAAGCAAAGGTGTGTTTATTTATTAAAGCCCTCAGGTTAGTGTTCACTAGAATAGATCCCGGTGTTTCTATGTCAATATCCTCAGCTTTGGTCCATTTCAAATGTCCTGGAGTAAATAAACAGAAATAACTTTAAACATAAATAAAGGAAGAGAGTAAGAACAAGTCTTCTTTTTCAGTTTTTAGCTTTTATTGTATAATATAGTAAGCTCCAGAGAAATGGTACTCTGTGAAGGGTAATACAGCCTTTTCTGGGTGTCTTAACAGCTTCCTTTAGATTGCCTGGATTTATCTCTTGAGCTCTTACATGATCCATGTCTCAGTCAACATCACAGCTGACATATTCTTACTTCCAGCTCAAGAGACCAACTCAACTCCACAACAGCAGCAAATATTCCTATCACGTCATCTACAATAATTATAAGCATCTATTTTCAAGCAAAAGGCTGCCTGACAAGGCTGATGTGAACCAATCATTATGGACAGCTTCTCTTTTGTCATTCTCCACATCTGCATTATCCCATAGCACCTGCTAAAAACAACCCATGTAAATAGACAACAATCAAAGAGATAAGAATATTTAATGTGTTAAATCAGTGTTTGAAAACATGCATTTTTCCACATTTTCATAAGAACCAATGATCTAAAATGATCAACACACAGACGGCAGCAGCAGGAATTCTGAGAGGTTTAGAAAACAGGGTCTGTGAGGAACAGTACAAACCCCAGAATAAGATAAAGACTCAGCAGAAGGAAGGGGAAATACATATATGGCTGATCTGCAGGTGTACAGAATAATGTCTTCTTACTGTACACAGTGGATAGCAAAGGCAATGAGCTTAAACTCTTGCACAGTAAGGAATATATCGATTAAGATACTGGGAAAAGAAAGCTTTTAACCACCAAGGACAAGGAGACACTGGATTAGATACACAGGGAGGCAATACAGTCTCCATCAGTGGAAATCTTACAAAATATGTTACACAAATACCTGCCAGAATGACAGGTGTATTTCTGGTTTTGCTCTATGACTCAGCGTCCTGTCTCATATGATTGTATTATTATTTCTAGGCTAATATTTAGAAGATACTTTTTAAATCTTTTTGAAGAGCAATTGCTTCTACTTTCTTGAAGAGGTGTATATATATATATACACACTGCTACAATCCTTTTTTTTTACTCAGTCTTAATACTATGATAATCAATGGGAAAATGGAAAAAGTTGAGTCCAGGTGGCAGGAGAAACCCAAAAGCTTCTATCCATCCCAGGAAACTCCTTCAAGTTTTGGTCTGTTGTACTTTCCAATATTTCAAAGATGCTATGAAAGGGGTCTTAACTAAATAATACAACAATCTCTAAAAAACAATTAAAACAATATTCCACTGCTATGAGCAATGATGGCACTTGGTATTAACAAAGGACCCCTCAACAAAGATTACAACTGACAGGTTAATAAAAATAAATGTTTTACAAATGGGGGAATTTAAGCATACTGATTATTAAGAACGTCTCAAATGCTACAAGCTACTTAACAGTAACATTAATCAAAAGAATGCAACTACACCTTAGATTTCTTGCAAGTCCTATGGTGGTCTCTTTCCTGCAGGGCTTTATCACCACCCAGAAAATGCACAAATGAAAAAAATGCAGATTCATAAATTCTAAAAGCTCTTCTTCAGTCACAGCCTCACACTTTCTTGCAATTGCCTTTATTTTTCAGCAGACAATACTAACTGAATGAGACAAGGCACTATGTGTTCAGCACAGGATAACCTTTTCCAACACATATTTCCAACATACTGTATTTCAGTACAGCAAAGACTCCATTACAAACAAATGAGTGCCCTATAATACAGGAAAATTGCATGCAAGAAGTGCTCATTTTCATGAATGCATCACAATAAACTGTCCTCACCATCTGTTCCACCCACTAAATATAAATGCAAAAAGAACACAGGCCCCAAGCATAACACAAGTAGTATGATGTATCCAATTTTAATGCCTGTATGTATACTGTATTCTTTAATCAATACAAAATACGTATCTCCATCTTCTAGTCTCCAAATTAGAGCAACATTTTCACCAACTAATGCTTCATATCCTGTAGAAATACATACACACAGAGATAAACCAACCTAAACCAAGATACATGACTGCAAAGTCAGTAACATCCTTCAGTGGCAGGTATTTTAAGAGTGTGAAAAGCCCAAGAGGGAAAGTCAAACCTAACTCTATGTGCCTGGGTCATACATTTTCTGATTTATTTGACCTGCTACCACTTACAGACTACTATGGAGGTTTTATCAACTTGTGGAAAAAATATGTGTATTATTGCTAGGCCAGCAGCAAACTGTGGATGCCCAGCACAGTCATACTTTAAAAAAAAACCCTCAAAACTGTTCCAAACAACACCAAATTCTTTCCCTGCATCCTTTCTATGGCTAATTTAAGACCTGTATTGGAGGTCTCAAGTTTGTGATCAGATTTAATGAAGTGTTTGGGAGCAGCATGGAAGTACGCCACTACTGCATCGCTAATCATAACTCAGAGAGGAGTTTACGGCAAAACATGTGCCAATGTTTTTTATCTTGTTTTCCACAGATAAAGACATTTTGAATCCTTAAATAGCTGCTATCAGAGTTCAGGGGCATCACTGTTCAGATCAGAAACAGAATCTGTAAGATGAGAGAGAAACTCAGGCTTACAGCCTTGGAAAATAAGAGATTAGTCTCCAACACAGAGAATTAACTATAAAGAGATGGGATCAGTGTGATTCTAGATCAAAGTATAAGAATCAAAACACAAAGAGGACAGAAATCACATCTCTGGCAGAATCTGTTAACTAAATGGGAAAAAAAGTCATCGTATTTAGTCAGAGCTCTGAAAGTCTACCAAACACAATGTGTAGTAAATGTTGGGCAGATCAGCGAACTTTCAGACAAACAAACAATACCTGGAACTGAACTGTGCACTATATAGAAAACTGGACCTATTCTCGAAGATGCTTAACAACTGTTCTCTTAGGATCCCAAGAAAAATTATGTCATAAGAGACACATTCCAGCAGCTACAAGAACAGAAACCCTTAAAACTTATGTGGAATTCCCTGCATTCCATGTGTGGTGTCCCAAAAGGTCAGTGGATTTTTTTTTTTTTAAATCCATAAAAAACCCTAACGAATTCAACCTACATTTGATATCATCAGCCAGCAATTGATGTAATATCTGGAGATGGGGAGGAATGTATACTTGAAATTATGTATCTCGGTCTTAAATGTACAGAAAAGTTACAGGAAATTATCTAAAACTGAACATAACTTTGCACAGCTGAAGAAGTATTGTCTGTTTTGGATAATGCCACTGGATCAAAAAAACTCCAAAAACTAGGTATCCGTATGGAACTGATTAATAATCTGCAGAAAGAAAATGTATGAAACCAAAGTGAACTTTCATGGGCGGCTGTGATACAATAAGGCTTGTAGGAAACACTTCGCCAGGAACTGGTAATAGCATATTTAACAACTCAGCTATGGTATTTAGGAAGCAGAGTACCTTGGATTTTACAGGTTGATTATATATAAAAATAAGGCAAGGCTGGATGATAATAAATATGAACAATCTTATCACTGCAAAGAGAGACATAAAATAACTTTCATGATGATTTAGCCTCTGCAAAGAGCTTGTTTGCTAACTTTTCCAAAATGGCCACATTGCAAAATACTTCTCTAAAAGATTCAGCAGTCTGCTGAATGCAAAAATTTCTTTGTAAAGATAAAGGAACAGTTATGTCATTATTTGACTTTACTTCAGCCAAGACAAGAGTCTTAGTGAACACTATATTTTGTGCTCCCTAGGGAACTTTTCCAATTAAATTTCATGCAGAGCAGGAAAATCTGCCTATCACATGGAGATTGAGAATTTACTCTTAGCGGCTCTTCAGAGAAAATTCTTCGTTAATTACAGAACATCATCCATGAATCTTGCTAAAAAACCCACACAAAATAAAACCAGAGGCTGTGTCTACAGTTTTCTGAGAAGATGTAGCTTCAAAATAATTACAGATTCAACTGAAGAAATAAACCACTCAAAGAAGGAGAATCAACCAAAATTGTATGCCAAATCTCTACATGACATGGAATAATGCAAATTAAAGAAAGAAAAGGTTAACTTCTAATAGGGCAAGCATGTAAGCAAATACGCCATTATCTTTGGGAATAAATGCGTATTAGAGGGCAAGCAAATTTACCATGAAGAAAGAGTATCTGTTGTATTCCACCCCCATCCCCCAAAAAATCGTTACATGACAATCAGAACCTTATTGCTAAATCACCTCTCTGCCAGCAGTTGCTTAGGTCTGTCGAACTTTAAAAAGCAACTACAGAAAATCATTCTGGAGGGCGGGGGGGAAATGACCGTGGATTTTCAAGGTATCCAGAAAGATGGCTTCTTGAGAGAGGGTCAGCTGCCGAGTTTGAAAAGGGGACAGATAAACCAGAAAAATAAAACTTTTAAAGAGAACACAGTTTAGAAACAAATCAGTATTACAAGTAAGATATTTATTTTACTACTACTCACCTAAACCAGATTTTTTTAACCTCTTTAAGTGCTGGCTTGTTTGTTTTCCAGTTGGAGACTTTTGACCATGTTTCATCTCTTTATCAGAACCATCTGCTTCACCATTTTTAGATTCAGATCCTTAGGAAAAAATAAAATCCCTCAAACATGATGCTTTTGCACTTTTACCAATATCCCCCCAGCACCCCCTACACCGTAAACGGAACAAAAATAGGATTTTTAAATTTTGACATCTATTTGCTGAAAGGCAATATACCTTTCTGGTCACAATATGATTCCTCATCATCAGAGGAAATGGAAGTAAAAGCTCAATAAATCAATTAAGTGCTGAAAACTAAAGTTTACTGAACACTGTAGTCAATAAAAATGTTCAGCGATCTAATAAAAATAACATCGTTCTATAATGCCCAAGAGGTATCTTTAAAAATATTTTAACCTCAAGTTATGGCACAGTAAGGCAATATAAAGCTGAAAAAAGATCATTTCTTTGTGAAGAAACATTTATAGAAGAGATACGCTTGGAAATACAATTGTCAATTTGTGTTAAACATAGACACAGAAATCTCTTAAAATGAAGCAACTTAACCATCAGAGCTAAAGGTCAAGGTTATGCTGCAGTGATAAGCATGGTATATCAGAAGAAGAAAAGCTAACAAAAGGATCCCAGTATTGCAATGCAGAATTGAGACACAAATTCACACTCACAGAGAAGCTTGCCTCTTTTTTCCCCCTCCTCCCCTTTTTATGGCATTGAATACCAGCATGTGGTCCTCCATTAGAGCTCCAGAGCCAAACAAAATGTTACTTTGCATTCCTTTAAAGCTGCTGCTATTAGCAATTGTCATTTTCCTGTGTGTCTTCAGTTCTTTATTAAAGAAAAATCTCCACCCTTGAGACACCAGATTTGATAAGGAAATAAAGACATTAAACAAAGCCACCCAGTGGAAATATTATTTCAGCAATTCCAAATTCTGTATGCTACACAGCTGATTCAGAGGAAGGCTCCGTGACTAGAGCCGATCTTGCAAACGGTCCTTTATCTATTTACCTGAAGGTGAATCCGACTGCTCATCAGACACCTTTAATGGTGTCAAAACAACACGAGGAACAGTCTTGTTTACCATCATTGAGACTCCATTTCTTCTTTTCTGCTGTTGTCTTAAAGCCTACAAAAATGATAACAAAACATAAAACTGTAACAAAAAATAATGCTTGTAAGTGAATTACACAAGACATTTCTCTACCATTAAACTGAATCCCTTAATATAAGCATAATTTACATTGTTACTGACTTGCCAGACTTCACACTTGTCCTCTTTATGTCATTTTTCTTTAAAATATAAAATCAGGCTTTTTTTCCTTTTTTTTATAAAGAGAAAGAAGATGCATCTCAGATCATTTTCCAATCCAGTTTTGACAACAAAGAAGCACATAACTGCTTGCTCTACCTTAACAGCACAACGTGATAACCCATGGAATGCGAAACTAAGACTTCCAAAAAAAAAAAGTAAAACCAAAATGTTTCAAACCCAGAAAAAATATATATATGTCTGCACATCACTCGCAGGTGCATCCTCTCCAGTATACTGCTCAGTCAATCAAGTTAACACAGAGTGTCATCAGTATGTACAGCATGTAAGGACTACAGTATTGATGCACTCACTCAGCCGTGAGTAGTGCTGCACAAAATCACTGAACATGGCAGGAATCATTTATTTTCGTGAAGGGAATCAGTCCTAATCTTGGAAACCTTGCAGCATTTGGCTTCTGTCTGTTTGACTTTGGGCATTAACCTTCAGAACACGAACATGATGGTGTTCTGGCAAATCTGGAGAAAAATGATACATGAATAAATCTCTAAAAATGGGAGTGCTTTGTGTTTCATAAATTTATTGAATACAGGGTTGATAATGTCCTATATAAAATATTTAAAGATTAGAAATAGCAAATACCCATCAGACTGTTTTATATGGAAAATGATATCTCATTCAAAAGATCTTAAAACATACAAATATGAATACCTACCAATTAATATATCTGAAAGCATTAAAATTCTGAAATTCATCAGAATGGGCTGGGCTTAATGCAGATCTCTCCTATCCCCCTGTCTATTTTTCTCCAATCTTACTGAGCTTTCTCTTTTTACAACTGTGATTTGTGTTATGATCTTGGGGGGGATTTATTAAAGTAATACTATATGAATGAGGAACATATTTAATATGAATTATCCCTGTAGGTTTATGACCATGAATGACTGATGCCTTATAAGGTTTAAGTCTGTAACTTTAATGAACCTGTAATATCTTTCCAAAATAATAGGAAAAAAAACCCCTCTGAAAAGAAAGAAATCAATATCAGTCTATTCCTCTAAATAACACACTACACAACATAAAATACACAAAGTCACAGAGAAGCTATTTCATCGATTAACCCCTTTTATAGTACTTCTTAAAAGACACATAAGCACTGTGCAATAAAAAGCAAATTAGAACACTTGAAATCAAACAAAGAGAGGAAGCTGGTCAGATCTGTGCTGAACCAAAGAAACAAGCAGAAAGCCATAAAGAACAGCCTATACTACAAATATTTTTGAGCCAGAAAATTCATACTGATATTGAGCAAGCACAGGCAGACTTGTGGAGAGAAAATTTTAAAATGTTGCCATTTCTCAAAAATTCCCTAAATTTCCAAAAATGACCCTCAGTGAAGTCCTGACAAACTAAATGATCCTTAATTAACAGTAGTATCACTGAGACAGTAGCAAGCAGTTCACTAAAAACTAACTGAAAAGAAAAGCAACGCCTGCACTAGCAACACACGAATATAACCACAACCCAGATTTTGTATCATTGTGCCCCACAGCCTTGTTCGCCTGATGAAAAGCAAAGTGAAGAAATATCCATCCTCAGTGTCATCCTCCCTAGACAAATGGTTATAGCCCAAACGATGCTCCATGTTTTCTTCCAGCCTCCTCCTGACACTCCTAGGCAATTTCTACCTCTACCACGCTGCCTTGTTGCAGCATCCATAAGAAAATACCATTTTAATGATTTATACAGCCACTGTGAGAAAGGCTGATTTTTTTGTAAAGCCTCACAGTTGATTTTCAGTGCTTTAGACTGAACTCCCATGAAGGAGAAGAAGTAAACAGCAGTGTACCCTCCACCAACAACAGGCAGTCAGCATTTGTACACTTCAGGTGACACACGTGCTGCTGGAGTGAGGGCAGCGGTACCCAGTCTTTGTCAGGTGCACCACTTACCTTCTTTTGTGTTACAGGAAGGCCCCTTGGGGACCTTAAGCACACATTTCGGCAACTGATCTGGCATTTTCAAGAAGCACAGGCCACCCCATGCTCACAGAACACTACTGGACAGTCAGAGCCACAAAGCCAGGGAACACAGCTGGAAGCAGACAAACGTAGCTACCAGAACTATTTACTTGGAGGCATAGCCCCCTTCTTGAGCTACAGGCTAACCTTCCCCATGTGTGAGGATCAAGCACAAACCTTAAAGACATCATTTCCCTTGGATACACACTCGTTTTTCAGGGTTTCTTTTTCCCTAACATCCATTTTTTCACTGCCAGCTCCTCCTCCATGTCCTCCAGTTTAGCAACAGAAGGAGCTAATCAGCACACACGGCCCATAGTTAAGTCTGAAAATCAGTCTGTATGGGATGGCTTATGCTGGCAGTAAAGCTACACACACCCAAAAGACAGGTTGTAGAACAAAAACAAACAAACAAACACAAACAAAACAACAAAAAAACCCCAAAAAACCATGGGGACATTAAAATACAAGTAAAACTTCTAACAGAAAGTGACAATGAATTACCCTGTGTACTGAGACTACACAAATAATCTTCCCTATGCCTCTCTATCTTTTCATTTATCAAAAGAAAGATATGAGGCATGGGAGGAGGGTACAAAAATATCAAGTACATAATCTAACATTTGATTCGCAGGGTAAAGTGATGGCTAAGATTCTGTGCAGACTTTCTGTCTAGTGGGACATATTATGCCCAGCTAATCACAATTTTGTGTGAAATTCTCCTATGAATTTGAAGCTGCAGGGTCTGAAATTTTGGATAGACAAGTCTTTGCAAGACAACACTAGAAGCAACCCAGCAGCAGGGGAAACTGTTGACTAACACCTAGTTACAAGGAAAGCCAAGCACCAGAAGGAGTTAAGTATAAACGAAGGACACTCTGTACAGTTTCTGCTGAGGACAAATATATAACTTCTCTACACTTCGCCTGAGGGACATTAATTTTAGGATACAAGACTACTGTAGGATAAGACAAGGATCTTGTATCCCAAGATTGATTCTACTTAGCTCGGAAGTCAACGAGATTACTCCAAGTGAAACATGCACCAAACGCTTTGCTATATTAAGCTTTTAGTGCACCAAGATAATTTAGTGCTTTCCTAGTCACCATGACCAAATAAATCTCTAGTTTTGGCTCTGCTGGTGATGGGAATAAGCACAAAGTAGATGAGTCAAATTTGTAACTAGCACTGAAGAACATGAGAAATGTAATAACTTATTCCAAAGAAAACAAGTTCCAGATTTCACCATAGATACGGGAAACAGTAACTAACACAAACTACATTGGCTTCTTTTACCAACACTCTCTTTTGCATCTCATCCATATTTAGAGATGTATAACCTCCTAGCTGGGCCTCCTACAGAACTGCAAGAAACAGTCAATGATTTTAGCAAATGGTAAGGTGTCATTTTCACTATGGAAAGTCGGAGAAAAACACATATAGTGCATATGATAGCTTACTTAAAGTATATTTTCCTTTAATGAGACTCTATGTTTACATTTCAAATGCATTCAATTACTTTGCGCTAAATGGTTGAGTTAAAAAAGCTGCAAGTTGTAAATATCTAGAATTGATCACTGAAGTATTCTATAAAACATTACTACCATCCTACCTGTATAGCAAATAAATTTAAAAAAGAGAGAAAAAAAAAAAGTTCATGTGATATACAAGTTAAAACATTAAAAGCTCCCTTAAAATTACCACCAAAATATAATACTTACATCCAGCCTTTCACAAGCAGATTTGAAAAGGACATCTGTGAATCTCTCGCACATAATGAGTATGAAGAATTCCCAATATTCCCATTCATAAAAATGAACCATTGACCATCTGTTGAATAATACTGCCATGGTCATTATACAGGGCTTGGCATAATTATTTCGTATAATGAAGTTATTTTTACTGCCAAAATCTTTAAGTAACCTATCAATGCATTTTCATCGAAAGAACTCAAAATAAAATAAAAATATGACAATTAAGAAAACATAAACTCTGAAGATAGATGGCAAAAGAACAAACACCGTGAAATTAACAGTGAACTTCTAATTTCAAGCAGTTTTTTAATAAAGAGGTGAAAAGAACAAGTATCCTTCAATTTTTCAGGGAGTTTCTGTCCCTACTGGAATATAGCAGTGTGTTGAAGGTTTCACGAATGCTATTACATGCTCTTAGAAATAATCATGTCATGTTTAGTTGATCTTAACACAGGGAAGACTTCTTCACCCATGTGACAAAATGGTTGACTCTCTTCAGTAAGAACTCATAAAGTTATCTTTGAAGTAGGAATGAAAGGAAACAATATTAACTAAAAGGTAACTGGAAAGAGGAGCAAAACACCTCCCCAAAAGAGGACCAGAAGCAAAATGTCAAGCTTTATGCTCTGATTTCACTGCTGCTTGGGAATTTTTTTTTTTATTTTCCTTCCCCACATCTTTTCAACTCAGAATGAAAAAATGCAGCACACAGATAAACCATTAATGCAGAAAACCACTTTCATTTGAGCTTAAATGCATGACATGCTGAGAATGTTAAAAATTAAGTTATTAACAACAAAGACATGTAACACTTGGTTGCATTAAGCAACATTGTCCCAGATTTCTATTTGTTCCATAAATGTCAAGCCTACATTCTGAAACTCATATCATGAAACATAACCTTTGAAATTTCACACATTATGGATCAGAAATGTAAAGCTATGGAACTCTTCCATTCTGCTATGTGAAAACACGAGCTATGATACGCTAAGCAAAGTCTATTGCACAAAATAAATAACAACTCTACATCATGGTCATGGATCCCAAATTGACAATGATGAAACAGATTTATAGTTTATCACTGATTCACTTAACACCACCATAAAATTCAGTCTTTGTCCTCTCTCTCAACCTCATTTTGTTAGTAAAATTAGGACAGCCTTTAGTTCTCGTGTATCTGTTAAATTAAAATTTCTCAGTGGCAACCTGTTTCATAGATAGACAGAGCAGTTAAACTAGAACAGTAAGTACCAAAAATCATGGAGAATAAGCACATTATTATTTTCAGGATGCCACTAATTCTTATATTAAACATACATTAAAAGTACTTGGTTATAAGCATAAGAATGTAAGATCAAAACATAATAAAGATGTCCTATGGAAACAACTACGAAGTACAAGGTGCCATTTCTGAAGCAAATTAATTTACTTCCAACCAGACTTGTACACTAAACATATTGGTACAGTGCCAAGTATGCAGTATTGGTCACATGGAGATGAAGAGCAGTGCTGGAATCACCAGGATGGAAGTTTGGAGACCTGGGGCTTATTTTCAAATAAGCGTCTATTCTTTTCCCATGCCATCCTCCTACTTTGTGACACTTCCATCTGTATTTGGAATACAAAGAATTTCTTGTTGCATATTTGTTCTTTAGGTCTCAGTAGTGCTCAGGGTCTTTCTGCAGGACTGCAGTAGACATTAACAGTGAACCTGTATAGTAACCAACATTGAACTAAAGTGTTTGGATGTTTGTGGGGCAAAGAAAGGGAGATGTGTGTGCTTACGGGTGTGTCTGTACACCTGCAAGCCAGCACTGCTTTCTATAGGATTACAATAATGCAGTCACAGCTACAGTTGCTGCAGATCATGACAGACTGCAAAGTAAACATTTTTTTTTGCTTTCCCAACCACAGAAACAAGAGAAGGACAAAAAACATGTGATGTGTTCCACATCTGTTCTGACTTGCATGTGAATAGGAATGATGATGGCATATGCATCAACCCACTGAATGCTTTTTTCCGAAGGGTTGCAGATTTTTTTAATTGTTTCTGTAGTATTAAACTAATAACATCTATCAGCTGAAAAGTGGGAAAATCTGTTTTTTGGCACAACAAAGCACATATAGGTAAGGAAACAGTTAAAACAAACTAAAATAAAGATAGCAATGTTAATACAAAATCTTAAAGCAGTAATCAACATTTTCCATTAGGTCAAATTTGCAAACGTAACTCTGCACAGGGTCCCAAGCATACAGCAGGTGCTTCAGGGCTAGACTACCATTTTCCAGAGGAAAAAAATCTTGTCATATTACCTCTCAGAGAATTCATATTGCACCAATGTAAGCAGTGTAATGCCTTTCTGCCAGACATCCTGTTTCAGCCTGGGTTGTGCCACGTGCCCACACATCCTGAGCAGACAGCCTTCTGGGGACCTACTCTACAGCTCTTTGAACAGCTTGTCAACATTTTGTAGGAGGCTTCCTTGCACTCTGAAGAGTTGTGAACGGTTCCAACTCCTGTCTTTCCCTGAAAAGGCCAACAATTTCTAGGATGCACTTCAAAATCAAGGCCTGATTCATTGTCACCTGGGTATAATTTCATGTTACAAATTATTCAAATCAAAAGTTGTTTTTTTCACATGGTCCAGAAGAAGATACTTAGACATTCACTGCCACTATACAGAAAATCATGTAGCATCGTTGGAAAAGCTTAACTGGATTATGTTTGTCATTAATGCAATAATGACATTCTATCTTAAATAGTTAAATTCTTAAATTCTATCTTAAATTGTTCCCCAGGCTACTTAAATAAAAACATTATCAGACAAATGCGATACTTAGAACTAGGCCGCTATCCTCAGCTTGATTATCTGAGATCTGGAAAAAGCAACACTGGCTACAGAACAGAAGAAAGTGAGCACTTTCCACCCATATTTGGGAAGAAGCATTATGCAGCAGTGGTAGGTTTAATCAAAGGTAATGCTCATGCCATATTTTAAGTGAGGGACACCATCCTACAGCAAGGTAGGGGGGCAATTACTCTTCAACACAGTACTGTGCTAAAGTTGCTTTAAAATTCCTTAGTTATTTCTCAGACTAAGAAATTCTGTAAAACACATTTATTAAAACAGAAAATGTGCAGGAGCACTGTAAAAAGCATACTATGCAAATAACCCTGGAGGAGAAACAAGCAAGCAGAGCACCCCAGCAAGTGGGGGCTAGTTACTAAAAAGCAGTACAAAGAAAATGCAGGGATTGTGTGGATTTCTGTCCCTTTCATTCCATCACAGGTAAGGGCTGAGAACCCAGGGGATGACCCAGAAGAGAGTCTCATAAACATTGTCTTGCGTCTTACCAAAGCACTGTGTTGAGCAGCTGGTACATGCTGCCCATGCATATGGACCTTTAGAGGGACATACCGTGCAGCCAGCCTTCGGGCAATGCATGTACTCCCTGAACAGCTTCTGCTGGAACTCTTGCTCTTCCAGCTTCTTTTCCCCATTATGCAGTCTCCCTGCCATAGTTTCTTTGTCCTCTTCCCTAGATTTGTCTTGGTAATCAGAAAATCAGTTTAGTTTCTCATCTTCGAACTTCCATTTTTCTGAATGCGTTTTGTAAATTCCACTGTCCCTTCCCACGTCTCTCTAGAAGTCAGAAAGCAACATGTTTTCCCTCTTTTCCATTTGTTGACAGGAAAATTTGTCAAGGCTCATCACTTATGTTGCCAGACATCTGATCAAATGCTTCAGCTAGGGAGCCAGAATTCTCCAACTGTGGCATTGGAAATTTGTAGCATCTGAAATGAAACATAGGAAGACGGTTAACAGAGACGGTGAGAAACTGCAGCAAACTCTCTATAATGAGGAATTCAGTACAAAAAATACCTCTCAGTTCAGTG
This sequence comes from Margarornis squamiger, assembly GCA_035222235.1. Taxonomy (NCBI): domain Eukaryota; kingdom Metazoa; phylum Chordata; class Aves; order Passeriformes; family Furnariidae; genus Margarornis; species Margarornis squamiger. Next base: position 108,100,052 of record JAWWTY010000077.1, on the reverse strand, counting down.
GATTTTTCAGAGCCTCTCAGGAAGACACCCTGCACTTAATTCTAAGTGATAAGGACAAAAATCATAATGATCTTCTCTGTCACCTTTGCTTCTTTGGGGCGAGGAAGGGAAAGAAGGGCAGGCAAACCTATCAGGCTTTTATCAGAGTGTGTGAGTGAGTAGCTGCTCAAATGAGTCAAAGGAGAGACACCACAGACAGACTCATACTGGATTGCTTTCTATAGACAGCAAAATGCTTCAAGATAACCTGCATCTGGCTGTAGTCAAGGAAAGAAGTCCTAACAGAATGAGTGTGGCAGGAGCAAGACTGGTGAGTTTGCTCTTGTTCATCTCTCAACGCAAGATAAGCAGTGTGAGCTGAAGACAGGAAAGCAAATTCACACCAGCATCATGGGAGATCAGGATTCTAGCTTCAGTGCCAACCTAGGCACTTGGACACCTGTGCCCAAAAAAAAGAAGCAAACAAAGAAATCTTGATAAAAAACTTCTTTGAATTTGGGTAAGTCAGGGCTATGTTACAGTGTTAACCATTCTGCTCTGAAATTTAATCTCTTGTAGGTTGGTTTCTAACAATAATGACACTTGTAGCAGAAAAGTCAGCCTGAAATTTATTTGGAGCTGTACAGGTCTACTGCCCTATAGTTCTGAAGCAACACATGAGCCAAACCATAACTTCCCCATAGCTTTATTACTGCTTGGGGCCTGACAGCATCCACTGGAGAAAAAAAAGGGATGTGGAGTAGTCATTTCTACTATAAGAACAAATCATATGGATGGGTGCCTTCCTTCTCAATAAAAAACTGCATCTACCCACTTTATGAATCAAATAGTGGCACATATATGAACCCAGCCACCAAGCATGCAGACAAAGCCCAAAGTTAAAAAAAAAAAAACAAACCATGGCAGTAACATACCTTGTGTTGACTCCCTTATTTCCTGAGCTTCTCTCCTCCCAAACCCACTTGGCTGCTGTCTCTGGAGTTTCTGTCTCTACAAAGAGATCTGGATGCCCAGCACAGTCTCAGACATGTCCTGGTCTGTATTTAGATCCTGAGTCTGAATGGAGAATCCTCTTCTCCCAACAGAAAATTTATGGGTACCTTTCTCGGTGCTGATTCCAAAGTGCCAAAAGTGAGGCAGGATTTTCTTCCATGTCTGGAACGTCTACTATCATCCCAGACACCATTATAACGTATCTTCTTTATCCTCTCTTGGTACTGACCCAGGAACCAACTGGTACACTGCTGGACAAGGTGCTCTTACACTTGGCTATCAGAGTCCACCAGACACTAATACCACCTCAGTTCTGGATATTCACACATTCTCAGTGTTATCTATGTGAGGCCAGTTTGCAGGTATGATCGTTTCTTCTGAGAAATGTTCCAAGAACATCTTGATAGAAACAGACAAATCTGCATATAGCGAAGACTTCCAAAAAAATTACCACCTCAAGTCAATGGAACAGAAACTGTACCAGAAAAGAGCATGTAGATACTATGCCATGCCTTGATTGTCCATACTTGAGTTAGCCTTGTCCAGGGCAAGAATAATTCACACAGTAGTGTGACCATGTACCACTGCTAGCAGATGCAGGTGTAGTTCAGTACTTTCCCAGGAAGAGGTCCTTACATGGGTCTGCATACCAAAACTCTCGAGTGTGAAAATGAGGCAAATCAGTATGGAACTGATCAGTACTGACAGGAAATCAGCATGTGACAACGTGCCATAAGCCTTCTTTGCAAAGGTACTAGATCAGCAACAGCTGGGCACACATACCCAAGCTCTTCCAACAGCGAAAGGGAAACAGAAATATGTAAAATCTGCCATCAGAAAGCCAAGCATAAAAGGCAGCTCTACACCATAGGCTCTTTTGTCTAAACCCTCATGAATGAGAACTGTTTTGCTGGACATTACACTGAGAGTAAAATGCAGGCGTTATACAAGAGCAAAACTGAAACTCCTTCAGAAACAAAAAAGAAGCATGAAACACACTCAGTGGTAAAACACTCAAAATGTCTCTCCCAACAAGGGCACCATAGAAAGTGGTGAAGCTAGAAAGTTTCCAGACAAAAATGGGAGCCCAGCCTTTGAAAGGCGAGGAGATAAGGTATGGTCTGTGACATAGGTCTTGTGAAAGTCCACTGTAACTGCAAACCTCCTTACTCCCTGCAAAGTACCCTGCAACTTGAAAGAAATCAAGATCAAGAGCCAGGGGCTCAGAAAATGTCCTTTCCTCCAAGCTTCTTGCATAGCTCAAGAAATGCAGTGTTGTGACTAATTTGATTCACGAGAACATCCTAATATGAAGGCTGTTACAAGGAAACATGAGATTGCTCTTTGCAATCTAAACCCAGGAATATATCTCTAGAATCCATTAAAAATCAAATCATATGCAAATCCAGCATACAATAATTTAAAGAGAATTACATATGAGTAGAGCGGTTAATAAGTAGATAAACAGTGGAGAAATGCTTCTAATTCCAGCTCAGATCTTCAAGCAGAACTGCACATTTTCAACTTCCCTCTCACTTTAATTTTAATGGTTACAAAACAAATACACACAAGATCAAGGTAATGTGAAGAACCCACTGCTTTTAAATAAATTGTGTAGGAAACTGAAAACTATCTTGTAGGTTTTCATTCTGTGAAGATTGTTTAACAACAGATGAAAAGCAATAGCTAAGGAAGACCCCATTACAATATATATTTATATATACAGTATATATACATTTATATAGTATAAGCGCTCGTTGAGAGTATGATGATGCTTCATCCTCTGTTACTTTAGCATGGAACCAGTAAGTTTGTATCAGTTGAAAGAGTATGGCACCTGCCAAAATCCTTCTTCAGTATTCAAAGGTACTACAGGTTCTTTGTACAAATTCTAGTCAGTATGTATCCATAAAAGCAACAGAAAGATTGGAAAGTAAAATAATGAATTTCCAACAGCAATTTTATAAATAAAATCACTGTTAAAGTTTATTCACCCCTGCTACAGTAACAAATCAAATCCACAGTGCATATATGGCAGTAGCCAACACCTGAAAGTTTAGACAGAACAGAGCAAAAATCTACTGTTCCATCATACAAGTGTCCATTTGTCTAATATTGAACATAGAGAAAACATTTTGCTGATAGTTGTAATGCTACTCTCATACTCTGAAGTACAGGATCTAATTACCATCAACCTAATTAAAACTAATTTCTTCTTATCGATTACTTAACTTTCTGATGTTGCTCTAACCCTAGCCTTAGGGAATGTTTTCAAAGATTCACATCAGTGTTATGACTTTTTATATTAATTAAGCTATTCTGATTAATTTGCCCTTTTAAAAATTATTCTCAATGCTACGTATCTGCTAAGTGACAAATGGTAGAGTTTAAACAATTATAGAAGTTCAAACATTAGTGGCTTTGCTCTTTTTCCCCCCTTCTTTCCCCTTTGCCTTTTCCTTTGCCTGCTTCCCCCACCCCTAGGGAAGTTCATATATCACAAAAAACCTGTGTAGAAGACTTTCTGAGAAGCGTGTCTTTTTCACAACTATTTTCATGGTTAGTGAGCTGCTTTGTGCCCACTGTTCAGTTTTTCTGACCAAACACATGTGAGACCTCAAACTAATAATCCTTTCCAGTCCTCAAAGGCTCTAAGTACAATATAACCTTGTGTGAATGATAAAGATCTACTAATTTTACTGGATTTAAACTCAGCCTGCATGAAAAATTAAAGTCTTTAGGGGAGATGTGGACAGGTTTTGCTTAACTTAAGTCTAAGTCAAGAACTCTGCAATAGACTATCCCACAAAATACTAGATCTCCATTAACCATAACTGAGAGAGCAGTTATGAGAAAAATTAAAATAATATCATCTCATTATGCTAACATTTTTGGAAAAGTTGTAACTCAAAATTGAGAGGAGATAATGATATTTTTTTCTTAAATTCTAAATTTTTAGTTTTTCTTATTAATTTGCCTGGTTGTAAGCTGAACTAATTTGGCACTGTTAAAAAATAATTTTCACACTGTTATGCTTTCAGTTAATAGATGACTTTGAATAATCAGATACTTCTACAAGCTTTACTACTTATTTTGGAATCTAAACCATCCAAATCATAAGGTGTTTTGCTTTTAAAAAAAAAAATACCCCACTTTTAAGGCCTGTTGTGTCAAATACAGTGTGAAAGAAAAATTACTTAACAGACCATAAAGAAAAAACTGAGTGGCAAGTATAGCCACTATAGTATATGACCTATCTGCAGCATTTCTTTCAAAATATTCTTTTATTTATTTTAAGCCTCATATAAAATTTCCAATACAAATGCTTACATAGGAAAAGCAAAGATGTGATAATATAAATGATTCTGATTACTTGAAAAGCACTTGGACAATCATCAAACTCACAACAAATAGGACTGCACCATCGGTTTAAAAAAAAAACAAAACCCAAACAAAAAAAAACAGAGAAAAAAACTCCAGCAATACACCACTAAACAAAGCACTAAAAATCCTCAGAAGACCCTTTAAATTCTGCTGAGATCCTATTCGTATAGGAATGACACACATGCTAAAGAGAAGCTAATTGACTATCAGTCAATACAAGCTTACCTGTTTAAGTGCTTTCTTTGTGTGCTGCTGGAAGGAAGATACTAGCTTGCTTTGCACCGGTGCATTAGTAAGGCTTGAATCACGATTGGAAGACATTTCTTCAGATGTCTGCTTTGGGCAAACTTTATAAAAAGAAACAAAAAATCAGAATGCTGTTATGGGGGTTATGTTCCCTATGTCTTGGAGAGTCCCAAAGACAGAAAAAAATCCCAAAACAGGCAAATGCCTGGAAAACAAAAACCTTGCTGTAAAAAATTCAGCCAATCTTGAGGTCCAGATGAGCTGAAAATCCAGCCATATTCTAAGTAAATGGATTGCTTCACAAATATTTGTACCTCATTATACCCTTTCTATGCAGTACTGGAAGCCTCGCATATTTTGCCTTTCAGGTCCTGAAAGGTAACTGAAATAGTTTAACTGTGGATTTCCCACAGAAGCTAGACAAAAATTATCTTCCTCACCAACACATTTTAAAGGGATTGTAAAGTGTTTAAATGTGCATGTATGCAAGAGACACTGATGATCCTTGGTTCTAGAAATATTTATACATATGTAACTTCATACCAGATTGTAATTAGGAGCCAGACTCATCTATTTCATATGTACTTCTTGGTAAAGCTAAGAACACACACTTTCCTGTTTAACGGGTAGACTGGAATCTCCTGCAAAGAGGAATTCTGGTCTCTCAGGTAATACGTGCTGCTATACTTGTCAGCCTTCTAAACAACATGTGCTTTAATGAACAAATACTACAGTACTTGCATTAACAGCCTCTCGAATAAATGCCGTGTGAGACACAGAAAAAAGTCTCCTGGCTAAAAATAAAAGGAAATATGATGATTTTTTTTTTTTTAAACAGCTTTATTAAACAGATACGGAAGTTGAGAAAATAGCTGGAGGATCTTCTTAGCAGGCAGCAAGTCAGTTTTCTACAGCAAAGGGCTGTAGAAAACTTTACAGTCTTAATGCCTTGCATTACTATTACTCTTACTCTCATTAGTGTCCTAACACTGGCCAGCTAAACCAGCATTAGCATGGATCCATAAATGAAGTAGTATTTTTTCCATTCTCTTCTGCTAACTGAATTCAAGCCTGCTTTCCAGCAAAGCTGGTTTGTGTATTGACATACCTTATTTATAATGCTTTGCAGCAGTAAATGGTTTTCCAAGATTTGCCATACTTTGCACACCACCAGAATAGCTTGAAGACATTCAAAGCAGCTGAACAGACATGTGCCAAAAACAATGTACCCCAATGTTTCTTTATTTTCTCCTCCTGTCCTTCAGTAGGATGAACAAGCACATGAATTTGTCTTTTAACTCCTTTTCCTTTAGCAATCTTTTATAGAAGAAATACTTTAATTTTTTTCTTTGTGTTTGCAACAAAAAAGATACAGACAATTTAGATATCAATAATTCATGGCCATCATAAGATGCATGTGATATTAAACTTTTTCTTTCATACTGAAAGAAAAAATAATTAATACTTTAGTAACAGAGAATGCACTCTATGGCACTGGTGTTATAATAAGATAATTGTCATACTAGATTAAAAATTTTCATTAGGAGATAAGACAAATGCTCTTTTGTCATAAGGTTTATAACTCATATTTGTCATTTTTTTGCTTATACATGGAGGATTTGTCAAAATATACAAAGAAGTTGCAACACAAAACAGGTGCTGAGTTACAGCATCACCTGGTTTGGATCAATCTTTCCCACATGATGAGCAAGTCTTACTATCAAAAATGACAACTTAAAGGAGTAGCAAAGTGTCAGCAGAAAACAAACAATAGCTGGTTTATATAATCTAAATCACCACAATAGCTAAGCTCCTGAGCAAAACAACACCTACACTAAAATAAAAGCCTGACATTTCAAATTACTCAGCTTTTGTCTTCTCTTTCAAAAAGAAGTTTTTTAATGTTTTCTGGCAGTCAGAAAGATTTTGAGAGAGTCAAAGAGAGTCAAATAACTGAATAAAAAACCCCTGAAATAGTGTGGGCACACAAACTCCAGAATTAAGGAGAGGAGAACAGAACAAATGCCTAAAGCATGAAAACTGTTACACACTTATCTATCCTCCTAAAGGAGGATAGATACACCACGACCTGTCACGAAAAACCTATTCCTGTTCTCCAGGATGACTGCAACTCCTATTACTTTCATGTTCAAATGGGAAATTCTGATTTTCATTATGGTGATCTAGGAAGTTATCCAAGAGTCTCCCCTATTTATTTTGGTGATAAAGTTCATCTTGAAGAGGTTTGACAGCACTGAATGATTATGCTCAACACTATAACCATTAATATCAAAGTCATGATACAGCACAAATAAAAATAAGCATAGCTTGATATTAATTTTGTCTTTTCACTCATTTCTCTTTTAACAATGAACCCTAAAGTTGTGACAAGATTTATTAGAGGTCATACTTTTTATTTCTATCATGACTTCAATTTTGCATAAAAATATTACCAGTGTATTGTTTGTTTTTTGGTTTTTTGTTTTTTTTTTTTTCTTTTCTGTTTCTTTAAAGCTTTGACAACAAAGTTAAACCAAGGACCAGGGACTGTTCTAATGGGTGAAGTAACTGGAACTGAAACTCACTGAAAAAATAAATAGCTTTCCATTCACTGTATTCTCTTCTTCAGGTCCAGAAGTAATACCTCACTTCAGGCTGGTTCTTTAGTACAACCCAAAGCTAGTTTCTTCAGAGCTTTGAAAAAAAACAAACCCCAAATTTTTTTCCTGTAGTTCATGATTAAAGAAATAGATATATGAGGTTGAAATCTCCTCCTTAAAAAATTTAAAACGAACACTGTGATTAAAAAAAGTCAACCTCATTTATTTACAACAAATGATACTCCCTTTCTAAAACCTATTTTGTACATTATTTTTTTCTTCATGTATCTAGTAGCTTTAAACAGTAAACAGCTATTTTAAATATTACTTTCTATGTTTTAATTAAATTTCCATTTTCAAACCAGCTTGATACAAATCATGGCTATAAAACCTAACCATCTCGTAAACAGCAGTAGTGATTGCCTATTTTTCAAAAGTAGAAGATACAAGCATTAAAAATCTAAATACATTGTATTCATTTATACAATTGCTTAACTTACACAATCTACTCACTTTATTAGCAAAAAAATAACACCAGAACTAACATACAGGCTTTATTTAGAGGATAATCACAATATTGTTTGTAAAACAATAAGAACTGACTTTTCTGTAGGAAATTAAATACAAATATGAGACAATGAATAAATCTAATCTTTAAAAAAATGTTCTGCTACTTAGTAATTTGAATCAATCTGTGCCAAAATCTCAGTATACTAAAATGCCTGTGATGACAGAAAATTGTATTTATTTATTTATTGATTTCTATGGTTAAAGTCTAACTGCTTTTCTCTGAATGAGTCAGACACAAAGAAAGGGAAAAATACGACAGAAAAACATGTAAGTACTTGAAATGAACACTGATGATACTAGCCAAAAAAACAATGCCTTAAGAATAGAGCAGACATTTCTGCTATGGAGACCAAAGAACACAGTAAAAGCAAAACAAATTCAAGAAGATATAGTATTCTTCGTACATATATACAACTTTGGAAATCTGCAACTACTTTGTCCATAAGCACTGAAGATCCATGAATATTATCAGGTCCATGTTCACTTGAAAAGCTAAATCAGAAAAGAATGATAAAAATAAACTGGATGCTGGGAAGGCAAAAAAATCCCACCTGAGAATGTGACAGATAAAGGGAAAATATTTGGGTAGCAAGTAAAGAGGATTCACCATTATTGCTACAGGAGAAAAAGGAAACAAGGGCAGTTTTAGGTCTACAGGAGGTATTTCCATTTAGTGGAGAGTAATTAGGCTCCATTCTTTAAATCGGCTTCCTCAAGGACCAGGGCCCAGTGAAGGAATAAAGCAAAAAGCAACTATTAAGCTATAAACTGTTAGGTCATGAGCTGGAAGAGCAGCTGTGTTTCTGAAGATAAGCCCTCCTTAGTGAGTGTTCAGAGGCTGTTAACATGAATGATAGAATTACTTGGCAAAAAGAGCATGTTAAAAATGTTTTTGCAAAACTCCATTTGAAATAACTTCTTCCATTTTTTTCAATCCTAGTTTTGTTAATTATTATGAAAGGCTATAATTTATAAAAATCAGCAATTTTGTCTTTGAATTTCAAATAAGCTATCTCTGTAATTTTTTTATTACCTCTTACATTCTTCACCCAAGAAATGACACCCATGTAAAACACATTAGAAGACATTTCTTCAAAGAAACAATTTTTAGAGGACTACAACTAAAAATTATTCTGCCTCCTTACTACTGAAAATTATTAGGAATAACTGCAAAGAGATTTATGTAACTAGATGGACAGAGAAATTCCTGTCCAGTAAGGGGCTTTTTTTCCCAAAATGAATAGCACAATTATTTCTGATTTCAGTCAGACCATACTGATTAAAAAGCAAAACTGCAAAATCAACAGCAGTTCACTTCCTTCATTGTTAAAGAAACCACAGCAGATGAGAAAGATTGTTTACTAATGGCCACATTACAAAACACAAATTAATATTGGGACCATATGCTAAAGACTAGAGTCTACCTCAAGCATAAAATGTATGCACACACTCAGGAGATATGAAACTTCACAAAGAACTCCCTTAGGAAAACACACACATAAAATCTCTCTCTAAAATACCCATAAAATTCAGTATTTTCTTTGTGTGACACAGATCTATACTTGTATTGACATAAATGGTTACACTTTGCCAACACAGATGTATTGAGTAATTCACCTCCATCACTCTTTGATCTCTAGAGCCCAACTTGCCAAATCTGAACAACTCAGAGCTCGGCTGTTGCCATCAGCTCTTGAAAATGAAAACCAGTTTGGGAGTTAGTTAATTGTACAAGTTCGCTAAAGCAAGCAAAACCAGATGTATATATCAAGGGTACTACTGTGACTGCGATATTCTTTTTGAAAAGCAATACTAGCACTATGAATTGATTAATAGTATTGAATAGTACTTTTTGGAAAAAGACATCAAATACCACATCAGCCTCATAGCTTGCACTGAATCCTATTATATTCACAGCATGCTTTTGTGCCCAAACATTTCACAAAGCTTAGAAAACTGTAAATCCTTATTCCAAAGGAAATCAACATTTTCTGCTAAAAATACACAGCCTGTCATCACTAAGCCACCAATTTCATAGGCCTCGTTAACTACTGTACAGGAAAAAAAAGGAGATGAGAAAGATCCTCAAGCTCCACAGTATCTTCTCTCATTCTTATGAGTCCCCTCAAGTGGCAATGAAACAAATGAAATTAAACTTGATCCTGGGTACTGTATTTTTATTTTACAGTTACTTGCAGGGATATAAAAGAAAAACACACCAAAAAAATTCTAAAGCAAAGTGAAAAACTACCTCTTGCTGATGTGTCATCCAAAAGTCTATGTTTGATCTGCTACTCCACTACCGCTCTTCTGTTTTTAGAAGACTGTATCCCATACCCAGATGTTGCCATGTGTCACAAACATTTTCAGTAGAATCATCCAACATTATTCCCAAGAGAAAAGATGCTAAGGGTAACAGGTTTACCTGAATACTCAGAAATTCCATTCCCAGAAAGGAAGTAAACATCTAAATGTGGCCTCAGGTTTCAGTGGTGAATATACACTCCCTGCTATGGAGTTATCCTAGGGTTTTCCTAATCCAAAAAGCACAAGGTGCTCAAGAGCACAGTAGCTACAAAGCAGAATTTCAGAATTCAGCACGAATCTGATACTCTGCTGTCCATCATTTTGTCAAATACCTCTAAGAAAACTGCCTAAGAAATTAATTCTGCCATTCCAAGTTCATAGTTGAAGAACATACACTTCTAGGAAGTCCTGAAAACCAAAGTGTCTCAAGAGGACACCTAAGTTGCTCATATTTGGGCAAACACCTGAACCTCTGTTTGGGCTGGGGTGGGGAGGGAAGCCGTGCTACTGTAAGAATTGCTATCTCCTTCACAGTTACATCATTGCGCATTCCATTGCCTTGCGTGAAGACAATTTTTAATCAACTGCGCTCTGTGGCTGATGGATTAGCCCTGGCTTCAGAAACCCTAGGGACAAATGCTTTTTGAGAACAGAACATCCTATTGATGGGCAAAAGGATATTATAGTCATCATTTTCCCAGGCAACAGTAATTGGGATTTTAATTCTTTTACCCACAGCATCTTTACATGCTACTCCTGTATTTGAGGGAAATGGAATTTTAAAGATACGAGACTGCTACAAAGCTTGTATTAGAAATTCCATTCCAGACAGAATCAACTGTAGTGTAAAGAGTTTCTTTAACATGTGCCTTTGGAGAAAGTGGGGGAAGAAAAATTCTCTACAGCGTCTGAAAAATCCTGAGGTGTTCCCATTCCACTTGTCCATTTAGCAAAATTGATGTAGAGTAATAGCTTTTGCCAAGTCATGTGTTTATAACTGTTAGGAATTTTTATATTATTATGCTAATAAAATTGTTCAGTAGCCTGCCTTTGTACTGGGAAAAATGTGCCTGCTGAGGACATGATTCTTCTCTGTTTGAGTGTCAGCTGGTACTTTTTATTCCAAAAGACTACCATCTAGAAGCCCACAAATGGACTGAGGCTGTTGCTTACAGTTTCATCCTCTGCTTCCAGCTACATTTAAAGAGGCATTTTTTAAACTCTTGCTAAACAATTTCTGATCACTCTGTCAGAACTGGAGCTTCTGGACTCCATCACAGTGGAAACGAGCAAATAAAAATGCAATCAACTGGGCAATTAAGAATTCAATGTGCAAGCAATGCCCATCCTTGTATTATCACATATATTCTAAAACACAAGTCAGAGAATTTCACAGTGGTTTTTTTTGCACTGAATTAAATTTTACTTTTATGCAACAGAATAGTTTGCTGGAAAGAAAAAATTGCCAGTTTTAGTGTGAAAAGTGTAATTGGTCTGTTAGAACAAATATTTTCCATAGAAATACCTTTTCTCAAATATTTACAAACCAATCAAGTCACCACCTCACCTTTGATAAACTAATTAAACTGTCTTTATTAAATTTCCCAGAAAAAAGGAGGTATTTGTTCACTCAGAACTTCTTACATGTCTTTCCTAAATCCTTTCCTGTTTTTCTTAACAACTTCTTACAGCTATAATGAATGCAATACACTAGTAATCATTTAACTAGTGTTATACCCAAAGGAAACATTGTGCTTATATTCTTTAATCAGCACTATCAGAATTATAGTCTAAGAACTGCATTGGACTAATTAGCAAAAGCATCTCATTCATGTTCCATTCATTTTCTGTTGTGATCCTTAAATGCTTTTCAGATACACTGATTTATTGAATATATATTTCTCCTGCAAAACTGTGATTTTTTTCTTCACTTTAAAGTCTAAAAAATTCTCATGCTGTTCAACTGTACTAATTTACAAGGCAATTAAAAGCAGTCCTAAAATTTTTATTATAAGAAGGATTTTATAATGTTCAAAAAGCATTGACAAAAAAATCTTGAATGAAGAGTGGTCAAATCACACCGTCAACTGCAAGGTGATTACTATGCCTTCACAGATTAAATAATTTGTAATTTCAATCCACCAAAAACTGGCTGTATGTCTTGCGTATGGACCTATTTTTAAGCCAGCTTTCTACACTGTAAATGAAATCAGTTACAAAATTCTATGTGTATATAAAGGACACCTTTTACAACAAAACTTTCAATCTCAAGAGAAGCTATTATCAAACATGTTTGACAAAACTATGTTCTGTATTAGCTGACTGATAATGCTATTTATGAAACATATGCTGCTTTTAATTCTCCATTGATTACATCCAGCACTGGCCTTTCTATATGCAATATAGACTCACTATTGTCATCCTATTTACTATTTTTTAATATAAATATTACATAACAAAATAAAAATTAAAATGTCTTGTTTTCAAAAAGTTAAATGTAATGCAGTTTTCCAAAACTTATTAAAGATTATATGAAGGAAAGTTCTCAGCTTTAAAACAAATCTAGGTGTAAGTTAATGCTCTACAAATATTTTAATTTGTTAAATTTTAGCAGCTTGTCTTTTATGCCACCACAAGTGCTAGAATTATTTTTATTACTGTAAACTGTGAAAATACTACACAGCCTCCTCCCAGTCAAAACCCAGCAATTTTCTACTTCTGGAATTACGACATCCTATTTACATCCTAACACTTCTAAATAATTGCCCATTTTTTTTGCCATGATTTTTATTTGTTTGTAACAATATTTATTTGTTTGTGACATCAACTTTTGCTTTGTATTTGTAACTGTATTTACACTGCTTCTTACTGCTCTATTCTTCCTGCAATTTGAGGAACTGTATATCAACAAATTGCCTGAGTATCCAACAGGAATTGTTGAAGAACTGCAAGCATGTAAGTTCACTTACACATGCAGCATACACTACATAAGCATAAAACCTCTGCACATGCAGAGCCTGTTACCTTACAGACATAACAGGTCAAAGAAAATGAAGAAGCAGAAGCCATTTAATAATTCTTGCCTTCTGTTTTTCCACAGAGCTTCAAAACTTCCCCACTAAAAAGACGCACAACTGTCTTGAATAGTTCTCTTACATCTGTCACTGAACAACCTGTGATTTTCAGTGGTGCTACAGACCAATACTGAAATTGCAGTATCAGTCCTGTAGAGGTGAAGCATGGAAGCTAAGTAAGTTGCTCAAGATCAAAAAGGAAGTCTGTAGAACATGAACTGAGCCTTTTCATGTCTTAGTTGTAAAGTGGACACCCTTCATCATATACTAAGTAAGCCAAAACAGTAGGCTGCAGTTCAGGAGTGGGACAGGTTGTGAGGAGGCAGCAGAAGAGAACTGATCAAGGAAAGGTTTATTACAGAGGTTCTGGGAAGTTGGATTTTTTTTTTTTTTTAAAGCACTCACCTTACAAACACTACATTAGTTTAGTTTTAATAAGAATAATATTCACTTCTGTTACTTGCAAGTACTTTTAGGTGACTGATGTTTTCTTTATGATCAATTACCAACTTTCAAAAAGAAAAAATATTTCTAAGGTTGCCATTTTCAAATTTTTTCAATGTTTCAGTTTGTCATTATCTTAGAGAGAAAAAAAAGCACAGCATTTGATACCTCAGCATGTTTTTATTTCAGGATGGCACACAGGAGAATCTCTGCCTGAAATAAAAAAAATGCAAACCTTTGTCCCTCTGCCCAGAACTCTACTGAGGGACCAAGCCCTCATGCCCATACTGAAATCAGTGAAATGTCTATTTGACAGCTGCAAGTCTGAAGGCTGGTAAAGGCAAATTATTCTTTAGCTGTGGGCCTAAGAACAAAAAAATTGTAAGCCAAAAAATTACCTACTGAAAACACACCCAACAGCACGATTCTTTGTCTTCTAAAACTCTAAGTCAAATAAAGGCATTTGGTGTTCCTGATTTCTTTATAAGGCCCAAAAAGAGAGGGAGTCACTCCAAAAACAGTTCCACTGACCACAAAATATTACTTATACTGCTTGGAGATCACACCACAAAAATCTGAACAATACTTCTTTTTTTTTTTCCCCAAAACATACCCTCTAATATTGAAACTAAAACACCTACCACCATTTTCTTCTCCATTATTATTGTTTGTCTCAGCCATTTCAGTGCCATCTAACTCAGATTCACAGCCTAAATCCAATGTTCCATCAGTGGGGCATGTTGATTCTTCTTTCTACAGTTAAAAAAGAAAAAGAAAACTAAAATTAACAAGAAAAGAAATCAGTCATGATCCTGCTTCATCTCCAAAAATAGATTACTGCAGTGTACTCTCATGCTTACATTTCAAAAAACAAAAAATAAAAAAATGCTTGTGAGTTACTTCAGAGAGAGCCATAAAAACAGACCTTGATGAAAAAACTTGCAAACCAAAGGCAAAAAAGCTGTTTTGTGAAGTCATACAATGCTCTTTTTAAAAAGAAAAAAGTCAAATAAAATGCAAAATCTTCCACTTTTTTGTCTTTTTTTAACAGAAACAGATTTGTTTGGTTGTTAAAAATCCTGGTTTTCCAGTTGAGTGTCTACAACACTGCAGCAAAACACAAATCCTTTAATGTTTCTTTTCTGCCTTTGCCTGTTTCCTGAATTCAAATAGCTGAAGCAACCTGGAGCTCACAAGCATGGGAGTGATTGTGAATACCTGGAATTGTGCCAAGAATATCTCCCGATTTAAAGAAAAACAACAGCATTTGTTCTAGTGAATTAGGAAACAGAGCTTCTGAAAACTATTAATTTAATTTCAGGTACAGAATTTTTAGTTTTCAGGAGCAGGCAAATCTACATACTTTTATATTTCTATACCCTTACGCCAAATACATCTGTCATAAATTACAAAAGATCCTTCCCCCAGCCCCAAATTTTAGTTGATTACATTTAGACTGCCAAGCAGATAATCTCGCTTTCTTGTTTCCCATCTCTGCCTCACATTCCTCCAGTCCTATTGTGAAACCCCTCTAAGTTTGATCATGTACAACAAGAAAAAATTTCCACCCACAGAAAACATCACGTCCATAGCAAAACAGGAAAAAAAAAAACAAAAAAAACCCAAACCAGAAATAGCATAAAGGCAAAATTCTATCAATATAATTATATTCCTTCTCAAACGCAATGATGCAACCTGTAAATTAAAAGCTGATTTATATTAGACTTGCAAATAATTTTTCACTATTCAAAAATCAAACATTAATACAATTACTTAATGAGAAAGTCAGTGATCCTCTTCAGCTCACAGCTCATAAAACAAAGGCCTTTCTGTGAACAACTCTGACAAGGCAGCATTTTAGCTAAGCTACATGTTTTTTATACCATGTGCCAAATTTCAACATGTATATGCTTTCTAGGATAAAACATTCAATGTTTACTTTCATTATAAATCCTTTTAAAAGACATCTGAAAGCAGTTAGAAGGACTATCAGGTCATTTCCTCTCCAAAGAGTCTAATCTGTTTACCTTTATATCTATCGAGACATTCATAAAATGGATTAATAGCTATATGTACATTCCATATACAAAATTTAAACTTACTTTGAGAGCATAGAGTCCTGACTTCCCAGGGATTTTGAAGAATGTTCCATCACCTACACGAGTGTTAGTATGAAGCATTGCATTCAGGCAAGCTAATGGAGAGGTTCCACTGAAAAATAAAATTGTGCAGTCCAAGATTGAGTGCCTCTTGCAAAACTATTCCCTCAGTCTATTTTTTTTAAAACTCATGCTTGCCTGGCCTTTTATTTTTTTTTTTATTCCCCCCCCCCCCCCCCTTTTTTTTTTTTTTAATTCTCTCAACCCTGAAAACATCTACATTACAATAACAGGCCAGTTTCAAACTTAATCATATGCATCTGTCCCCTAGGCTTGAGGCAAAAAGTCTGTGAATTATAATTATGCTTTTCTTCATACAGCAACCAGTTCCACATTCTGAAAGAACTGAAGTCCAAATATTTATGTGAAATTACTTCATAAATAACACCATGAAGCCTCATTTTTAAAATGTTACAGACAATGTGGCTGCTGCACATGAATGATCAAAACAGTACCAAGTTCAAGGGCAGCTGCATCCCATAGGATGAAAGGCAACAAAAGAATAATAAAGAGCCCAGAAAGAACATATTTAAAATTAAAAGTGATAGATAGTAAAGCCTTCTTGTGGCTTAACATGGTCAGCATGCATTATTATACATAAATATGAACACATTTGTACCTTTTTTTGAGAACTATCTTTTCTAATTAGAGTTGGTTTAGAGATTAAGAGATTGACCTACTCAAGGTAGTAATTGTAATACCACTGTGTTAAAGGACTATTTAAAAAGAAACACAACACATTAAGAAAAAAGGAGTATTTGGACAGAGATGTCTTTGTAGTGTATGCATGTTTACATCAGGAAGAGAAAGCATATATTTCTAACCCTAGCTAGACTATACTATTCTGAAAAGTTGATCTAAAAATAGTGGAGAAGGAGGTAGTCATAAATTATTTTATTTCATTTTAATTTAAAAATTAAAGTACAAGATTTATAGATGTACTATCACATCTTTGTCCCCATTTACTGGCTAATGTACATGGTGTACTCAGGGACTGAATCTGAAACTGTGCTTCTTCCCTGGGGTCCCTAGTCTGCACGCACGCTTATCTTTAGCCACGTAAATATATTCCACTTGGTTAAGTGGAACAATGCCTGTGCATTAAATTAAGTGTGCTGCTAAGTATTTCAGGATTAATTATATACTCAACTATAAACCAGAAACAGGGCTTCAAAGTTCATCAGAGACTACTTTTCTTTATTCTGCAGAATTATAACACAACAACCAATCTTTGTTGAAAACTGCATGTCTGATCTTTTTTTAATAAACATAGCTGGACTGAAACTGTTGTATTTCATATGGTGATGTTTTCTGTTGATTTCAATGGCTCTGTGACAAAAAAATTCATCCTTACTGTACATATATTATTTTAATGGCAAGATCAATAGCGTGGTAATTGGTCTTCCAGTAAAAATTAAACTATAAAGTGTCCTCAGGCCAGGAAATCCTGTCTGTTATAATTTATTTACTATAGATCACCTAATGTATCACATTACTAAATCTAAAAGAGAACATTTCAGGTAAAGATGCTGCTTGTTGATAAACACTGCAGATATGTAACAGGCATGTATTTCATGAGTATTCTAAATACGATCACGTAATATGAAAATTCTGGCAAGTTTTTTTTGTTTCTTTTCTTTTTTCCCCAGCAAATAAAACTAATACCACATCTGGTTTTGATAAAGCACTGTAACAAAATACAAACCTAAATATGTTAGAAATAAAATGATACTGCTAGTAGTGGGACAGAAAACATTAAGAGAGTTCATTGAGTTTAATGATTTCTTATAACGCTTTTGTAATAATATGTAGAATACTTCTCTTTACACATTTTCCCTACTTTGACAAGCAAAGACACAAAGCATTTAATACAGCAGTTATAGTTGCGTAATTTCTTCCATATGTTAACATACATAACGTGAAACAATTTCAACTCTCATTCTTGGATCTTTTTAGTGAAACATTATCACTGATTAAGACTTTGTCTGAAAGATAGAAAGAACTTGCTGACTCTGCAGTGGAAGACAAACTCAATATGTCAACAAGAAACAAAAGTGTGTGCACATGTATGCACGATTTGTATCCTTCTATTCTGATGGATACACTCTGGAATCCACACTTATTTTTAGATATCATTAACCAATTAAAATGATACAAGATGAATGAACCCAAAATAGAGGATTTGGCAACATCTCATGACCACTACTGTGCTCACAGCAGATATCTTAATCTTCAAAGTCTAGACAACTGGCAAGTGGACAATAGAAACTACTCTCTGACTTACAAAGAAATCCGTATCGGCTACTGAGCCAAGAAGTACTTCAACTACTGCTATGCTTGTTTCTTATGGATATATGCAATTCCTAATGGCACACAAACAAAGGGCCATATCCATCCTTCTTGAAAACTGGACTTGGCTATGTCTATAATGAGCACAAAACAAATCACACACAACACACCCAAGTGCAAATGAAATAATAATCTGGACACTGTGAGGTAGGATTTATTTCAAGCTAGCAGATCCAACTGAAGTTCTCTGGTGCCCTTTTTTATAACTATTTTGACCCATGTTAACCCATGATTTGACTATTCTTCTATCAGCACTGGCATCCTTAAAACACTGTATTAAGATTCACAGATGTTACCCACAACTGATACTGGAAACACTTGCAACACATGCTATCACAACACATGGGATTGTGGTTCAAAAAGCCAGCAATCAAAGATCTCATGGTGCAGACTGATGCCTGAATCACAGAGCACTTTCTAAGAGATCTGTACTACTTATCGTATGCTTTCTAAATTCTCCTACAGCCCGAGGACATGTTCCTTCTGCTCAGAGCTCCTGGCAGGTATTAATACAACAGTCAAGGCCTGCCAAATATAAGGCTGAGTATCTCTGCATATCAAAAATGGCACAGCTTGACCTAAGTTCTTAAAACACTCCAAATCAGTTTGACTTTGATTCAGTTAAATGAAATTGGATGCAATAATATTCTACTTTGCAACTTGATATCTGTGAATTTTAAGAGCCATGATATATTTTAAACCAATATGCTGCAAGTTTTATTGCCACAGTCTGCACACAAGAAATATGTTTACCATTTACAGCCTTCAGATGCAGAACTTTCATACGATATATCATATTTTGGGTGAGACTGCTTTAAAACACTGTGGTATTCTAGAACTGATTCATACATGGGAGTTACCACCTGTAGCAGTACATCTTTAAGATCAGTATTTTTCTGCTTGTATGTTCATTTTATATACATACACATCTATACATACATACAAGCATACCCCCTCCCACACATACTTTCAAATAGGTTTAAAAAATGAAAAGTTACTTACTTTCTGTAAAGGTGATGTGATGTTATGATGTTACAACAACCAGGAAAGAGAAGAAAACCAAGAAAAGAGAAGAGAAACCAAAAAACAACACTCATTAGCCTTCCAGTATAAAAGTTGCTAATACAATTCGATCATTTAAAAAACATCAATGTTTCATAAATTCCTTTCCCAAAATCACTATAAATTGGTAGTATTCAGCACATCCTTTCAAAATCCCTATACATTACCAAAGCAAACTTTTCACCCCAACGCCCCCAGTCAAAACTATCTCCAACATTTTGTGATTCTGGGCTCCCTCTACTGGTCACGCAGCCAGTGTTACCTAAATCGAAATGCCAGACTACAGTTTCCACATATAAACTCTGCAAAAACATGCAGGGGAAGTACACATTTCATTTATTTCCTTCTCTGTCACCCTCCCCAAAATCCTACAAAAATCTGTAAAAACACCAGCAAAAACACTACTAATTTTTATATTGTAAACTTTTTGCAAGCTTCTTGATAGTTTTGTCAGAAAAACCCTGAAAATTTCTATGATTGTAATAGTCTTTGCTAGACTGCTTGCCAAGAGATAAAAATTACGATCTTGGAAAAAAAAAAAAAGTGTTTCAAATATGGAAAATAAATAGACTAAAGCTAATCTGCCTAGGCAAAACAGAGTGGCAGAGTGTGAAAGTTCCCCAACATGCAGACAAAGCCCCTCTGGGTCCTGCAGCAAGGCAGCATTTCAGTCACTCAGCCCCACTGTATGTGGCGTAACCTCCCCTTCCCAATATGTTCCCAAATCTAATGGCAACTGCTATGAGGAGCACTTAGGTATTGTAAATTTGTTCTGTATTTATTTGTTTGAAATCATCTGCTCATTTCATACAGATCCATAAACGGTCACAAGGGAGCAACGATTTTTCCTCACTACTGGAAAAAAAGTAAAACCAAAAAGCTTCAGAACTAAATTCTGATTTGAAGTCACACAGAATAAAATATGTTCATAATGCATGCAAGTTACACCAGTCTCAGAGTGACAACAGATTAAGAAAATAAACCTATGAGGACGGCTGCAGAAAACACATTTGTGTGGTACAGTAAACAGAAAAGTAAAAGAAGGCATAATTGCTATTTTCCAGAAACATGTAAAAGGCCATTGAAGCTAATTGAGATAAATGTTCTTCATGGCCACTGGGGGAAGAAAAAGAAAGTTCACAGTTCGTCTAAAAGTGTGAACGTAGCTGTTCATGTTTTAATCAACACCAGAACCAAGCAGGGGAGTTTGTACAATGGCCTTACTGAGAAGCTCATACACATCATCCCGGCTAGTACATAGACATGAACCTGTCCCAGTGTCTGCACTGAACGGTATCTGGGGCATGCATCCAGCACTGTAACCTATGATGCTTTATCTCTTCAATAGATCAAAAGTCTTGTTAAGACTGAGGTTAATCATATACCCCAAGTATACTTTTTTCAACATATATGACAGCTGGAAATGCTGGAAAACTGACTAGATGTCCAGATGTGCATTGCTTGCTGAAGTGTTCCACAGAGCACCGCATTAAGCACTGGATAGCCAGCGTGATGAAGCCATGTTTGGCTTCCTCTTAGCAGCTTTCCCACAATCTTCAAGGAGCTGTGTACTCATGGTCTTGCTGTCAAGTGCCAGCAAAATGTCCCAACCTGCCTTACAAGATTGCAGCCATGACCTAGCTTGTGAGTGACACACAAAACCACCAGGAATCTAGGCAGCTATACCAAGACAAGAAGACAGCTGTCTTATCTGAAGAAGACAGGCAAAGTGCTGCCAGCCAGTCTAGAGCTGCTCTCCTCCCACAGCCACGCCTGACTGAGCTGGCAGTGCTGCAGCAGCAGTGCTGGGGCCAAGGCAAGCTCTTCCAGCCTGAGCTCAGGAAGGACACCCAGGAGAGGTTCAATGAAGTGAAGACTGAAAAAAAGACCTGGACATTTTACTATATTCAAATGGCAGAGGATCCTTCCCTTGGCACAGAGGGAAATACAGAGCACAGGTAAACAGAAAACAATGCTGATAAGTGCAAGATTTCCTGCCAACCACCTACAAGCTTTTCAGCAATAGAAGTTTCAAATTAGTCTAAATAAACCAGCCAGCTGACCCCAGCTGGACATCATATGCCCACCGAAGCTGCTTTATCACTCCTCTTCTCAGCTGGATAGGGGAGAGAAAAAGTAAGAAAAGGCTCCTGAGTCAAGATAAGGACAGGGAAAGATCATTCAGCAATTACCGAATTACCGTCATGGGCAAAACAGACTTAACTTGAGGAAATTAACTGAGTTTATTACCAATCAAATCAGAGTAGGGTAATGCAAAATAAAACAAGACCTTAAAACACCTTCTGTCCAGTTCTTCTTTGTGGGGTTAACTTCACTCATGATTTTCTCTACCTCCACAGCAGCAGAGTGGTGATAGAGAATGAGGGGTGTGGTCAGTTGATCACACCTTGTCTTTGCCTCTTCTTCCTCCTCATGGGGAGGACTCCTTGTACTCTTCCCCTGCTTCAAGGTGGGTCCCTTCCACAGAGCGCAGTCCTTCATGAACAGGCTGCTCCATCATGGGTTCCCCATGGAATCACAAGTCCTACCAGCAAACCTGCTGTAGTGCGGGCTCCTCTCTCCATGGGTCCAAGGGTACTGGCAGGAGCCTGTCCAGCACAGGCTTCCCGTGGGGGTCACAGCCTCCTTTGAGCATCCAGTGTGGAGTTCTCCATAGACTGCAGGCAGATCTGCTCCACTGTGGACCTCCATGGGCTGCAGGGGGATAGCCTAACTCACCCAGGTCTTTACCACAGGCTGCAGGGGAATCTCTGCTCCAGTGACTGGAGCACCTCCTCCCCCTCCTTCTTCACTGACCTTGGTGTCTGCAGGGTTGTTCCTCTCACATGTTCTCACTCCTCTCTCCAGGTGCAATTGCTGTTGTGAAGAACTTCTTTTCCCTCTTCTTAACTCTGTTATCCTAGAGGTACTACCACTGTTGCTGATGGGCTTTAATCTGGCTAGCAGTGGGTCCAACTTGGAGCCGGCTACCATTGGCTCTATAGAACATGGGGGAACCTTCTGGCAGTTTCTCACAGAAGCCACCCCTGTAGCCCCCCACTACCAAAACCTGGATATGCAATCCCAAAACACACAGGAAGACTGCAAGCAGTATATCTGCTTTCTTAGCCAATGTTAAATACAGACTATGTATTCCAGGTACAATTTTATTCAGTCATCCTTCTTTCAACAGAAAATCATAGACTAAACATGTTAATCCCAACTAAACCAATTTAATAATCAAACAGAAAACTTGATTTGAACAATCAATTAAAATCTTGCTTTTGATTTTTTCCATTTATTTTCCTACTGCAAGGTTAATTCGTACATTGCTTAAAATGATTAAAATATCCCAATCAGCTTTAATGTAATCTTATTTTTTGATGATTTGGAGACTACAAATGCATTCAGCAATTATCTAACTTAATGTACAGAAATTAATCCCAGTCGTATTTGCTGATGTTAAAACAGCAATGACATCTTATTCTCTAAATCATTACAAGTGTACTTATTTCTGTCAAATCGTTTTTGGAAAGGAACTGGAATTTGATTAACAAATTGGCTTTTAAATGCTGAATGAAAATATACTAGATGTGCTAGATATAAAAGGAAAAAAGGGAGACTCTCTAAATTATCATGTATCCAATATAATTTACTAAACAATAAAACCACTTCTTAATATGTGGGCAGTAGGTAGCTAGGGAACCATCTACTATTTCTATATATATAGACTAGTGAAACTGTAGAGCTGGACGATCTCAGCCTCTCACACAAAGTACTTATTCATAAATTGGAACAAGAAAAAAAGCATTTTACTTTTTGAGCTTCCAATTGGCTTTGTCATTTTAAAGGGACTACTAATGAGAACTACCGAAAATACTCCTGACACCTACAGTTGATGTGACTGTCCGAACTATTTATGTTATGAAGTCTTAACCATTTAAATAATAAAGAAAATCATAATAAATGAAGTCTTTAACCCTAAGTTATTTGCTAAAGTTTTATAGGAATTGCAGTACCTACAAGTTGAATACTATTTATACAGTTTGAATACATTATACTTAGGTTTATTTCTAATATAAGCTCTCCCACTTGGATCTTTAAATGTACTTTAAAGGATTAAAAGAAATTTCTTAACATAAATATATTTTTTTAGTTTATTTTTAGTCACTTTTATCTATGTTAGCCAAAATTAACATCAGTTTTGTTCTCATTTGGGCAGCACCCTGAAGAAAATTCTTACATCTCTGGTCCTACGTATCCTTCACACATGGTATCTGACTTGAGCAGAGCAAATAAGCCAGGCTATCAGGCAACAAGACAGACTAGAACAGCTCATTTGCCTATAGTCTCAGAGACTGCAAACAACTACCAGAAAATGGCAGGGGAAAAGAGTCATTATAAGTACTACTAATAGTCAACTCTCGTAGGTTTCCTGCTTTCCTAAATCAGAGGAAGATAGAGGCAAGATTATTGTGATGGAAAAACCGAGGACCAGCACAGACATGCTGTAACATAACACATCGTTATAGGTAGCCAATGTCTGTCTCAATAGCTAGCAGGACTTACCTACCAGTCTTCACTGAAGTTAACCAAAGCAATGAACCACAAATATGTAAAGCAGAAGAATCTAATCATGAACTTGAACTCTGCCCTTTGCAGCTTGTGAGGGAGTTACAAGCAGCTGGAATCACAGTTGGCTAAAGGGATACCTCACCAAGAAACTGAACTTTTTCAGTGTCCTTCAAACGGAAAATAATCTGGAGCAATACTGTAGAAAAACTCCACATGGATCCTAAATTCAAGGTAAGTATCATGAAAGGGTTTGGTTTTTGTGGGTTCTTTTTGCTATTCTTAGAAGGAAATCTTGTTCACAAACTCATCTAAGTCTAGTTTTACATTTTGAATTGACCAAAACTGAAATCAGGGAAGGAGTTGGAAGTGAAGCTGCTTTCACAAAACTAACAGTTGTCCTCAGTCTCTTAGCAGACCACCTTTGAAGCATTAAATAATAGTGTCCCTCCTTGGAAGAGAGACACAAAAAGATTATTTTAAAGTCCTCCGTGAAGTATAAACATAATAAACAAATACGGGAGATTATGCCACTACCATTATGAACCTATTTCTTTTACTTCTAGGATCCTCCTGCATGAAGCAATCTCCCTCTGGGCCTTTTGTACATCTACATACAGTCATTGTGCGCAGTGATTACATGGCATTAGCGCATACAATAAAGCCCAAGCATAATAAACCTCTAGCCATGTATCATCATGTTAAAACTGAGGTGGACAATGAATGAAACTGCTAGCTTAAGGCAAACATGATAGAAAGAAGGGGTTGCTGTGAGAAAATGTTGGGTTTTTTGGTTAGCTGAAGAGTTTGCTAGAGTGCCTGCATTCACCCACAGGCACAAATGACTAACTGACCGCACAATCAAAGATGTTTCTTGGAAAGTAAAGCTCTCATGCATGACTGCCCATAAATTTTTATTCTAATTATTCTAATTCCATTAGCATTTGGCTCACTTTTGCAAATGATGGCATAGACTTAGAGATTTTTTTAGCCTTTTAGCTGTATTGCAGCACTACAGTATATCTGATTTCTTTTTTTTCTCAAGGGTAAAGATTATTGAAAACACATCTGATCATGTCCTTTGCTCTGTGCAATGGCCTTTCATAGACATTTCAGTCAAGTTCAGCATTTCCACCCTTACTTTTAGAGCATTCTGTGGTCTGAAGCCAGGGTAGATGAAGTTCTGATACCCTACAACACTGATAATGAATCTTTTTGCTATCTAGAGCAAAGTACACTTTATCTCATGGTGCTGGCAGCCTGAGAATACTTCTGATGGTGTCAAATCTGGTGATAATAGCCACAGTAATGTTCCAGAAGAACACAACCAATGGAGTTAATCTGTGGTTAAAATGGACCTTTATTACGACTCTTCGAAAGCTATAAAACGAAAAACTCTGGGAACAAAAGTTCATTGTGAATCTCAGTACTCTTTAAGCTAGCAAGACTTTCACTTTTTTTTTAAAATCATTTTGTCTCACAAGAAAGCCTTTATTTACAAAAGTTCCAGAACCTGTGTAAAATGTGTTTCCGAACAGAATTTTATAGAGCTACCGTCATGGATTTTCCCCTGAAGTACTTATACTGTGTCTGAAAACAAGATGCCAGCAGTATAGCAGGTAAATTTGAGAAGCAAACAGAAATACAACAGAAACCTATCATACCAATGCCACATTATACACTACAGACTGAAAGATACTGACAAATTTTCCTGAAATTTAAATACTTCTACCCATTATTTTTGCTGATTACCTTTTCCTTTGCCAGCCATGCCTCTGAGTAAGTCTTCCTGAATACCCTGAATGTTCTGAAAAGTATGCCTTGACACACCATGACACCTCTTTAAATGATATTCACATATGGCAACAAGCATTCCTTGACCAGAAAGGAAATGAGAATACAAGTTTTATAGAGACTGTTTACAGTTTACTGTGTTCCTTAACACCTGGGAAACCCTGAGGTTTTTCTTCTCTGTGAAGAAATACCTCAGACAAAGGATACATGTAAATGTATCTCTGCACTTTGAGTCCTTACCATTTCATTACATGTAGTACAAATAATACAAGAAAAAAGCAATGTTAACAAAAAAAAAAAAGGGCATTTTGAACATGTTTTTGAAAGACACAGACAAAGATTAAAGAGTACCTTTTGAAATCATTGTGAAAGAGAAATGTTTCAGAAAGAAAACTATCCCGAGAGAACAAGAAATCAGCATGAGTCAGATAGTTACAACAGCTAAGGTGTCCCCTGAACTGAGAATACCCTCCTCATTCAACACCACTTAAAAGAAACTATTTGATTTTTTTCTGTAACAAATTCTTATACTGGACAAATAATACTGGTCTCTCTGCTAGCTATTTTCTATTAAAAAATGTATTTTTTTCTTTTAATAAAATATTTCTTTTTAATAGTTTTAACTGATTTCATTAAAAAGCAGTAGTACATTTTTCATTTTCTAGTCCAGTACCAACGATCACCATGAAAGACAAAACTATAAAGAAAGGAAAAAAATGCATTCCTGCCACATTAAAGGAATTCTGGAGTAGAGGTTAAAAAACGGCTTTCTTACAGAAACCATGGGTTTTATATATACGATGTCTTATTTTAGTGTCAGATTTCACAGACCCCTGTGGGCTTTAGATACATATGTTTAGAAAAATGAAGTAATGACTGTGCTACAGTTAAAAATGTAATAAACCCAAGAAAAACATTGCCACAAAATGTGCAATGTATAAAATGAAAAATAACACCCCACCCTTCCAAATATTCTTGGCTTCAAGGTGGGTGAAGCTTACTCCTCAAAAAAAAAAAAAAGAGAAGTTAAGGTGGAGAGTGACTATGCTAAACAACACAGAGTCAGTAATCACCGAATGCTTTTGCCTCTAAAATTTAATCAAGCTACACAAGGGACTTCTATGAATTTATCCCAAGTTCTCTTGTTTAATTTGGCTTTTTAACTGGCCAGCCTCCACAACTTTTGCTGTAGTGCTTTAAGAATATCTTGTGCGCCTTGTGTGTGTTTTACTGATACACAACAGGTTAGTCAAGTGCAAAATAAAACAGACAATCCACCCCTCCCCCCCCACAAGAAGTTACAGCTATTTTTAAGAACATTCAGCTCCACCAAGGTTCACACACTCATAGTATTTACACTGGGAGGAACTTCCAGAAGTTATCTAGTCCAACCTTCTGCTCAAAGCACAACCACTTGGATCTGGGCCTCATCCACTCAAGTTTTGTGCAATCTCCAAGAACGGAGACTTCACAGCCTCCCTGGACAACCTTCCTCCTGTGCTTAACTGCTCTCACTGGGAAAGTATTTTTCTTAGTATCAAATCCGAATTTTTAATATCCCAAGTTCCATGACACATGTTGTGTCTGCTGCCTCTCATTCTTCGCTTCTCATGCTGTCACTATGCAGCCTCCAAGAAGAGCCTGGCTCTGCTCTTCTCCTGTGTGGACAAGCCCAGGCCTCAGCCTTTCCTTACACATCATATGCTCTAGCCTCCAGCCATCTTGGTGAACCTCCACTGGACTCACTTTGATATATTAATCTCTTTCCTGGACGATGGCGCCCAAAACTAGCCATGATTCTCCAAATGGGGTCTCACAAGTGCTGAAGGTGAAGGATCAGTTCACTTGACCTGTTGGCCATGCTCTTGCTAAGAGAGCCCAACATGGGCTTGCCCTTCTTTGCTGCAAGGGCACACTGGTGGACTAATGCACGCCTCGTTAGCCGCCAGGACTCCCACGTCATTTTCTGCAAAGTAGATTCCTGGCCTGTTAGCCCTCACCCTATACCTCTACATGGATCACTATGCTCCAGATGAAGAAGTTTGCTCTTGCTTTTGTTGAATTTCATGAGATTCCTCTTAGCACAATTCTCTGCTGTCTTAATACCTCTGAATATCAGCCCAGTCTTCCAATGTACCAACTGCTTCCTCCAAACTTGATGAATGTGCTGAATCTGTCCCATTATTTTGGTGCTTAATAGCAACATTCAACAGTAACAGCCTCAGTATCAAGGTATGAGGAACATCACTCAGTAACTGGTTACCAATTGGAGTTAGCATGTTTGATTAAATCCCTTTGGGGCCTGCAATCAATGCAAACTTCTATGCACCTTATTGTCCACTTACTGAGTTCCTGTTTCACCAGTTTGACTGTGAAGATACTAGTGGAAATGATGCCAAAGATTTTGCTAAAGTCAAGGTAAAAAACATCCACTGCTGTCCTCTCATGCACAGAACCAGTCATCTGAACGCAGACGATGAAGAGGCCAGTCAGCCATGATTTGCCCTTTCTCATTCATGTGGGCTTTCTGCCACACTTGCTTGACTTTTTGTCCATTAGAATGGGCCACTCTTGTCCACCAAGGAAGATAAAACAGCTTTTCTGGGCCCTTTCATCCATAATTTGATGATCAACCATGGCCAAGATGGTCATTAACCTTCACACCTTCAATCAGTTTTCCGTTGTTCACATGTAACAAGACCAGGGCAGCACATTCCCTAGTTGGCTCATCAATCACCTGCATCAAGAAACAGACTTTCAGGAATGTCCTGGCTTGCTTGCAACCCTCATGACTACTGTGGTCTGCAATATATGCAAGATACCCAGTAGTAACTTAAAGGCTTCATCTACTTCTTCTTGGTCAGATGTTTACCACATTACTCATACTGTTCTTCCCACAGGCTCAGTATTTATTTCAAGGCAAAGCAGTGTCCACTCCCAGCCCACCTTTATCGGCACTGCTCCTCTTTGCCAGATGGATCCATCCATCTATGGTGTGCGTTATCTCCTCATGTTTTGTAATTCTAAGGTGCTCTGAAAGTGCGCAAGACTTGCAATTCCTCCTGTTTGTTTCCCAAGTTCTGTGCGTTTGACACCTGAAATGGAGACCCCAGGCATATTGCCTACATAAAGAAAGTGCAAGGTTTCTTCAATCATGTTGCTCCCTAGACACTTCCCTGATGTTCCCCACACATTCACTTTTCTTCAAGTTGCAGCAATCCTCACATGGAATAGCTACATCAAAGCCCTCCAAAACAGGTGACTGAGGCTGTCAGCAAACATGCCTTTGCCCCACTGCATCTCATGAATCCTGTCCCTGTTCAACCATCCTTATGCCTCAAAGAGGTCACCATGGTTTTTTCTGTGACACCAGTCATGCAGCTACACTTTGACCCGATGCATGTGTCCTCTGACACCTAAGCATTTCCACCTCACTGGCGGGATTGAGAAATACACCACCTGGACATTTGTGCTCTTCACCCTTGCTCTCAGGGTCACTTTAAACATACCTGGGGTCACCCAAGCAGTATCATGGAAGCCACACGGATGAAGTCTGAGGTGGATCTTCATCACCTGGATGAACAGTCTGACGGCTGCACAAGCCTCAGACATGCCTATCCGCAACACCTGTGATTCAAGTACCCAAAAAGAAGCAAACCTCCATCTGTAGCAAGTACACCAAGTTGGCAGATGGGTGAGTGTCTCTGTCAGGACATGGTCTCATATATCTGTCATCCTCATTTTCTCCTTCATGTACACATTTGGCTGAGCCTCAGCTGGCTCTGATTGTCTCCCCTGACAATCTTGCTGACCTCCTTCCAGTGCATTACACCTAATCCTTCTCTTGCAGGCAGAGAAACTTCCTTCTATGGTCTGAAGTCGTAACTTTCCAACTTTCCAATCTTACGAGTCTCTATCCACAGTTAGCTTGTGACTACTATCTAGGTAGTCCACAAGCAACAAGTAGCCAACAAAAGCTGTCAGAACTGAGAGTCAAAGGACTCCTTACGCTGGCCCTGACCTGCTGTGACATGCCACTGAAGCTCCCAGAAGCTGGAGCTTCCAGAATGGTTTCCCTGAAGCTTCCTCAAGATGCCTGGAAACTGCTGCAAACTGCTCGATCTCTGATTAGCTGCCTCTGCTGGAGACCTGCAACAGAGTGACAAAATAGGCTGCAAAAGAACAACAGGGCTCCTGAGCTGCTGCACCACCCACCAAGGAAGCCCATGCAGCATCTAACAGTGGCTTCATTAACTCTGATGCACAATGAAAAAGGGAAAAGAAGGTAGAACAAAGTGTTGTCAGAAAACCTCTGTGAGCCAGGCCTAGTTCAGAAGGCTGAGTAGGATTCCTGCTTTATCATGCTACACCAGGAACATAATCCTGATGCAGTCACAGCTTCCAACCACACTCCTCCCCAAATGATCAGAAGGATTTTCAGCCTTTCTTATCATCCACAGCAGGGACTTCTGTTACCACAGCTGTAATGGTTACCAGACACCACCCTGCAGTTATGCCAGCAATAGTGCATCTCTGTACCTGTGTGTAAGGCCATGAAGCAGTTTCTGCTTTCACCAACCAGGTTTGCACCAAGACTAATACTGAGCTCATGTCACTTTCTGCCAGCTCTGCCACTCAAAAAAGCAGCTTGAATGGCTTCCCTTTAAGACAGACCACATGTTCCTCTCTCCATGACGTGTTCTCCCCTTACCCCCCTCTTTTCTTTATTTAGAACTTGATTATTTCCCCAAACAACCATGTGAATGTTTGTGCCAGCAGCCAGGAAGGTGGGCAGCAATGAACAGGAAAAGCAGCTTGGAGAGAGTGGGATTATTCTTTCGGCTACAATATTGGTTTACAGTAACTGGAGAAGGATGGCCCCAGACTGACACAACTGGTTCCCATTTCAGACTCCTCAGCACAAGGCCTGTATTTCACCTTTTGTCAGCTAACACAACACGCTCCCTCCAGAAGCTCCCAAACCTACGTGCCAGATGCAGCTGGCTCGCCTCAGCCGTAACCCCTTGGGTTGCTACATCTGGATGCAGAGGAGGGGAAAGCCGGAGGTACCACCCTGCTGCGGGAAAGCAGAATTACCAAGCTTGAAGGAGCTCCACATCCCCACACGTTCCTCCACTCAAGCCTAATGTCATGTCTCTGCCCTATCACATGGTATCGGTGAAGTTTTCCAGTCATTGCCATTAAAACCAATTGCAACAAAATTTATAAAACTGGAAGAGGTGCCTATGTGCATACATTTCCTTATACCTTCCCCCAGTAATGAAAACAGAAGAGGCAAAACACAACATGTTATTAAGACCTATTAGAATTAAATTTTAAAAGGTAAGCATATTTCAGTAAAAAGGCTTAAATTATGTCAAGAGTTAACCATTTAAGTAAATAATAAAAAAGTATTGCCAAGTAAAGTACTGTACAAAGTACTTTACTAAGTACTACACAGTTTAAAACTATTGCTTATATTTTATTCTTTCTTCATATCAGAAATCTTTACATCTTTAATACATTACTCAATGTTGAGCTACCAGACTGTAATATGACATTACTTTATTAAATAATATTTCTCTCTGATAGAAACAACAGCATTAAAGCAAATTCCTATGCTGAACTTAGAGTGATTTATTTTTCTTTACACTCACTAGCAAAATTCTTACTGAGTTATTCTAATTTAATTGGCTTATTAGCCTTGCCCAGTCCTAAAAAATTGACACATGCCGACATGCTGGCCTGCCAGAGTTTGCTATGCCGTGCCATTTCAGCCACACCACCCACCTGCCTAAGTAATCAATTGTCCAAATCAGTAAGAAAGTTCTTCATACTTATTACAATTTCTTTGGAAGTTTTTACCTGGAAAGAATCTATTCATTGAATGGCAATGCTGAAATCAAAGCTGAGTTATTTTAATATAGGGATTTTACTGCTTTTACTTGACAGAAAGTAATTTCTAGGGTCTTGGTTAGCGCATACAAGCTCTTCCAATCAGTTAACAATTGTTACTTCACTGCTAACAGCATTCAGTTACAGATTCCTCAGTCACAGTGGACTTGCTTGGACTTGTTTCCTTTTTATTATTTTTTTCTCTCATTTTCTTTTGTCTCCTTTTCTTTGGTCCTTCTTTTCTTTTCCTTATCTCTCATCTCTATTTCTTTTCTTTCTTCCTCTTTTTTTTTTCTCTTTTTCTCTCCCACCTTGCATTTGTCTTTGTTTCTCTTCCCCCTTTCATTTCTCTTTTTTCCTTTGTCTTCTCTTCCTACCTCTGTTCTCTGCTTCTCTTATGTTCTCTACTTTCTTTCTCTCTCTCACTTTTCTTTGTCTTCTCTTTTCTGTTCCTTTATTTATTTTCTGTTCTTCTCTCTTCGTTTTTTCACTTTTGTCTTTCCTTTCTTTGTTCTCTTTTTTTCTCAGTTTTCCTTTTTCTCTCTTCTTTTTCACTTCCCTTATTTCCCTCTCCTTTCTTTCCCCTTTTCCTTCTCCTTTCTCTTCTCTTTACTTTGCTTCTTCCTCTTTTCCTCCCTTTCTTTGTCTTTCTTTCCTCTTGTGGTGGGTTAGTGTTGGCCAGCAGCCAAATGCCCACCCAGCCATTCACTCCCACCTCCTCCACAGGAAACAGGGAGAGAAGAGGATGAAAAACTTGTGGGTTGAGATAAAGGCAGGCAGACTGCTTACCAGTTACCTTAAGAGACAAAACAGACTTGACTTCAGGAAAATTAATTTTTTGCCAATTAAAACAGATTTGGGTAGAGAGAAACAAAGAAAGAAAAAAAGAAAACAAAAACCAAAGAACAAACAACCAAAACCAAACAACCTCCCCCCCAAAAAACCCCAAACCTTTTTATGAAGCAAAAATAACTGAAATCCTGAAATGCAATTTTAGTTTTGTTCATTTCTACTCAAACTGAAGAAAGTGCACCATATCTTATGCCTTCTCATTCACAAAAACTCAGGAAAATCTCCACAGCTTCTCTGTTCCTTCTCTCCAGTTTTCAATTAGAACATGACTTCTAACTGAAGTAATTTGAATTTTGAAACTAAATGTCAAATTCTGGCAGAATTA
The DNA here is from genome assembly GCA_035222235.1 of Margarornis squamiger. NCBI lineage: Eukaryota > Metazoa > Chordata > Aves > Passeriformes > Furnariidae > Margarornis > Margarornis squamiger. The sequence goes on along the minus strand of JAWWTY010000077.1, from coordinate 108,067,426 downwards.
TGCAAAAGTGACATGTTTAACATCCAAGACATTGCATTCAGTCCAAAAACGGAAAGCTAAAACATATGACAACAACCTATTTTTACATCTTCAGTTCCTACTCAATTGAAAAAAAATAATTCTAAAATTTATTGTATCATGTGAGAGAATGAACAAATAAAAAGAATACTTCTTTCTGTATGAAAGATTTTTCTCAAAACTTTTCTATTTGAAGAGTAGTTCAGCACTTCAGAAAGTTTTACTCAATCACCAATACAGCCAGAAAAAACAAATTGATACTAACAACAAGGAAGCTCAGAATAATCGCAAATGCATAAATATTAGACCCGAAACCAAATTACTGTTTTCTAGTAATACTTATTTCTACAAAAATGGTTGCATAAGCAAGACCATACTTTCACCTTAAACATTAAAATAAATGTAACTACTACAACTTGGCTGACTAGTAACCGCCAATTATGTGCTTAAAATATTTTTGTAAAGAGCTCTTACCTGCAAGAAAAACCTAAAAATAAATGCAGAACAGGCAATCACAGTACACCCTGTAACTTTAAAAATATAGCAACATATGATTTATTGTATTGTGTCAAATTAAAATATTTGTGTGGATGTGAAATGTTTAAGTTATACTTGTTGTACATCAGGGAGTTTAATTTGGCAAAACAGCATAGCAAAATGTTCTTTCCTTCCCTCAAAGGACCAAGCAGATACTTTTATTTTCGTGTTTTAACTTACTCCAGCTGTTGCAATTCAGTTTATTAGCAGAACTCCTTATTCTTTTTTGACTTAAAACAGGTCCTTAAATCTGGAACTGGGAGACTTAAGTTTCAATTTAACTTATAAATAAAAGTCAATCTAATTTCAAAATGTCACACACAATGTTTTCAAATTATATAACAATAGAAACCACAAAATATTTTGAGAAAACACTGCATTGATAATTAAAAGTTTTAGACTGGCCATTCTTGAAAGGCACGTCATTCCATCTCAAAGGAAGCTTGATTCTGTTGAACTCATTAATAAAGTCCCTCTGAATTGAGGAGATGACACACATACCAAAGAGAGCTGAAGAAACTAAAAATAATGTGGCTCACAGAAAAATTCAGTCTTAACCAGAAATTGCTCACTGTTTTTCAGTAAAGAATTAAATTATAAGTTTAATACTAAATTAATTAACAGTACAAATCATGTCATTAATTCCTGGGTTGTAGCTTGGGCACAAATAATCTTGTCTCAATGCTACTTAGCTGATAGAGTTCAGTACATCATATGACTGAATGACGTTTTGATGCAATACTTTTTAGCATTAAGCTACTACTACAGAGAAAGGCTAATGGTTGGATTGGGTTTAGTGGCGGTTTTTGGATGAAAGGTACAGAAAGATAAGAGTACAAATAGTTTGCCTAATCTTCACTGGCCAGGAAAAGATTCCTTTATTGAAAGCAAGCAGTATTTAACAAAACCAAAACAACAATTTCCTGCTTGTCATTTATTCTTTAAGATACCTTCCCAAAGAGTTCCTTGCTGTCACTTATAGGTCAGGTTTTTTCCTTTGTGATGAATGTAGGGGATTACCTTTTTACACAGTGATTTTATATTTGATGATGGTTACCTAAAGTATTTAGCAGTCTAGAAGACAAAAACTTCAGGTGTATTGCTAAGATAAAAAAAAGAAAGGAAGTAATGGGGGCCATTTGCAAGAGAGATTAGTTGTCTGGACCCCTCACTCGTTTTATTTTATTTACTAATTAAATATAAAAGCGTGAAAGTGAAGCTCTGAGTGGTGTATCTTGATGCTTTCCTGATAGCAAAAAAAACATATAGCAAGCTTATTGAAACATAAACAATGCAGCAATAGCTACGGATGCTGTATGATCCTAAACAGGATGACTCAGCTATGTTTGCTCGTTTTTCTCTTGGTGGAAGGTAGTACTTACTAAAAAGAACAACTAGATCCCATTTTTCTTTTCTCCTATTACAAATACAATGAAAACCAAAAGAAATTAGGGGAAAAAATAAATTTGTCCTCTATTTGGCTACTGAGGTAAACAGCAAAACAATTCTTAGGTGTCGTTTGAGCTCTTTCCCATACTCTTTGCTATTGGAAAAACTGAGCAAAAGATGTATTTGAGTATAATTTCATAATTTACAACTTTATATGTATATAACAACATGTGTATGGGTAAAGAGGCGAATTTGTGTCTGCAGGTGTATTTACAAGTCCATAAATACAAGTTTCATGCATACAGATTTTAAGTTCTTTTATTTATACTTTGATTTGAGGTATATGTTTTGGTTCTCAGTTCTCTTTTAATATTGTAAATATTTGCCATCCACACAATTACTGGTTCTAGCATACAGCTATCATAAAACAGACTCATTGACAAATGCAGAGTTTATTTGGATTGCAAACACAACATGGGAGCTTTCTATACTGCTGAAAGAAAATCAAATCTTGAATAAAACATATTCTTGCTTCAAATGTCAGTACATAAGCAAGCAAAATACATTCAGGCACTTTTAAAATTCTGTTTTGGAATTACGAGCACACAATTTAATTTCACAGTAATGAAGACTACCTATGAGACTCAAAATGAATAACATGGAATTGCTATCAGTTAGCTTTAGCTAGAAAAGAAGCTCGTGTATGTAACAAATTTTCTGAACCATTATACTTGATTGTTTTCATTGTCTTTAGACAGTGAAATTCTGAGGCCTTTTCGGGGGGCTCGATTCTAAAAAAGTGTACTTCAAAATTTCAAATGAAATGTGCCAGTGCATGTCTAAAAGAGAACTAGTAAATTTTTCAGCTCATGCAATATGAACAGTAAAAAAAAGAAAAAAAAAAAGAATCCCAAATTTCTCCATGTTTTTTTGCCTTCAGTTAAGAAATGGTATAATTACAGGTAGACTGAAGCATATACACCCATATCTTTATAGAAACAAAGACATCCATAGCAAACTGTTCCAGAAAAATAAATTATTACTAGAAAATGATGCTTTCATAGAAAGCCTGACAATGTTTTCTTCTTTCACATTCAAGTAAAACAGATTTAATTCAGTCTGCCAGAAATGGCTATGCTTCTGCTCTGTGAAAAATATGCTAATGATGAAAATAAGGACTTGACAATTTACTGAATACTAAGCGGAAAATCTGTAATGAATTGCCTGTGTTGTAGTGTTCAGTTTAGGCTCATTTTTTTCCTCAGTTGCTATGGAATACTAGAAATAGCATAAAGAAGATTATACTATTTTGTGGGATGTTGTGCGTGTCCCTTAAGACAGAATGCTTAGAAATAAACACAAAAGTCAGCTGTGGGATAAATGAAATTCAAAGCAGTAATAAATAATAGGCTTAAATACTAACTTTTCAATGCAAAAGAGAAATATAAAACGGAAATGCCAAAAAAATTCAAGCCCAACAAATAAATCTCAATCAGCAACTAATAAGTTGAAACCAAGAGTAATTCATTTTACACCTGCAAGGAAAACCAGTTTCTTAGGTTACTCAGATGGTGCAACAAAAGCTCATAAATCCATTAAATGAAGGCATGTCTTCAAGTTCCCAGCCAGACTTCAATTTTCACTGCAGGTTTTAAGCTGTCAACAGATTAAACTCTTTTCCTAAGAATATTTTACCAGAGCGTACATTCAAGAGGTGACTCCTTCTAGCTAAAGTGTCTGTATCTTTCTGTGTTTGAAATTTTTATATATATGACTGTTCCTGACAGGCTTATGTATTGAATCACATTTGTCCAAATACTACCTAAAGTAAATACAGCAGATTATTCCTGCCTTTTCCAAGCACAAGAGCGCTGAACAAGATTGCTGGCTAGTCAGCAAGATTCTTGCATTTTACCCCTAATCAGCATACACTGATATTAATCACTCTTGCAGGGCTTACTTCTATTTTAAAATACTAGTTTATTACCTATGTACTATAATGTTAGTATGTGGCAGATCTTAATTTCAGAACAATGATGGGAAGAAGAATACATGCTGTCAAATCTCAGTTTCCCAAAAATATTTTTGAAAATTTTGCATATGGACAACAATGAACAAGTATTATTGGGAACATCTTCTATGTCCTTGCTTCCCTTAAAAAGATGTTGGCAAAACAATCTGATAAAGGCAATAAAACTGAAGAATGTATTTAATCTACCTACCTTCCACATAGTCCTGGTTCAGTTTATAGAACTGCAGACAGACTTTGGATAAAAGAATAAGAAAACACTCTGCAGACTGGAAGATCTCATCTCTTCAGTCATTTTTTAAAAAGAAATCAGGCTTAAAGCACTACACTATAGGAAACATACTACACACATACAAAACAACTACCAAACCAAACAAATAAATAAACCAACCAAAAAAACCTTTCACTGCTGGAAGGATGGGTTAAAGATCTGGTGACACTTTCCTAACACAACTTCTGCAAGTATCTGATTGTTTTGAATGTGTTTAGGTCTCTTGGATATCTTTATTTAATTTCTCTCTCTTTGAAATATATTCATGGATATACTGAAACATTAAAGCAAAAAGATATGTAGCATACAGTGTAGTTACACTGTCTAGGAGAAATGTGGGAAGACAGATATGACACAATATACTCTTTTGAGATAATGCTACGCATATGGTAACACCAATTTATAAGGCAGAAGGTTTCTCTTCTCATCAGCCTGAACTACATTATTGCTTTTCAGTCTCTTTCCATAGTAGTCTACAGTGAGACACAACACAGGAAAAAGACAAAACAAATTCTGACATTAAATATCAAAATATATTGATAAAGGAAACCTTACACTATGAAAACCAGCACTGAAATTGGTGATAAATTTACATTATTTAATCACAGCTGTTGTCTTCTGCTTCAAAATAAAATGTCCTTTATAGGAAGTGTTGTCATGATTGCACAAAATAACTAGTAAATCTTTTAAGATTGTCATCATCTGCTCTACTATCCATTACTTGTTACATTTAAGTCGTTGGATTTACACTTGTATTAAAAAAGAGTATCTTTAACATTACATTAACGTATTATGGATATCTTTATTTCAGCAAATTAGGCTGTGATAAAGAGGACTTGAGTATGCATTCAAACATAAAAGATTTTTGCAATATAGATTTTTTGAATTTGAAACGTTTATCACATCACAAAATCTAACTACCACATTTTTTTCTATTACAGCTAAATAACTACACTTTTAAAATTTTCACATATCCTCTGGGTTATTATAACTTGAATATCTAACGATTGTACAGGTCACTCTCCCTTACCAATAAACCATCAAACAAATGAAAAAAAGCTTTATACAGTACACAAACATAATATTCTTTGAGAATATGCAGATTAGGCTTTTTGTGGCAGGAGTAGAAACCTAAATGGCCGCACAAGTAGAATAAAAATATTTTAATAGCACTGAGGAAGCAATTGTCACAAATACTGGATCCCTCTTCCCAATCTTTGCAGGTGCATTTTGCAGAACTGCTAATAAACATAAAGCAAACAACTTTTTGGCATACCTTTCACAAAATGAAAAAAAAAAAATCAAGCAGCACTATTTCCTATTACTTACAGGAAAGGTGGTTAGAATGTATTTTTTAGAACTCAAACACAGAAAAATATTGTACTACATGGAAAACTGAAGTCCTGAACACTATGTGAGCAAAAATGCATATGGAAACATAACAGCAACATGCTAATCTTAAAAAAAAATAAGAATCAACTGTTCTGAAATCCAGGAAAGAAGCCATACGAACTTTTCTAAGCTGTTGTAAACCACCAGTTGAAGGTCCCAGACAAGATAAAATTCTGGAATTGCTCTATTGTCTCATAACTGGTCCTGGAACCAAACTAAAGAAGGACAGTTGCTTGGTCCTAAGTCAGGACATGACATAAATACTGGATATCCACACTGAAACACTTTAGAAAACTGCAGGCACATGCAATGCAGATTGAGTCCTCGAGGGAAGGGAAAAAGGATGACAGCAGATCAGGATAAATGGAGACCATGGGATGGGTGACCCAGTATGAGAATGAGGGAAGATTCATCTTGCAGAAACTCTTGGGACAAGGGCCTGCATGTAGATGGGAACTAGTAGATACTCCACTGGCAAAACGAATTTAATGGGCAGGATACCAGAAGTGGAGAAGCAGAGGACCAGGATATAATCTTAGCTCTGCATTAGCTTTGATAAATATTACTTTACTTCTGTCTCCACCCTCTTTTTACACATGCTCAATTAATATTCTTAACAGTAAGAACAGTATCCTCCAAACTATTCTATGTCATACTCAGAAGGTTCTTACAATTTACAGTGTGTCATTTATCATCTGAAATACTTTTAAAATTAAATCCACCATTTAATAAAACTAACACAGAAGTTTTCATCTGGGACATGAGTGTGACTTTTAGCCTGCCTGTAACAACTGAAGTACCTGTTACTTAAAAGAACAAAAATCAAACAAAGGTAATTGTATAAAAAATACTGACATGCAGTCTGATTTTACTGGACTGCTTATTAAATCCCTAGACAGAGACTAAACTGTTCTGCAGCATTACAATAAATACAACACCCAAGGTAATTTCTAAAATACTAAAATACAGAGAAAAAAAAAGATAATGGTGGCTCAGGCAAAAAGAAAATATATTCAAGGTAGTTAAATGTCTTATTTTGAAATATATCTTGAATAGGTATACATAATGGAAGATTCGCCATCACTAATGAAAATTTTGTCACCTTTGCAATTACCTGATGGCAAACATTGGAGGTTCTATTATTTTACAACTGTTTAATTTGCACCCAAAACCAATTTTACAAATCAGTACAAAGGTGGGATTACTGCTGTCCAGACATAAGCAGGCTAGCTTTAAACTAACAGTAGGGTAATCACAATGCAGCAACATGGAATCAAGAATTCACAACCCTGATCTTAGGCTTGAGTTAATACCATAGTTGTTCTAGGGAAACGTCACTCCAAAAACTGAAATAATGACCACAGAGGTGACAGGGGTGCGATTATTCAAGTTAAAGTGCCAAAGCTGGAAGAAACCCACCAGTTTTCACTAGGCTGAACTGCACCATGCATAACAATGCTGGGAATGCCTAAGCAAGAAGGAGCCAGCCTGAGATTTTTGGCTGGCAAATTGCTGCTATCAAAACTGCCTACCAAATTAGGCAGTCTGTTGTTACACTGAGAACTGTGTTTCAAAGAGGCATCTGAAGTGAATTTATGCAAAAAGACAGGTTGTACTGGAAGTTTGTTTCTTTCACTGCTCTACAGCCAAAAGCCACATCTGTAGAAGCATGAAAATCAACCTAATAATGCCAGGCAAAAGAATCTGAATAGCTTTCTCTCTCTCTTTCCATCAAGGCTTCCTTTCAGTCCATTGCAGGGAATAACTATCTTCAGACAAAACAAGGCACTCCCTTCAGCTGAAGAGGCTCCCAAATAAATTCTATTAGACATATGCAACCACAGAAGCCTCTTAACTGTCTGTGCTCTTCTATTAAGAACCACTGCCTTAAGACAAAAACTGTGGTACTTTCAATTAAATTTTTAACAGTTTTTGGTAATTCAAGGGCATTTGCTTTATTTCCTCCTTTTTATAGTGAAAGATAAAAACTATGACTTAATTAAGAATCACAATGACATCTTGGAATGACTTTACATATAAACAAAGCAAAAAATTCTCTGTCTACATCCATACACAATAAAACAAGAAACTTTAAAATGATAAACAACAGAAGACAGTTGCCAGCTCATTTAGCCTATTTACAGAAACAGCAGCATTCAGAAGGGATTTTATTTTTAAGTCAATAGCTCTAAGGATGAAGTATGCAAAGGCTTAAAGAGACACTGTCAAAAAGATCAAAGGATTCACAAGTGACAGTAATATTTTCAGGAGTCCCCTCTAACTTCAAAGCTAAATACAGATCCTGCACGGATCACGTGTTTTATTCCATTGATGACTCCACTCAGCAGTTCAAAGTGGGTTTAATTCCAGCTAACCCACTAGTTTCATATTTCTGTACAAAGAGTGTAAATCTAGTAAGAGTGTCTTCAAGATTTATTACTGTCATACTTTGCTGCGTTCCTAGGCTCCGAGGACTTAATGTGTTATGATATCATTCATGATAAATATTATCAACACTGTGGAGTGCAGAAGAAACAGCACTATTGCTAGTGCCAATGGCAAACATCTCTCCTTAGTCTTCTGAAAGACTACTGTCACAACAATAAATCAAGAGATAGCTTAGTCGTGTGGAGCAAAAGACAAAACATGCAGAGGCAAAAATGGAGGAGAAGGAGATAGGAGTGATGCTGTGATTCCCGTAGTTGAAATTAAGATCAACAAAGAAACATCAAGGGAAAGAAGTTCGAGATTCCTACCGGAAAATGCAATACAGAATGAGACAAAGGGACTTTTTTAAAACTCTTCTATGAATTACCTGAACAGAATCGAAGTTACTTGACCATACAGAGGTTTGTTACTCTAGCTGAACAGCAAAATCACTATGAAATTATTCCATTCTAGGGTTCACAGTCCTGAGTCTAATGGAGAAGGAAGGCAAATAGCTAGCACAGCTGTGGGCTAAAGTTGCACTCCAAGAAATTAAACAGTGCTTGTCCCATTTTGAAATTTTATTGGCTTTTAACTTGTACTGAGAATCTTTGGCTTTAATCTTACCTAGACAAGTAATTTCCAGGCCTCACCATGCAAAGGACAAAGGGAACTACAGAAAGCCAAGACATAATCTAGGGTTATTAGCATCAAACATTTATCAGAGTTTGGCTGGATATTCTCCCCTAGGACTCAAACAATATATATGGCCCAAGTACTGAAAACTTATCTAAAAAAATTCATAGAAAAACATGGATCAAGGAATATGCTAGTTCATTCCCCTATTTCAAGGCAGGATCAACCAAATGTACATAATTCCTGACAGGCATGTATCTAAATTGGTTTTGAAGAGACATAGAGATCTCTCACATCTCTCCCACATCTCATGACAGAAATCAATTATACCTGTTAGGAAAAAAAAAAAAATGTACTGTCTAATCGGAATCTTCTCTTGCTACAATTTAAAGGCTTTTTTTCTTGTTCTGCCCATATCAGACATTCAAGATAACTTATTCCCTCACTGTTTTGTATCTTTTATGTAGTTGAAGACTTACTATGTCTATACTCAATCTTTTCTTCCTTAATCCAAACACCTAATTTGTACCAACTTCTGTCTTATTTTTATCTCCCTGATAATTTTAAGCAATCTTTGATGGGTTCTATTCTTCATAAAGGTGCGTGCCCCAAACATAAGGGAACAGATAGGTTATTTCTGGTGGTTCTATAGGCAATTTCCAGATGATAACAAAGAAGGACAAAACCAAGGATGATACTGATGTCAGAGTTTAATACAGCAAAAAAACAGGAGAATTAGAGAGGAGCTTTTTTTTTTTTCTGTGAGAATCAGCAAAAATTTTTAAGACACATGACCTAGTTAAATATACCCATTATGACCACGCAGACATCTCTTGGGAAAAGAAAGACAGGGACAGGGAAGCATCTGGCAGGTTTCTGAGCCTGTGTTAGGAACAAAAATCCTTGAACAGAAGATGGAAAAAGCAGCTAAAAAGGAAGGGAGTACAAGGTTTGACTTGAACCCATGGAGAGGAAGCAGCTGAAAACACTGAGTGTTCATGCAGGGATGATTCTTCATATTTAGGAAAATAAGAGAGAACACAAAAGGAAGAAAATTGGCTTCAGGAAATTTAAACTTCAGCAAACTCACCTACACAACATGCAGAAAGACATTTCTTGTAAGCACACCAACAGATAGGAAACTGACTTGCTCTTCCATGAAGGGGTAGCACTGAGCACATACCAAAAAAAAGGAGTGCTAATGCCTAATCAGAAAGGTGTCTATGATTAGACAGCTGCTAAAACCAACAGCATGAACAAACATGAAAAAATTGATTAAATGATAATTAAACGAATTACATATTCTCAAATCAGTTAAATCTATTGAAATTCACCGTAGGTAATTAAAGCTGACTGGATCAGTCTCAGAATTACCAACAATAATTTTTGAGAATTTGTAGAGGATAGCAGTGATTCCAAAACACCTAGTGACTAGCTTTTAAAAAAAAAAAAAAGGTACAAATGCAACAACTGAATTTCAATTCCCTCCCAAAATGGAATAAAAATTATTTGCAAGTATCTGGCAACTCAGAAGCTGAGTAATACATAGAGCTGTCAAGAATAAACTACTTCAAAACTATCAAAATATTCCTCGTGAAATAGCATCAGATCCTGTAGCTAGAGAAGCAACAGTAATTATCCTATAGTCCAAGTAGGTATCCTATAGCCTGACTTAGTGATTGTTTGGAAATTGTTTCTCATGGGACTTCCATAAGCAAAGAAGAGAAATATAATGCAGCAAAAGGAAATAAGTTCTAGCAAGCAGATGACACTAAACTTGGAAGAGCTGCAAGCATACTGAAAGACAAGAGTACATGGTTAAAGCAATCTTATTGAATTACAGAAATGATCTGCAGAAAACCTGAATACAATTCAGTAAGGGAAATTCTAGGCCTTAACAGGAATAAGTAACAGGCGAGATACAAGATGGAGAGCAACTATTGAGGCAGCAGTAGTGAAAAGAAGCACTGAGGCTAGTGCTAGTCACACTAGCAAAATCAGCAAAATCTCATGCTTGGATTTATAAACAACAGGTTGCAAGAAATTTACAATAGGATAGGGAAATATTTTCAAAAGAATGGGACAGTGGGTGCTAGGACAGAAAATTGAGAGCACTGTGCACTGAAGTGTGCTGCTTTACTTTCCTTGTAAAGAGATTTCAGTGTCCAGGACTGTTGACACTGTTCACTGTCAGCACAGGTATGAGCATAAAATAAACACTCCCCACCATCCCCAGAAGAAAAACATCTTTTTCTACAACCCCAAAATGTTTGCCTTAAAACTTTTTATTCCTTCCAGGAAGCAGAACTGCCTGTCGACCATTTTACAACCAACCATCATAAGAGGAAAGATGTTACAAGTACCTCCCCAAAGACAGAGGAAACCACGTAGGTTATAACCTCTCACAGGACGCATCAGTCGAGTTTTTATTTTGCTTGTAACATATATCTGCTTTGTAATTCTGAGATTTTCCTGATTTTGCACTTAATTATTTGAGTAATACAAAAATGTGCAACTTGACGTCTTTATGGCAAACAAAGAATAAGAGGCTGTATAGTCTGACAGTGTCTTTTTAAAGATTACACATAATGACAAGATTGCTGAAAATCATACATTATTTTTTCAGATTTACTACCACAGCAAAAAGCTTTAGATTAATTAATGCTGCAATATATATGAAAAATGACTAAGCCAATTATTCTCATTCATCTATAAATGGAACAGTAGAGAGGAGAATTTTTGAAGAACTTCGTTTAGAATTACCAAGGTTCTCCTGACAATAATAATCAGTATAAAGGAATAAGTAAAGTATATTAAAGTAGCAATATATTCCTGGCACAAGTTCAGACTTGGAAGAATACACAAATCAATACAGAATAAAATACGCTAGTGCTATTCTACTGCTTATGGCCAGGTGACTGCACATCATAAATTTACATCCCTTGTTCATCTTTGCTGGCTGCAGCAGAGAGACCAGGAAAGATCATCTTTAGTAACAGCAAAGGCACCACACTGGCAGAAAGGTACTAAACGAAATTGCAGAACAGGATAAAGTGAACAGGAGACTCTAAATTCAAGTACTGTGAAAACATTACTTAAACACTGAGGCCCAACCAACAAATATATGTACGAAGGCAAATACTTTACTGGATTCTACTATGAGTTAGGCACTAAGATAACTTGGCAAGTTTGGGCCTAATCAATACTGAAATGCAGCAGAAACAACTTCTACATTAAATCGGAAGTCAAATGAAAATCCAAAAATCAATATAGAATCAATTTTTTTTTTCATTTTACAATTGCAGAATTGAGACTATTTAGGCTAAGAAGTTGATGATCACCTAGCCTATAATATAATACAATGTTTCAAACATGGAGGAAAAAAAACATTCAATTTTTCCTTCTCAGTTTCCTAGATACTCAGGATCATATATAGCATCCTGCAATCTACTACACGTTCACACATATCTGCACGTATCATACCCTGAATAAAAACATGATTTTTTTTCCTATTTCTCTGCAATTCTGTTTCTTAGTAACTGAAGAAATGAAAGATCTAGCTTTGAACCTCTTTAAAGGAATCTTTCCCTTATTATCCATTCTGCAGCAATTAAAAAGGGCTTTTACATTTTCTATATTTAAAACATAAAACATTGCCTTCATTCCCTTCCATAGGTTTTCCACTCAAAATTTTATTCATGTACTGATCACAAAACGAAGAATTTTTAAAATTACAAAGAAATGCCATTATCACGCATTTGAGCCCCTCCCATGCAGTTCTCTCATATAACAAGACGTAAGAAGAAGAAAGCAATCTAATCACTGCTGTGAGAAACAGTATCTTAATAAAACAGATTTTCAAAATTGTGTTTTCTTGCTTTTTTGTTGTTGCTGTATGCAAATCATTGCAGCATAACACACGGTTGGACATTCATTTTCTAAAGTTTTCATCCCCTTGTTTCCTTGGCATCATTGCCAAATATGCTTGAAGCAGTTTCTTGACAGGAACTAAAGCACTTACTAAATCTGTAAGAGGTGGCAAATTCAACTTCATCTTGTACATCATCTCTTTTGTAATTTTACCAAATGCAGATACTATGAGAATGTTACAAGGCTACCAACAAAGCAGTGCATGGTTGTGCAGTGCAAACAATCACACAGTGTTCCTTTTCTTAGGAACAACAGTGAATTCCATTAAAATATGCCCCATGGTTACTTCTGATTCACCTTTAGATGGGATTTGAAGTTCTTTTATCCTAGGCTTTAGGTTCCCCACTAGCAGAATATAATTAAAATAAAAATAGATGTCTCCCTTAGCTTTGAGACAGCCACAGGTATTAAAGCAATTTATTAAAATAGAAAAATTTTACTACAACCTTTGGAGAAGAGGAAAGTACATTTTGCAGGAGACCCCCACCATCCAACCCGTTTCTTCTTACTTTTATGTCCTGGCCAAGTGTCCATGTGCAGGTCACTTGAGGACCTACCAAGCAGACAGTCACCTTTGAGAACCAGAAGCTGCATATGCCCATTGGAAACAGATGTCAATGGAAGACTAGTGTTGATTTCTGTAGGCTCTGGATATCTTGTCTATCCTCTAAAAGTTTAATTATTATCACTGAAATCTACATTCAGAGTAAGCTGTTATCAAACAACTCAGCAGTGGAGTTGCTGTATCAGTCGTCAGTAGCTGTGTCCATCCTGTGCTGCCACACAGATAAGCTCCCAGTGTTCAAACAGCCCTCTCCTTCCATTTCCAGTTCTTTATCAGCAGAACCCCTGTTACCACAGGCAACACCAGCATATCCTAACAGTGATTTAAGTGCCAGACCAAAAACTCAGAGGAGAGGAGAAGTATGACGAGCTTCATCTCACACTTTCTCCATGCACATGGTGGCAGAGGTAACCCAGCTGTCAAGCCTCAGTCCTTATGCAAAAATGAGATGTAACACTGGGCTGTCTGAGCAGATCACACTGTCTTTCTAACAAAAAACCAACAGAGTCAAGCTTGACCACAGATGCCTTTTGGAAGGTACAAAGTTAAGCCAGTCAATAATCATTTCAAAAGAACTAATAAACCTATCAGTTATATTTCCCACTTTGGTACTGAAAACAAGTTCAGCCAGCACTAAGTTTTGTAAAGATTATATACCACTCCTGAATGTTTTTCAAAGAGATAGCAAAAATACAGAACATATAAACACTGACCTTGTTTCTTTTAACCCTTCTTTCTGAATGACTTCCAATATTTGCTTTGCAGTCATTGGTGAGTTGGGGTACTTTTCCAATGCCTGGAAAGAAACAATAAATCTGTAAGTGACAAGACAGAGTTGTCCTGTGAATCTGAAAGGTTATGTGATCATGCAGTTTTTATGTAGTCATTTGTGAAAGGCAGGGAACGGTAGTGTTGAGACTGAAGTCCTCTGTCTGTTGGAAGGCCAGGTACAACCCAGGAAATCGCAACAAGAAAAACATTTACTTGTTGCTTTTGTACATAATCTGCTACATCTGCCTGGGAAAAATTTTTACCAGGTTCCAAATAAAAGAGCTGAAATACACAACTAATTTTATGACACACCAACAGATTCCCTTTCAGGTACAAGAAGGAAAAAAAATAAAGCACGAAAACCAAAGGGGAAAAAAAATAATAAAAAAAGACTAGCCTTTTCCTTGATTTTTATTCTTTTAGAACTATTCAAGGTCATTTGAATATTCTACACTTGGGTTTTGCCATGACCTCCAAAAAAAAATTGGCTAAACCCTTCCATTTGTAGAGCAGGAGCTACTGTGAGAATTGACACAGTGAGGTTTCAATTTTAAAAATGCTTCTTGTTTCAAAAAACAATGAAAAATGAAGCAGTCAGAACAGTCACAGCACATAAGATGCTACATGACAGAGTGCAGTATATTTTTCCAGTTCAGCTCAGTTTTCCACTCCTTTGCCTTTTCCAACTGAGCCCAAAGTAAGTCACTCTTCTTTACAGACAGAACCATCTTGTAGGGATTTTTCTGATTTTCCGCTTTCTTTTTGCCCCCATCAGTTTAATGCTGTTAAACAAACAGCCACTCTTTTGCTCATGTAAAGTGCCAGACTGACAGCCCTGGAAAATAAAACCTTTCAATCAGCAGTAAAAGGTGTGGCACAGGCCACAGCAATCAAGCTTCCCAGAGCACCTTGCCAACATATCTCAGCCAGAACTTGCATTTCTACCCTGTGTAAATATAAAATCAGTTTGGTCTGATTCATACGATCCTGAGCTTCTCTCTAGTAGTTACCAAATGATGGCAACTGTGAAAGCAGCTACTACTCTATGATTACCTGCCCACTAGGAACTAGAGACACCACCACGTCATATCATGCAAGTCTAATTGTGAAGGGTGCTAGCCAGGGCTGTAATTCCAGCAGCTCACCTAAAGCCAAAGCCTCCCTACTCACTACTACTTGACCAGCTCAGACCTCTCCTGCCATTTTACAGTTCTGATTTACTGCCTGTTCTCTTTCACAGCCAAAACACAGTTTACCAATCCTTCAGTTCTTTGTTAGAGATGAGCTTTGTATCCTTTATCTCTCAGTTCCACAAAGGAAAATGTAGAAGTAAGGGTTGCACTAGAAAGGTCTGGGAGCTGAACTGAGCTTATCTCATGTACATCAATCAGCAATATTCAAAAGGGACCCATCAGGAAAGGAAAACCCAAAGGTGATTTGAAAGGAGAAGGAAGGGTAGGAAAGAGTAAGAGTACAGCAATGAGTAAGGACAGAAGGAACTGCACAGGACTGGGAAAAGGGCCATTGCACAGCAAGGAAAGAGAAATGATATGATGTATTAGTGACAGAACCACAATGACACATTGGAAAAATGACAATGCGCATAAAGATTAAGACTAGGATGAGAAAAGATGAATGGCGTGAAGAAACAAAAATGAAAACTTTAACCTTCAGAAAGAAGACAAAGAAAAATGGCAAGGTAAAATGAGAATATACCAAAATAAAGAGAAAAGAGAAGTAAACTTGGAACATTCCAGAGGGCAAACTGGAAAGGACAGAAGAGGATACTACACTGTACTGGACACGGCTATGAAGGAAACTGTGTGCACTTGAAAGTGGGGTTACTCACTGTGGAGGATTCCCTGTTTCTCTTCCTGAGTACAGGCCCCTCAGCACACCTGGGCAGCTCCTCCCTGCAATTGAGAAAATTTGGGTAGCCCTGTCCCCTTCTCTACGACATCACATCCTACTCTATAAAGTCAGTAAAAGTGCCAAGTATTACCACAAGAGTTCAACAATAATGGGAAGCAAACAACAAAGCTATGCAAACATCAGAATGCACCCTGTCCTGGACAATGGGAGAAGGTAGAGCAGTTTGTGCTGAGGAAGCCGCGCTGAACTGGCTGTGGAAACAATGGCCAGACATACAGAGAGGGAAGATCATCTTCACCAAACAACAATGAAACCAACAAGTACGATGCATAACACCGATACAGAAAGTTTAATGAAACCCACAGGGCAGATTTCAAATACCACAGTATGAAGTGAACACATTCAGGGTATAATGACAAACTGAAATGCAGAGTATGTTAGACAGGCTGAAAGTGCTGGAGTAAACAATTGCCCATTGTGTGGGCTTGCTTTATGCCGGACATGTAGCGTGGGCTGCAGTTCATATACCCCATGAATTTATTTCTGTTCCTCTAACCCTTCAAACCCTGTTATTTGAAAAACTCTTTATACCCTAACTGAAAAGCATTAATTCTCCAATTCAAACACTGCTGAAGTTGAAAGTCTTGTTATTGTGTACATGATTAAGTTTTCTTTATCAGAATGAAGATTAATTTAGTAGAGAACCTTAGTAAGGATGGGCTTTTTTCTGCCGCTCTCTATCCTTGTCGTTGTTCTTTCCCCCCTCCCCCAGTTTTAACTTAATCATTTATCACAGTAAGAAAACAAAAATAATTACTTCTACAAAAATTTCAATGATAATATAATTTTCTACCCTCATCAATGGAAAATACCATCAGAGCATTATTTAAGATTCTGTGAGCTAATGAATATACTGAACTGATAATTACACTAGCGTCTCTTGCCTCTGTATCTTACCACTAACACTGCTAAAAGCCTGCAATCCCTTTTGCATTTCCAAGACTTTTTAAAATAATATTAGAAATTCAAACTGAATAACTAACTGTGCCTTAAGGCAAAAAACATACTAAAATGCAGTAGCATAGTTAAGTCACAGGCTTCTTGGTCAGAAAAAGCAATGCACATCAGGGGAGAAAGCCCTAATCTGTTTTAAATATCTTTCTCCTTTCTCCCACTCCGGGCAGTGACTAATAATGCTGAAATTAAAGCATACCAAAGTACTGTCATGAAGAATATGACTGTTTCGATATATTTTGTTAAGAAGGACAATGGCAGAAGAATGGTTTGCACTGACTGCAACCTCTATCAAAGAGGATCAAATATGCTCTATTTATTCGTGCCATTCAACCACAGCCTTAAAAAGGGACAGCCACTAAATAACTGGGACAAATAATGTGATACCCATCAGGACAATCTGAAAGAGAACAGAAGCGGTCATTGCATAGAACACATTCTCAGTGTTCGTTCCAACCTAGGTTAATGGCTCGAAGAGAAGATGGCTCAGATCCTAGCAAGGACAGTGGAAATCAAACCTACCAGCAAATGGTAGCAGCCTTGCAAATTGTTGTATTTGTGCTACCTACGAGTAACAACTCACAACTTCAGATTAAATAATCATGCAGACACCACAAACACATGTATTCCCAGTTTCATAGGAAAAGTCCTGTTAGTTATATGGGACACAAATAAATACAAAATCCTTTTTCACCATAGCATCTATCATCTTTTGTGTGTTGACAACAGCTTGAAAAAAATCAGTTACCACACCAGGGAAAAAACACTTTCCAGTGAACTGCTAACAAGAAAACTCTAGTGCAGAGTCAAAACTCTCAGCTTTGCATCAGAGAGAAATCCTGAATTCTCAGCTAACCTACAAAATCAGAAGAGAACCTCTATATAAATGATGGAATTATTAGTTTAATTTATTTACACAGCTGTTTGTGACTACCTGAATCAAATACGCTCAATCGTTTCCATTTCAACCACTAGAGGGAACACAGCAGAGGGACAGATGGAAGAAAGGCAAACCAGAGAGTCAGCACTCTTGCTACCCATAAATACTCCATCAGAAAGTGGGAAGCTTTGCCTGCAGCTATCAGTTACACTGAGAGAAAATTATTCTTCCAAACAAGAACCAAGTGTGGTCTGATACTGTGCTGTAGTCCAAAAGCAGCAGGCAGATCACTCTAGTGGGCTGGATGATGCTGATTGTGTGACCAGATTATAGTTAGCTGGAAGAAACCAGATCAACTTCCATTTCTGGGAGCTGCTGGCAGGAATGGATAGCTGAAAAAGGTCAGATAGCTGAAAAAAATCAGGATCATTTTATCACATCTGCTTGGTCAAACTATAGTCTGAACCACTAGTCCCAAACTGAAGCAATTCTCCTTAGAACAGTATTTAAATTAATTCAGGAGGAGAAGAAAGAGGAACAGTACAGTTATTCCCAGTGCTCCTACTCATCAGCTAAAATATGAGTCAGGCTGAACTACACAATGGACAATCTTTACTGCCCAAAGACAGCAGGGTGAATAGAAGAACAAAAAAAACAACTTTCCTTCTCCTAAGAAGAAAATATATTTTCTAGCCACCCATTACTAAGTTAATGAATTGAAAGATGGAGTATCAAAGAGGGTACAAGAACAGTGTCCTGGAAAAAATCCAGCATTGTCCCATCCAGCTGCTTATGTGAGGTTAACAGGAGGACTGACTTCTATTGTGGGAAATGCCCCTCTCAAATCTTTTGTGTTCATTTTTGATTAACAGCTTTAGTCATTGGGGAATTATCAGCAGCCTGGTAAAAGTTCAAAGCCCTTTGTGTGAAGAAAGATGGGTAAATGGTTCAGAGAGGAGGGGAGGGTACAGAGTGGGGGAAGAAAGGAAGTGCATAGAGACGGATGAAGAGGCAAAAACAGCAAGGAGAAGTACAAGATAAATGAAAAAGAGGGATGCTAATAAGAGAAGATGCACTATGATCTATTTTAACACAGATTCTCAAATAAATATTCATAGAACTCTTGCTGATGGTGATCAAGAGAAAGGTAAAGAGTAGTTTCCAGGTACTAAAATATTAAAAGAAGCTGAAATGGGAGTAATAATTCTCCTGGTAGGACTATTGTCTTTGAGCAGTTGCAATTGCAATAAGGAAATTATAAAATCTAAGTAAAAGAAAGTGCATTTTATATTACATGTTTTTCATAGTATGCTCCATACTATGAATTTGTCTTTGTAATCCATGTGACACTACAGATAAGCAGGAAAAGTAAAATTAAGCATGGAAAGGAACAAAGATATAACACAAATAAGAAAGCAACAAATAAAAAATTTCCATAACCTGCTGAAATATATTAAGTTTTAACAGCAGTTATGTGCATACTTGCTAGTCCACTTTTTTTAGTTTCAGAGGTAATGCTACTGACCCGTAGAGTTCAAATGTTTTAAAGTACACTCATAAAATAACTTTCTTCAACTCTTTCACTCAGAAGTACTTCAGCACAAACTATGGGGAACAACTGGGGAAAATATTTCCTGAAAGAGAATTTCTACTATAGAATATGTTTACAAGATGGTCTGAAAGTGTCTAGCTTTGCTAACCTACCAGCTATGTAAGGCATTATCATCTCCTAAAATACTGAATGAAAGGAAAGACCAAGAAAGAAGCTGAATGATTTCTTTGTTCATGCCATTACTTTAACTGGATCATTTAAGGCTTGTTCTGAGACGTCCAAACGCTTTTATTGTTCTTTTTAAAATTCATCTATAATGTCACATTTCCAACAGATATAAAGACAGCAACAGTGCTTTGGAATTCCAGATAAACTGTACACTTGACATTTTGAATTGAAAGGAAACTGGATTACAATTCACTTAAAATTAAACATACAGTTGAGCTATTCCTTTAAAAGGCACAAGCTCTAACAGTGGCAACATCTTGCCATTGCCAGTGGTCTCATAGATCACACCAGAAAATGTAGGATAAAGTTTTCTACCCTAAACAACTGACTTATAATAACTTATTGATCTGGTCTGACATACAGAAACAAATGGAAACCTTTGCATTTCTCTCTTCACTAATGCAATCAGCCTTGTCCAAGCAACCAGGAGCTTCCCCTTATAGCCTGTGTCAGCACAGATACATAAACACCTCTGCGACTGCAACAGGATGAACGTAGTGAGCACACAGAATCCTATCAGATTGCTGTAAGATCAGGATCAAAGATACTCCAGTGAGCATGATGTCAAACTTGCCACCCCAATACGGGTTCCACTGTTACAACAGAATTACTAGTGATGATTTCAGTTCAAGCAATAGCATTTAGACTCCCAGAATGACTGCTCAGTTCTGACAGTACAGTCCAGCCTCCAGACTTCTGCTTAGCCATGCAAGCCACACCTCTTCTTACATTCTATGGCGACACTCCATTGACTTTCCCTCAGCCCAGCCTTCCCCTACTCTACAAGTGATACTCTCATCTTCTGAGGTGTTGCAATACCCCTCACTTCCATATCTCCCACCCTTACGCATCCCTACCAAAATACCCTTCTTCCCTAGTCCTTACCACAGTACAAACCTACAGTGTATTCCTAAGTCCTCTACCTCTTCAAACATGAGCATGTTCACGGAAATGCCATTTATTGCAATGGGTTCCCCAAAACCCACAGACAGGTACACAAGTGCAGCCCAGGTAGTCACCACTAAATACCTTGCTAGCAGCACACTGTAGCTTTTACATGCTGACAGGACAAATTGGGTTGTCAGTCTCCTGTAGCTTGTGGACCACATTCTCTGACTATTTAACTTAGAGTAGAAGTTTCATCAGTGCACCCAGCTGAAAAACATGGGTCAAAGCTGTTTTAAGACTATGACTCATTATTGCAGAGAAGGGACAAGGAGCAAAACACAGCTCTGCCACGCAAAAATACTACTGAGATCTGTACTCATTCGGTGATCACACAGGCCATGATCCTGAAATGCCTCTAATTCCAGCAGGGATAAAAATTCCCCTTTGGCCTTACCCCTGTATAAAATGAAGAGAAACCATGCTTAGGTGACTGGAACTAATGGAGCTGAATGGATATGAGTGCCCTGTCAGCTGCCTTTATATTACAGATAACAGAACTACCACCAGGGTGAATGCATTCATCACTACTAAGAGAACAAAGAAAAAACCCAAAAATTAAGTAACACCAAACCTCAAACATATTTCCTTTCTTATATGCTGTTTTCTCTACTGAAAGATGATACAGATTATTTTGTTTTTCTGAGACACTGAAAGGTTTGCTTTATAACTTACGTTTCAGCCAGTAAAATAGAAACAAAACAAAAAAATTAGAGCAAAACTTCCCAGAAAAATCAAGAGAGAATGAATGTGCATTTGTTTCAGAAGCCTTCATCACTTAATTTCCTCAGGCAAACCTAATGTGTAAGGGCTACTTTTAATGTGAGAAATAAAATTCCTACTGGCTACTCTCTGAATGTACCAAATTTAACAGGAGGTGACAGTTGTGCTGATTTTCTTGCCATTGCTTTACTATCAGAGTTTATCTTGTTAGACAGTGTCCTAAAGATACAGACCTAAGATTTCCAGAAGACAATAAAGAAAATAGGAAAAAAGAAAAAAGAGGAGAAAATGGGATTAAATATAATATTTTAAACCATGCACTCTACATAAACATTCTAACATATTAGTTTGGGTCATTTTAAATATTTCATCGTGGTAAAACTCACACACTAAAAAGATAAAGTTTAATGCTGCAACTGACATTGACTCCATTAATGCACCGTAAATAAATTTATGTTTCTAAAATATCTTTAATGACAGCAAACATAAAACTGCAAAAATTATACTCCCATTTTAATTTTGTGGGATAGATGGCATGAAACTAACTCATGAAATTTACAGCATATTTTGATGTTTAGGTGAATAGCCAGTGTAAGTCACTGGCTTGACTGGTTGAGAGTGATCCTCTCAACCTCACAAAGGAAGTCCATAAACTTCACAACTCGTTTGTCTGGATTGTCTTTACTCACAGGATGATACTCCCTTCAAAATAACGAGAGATGGAGAAAATAACTAAGGACATTTCTTAGTAATTTTGTCCCAGAAAGAAAGAATGTATCTAATGCATGGAAAACCTGGAATGAAATTCCTGAGAGGTATATAGCAAGTGATAAAGCTGGAAAAAAATAAAAGGCTCCTGCAATCACTGACACAACAAAAAGGACTTTTAGTTCTTTAAGTTTTCTGAGCCTACCTGTTTAAGTACAAGAGGCAAAATGGAAAACCAAAATCTCCACATAATGAAAAATAATAATTTTGGTATTGGCTTGGTTTTGAATTTTTTTTGGGCAGGGGGAGTGAAAAGGCTGTTTGCTTGTTTTAAATAGGAGAACTATTCTTTCTTGTCAGAACAGATAACAGAATAGAGCAGAGCCTTAGGAGTCCTTGGGTGTTATAAACCATTTCCTTCCAAAGTTTGCACACTAATTTCACATCAGGTTTTATCAGTCTGAATCACGACATCATTATATACAGAATACAGTTCATTGGCACAATCCAGATCTACCGCTTAAATTGCTCTGAGAACAGATATGGTAAGTCATGTTTTTGAACTAAAGAAATACAGTCTTCTCATAGAATGTGTAAAGAGAGAATTCTTTTGTTAGCTGTCAGTGAGATTTTGCTATCTCTGTTAAATATATAATGGTTAGTGTCATAACAAAGATCAGCCATTGTGTTATGGCATTTATCTTCATGAGTGAAGAGAGGAAGGGCTACTGTGATTTATTCCGTCTCTCCTCATGAGACGATTAATGTCATAAGAGATTAGTCTTCGGTACTGACTTGTACACAGAACAAAATACAGGGCTGGAGTGGGACACTAGGCAGTTTTAATTGCCACAAGTTTAGAAGCCCACATTACTTACATATAGCACAGCTGACAATTAGTCATCTAAGATTTTCAAAAATAGGAGAATATTTTGCAGCTCACTAACTCATATTCATTTTGTGTCATTTATTTGTTCAGTCCTTCTTAGCAGTCTTTTCACACAGTCATTTCCCCCATCTCATCACCTAACTCCACCCACACTTGTCCTCTTAAATACACCATTTATTGTAGAACTGAAGTCCATATCGGTTGTTTATAGCAATTTTTGGTAGCATCTGTTTAGAGGTTTAAAAAAATGCACTACTTAACTATTACTAAGAAACATTTGTCACAATACAGGCAGATTATAAAGAACAAATAATGGCTCTGTATCTGTGTTTGTATAAGCTGTATAAACAGCTTTCCTCAAGATTTGAGAAAAGCTACATGCTCACCTCTTCACAGCAACCTTCTAAAATAATCTGAACATCCTAAATTGCAGATAATAATCTTTTAAAAGCCTACCACTTTGGAGAAATACACACAGAATATTTTGTTTACATGCTGCCTGCTCCTTCTTATAAAAAAAAAAAGAAATACTTCAAATAATACTGTGCTGGGGAAAAAAAAAAAAAAGGTACCAACACGATAAGCAAAAGTTCCATTAAAAAGGAAAGAATTATCTTTCTCCAACACTGGAACAAGAATTGTCTGCATTTTCTTAAATTCTCCTTTTTTGGATACTGCTAAATCATAAATGTCCTTGACATAAAAGATTTTATTTGTTAAAAACAGCAATTCTTTACCATTGGTGTACATCAAACAGGACACATTATTAAAAAGCTCTCACAATGAAGTGTTATCTTTATCTAGGCTTCTCAAATATTGACTTAAACATTTTTATCAGGCTATTAATCACATCCACATTCAACGTGAATAGCAACCAAGACCAGTCCTGACAGTGAGACCAGCCAGGTAACAGGGCAGCATTATGGCAGGGAAAAAGTATTGTGAAAGCTAAGGACATTTCTTATTGATGGTAAGTGGATAGGAGAGAAAAATCAATGGGTCCTCATCAGTACAACTGTCTACCAGCTGGATGCTGATTTCCCTTAGAGATCAAAACCAATAGGAGCAATCACTTGGCACAGGTGTACAAATTCAATAGGACCTCCAGCCTATGGAGAATAAAAATGAACAGTGACTTAAAAGCTTGAGTTCATGAAGAGACAAAATGCTGATTGTTAAACCTACAGTTTGTAATCAGATCTCGAAACAAAACACAGAACATGTCTTCCGCCATGGGGGTACAACCTGAAAATGTTCAGGATAATGTGCAATTGTTGTGAAGGCTCCAAACTCCTGACCCTGCCTGAAGGAATTATTTCGAGCTGCAAGACTGGCTGACCCCTCCAAGTCAAGCTGGACAAG
This sequence comes from Margarornis squamiger, assembly GCA_035222235.1. Classification (NCBI taxonomy): domain Eukaryota; kingdom Metazoa; phylum Chordata; class Aves; order Passeriformes; family Furnariidae; genus Margarornis; species Margarornis squamiger. Next base: position 108,043,288 of record JAWWTY010000077.1, on the reverse strand, counting down.
CACTGACCATGTTACACTGCAAGATGGCCATCAGCCACACTCATCATGCAACTACTATCACCAAACGCCTGAATCACAACAAAGTAATTGGTCAACAGAGAGGAATCAGAGGATTTTATAAGAGAATATAAATACAGAGAATTCTCACAAAGATAGGCTTCCTGTTCAAGACAAGTTTCTATTTTTAAGGGTCCTTAATACTACAGCACATTTGTTATCCTAAGACCTCTCACTATACACTGAACAGATTGAACTTTTACCTGTCAGGATGGTAACAGTAACCCAAGAAAAGCAAAGAGAGTAAAACATGGCAGTTATGCAGTATATTCTGTCATGGGTTTTATTCTTTTTCTATGTGAAACAACATAGGTACACATGACAATCTGAGTTTCCCAAAGTCACATCTCTTTAGTAAAGGTAGCGCTAAAAATTATTAGCTCCTAGGAAACACTACTGGCAAACAAATTCAATGTCTATTGGGTTTAAGCACATAATTTTAGATTTAATGTTTTACAAGTTGATAATAACATAAATTTTAGCTGAATGGAAAAATGACACTGTCTCAGCTCGGCCTTCCAGTGTAACTACTGAACTCATACTGTACTCTGGAAACAATCATAAAGTTACAGAATCATTAAGGTTGGAGAAGACCTCCAATATCATTTAATTCAGCCTTCAACTGAGCATCACCATGCCAACTAAACAACAGCACAAAGTGCCGGAGCCAGTCATTTCTTGAACAATTCTAGGTATGGTGATTTCACCACCTCCCTGGGCAGTCTGTTCCAAAGCTTAATGGCCCCTTCCTTGAAAGAATTCTTCCTGATGTCCAACCTGGACCTCCCCTGGCACAGCTCGAGGCCATTTATTCTTGTCCTCTCACTAGTTCCCTGAGAGAAGAGACTGACTCCCACCTTGCTACAGCCTCCTGTCAGGTAGTTGTAGAGAGAGATGAGCCTCCTTTTCTCCAGGCTAACCAACACCACCTAGCTCCCTCAGCCACTCCTCATATGCCTTACTTTCTAGACCCTTCATCAGCTCTGTTGCCCTTCTCTGGACAGACTCCAGCACTTCGACATCGTTTTTAAAGTGAGGGGGCCAGAACTAGACACAGTACTCAAGGTGTGGCCTCACCAGTGCTGAGTACAGGGGGGACAATCACTGCCCTGGTCTTGCTGGCCACATCATTGCTGATATAGGCCAGGATGCCACTGGCCTTCTTGGCCATGTGGGCACACTGCTGGCTCATGTTCAGCTCCGAGATCCTTTTTGGCCGGACAGCTTTCCAGCCATCCTTCCTTGAGCCTGTAGTGCTGTCTGGGATTGCTGTGACCCAAGTGCAGAACCCAGCGGTTTGGGTTGTTCAACTTCATACCACTGTCCAGATCCCTCTGCAGAGCCTTCCTGCCCTCCAGCAGAACAACACTGCCACCCAACTTTGTGTCATCTGCAAACTGAGGGTACACTTGATCCCCTAGTCCAAATCATCAATAAACATGTTATACAGGAGTGGCCCCAAACTGAGCCCTGGAGAACATCACTGGTGATGGGCCACCAGTTGGATTTAACATCATTCATCACCATTCTCTGGGCCTGGCCATCCAGACAGTTTTTAACAAAGCGAAGAGTACACACATCCAAGCCATAAGCAGCCAGTTTCTACATAAGAATGTGTTCTACACTGTGGGAGACAGTATCAAAGGCTTCACTGAAATCCAGATAGACAACATCGACAGCTTTCCCTCATCCACTAGATTGGTCACCCGGTCATAAAAGAAGATCAGGTTGGTCAAGCAGGACCTGACTTTTCTCAGCCCATGCTGGCTGGGCCTGAGCCCCTAGTTGACCTGTATGTGCTACAAGATGACACTCAAGATGATTTGATCCACAACTTTCTTGGATACCAACGTCAGGCTGACAGGCCTGTTGTCCACTCCTTCTGACCCCTCTTGCAGGTGGACGTCACACTGGCGAAACTCCAGTCATCTGGGACCTTCCTGCTTAACCAGGACTGATGATAAATGATGGAGAGTGGCTTGGGGAGCTGAGTTGCATGCCCCTTCTTCCCAAGGTCATAACTCTCTTTCCCCCCCAACCCCCTCAAGTTCCAGTGAAAGCTCCCTATTCAGCCAAGCCAGCCTTCTTCCCCAATGGTTCATCTTACAGCACATAGGGATGGCCTGCTGCTGCACCATTAGGATTTCCTTTTTAAAAGTACATCCAGACTTCATGGACCCCTTTGTTTTTAAAGACTGTTTCCCAAAAAGCTTTCTGAACTAGTGTCCTGAACAGGCTGAAGTCTGCCCTCTGGAAGTCCAAGGCAGAAATTTTGCTGACCCTCTTCCCTGCATCACTGAAAATTGAAAAACTCTGTCATATCGTGGTCACTATTGCCCAAGACAGCCTCAGACCTAGAATCTCCAACTTGAAGGTGGGGGGTTTTTTGTTGCTCTAGAAATAACCTAGGCAAGATAATCTGAAAACAATTCTGAAAATTCCAATAGGACTTCTTACTATCACATGAATGAGAAACTGTTTCAAACAACAAATTAGTTTCTTTCAATTATTTCAAAGGGAGTACTCATATTTTCAACAATACTCCTTTGGCCAAGATAGACCATAGTGTAACTTGTTCTAAAAATAAACAGAATGCAACATAATGTAAACATACTATTTCGTTTCCAAGACAAAGGACGTGTCTTTTACAAAGGAGAGAAGAGAGATTTATTTATTTTTTTTCATCTTGGTGTTTCCTTGCAATCCTTATACTCCCAAAGCCTGAGAAAAATACAAACTTTAAAGATGAAGGCTTGGGGACTTCAGCTGATTATCTAATTAAGTTAAATGATACCAAAATTAATAAAAAAAACCCAAACTAAATGTAATTTTATCTTTGAAACGAGAAGGTGGGTTTTTTCCTATTTTTTTCACTCTCAGTCAGGTTTATTTTTTCCTCCTTTAGTATCTTTGCTATTCTACTTTTCCTTGGTACAAGAACATTCCATTTTATTCACTGCTTCGCATTTTCTTCAATGCAGTACTGTCATTTTTCTCCCTAGGATTACATCAGTATCACCCAGGCAAACACTCTTTTCACCACATGACATGCCAACAGACATAAACCCGGGTTCATTCTCTTCTACTAATCCCAGAAAATGTATGCAAGTACTAAAAGTAATAAGCTTCATAACTATTATTATGTATGTATGGAACATTTAAAACCTCATTTTTTTTCAGAACACTAAATCTCAGAATGCTTTCCCAAGATCCCTTCCCTCCTCTTCCACACCCATATTTTTCTATAAAATTAAGTCCAACATTTAACAACACTTCAACGAACACATGAAGCTTTTTGCCACAACAGCTCCAACAAGGCTGATTATAGCAAACAGGTGCAGTGGTTTTTTAACCTTAAATCTCTTACTCTCTTTGCAGCTCTTTCAGAACCATTTCCCAGCCACCACACATATATACCAGTCTCACTTATCTGGACAGCCTGTTTTGTAGACCTGGCTCAAAATGCAGGAACATTATTTCAGTCATTTAACATTACTTTAAGTAGCTTGAAACCTTCTCCTTCAGCTCAGACACTAATAGAATGAATTAGCACATTAAAATTATAGTGTGAAACTGTCATCATTAAGGACAATTAAAATTTACTACACAGACAGGTATTTATTTTCTTGGTTGTTTGGGTTTTTTTTTTTTACGTAATGGAAGTGTAAAAGATTCTGAGAATTACAGAACCATAGAATGGTTTGGATGATCATCTAGTTCAAAACACCCTGCCAACGTAGTCTTTTACTAGACCACATTGCTAAAAGATGACTTTGAACACTTCCAGGGATTGGGCATTCACAACTTCTCTGGGCAACCTGTATAGCATGATGACAATGTTTTGATAATGTGTCAAACAGTAGTTCCAAGCAAAGTACCTATGAATTAATGGAGACCAAACTGTTTTCTTTTGCAAAATAACAATGCTTTTCTGATCTTTCAAAATCCACACAAAACATTTTTGATCAACTGTTTTGACTCTATTACTTCAAATTTTTTGTAGTTCCCCATCTTCTATTGATGTTTTCACTGTGCAGTTCACAGACCAGTTTAAAGACTACCTTTTTGGAGTCCATGAAACACAGCTCAAATCATTGCTCAGACACTAATTTTATCCTCAAGGCCTTTCACTCCCCCCACTCCTATTATTGCTTATCTCTTGCACTGTATCCTGCACCCTTCAGTCAGTCATGTATCTGTTCACTTCTCCCATATTTATAATCTCTTTCATTGGAAAACTCCCCATATAGCAGTGTATGAGTTCTGAAGTCTCCTCCTCAAGTGCCGATGCTGCTGTGGACCTGCAGGCTAAATTAACAACCCACAATGGTTACAGTGAACATCAAACATTTACTGAGAAGGTTTGATCAATAGCACAGGTACCGAGAAGTTCCCATGGAGGTACTTAGTAAATGAAACAATCTTCAGCGATGCATATATAAAAAGCATGCAGTAACTTGCACAGACAGACTGATAAAAATCTCTGAGTTTACTTTGTGAAGCCACAGCCCTCTAGTTCTTAAGTGCTTCTACAAATCTAAACCAGAGCATGTTTTAACATCACAACCACTTAGTAGGGTTCACTGTCACTGGAATACTGTATCACGAAGAGCAGGAAAGATCTTTCTTCATAAAATAACTGCAATGTTCAAGCTAGCTTAAAGCAGTAATTCCATTTTCTTTCAGTGTCTGCTCTTTAGGTGCCCATCACATGCTCTAAATCCCACAGATTTCACTAGACTGTTACTAAAGACAAGGGGCATCAGTCCAAGACAAAGTCATAGGGTTGATTATCCTTTACATTCCACTTAGATGGCTAGCTCTCATTCCAAAGGCGATAGGGGAAATTGGCAGCGAGCCAGCTGATCCCTGAACACTGACTGGAGGAACAGCATTTTAGCATGAAGAATTTGACTGGCAAGACGAAACAACCACAGTACAGGACCTACCCAAGAGCTGAAAGCAGCATCCACTTCTTGCTGTCTACCCAAAGGATGCTGAGACTCATTATGGGCAGATCAAATGTCCCAGTCATGTAGCCCTGTTTCTATGATTCTCCCAGTCAATTTGACAGGCCTGTAACCCAATACTTAACCCAACACTTGAATATATATTTTTATATATAAAATTTGGGCTGCTAAGTCAGGAATTCAAGGGATCACATCAACACATTCAATCCTTACTCAGTTCTCCCAGCAAATATTTCCTGTTGGGATACCTGGCAAAAGCACTTTAGCTATTGCCCAGGAGGCCACTGTTGTACTGTGATCACTGTTCAAAGTCTCCAGCTGCACAGATGTACTGGGCAGGGCAAACTAAATCATCACAAGAATCTGCACCATTATTTTAAAAGATCAGTAGACCTATCAAATGCAGCTCATGTTCTACAGCAACAGTCCTCTTCTTTTCTATGATCTGGCCTGATGAGCCCAAGTGTCTGCTGAACTGTCCAGCCATTCTGCTGAAGTGTGCTTAACAGACAAGACATGTTTAACAATGCAACACAACTTGACAGCACAGCATCCCGGGAACAAGATGAAAGGAAGACAAGCAACCTGTTTGACAAAACTGCCAATGTAGCAAAATTGGCTACACAGATTTTTCTTATTCTTGACAAAACCAAAAACAAACAAACAAAAAAAAAAAACACCAAACAAACAAACAAAAAAAACAAGCAAAAACCCAAACCCAAAACCCACCCAACAACAACAAAACAAAACCAAACAAACACTTGGTAGTCCCTAACATCTTCAGAAAAGTACACACCTGTAATCCCATGGAAACTTATTTGATGCGTTCTTCAACAGTAAATTACAGAGTTTATTCCACAGCTAGACAGTGAGGCTCACTAAATTGTTACACTTTTTTTCTTTTCAAAATAGATGATGAGTGCTGGCAAGATGTCTCAATCCCCATTATGAACAAAACAAATTATGAAATAGATCAGAATGCATTAAGCACTACTGCTCTACACACAAGCCTGCTGCAGCATTGCTACATCAAACTGCCAAAAAAAATCAAGAGACTAAGTCCAAAATGTCTCAAAAAAACAGAGAATATGAATGAGAACCATTAACTGGACACAGAATTCTCAATCTCTACAAGAAAATTGTTGTTTTCTGTCTAGTCACTGTCAGAAAAAAAGACAACAATGCATCTGAATTCTAAATCACGTCCATCAGAGAACTTTTCATAATCATTTTATTTTTCTAGTTCTCCCATTTTTTTACATAGAATGTGAATTTCCACAAAAAAGATCAGATTGTGGCAAAGGCCAGACAAGTCCTAGCTTCTATAGATAATGAAAGTTACCAGGTAATTTTATTGATTTTACAAAACTATACCTAACTTGGGGGGTGTGACTTCTTTTCAAGTTTAAATAGACACGGTGACCTTGAGACCCTTTCCAGCTTCACCTTCTATAATTATCAAAGTAATGCTCTAATTAAGATGCTTTTCTCACTCTCAACACCAAATTCCAAAGAGCTTCTCATTGTTCTTACCTGTGTAGAATTTCTAAATGACAGAAATGCCAAATGAGGTTCAAGAAGTTGGTATGACCAGAGAATGTCATGATTTTGAGACAGCTACCAGAATCTTGCTCCAGAAGAATGACAGCAGGCTATGAACAGTAGGGGTCTATTTATTAACATTTATCCCGAAATAGATATTAATAGATGCTCAGTTAGAACTGATGGAACAGAAGGAAAAATAATCAAACCAGAAAGTTAACATTTTATGAAGAATAAAGTTAAGTACTTGGGCAATACAATAGTGATAGAGCCTCATCTTACATAAAATGAAGGTTCAAGTCACAAAAGCAAGAACAAATCATACAGGAGATGAAGGTTGACTGTGATTTACTAGACTGGACATTTCAAAAGGCATCTCAACCAACTATGTGAACCACTACACACAGTTAGGCAGGTTCTCTAGGCTGCTAAGTGTCAGCTGAAACAGAATAAAACTTTGACCTTCAATGTTTGATATATAGTTCAGTTAAGACTCTCTTCCCTCTCTAGACATCAAGTTACACAGGAAGCTAACTACGATAAAACAAACAAACCCTGACTAGAATAATTGCTTCACTAAATTCCTAATCCTGTCTATACTTAAGAAAGATCACAAGAAAGAAAGAAAATAGCTTTGAGTTCTCCGAAACAAATAATCTAGTAGCTCACGATCTTGTCTCTCAGTGAAGACTTTTGAAGTCGTAGACGTTTATGGAAATGTTGTTTTCTGTAAATCAGATTACGCTCTATAGGATGCAACTGTCACCCACAGGATAATGGTCCCTAGAGCTGAGCCTCTACAAGTAGTGAGGAGATTCTCACCACAGGCTTTGCCAGACCAATGTATGTATACAGGAGGAAAACAGAGCATGTAATACGTGCCTTTTAAATAAATTACTTTCTGACGCTCCAAAATCATGAACAATAATCTAGGACATGACCTGGAATGTCTTCTACAGAGAATTATAGTCCAACTCTCTGATGCATCTGATGAGTCCAGAGCAACAGACTGAACTATGGTTGCAGATTCTGGCAGATGCTGTCAGACAGAAACTAAACTCAATACTACACTACAAAGCAAGACTTCTCATACACCTGAGGTATGGGAGGCCACATCAGAGTCATAACCTGCAACATAATAACATGATTCCATGTTAAAAACTCATGTTGAAGGTTCTCAGATACTGAAGGAAAGTTACACACCAGAGTCCACAGAGATTTTGTCCTGCTGAGCTCAAGCAATTAAAGAGAGCTGAGCTCTTAACAGTCCAAGATCACCCAGAGATTCCTGTTCCAACATCAGAAAGACGAGAACTTGCTTGAACCAAAGTGAATGGAGCTGCTCTAGAACCCTTCAACACTAAGTGCCATCCCTAACCACAAGTAGTGCACTGACACCAAAGACGTTCCAGGAAGACAGCAGGCACTGCCAGATGGCTTATTAACTGTCTCCTGACACTCATGATGTCTGTGCTAAAACACTACTGCCATACAAAAAGTCAAAGGTCACCCTTTCAAACCACTGTTAGGTGAAGGCTAATCACCAGGCACCTCTACCCTTTTTCCATTCCCAGAAAGTACCTCTCCTCCCAAGAAAGCAAATCGAGCAACAGAAAACTATCTAGCAGAACTTTGCAAAAACAAAGCAGCCTCAGAGGGACAGTACAAATACAGTATGGAGGAGGGTAATTGTCATTCAAAGCTGGCAAGTGATTAAATGGGCCACTTACGACCAAACTGTTGCACTTGAGCAGCATGAGGATTTGCTACCTGAACTAACAAGATGAGGAAATGGCCTGTACCAGGATGCACTGCTTATTGTTCTGCCTTTACATTGGAAGCAGAGTGAAGGCTAAGGTATTTGATTCCTTCAGTGTGCATGTTTCTCAGAAGGAGGAATTGCTCCATTTCAACTGGAACCCATGGAACTGTAATGAAATACTTTCCACTAAAATCCACTAATCTTCTCCCAGGTCTTGATACCACAAAAGGAAGCTTCTATTTAGTTATTGTTATTTACAGGCAATGCCAAGATTATCACCATCATACCTAGCAAAAGGGAAAACACCTTGAATCTTACAACATTATAAAAACCCCAAAAACCAGACACCAAAACCCTATCACTCCAAAGCCAAGAGGTCAAGTTTAGCAAATTATTCTCCAAGTGACTGTAATTTAAGGATCACAGTATAATAAACAAAGAAAGCTCCAGCGGGAAGTAATTAAGTTTGGCTTTTCACCTTGCTACCTGGTCCAGACTAGGATGCTGCAGTGACATGTTTTGATCCAGGGAACTGGTGAACTGGGCTAGCAAATCCAAAGAAACCTAACTGTGAAGGGTGGGTAGGGTGTTGGGTGTGGTTGGTGCAAACTACTTCACTGTGGTTCCACATCTTCACATGCAACTGACCAAATTTACCATACGAAGAAGAAACATCAGTTGTTCCAAGAGAAACATGCAGTATGTCAGGAAAATATTGCCTCTTCTACAGAGAAAGGCAAGTCAGAAGCCACCGGAAACATTCACTATAACACTGAACATTAAATCATATGTTAAAGCACCGAGAACGCCTTCACACCGTTGAGAAATGCTCATATTTAGGTTCCTATAAGGGTATTCTCCTATGTTACCCTGCTTTGATAGAACTAATGTGACACTACTGAGAAAAGGTCCCATTCCTATGTCAGGTTCCTGACTACCTAAAAGTCTGCGAGGCCAAGGGTTAAAGGGCTGTCTCAAGATAGAGTTAAAATCTTGTTTCTCTCAATCTACCCTAGAAAAATGGAAAATGTGAGCTGAAATAGATGAAATTCATATTTTTTTTGTAGATCACCTGTTCAAATAAAGAATATTAAACCCACACTTTTAATAGTATTACTTCATACTAACAAAAGAAAATATTGACAATTAAAACCACAGAAGGTACAAAAAAAAATAAAAAATCCTGCAGGTTCAACCTTGTCTAATAAGTGCAAAAATTACTTTGAATAAAACAAACTTGAGGAAACCCTAGAGGAAACCAAAATAAAATATAGCTCTTCAAAGCAGCATTGATTGTGGATCAAAGGGAAAAGCCATCAAAACTTCCCAAGCCACAATGTTTCTGCATGTCTGAAAAAGAATTAACTCAGAACAAATATGGAAATAATAGTAGGTCTCTGTAAAGCCAACAACAAAGAAAACCTTAATACCATAAAACAAAGTTATGTCAAATCTCCCATTTTTAAAGGTACACGAAGATCCTTTCATACAATGCTTTAAAATGCTATTTATAGTAACAAAACTGAAGACTTAACATAAAAGTCAAAGGGATTATCATCACTCGTCTAGCTACACAGAAGTCACTCTTTTACTTTTTTGTTTCATTTGCGGTCTTCAAATACAAAGATGCAATACAAAAATATTTCCATACCGCAATATGATCTGTTTCAACTACACTATCTCAGTATAGCAGATGAAGCAACAATCAGCTTTTAGACAGCCAGCCACATTAAACAGTAGTATACAAGCTCACAATTCCAATGGGCTTTTGTTGTTTGTTTTTTTTATTACAGCATTGGTTTCCTTAATTAATTAGTATAATTGTCCTAAAGTTTACAAGAGCAAGAGAATAGCTCTCAATTAAGAGCTGGATCCTGTCAAGAAGACTACTGCAAAAAATGCAAGAATTAAGGTATGAATATTAGGCACCCAATATGCACACGTCACCTGAACCACAAGGACTCTCCATAGCACCGTAAAGCACATTAAGTCTTCAGTAGCACAAGAAAACCTTTCTTTCAGAACAAAACTTGGAGGAGAATGACCAAAAATACTAGAGAGGCGATTCAACACACAAATAATCAAACAAGCACTACTGTTCTCATTCTTAGGATTTCCTTGTTTTATTGTCAGCTAGTGGCAGAGGCTGAGCTATGTTTCAAAATACCACTTTCAGGAAAGTGGAAAGGGCAAGCTATTCAGAAAAAAAATCTTTTTTAAATGTTACCATAAACTATCACCCTTCATAGGCAGATGGTCTATGTTTCTGAGCTCTGCATTCCCAAAGTGAGCAGCCTTCACTCATTTTGTTTAGGTCTCTTTCCCCCTTCTACAAATAACAAAAGGATTGTGTCTAAAAGTCAAATGATAAAAGTTGGACCACTGCAACCTACTTAGAACTGTTTTGCCACTTGTGTGGCAGAGTATCCTTGGGCATGTTTTGTTCTCAGTATTTTTCATTTCACTATTTTTTATACAGAATTTTATGGCATGCAATTATTAAGAGGCAGGATTTCCTATTTCAGGACTTTCAGTAACAGCTTGAGAGTCCTTGTGAAACTAAACGTATAAAAGTTTTTTCAACTGAAAGAAATCACTACAAATTGCTTTAACCATTCAAGTGTTTAACCTTTCTATTCAATTTTAATGAGTTCCACGTATGACCAGAAAACAACAACACGGTTACATCAAATGAGTACCAACTAAAAGACAAAGGAAAGACAGGATGTTTCTCCTCCTTCCTTGAAAGATTTTCTTTTGTTCTTGTTCTTTTAAGTGTTCTATCTTAGTCTATCAGGCACAAAGAGCAGAAAACTGGTATGGAGATAATACCCAGGTCATACATAAGCACTGCTGTAGCCTGCTGCAAAGTACAAAGTGAGTTGACATATCGGGTCTACATCAAAGATATGCCCTTTGGCAGGTTTTAAAGACAGGTTGCAATTTTGTCCATAAAAATGTGTGTTCTACAAAATGTGTTCTGTAACATGAACTGTTCGTGGTATGCCACCATTCCATTGATCCCACACATGCGTTCATTTCTCAGGAATGCTTATAAGCTGGGCTATGCCTTGCCCTAAGATAAGCAGACTTGCATAAGGAAGAAAGCAGTATGTTGCAGACAAAGATTCAACTCTCTGCAGGAGACGTTTTCCATAAAATACAGGTTCTGATGCAGGACATACCAGTGGCTCCTGCTTTACTGCCTGTGTCACATACACAGTATTTACAGCAAGAGGTTAATATAATGGGAGTCCTTTCCTGCCTATGTTTTAAAAATTAAGGAAACAGCTTGAAAAAACACTGCATTGCAGGAACTTAAGTCTTCAAAGACCCCTTACTCAAATACTGAAAATGAGTAAAAACAACACTGTCAGTTTGGAGCCTCACCACTTACACATTACAATGCATTTTAAGACTGCCATGTAATATATTTTTCTGAAGTACTTCTGCTTTTTTCATTGTGAATGTGGAAATTGGAGAGCTGTGTAATGATTTCAGGCTCGAGTCCAGTTTTTGTACTCCTTTTTATCCATAACTATTACATGGTGCATTATGAGTTTCAATATAGATTGAATACAGAGACATGACCATATCAATTTCTCTCATAATTACTGTGAGAGAAGTAGTAATAGAGAATGAATGAGGCAAAAGTGTAGCCACAGAAGGAAGATGATTTTATGACTATGAAACAGAACTACTACAGAGACACCGTTGGTACCATAACTACCTCTCCCACAGATTTCCTGAACAGCTTTGAGTAAGGTACTTAATCTTTCCATGCCTCAACTCGGCATGGGTAAAGCAGAGGTCAAAATACTTAACCTCATAGGCATGTTACAAGTATAGAAACATTTGCATTTGGAAAGCTACTGGGTGCCGCTAATAATAGCTGTGTATGTATCATTGAAACATAAAAGAAAAATCTGCTTCAGCACTGTCTGAAAGGTGTATAAAAATTAAGTATGGCACCTCACTATAATCAAATAAAATAAAATTAAAATTCAGCAGTTCTAGGGAGTGAACTTAGAGCACTTGGGAAACTAACATGCAAGTACAGCATTTAAAGTGCACAACAGAGTGATAAAGCAATGCCAGCAATGTTACCTCTGTCATTTCACACTTTCTAGCACTTCACTTTGAAAGCCCAATATTGTTGCAATGTAAGGGCTTTTGTAAAAAAATTAACATGTAAATATTCATACAGTTGCTATATGTATTAATTCACTCTCTTATTCCTAAAAATAATTCAGCAGCATACAATTTTACAACATATTGATCTAGGTAACTCATGAGTCGTTTTTTGTGAGTAGGTATCAATCACTTCATTGTTTACTTGTCTGTGGAAAGAAATTGATTTAATCAAACCTTGCAGTAATACATTATTGATGTATCCCAAGAAAACAAAGTCATAATGAACCATCAGAGTCCTAACATAAAACACTGTAAGGAACAGCAATTTTGGCTTCAATCTCTCATTGTGACTTGCAAACATACGCAACTATAAATGTAGTAAAGCCCAGCGCAAGACTGTAGTTGGTCTGAGCAGCGCTACATATAATTCACATAACAGACTTGGGACATGCTCTACAGGAACGCTGCAATTCCAGAAGGCTGGACAAAACCACGCCTTGGACCCCATGTATCTCCACCACTTATTACAGCAGTGTGTCATCTTACTTTTTACTTGATTTCAGCAAATCATGACTCTTTGTTGGGGAATGTGTGGTGATACAACATCATGAAAATAATTCCTCCATTGCTTCTCCACAGCAATGGCTCAGTCTTTGTTCTCCAGAGGCTTTAAACTTTTCCATATATTTGACCACATGGGAATAGAAATGTTACTGGATACACAATAAATTTTTTTATGCACATTTGTCAAACAAAATACAGCTTATGGTGATAAATGCAGCAGCAACTTGAAAGAGTAAAGTTAGGATAGCAATTGATGTATTTTATAGACTTCTGAATATATGCTGTCAGTTTAAAGTACAGAGAAACAAGTACTGTAGCAACATCCACTGCCAAAACTATTCTGGCAAAGGTGAGTGTTTTACTGCAGTTAAAATTCTGTTATGATCATGAGAAATAAGAACGGACAGCAGCGACACCATATCAGAACATCTTCACTAATGCTGCATTATTACAAAATGTTGGGGGATGTACAATGAGACACATCAGAATTTAGTGCTGCCCAAGCCTACGAGAATACCTTGATACAGCTTACAGAGACATCTATAGGTAGTGGCTGTCTAACACCTTGTAATTATTTACACAGGAGAGGAAGGCTGAACTTCCTATCTAGGAATTCATATAATGAGGTGAAAACATTTTTACAAGAAAACTGCTTCACAAATAAACTAAACAAATAATAGCAGTGAGATATCATTACCCATTACCAGAAACAGATGTAACATTAGCACTGGCATGTTACTTAAGCAATTCAGTCTGTATCAGAGATGAACAGAATATAAAGTTGGTGTAGATACAAAAAGCAATGTAACCAGCAGCCTATCTTTCCAGCTTCGTCATCTTTCTACGCACTCGGCTGAAGCTGAACGAGACCCAACTTTGCAGAAGACACACATACGAACGTGTACAGCCACACACGCTGTACCGTGCCTAACTATTTGTTTCAAAATTCCTAGAATGGAGAGAACCCGAACATACTCTGAAACGGAAAAACAACAAACAATGTGCTGTTACACTTAGGAAACAGTAATACATAATCATGAAAACAGATACAGTAGGGTAGGGGAGACAGTTTCTTAATGAAGTGGGAATGGACTGGCTCTCCGGAGCCACGGAACCTTTCCGGGAGCGGGTTTGATTGCCCTGGATATTTGCCGGCTCGGTGGGAGAAGTAAGAGAGGGTGAAGCGAAATCCCAGGACAGAGTTGTCTCTAACGCCCCTCACCCCGGTCCTCCTGCCCGCACTAAAGGGATGAAAAGGCAATCCCCGGCTATTTCACTTTTCTCTAGACTGAAAGCAGATATTTCCTTGGGATATCTGATGCACGAACTTTGCAGAGACAGACGCAATCCCTGGGCATTTTACACACACGCACACTCACGCAAAGAAAGAAGAGCAGCACAGAGGCATTTCCTCACGCACACAGCGCGGAAGGGACGCGGCTATTCCTCCTCTCCAGGCCGGCGGGGACGGGAGGAGGAGCGGCGTGCTGCCCGGACCGCCCGCCCGGGCTCAGCCCGGCGCTCGCACCGCACCCTCCCGCACGGGCGCTCCCGCACTCCGCGCCCCCGCCTGCCCCTGCCTCGTCCTGCCTCCCACCGGAGCCCCTCGCACACTCTTCCCTTCAGTCGCGCTCTCTCTCCCCTCTCTCTCCCCCTTCCCGTCCCTCCCCAGCGGCCCCGACCGCCGGCAACAAAGCGGCCCCGGGCGGGCAGCGCGCCGGGCTGGCGGCGGCGGGACGCGCCGGCCCCGCACACCCCCGGCACAGGCGAACACACACACACACCCATACACACACACACACACACACACACACACACACACACACACCCGGCACACGCGATCACACACACACCCGGCACAGGCGAACAAACACACACACACCCAGCACACGCGAACACACACGTGTGAGCGCGCGCACACACACACACGGACACACAGACAGACAGACAGACAGACACACAGACACACACACACACAGACACACACACACACACACACACACAATGCTGCTGCTGCCGCCGCCGCCGCGGCACCTACCAGGCGGGCAGCCTCGGCCCAGGTGCGGTCCTTCTTCTTCCTCTTGTCTTTCATGTTTGCATCTCATTGAGGTGGTTCCGGGGGGGGCCGGGGGGAGGGCGGGCCGGGGAGGGAGCGGGGGGGCGCCCGGCGGGGCTCCGCGCGGACAATGATACGGTGACACGGAGCGCCGGAGCCCCCGGGGCGGGAGGGGCGGGGGCGGAGGAGGCGGGGGCGGGGGCGGAGGGGGCGGTGTGCGGGGAGGCTCCCCGCGGCTCAGGCGCAGGGACAGGGACAGGGACAGGCAGGGGCAGGGACAGGGACAGGGACACAGGCAGAGCTGTGACAGCTCGGGGGATGCTCCGCCGCGCTCACAACAATGCGCTCTGACGTCACGCGGGGGAACCGCGCCCGCGCCCAACATACACCCCCCACACCCCCCACCCCCCCCCGGCGGCGGCGGCGGCGGCGCCCCCCGCCCCGGCGCGCGCCCGGGCCCCGAAGCCTCGC